>CM070544.1:23615200-24815200 GCA_036346415.1 Raddia guianensis
CTTCGTTTCCTGCCCTCATTAATCCAACATAATTAGCATACGTACCTATAGAATCAATTAATAATGTGCTGTCCATATATGCTGTCCATAAATAATATACTCTGCAATATTATTTATAACAGTAGGGTGATAACAGTAGGGTGATAAGTAGTGAGTACTGTCCATATATGCTGTCCATAAATAATATACTCTGCAATATTATTTATTATGTGTTTTTTGTAGAAGAACAAGAAAGATGCAAATTTTTTAAACACTCCTCTTGGGTTATATGATGAGATGGCCACCATATTTTCTATTGGGATGGCAACGGGTGATTATGCCAAATCATCGGATGATATTCTGGCATCTGATCATGATGTTTTGGCGACGAGTGACCATTCCAAATCATCTGATATGCCAAATCTGAGCGATGATGACACCACCGCCAACAATGGCCGGAACAACACATCTACAGGTGATTGACTTGCTGCCACATAACCTTTTGTTGTCATATACATGCTTACCAACACATCTACATCAATTGTTGTCATATAATAGTCTTTTGTACTTGCCAGGTGAATCCTCTCGCACTAAGCCCCCTAAGCAGCACAAGCAGCACAAGAGACCCCGCATGCAAGATGATATTCTACTGCAAACCATAACCGACAGCCTTGGTAATCTAGCTGAAGCAATTGAGAAGACCGGCAACAATTCCCAAGTGCCAGATGACCTTTGGGCTCATGTGTCAGCTCTGCCGGAATTTGAGGAGGTAGATCTGCTCAATTACTTGCAATACCTATGTGATAATCCCAGCAAAGCTAGGGCATTCATGATGGTACCTTTGTCAAGCCAAATGGTTATGGCTGCCAAGTTTTTCAGTGAGAATCCGTAATTGGTAAGCCATCATACCTAAGTTTTTCAGTGAATTCCTATGAACTGTGCTGCATGTGTTCTGTGCTGCATGATGCATGATGTTGTGCTGCATGATACATCTGAACTTTTTACAGATGCATGTGTACTGTGCTGCATGATGCATTCCTATGAATTCCTATGAACTTTTCATGTTGTGCTGCATGAAAATACTTGAAAATTATAGTATTTTCCTATGAATTTTTTACATCTGAAATGTGCTGCAAGAATTAATGCATATTCTGTAACTGAATTAATGCATAAGAATTATGGCATAAGAATTAATGCAAAACTAGAGCAATGCTAATATAAATCCTGTTATACTTCCGGATATAGTTCTGTTGTACTTGATTCTTATGCATAAAAACAAATCTGCAACACTATAGCCAAGTGAATGGAAATGGAAGAAAAAAAGCTTGTTCTGGCAGGTATGCATATGTAGTTCCACTGTCCAACACAGTATCGTGCTTGCTGTTGAAGATCTTAGGATCCAACCGCAATGCCTTTCCAGCAACATGTATCTCCCACTGAACCATAATGCCAAACTAGAGCAATGCTAAGTAAAGCATCTTCTGTTATACTTCTGGATATAGTTCTTGCAGAAGTAGTGCTGCCAAATAAAAATTCTGAATTGATGCTATGCCATACCTACTCCTATCCTTCTAGATAGCAGCTGCCATCATACCTTTATGAATGGTGGGTGTAATGTGATCCTATATTTTTAGGGTAGATAAGAGTTCTTCTCTATCTTTATTACCAAATGATCTGATGCTAATTTTTTTTCTTTCTTGAAGATTTTCAAGCCTTATTACAAGAAGATCCTGTTGAAGTCATTGCTATGGAAGAGATGAACAAAATTTTATATGTTTTTGCTACTTACATTTTACCGCTGCTACTGCTTCTGAACTTGAGATAGTATTTGTTAGGTGTTGCTGCTGCTTACTTGCTCCCCACTGGGTCAGCATCGGAAATAACCGGATGATTGATTCCATTCTATGGTGTATGTGTCTGGCCATGTTCTTTATGTTAAATCTGTTATGCACTATGGATTCTGATTCTATTGGTTGTGATGCTATGTTTTGTGATATTGGTGGTAATCAACACGGATTAATCCCAGCAGCACTGATTAATCCCAGCAGCACTGATTAATCCCAGCAGCTAGCAGCGAACTAGTTGTGATGTTCTGATGTTCAGTGTTTCAGCTAGCAGCGAACTAGTTGTGATTAATCCTAGCGAACTAACACTGATTCATCCCTCCTAGCACAGTGAACTAGCGCTGCATGTACTGAAGTGATGTCCTGGACGGTATCATCCAACTCACCTGCCAAACACCAGCTAGGACGTGATGGAGCTGGAGAAACCAAACACTTGTTGTAGCATTGATTCATCCCTCCCAGTCTTGACCCATCCCTAAAATCATCCTGGATCATCCAGGTTGATACAACCAAACACACCCATAGTCACCACTTAAGCACCTGCCGTAGTCATCATCACCTTCTACATGCTATGACGTGGAGGAACAAGGCTAAGCGTCGGACACAGGGCACCACGGTAAACCGGATACCTGCACAGCGAATTTTTTGGGAAGCTGCAGGGTGGACGCATCCAAAAAAAAAAAGGAGAGACTGATAATAAAGAAAAAAAATTCATACCGAAACAATGTGTAACGTGCGATACCGTAAGATCCATGACGTCCATTATTCTTCATGAGGAATGATATACACATAAAACATAAAAAATTAATGATAGAGGTCAAATAATAATTTAAAAAAGTTACAAACATTACAAGACAATGTTCCATATCAGTAGATTTTTTTAAGGCAGTAACATACGACACTCTTTCATTTGTTCAAAATGTTGCATTATTTTTCATTAGTAATGCTTCTAAATTTGTCCTTCTCGTGGATATGTCATTGCAGAAAATTAACAATCCAAACTCAGTCCTAAATTATACCTTGCATTGATTCTTCACTTCTTCACTCCTCATTAAACCACTAAACCCTTGCTCGCTGGCCACCTGTCCCCGCGTGCAGCACCGCCGCCCGCTGCAGACGTCGCTGGCCGCCAGTCCGCCACCGCCCCTGCCCACTTGTTGCCCACCACTAGACGCCGCCACCCCTACCCCCTAGCCGCCTACCGCCCCGCGCCTGGCCTCCAGCTGCTGGACGCCGCCACCTCGCTCCCCCGTCCGGCGCTGGCCACCATTGGCCCACCACTCCTTGCCCCCCCGGCTGCCGCCGTGCCGCACGCCTGCTCCGCCTGGTGGCCAGTGGGGAGGGAGGCGACTGGGGTTGAGACATGGGAATGGGAAGCAGTTGCAAGGAATTACTGATTGAGGTAGTGATGTTGTGATGGGAGAGGCCGCACAGGCGTTGGGCCATAAGCCGGGGCCGCATAGGTAGATGGGGGGTGTGGAGGCCGCTGGGCTGTGGACGTCCTTAAGGCCCAATCTGAAGTTTAGCCCCCTCATTTTCTTCTATTATACTAAAAATTATAGGTGAGGCTCTCCTGTCATTCAGCACGTACATAGGAGGGGCTAGAGCCCCACCTGACCCACTAGAGAGTCCGTCCCTAGGAGGGTGCCTCCCACGGGTCAAGATTCGACTGTCTTGAACAAGACAACCTTACAATGAAGAGCAATCCACAATAGCATAGGAACTTCAAAAATTTTAATTCTAGTATTCTTTTTGAACTTTGATTAAAAGAAGGATATGTGCGTTAATTATATGCAACTAGGTTTACATGCCCACTTTCTCTCCACAGATACAAGGAACCTGGAGGGAAAAATGGCAAATTTAGTCCTATCTCCCCTGTTTGCCCTTGTCAGATCGCCAAAGTAGATGCCTGCTCATCTTCTCTCCTAAATTGTCTTTTGCAGCTTTCGTGTCTAGAGACAAAACAATGGTTCAATCCATTCGTATGTATTTTATCTCTAACTGTTGTCAAGGCCGTCCTTCGTTTTGTAGCTACAGTGGTTGACCGCTTTTGCCAGACGTGGAGCATCTTAATCTAAATCTCGAGCTTCCTTTTGACTGTACGTCTTGAGCGGCAATCCTAAATAGTTTCTTGAGGGCAATGATTGTTGTGTTGGTTGTCTAGGTGCAGCCTCGTAAATTGTTTCTTGAGGGCAATGATTGTTGTGCTGGTTGTCTAGGTGTAGCCTCGGGTGAGACTTCCACCCGGAGAAAACTCGGGAACATAAGGCATTTCAGGAAGCACCCCGCACGAGGCTTTGACCCGGTGTGGTCTCCTTGATACATGGCACCCTAGGAAGAGCGGAGCCCGCGTTGGGCTCCACCTAAGGTGGTCTCCAAGAAATTTGGTTTCTTGGGAAGGACCATGCTCTGGGCCTTTACCAAAGGTTGTCTCCGGGACATGCGGGGCCTCGTGCTAGGCTTCGGTATGGGGTGATCTCTAGGACATGTTGTGCCCCCGGAAGGACCCTTGCATTTTTTTGTTAATATTAATTTAATGACTACGACATGCACTTGCAAAATTGTTGGTTATTTTTTGTTTTCTAACTAGGTTATCAATTATTTTTATTATATTAAAACTCAGTTAAACAGAGACACTACATTAATCCTCAAATATGACAAATTTTCACATTATTTAGAAAGAAAAGGAAAGATATCATCGAT
The DNA here is from genome assembly GCA_036346415.1 of Raddia guianensis. Lineage (NCBI taxonomy): Eukaryota > Viridiplantae > Streptophyta > Magnoliopsida > Poales > Poaceae > Raddia > Raddia guianensis. The sequence continues at coordinate 23,619,727 of CM070544.1, forward strand.
TACAGTGGACATGAATTATAATGGCATAGATGAAAAGAAAATTTGAATTTCTGATGCCGCCAAATCAGTTTATGTCGGCGGCTATACAAATGCCGACCACACTATATCACGCATTCACGCTACACTAACGTCCCCAACTGTTGCCGTTAAGTTGACCCAAAACGTAGGTGCCTCTGCCATGTGGGGCCAACAAGGGAGAATTTGCCGGCAGGGCCGGCATGGGCTATGTGGTCAGCTAACTAAAATACCGCCGACACAAATGATCTATTTAGGCGGTCTTCTCAGAACCGCCGACAATAAATCCTGCGACTGACATGTGGGGCGCTGAACTGAACATGGCCCTTACTAAGTCTATGTCGGCGGTTTTCATATATGCCGACCACATAGATCCATTTGACTTAGCGCCCCAACGCCATCCCGACCATCTCGCCTCTCGATCTGAGGCATTGTTATGTGCAACCTAAGGTTTTTGGGTATGCACAATCCATAACAAGTCATTCCGTATGGTTGTCATACCCTACGTTACGCTTTTCGATACAGTGTCCTTTGTAACGTTAAGTCTGTATCAGTTTCGTAACAGCGTACGCATGGGTTTGCAACGAACTTATACTGAAAGTGCATAGTAGGCCAAGAAAACCTCGTGCATTGACTTGTTTCGTGTTGGGTTTACTCTAAACCCTAAGTTTGCGCAAAGCAATGCTTCGGATGAAGCCAAGGGTGGCCTAGAAAGTCACGGGAGCGTGGCGGCTATGGGTCTATGTGGGCGGTAGAGAAGAAGCCGCCGACACAGATAGTCTATGTCAGCGGTAATATAAGACCCGCCGACAATACTTTGTGCCACTGTCTATGGGCCATGGCGTTGTGAGCCTGGGGTTATCCAGCACTGTCGGCGGCCGTAATAATCCCGCCCACATTGTCCTGTGCAACTGCCTGGTTTCGTAGAGTTGTGTCGGCGGCCTTGGATTACCGCCGATAAACATCTCTGCCACTGTCTTGTGGGCCTGGCCGCAGTAATGTCGGCGGTTTTGGGTGGCCGCCGACACTGGTATTTTTTAGAAAAAAGAGTTGGCCCGTGCGCTAAGTCCTTAGACCTAGCGCACAGGCCAACACTCTCTTCGTTGTTTCCGCCCCGCTGCCGTCGCCCTCGCGCCGCCCACATCCTCCGCCGCCTCCACCCGGCGCTGTCGCCTCCACTACACGCCGCCAATCGCCCCCCACCGCCGCCGCCGCCTCCACCGCGTCTTGCCCGCTCTGCGGCGCTGTCGCCTCCATCTGCGCGCCGCCGAGTCAACGCCGCCGCCGCCTCCACCCACGGACGCCGCCTACCTCCATCAGCACCGCCGGATCCCGCTGACCCAGCGCGCGGGTCCCGCCTCGGCCGCCTCCTCCACCGCTTAGCGGCCTCCTCCAGACAGCCGCCGCCTCAACGCCGCTGCCGCCTCCACCGCCAGCTCCCACTTCCGTCGCGGTTCCGCTGCTGCCGCTGCCCCCCAGCGCCGCGGCTCCCTCGCCCACCCAGCTGCCGCGGTTCCCGCCGCCTCCCTCGCTCCCCGGCCGCCCGCCGCCGACTCCGGCTCCCTCACTCCTCCCGCGCCGCTGCGCTTTACTTTGCCCACACCGCTGATCCGGCCAGCGCCCGTCCCGTGCCGCCAGCGCCTCACCCGTGCCACCGGTCACTACCTCATCGCCCGGTGACCGTCCACCTCCGCCGTGCATCGCCGTCCGCCTCGGTGGCCGTCGACCCCGGCCGCTCCTCGTGGCCGTCGACCCCGCCACTACCCGATCGCCGGTGGCCGTCCACCCCCGGGCGCTCCCGACCACTACCCCGGCCGTAGTAGTACGGGGCACTACCCCGACCGTCGCCCATCGCCCTTCGTCCGTTTTTGTCGCGACGTGCTCACGTATCGTGGAGGTATGCACTACCTGTCATGGCTATAGTATTTAATATGCTATCTATTTCGTCGGTATTTTTTTGTGTCTTGTATTTAGTAAGACATCGATTAGTGATTGTACCTTGTTATTATGTTGTATTCTGAACGCAGCCAAATTTAACCCGTTCGGAAGCGCTCTATAATTTCATACGGAACTCGGACGGTGATTCGTTGTGTTCCAGTATGAAATTTTTATGCTTCCGAGCTGTCCACGTTTTGGACAGCCCTACGGATGTCGCGTTTGAAATGCGGGTGGTGGAGCACGAAGGTGTGCAAGTCGAAATTCGGCGAAATAACCTGTCGTTCTCCTGGTGCATAACATAAGTGGTACATCGTACCCGTCGTTGCACTGGGAGGACTGCGGGGTTATTCTGCCGGAATTTCGACCCGTACACCTTCGTGCCCACGACCACCGTACTCAAACGCACATCCGTAGGTGGGTAAGCCCTCCTATTTAGTTAGGCTTAAGCCGTTAACCGTTTAAAACTGAACTATTATACATGCATGAACGTTATATATTAAACGATGGAAGATCGACGGTGGATGTACGATGGATGGAAGAAGTCTGGTCGGCACACTGATGAGTGGTTCGACAAAGTAGAGGCATTCGTGGAAGATTCTTTCGGAAGATTCTCCAACCCTAATGCAGCGCTTGTGCGTTGTCCCTGCGCTGTCTGCTGAAATACCGAAAAGAGGACCAAGAGGGATATTAGCGCCCACCTCTGTAGGCATGGATTTAAACCAAACTATTTTGAATGGGTATATCATGGTGAGAGAAAACGTCCGGCGCCGAGCCCTGTGGATTTTGGAGAGGGTTTCGATGAAGTTGAGGTGGACAGATTGGATGAGCTCATGGATGATGTGGTTAGGGCTTATGATCTCTCCCCCGAGGAAGAGTCCGAGCCACTTGCCCAACAATTCGAGAATCTTCTTGATTCTGCCAAGAAGCCGTTGTATGAGCATACCGATGTGACCGTGCTGTCGGCGGTGTCACGTCTAATGGCCGTGAAAACTAAATACAACCTTTCTGGCAATTGCTTCAACGACCTTTGCAAATTGGTTGATAGCCTACTTCCGACTGGACACAGAATGACTCCAAATCTATACGAGTCGAAGAAACTTCTTAATGTGTTAGGCATGCCATGCGAGAGGATAGATTATTGCTCAAAATTCTGCATGCTTTATCGAAAGGATGATTCTTGTCTGACTCATTGTAAGTATTGTGGTGAGAGTCGTTATGTGGAAGTTAAAGGAAGAGATGGTGTGATTAGACAGACAACGGTGGCTCATTAAACCTTTCGTTTCTTTCCGATCTCTCAACGTCTGCAACGGTTGTACATGTCGAAGTCCACAGCTAGGCACATGAGGTGGCACAAAGAGGGAAAACATACAAAGGAGGGTGTAATGATCCATCCATCAGATGCACAAGCCTAGAGACATTTTGACCATCTACACCCTGAGTTTGCAGCTGAGTCAAGAAATGTTCGCATCGGACTTTCCACTGACGGGTTCACGCCATTCAATATGACCTCACACCCGTACTCGTGTTGGCCAGTATTTGCTATCCCATACAATCTGCCGCCGCAACTCTGTTTGAAAGAAGAGTATATGTTTCTTTGTGTTATCATACCTGGCCCTAAGTCTCCTGGAAAAAATTTAGATTTGTTCATGCAACCCCTGATAGAAGAGTTGAGCGATCTGTGGAGTAAAGGAGTGTTGACACATGATAGCTACAAGGGTCAGAATTTTAGAATGCGAGCCGCATATTTGTGGTCAATACACGATTTTCCGGCGTATGGCATGTTCTCGGGGTGGAGCACGCATGGAAAGTTGTCATGCCCAAAATGCCTGTGTAGCACTGATGCTTTCATACTTAAAAAAGGTGGTAAGGCTTGTTGGTTCGACTGTCACCGTCGTTTTGTTGAGCCGAACCATCCATTTAGAAAGCAAAGAAATGCATTTCGTAAGGGCAAGATTATGACGAAACAGGGACCACCAGAACGGGCCGAGGTCAAGGATATCATTGTTTGGCATGAAGATTTGGAAAAAAAGGGCTATGAGCATGGTTATGGTGAGGAGCACCATTGGACTCATAAGTGCAGCATTTATAACCTTCCGTACGCAATAGATCTGAAGCAGCCTCACAACCTCGATCTGATGCATCAAGAAAAGAATATGTGTGAGGCAATCGTCAATACAAACTGGGACATCCCACAAAAAACAAGAGACAACAAAAAAGCTCGACTAGAATGCGCTTTAATATGTGATCGTCCAGAATTGAACCTCGACGAGAAGGGGATGAAGACTAGGGCAAAGTACTACCTCACATGTGGGCAAATAAGGGAGATTCTGGTTTGGATTAAGGAAAAAGTTAAATTCCCAGATGGTTATGCGGCTAGCCTTCGTCATGCCGTTAGTATGGACCAATGCAAGTTAAATGGAATGAAGGCTCACGACTATAAAGTCTTTATAGAACGTCTGTTTCCGGCTGTCTGGCGTGGATATGTTGACGACGTTATTTGGAGAACACTGTCAGAGCTGACCTTCTATCGAGAGTTGTGTGCAAAAGAGATATCTGTATTGAGGATGGAGGAATTGGAGAAGGAGGTTGTTGTGCTTGTGACAAAACTCGAGAAGATTTATATTCCTGGGTTTTTTAATTGCATGCAATATCTATTAGTCCATTTGCCATATGAAGCAAAAGTTGGGGGGCCGGCACAGTTCAGGTGGATGTATCCTGTTGAACAGATGAAGAAAAATCTTCGAGCGAAGGTGAAGAACAAAGCACGAGTCGAAGGAAGTATTGCCGAAGCTTGGCTAACTCAGGAAATCGCCTACTTCACGGACAAGTATTTTGCGACAAGGAACAAAGTCCATGTGGCACAACCGAGATATAAGAAGGCACGTCGTAAAATTCGTTCCAACATTGAAGTGTTTCATGACCAAGCTGGATGTAACGTTGGCAAAAGGACAACACGTGATCTGGATGAAGCGGAAAAAATTATGATACAACAGTACGTGTACGACAACATGGACGAAATGAAGGTGTATATAGAGTAAGTTCTTAGATATCTTAATAAAATTATAAATCATTGGTCATTCTATAAATAACGAATTGAATCACCTGATGTTATAGTCAATTTATTAAAGAAGAGTGGGGAAGACCAGGTGAACCATCGGCCGAACAAATTAAGAAGCTCAAACAACGAGGGCGTGGACAAGACCATCCAAATTTTCTAACTTGGTTTCATTACCACGTAAGTTTCTATCCTTTATACAGCACAATTCCATTATTACGTAAGTTTTGATAAATTTTCGACATTGTTATGGTTGTGCAGTGTCAAAAACATTCAAGCGTGCATAACGATCTTCGACAAATGTCACGTGGATGCAGTCGTAGAATTAAGGTTCATGGATGCTATGATTGCCATGGATATCGTTTTCGATCCGAAGCGACTGAGTCTTCTCGCCCAAATGCAAGCACAGTTAATAGCGGTGTTGTTACTTATGTCACAGCCGAATTTGATGGTCCAGACATAGAGTATTACGGGATTATTGAGGAGATAGTGGAAATATCTTATGAAGGCAACAACGATCTTTCGCTTGTACTGTTTCGGTGCAGATGGTTCGATCCTAAGTATGGGGTGCGGCGTACTCCTGAACTAGGACTAGTTGAAATAAATCACAAGAAGTTGTATCAAAAGCCTGACGTGTTTATTCTAAGTCGAGCTGGTGTTCTATCTGCCATACGCTCACCCAGATTACAAAAATTGGTGGATTGTACATAAATGTCATCCGTTTGGTGGATTGCCCGACCTCAAGGAAGAAGACTACGAGTCTCAACAAGATATGGAGCCGTTTCAAGAACGAGAATTGTCAGGAGAGCTGTATGTCGATATTGGTGATGTGATACAACAAACGGATGATGAAGTAGAAGAAGACGAAGAGGAAGAGAAAGCAGAAGAGAAGGATGTGGAGGAAGGGAAAGAATACGAGGAAGTAGAAGAGGAAGAGGTAGAGGAAGGGGAAGGCGAAGAATACGAGGTAGAAGAAACCGAAGAGGAGGAAGAGACAGAGGAAGATGAAGCGGAAGAATTTTAGGTTTCTATGACATATACATTTATTTTTTGTCATTTATTTTCATATGCACTTATTTCTTGATACTCAATTTTACAAATTTTGTTTGATTTGTGCAGGATGACAGGACCATTGAACAGATTAGCGGGAACGGCGCAAAAGCTCTTTGGACGACGAGGTAGGAGGAGTCGGGAGCACAGCACATCGGATGAGGTGGTGGGCACTGACCATCGGGTGGGTTCTAGCTCCGAGGAGTTGGCCCCCAACTCGTAGGTCGGGTCTGTGGATGAGGATGTGGAGAGAGCACATGGAGGGGGAGGGGAGAGCTCTCGTCGAAGGAGGAGGGGGGAGCTCGCGTCGGACGAGGTGTCGGCAGGTGTGCCGGAGGGCTATGAGGAGGAGTTCAACTCCGAGGAGAGCGCCGATGAGGGGGAGGGAGGGAGGATGAAGGGAGGGAGGATGAGGACGGAGGATAATATTTTCAAATGCTCGGTTGGATGAGAGCGATGAGGATGGGGATGACGAGTGGGGCCGGCGCCCTCGTCCTCTGGGCCGAGTCCTCGAGCTCAAAGAGACACCGGGCGAAATAAGATGTCAAAAGCCCCGCAGATCCATCTCGGAGGATAGAGATCAAAGTTGCCCACAGGGACGGTATATGTGCTAACCAACAGTTTTGAATTCGATGTCTTAAATTGTTAAACATATACTTTCTAACCGTGTTTTGAATTCAATTGATAACCATACGTGCAGCGGTTTTGTTTGTCTCAACAAGGGCCCGCAGGAGCCAGGAAAGCAGCTAGGGGTGCTTCTCGGGCAGTTCTACCCCGGGCGAGTGGGCGAGGGCCGTGGCAACAAACGCCCTGCGCTGAGTTGGAGCGACTACTACCTTGTGCGGGACGGGGAGGGAGATACTGTGGCCGATGCCGTCGTCGAAGAGTTCTGGGTATAATAAGCTAAATTTCTTACAGTTTTCGTGTTCATAAATTTATGACTGCATGTATATGATCATTTATTTGTTTTGTTTTAGGCAAGGTATCAGCTACCCTTTGACGCGACTCCAGAGGACTACGAGTCCTGTCACCATGTCCTCAACAGAATGGTGACAAAGAAGGTCAAGGACGCCTTAAGGCTGGCCCGCTTGGATGCGGTGATCAAGCACCACAAGAAGAGGGGCCGACAGATGTCGAGAGGAAGGGCCGCGCTGGAGTACCTCGACGCCAAGTAGTATATTGATTACCGTCCAGACTGGATGGACAAGTGCCCACGCGCCTGGAGGGACCTATGTCTGATGTGGGAATCATCGGACTGGATCGAGATGTCTAAACGAAACAGGGGCAATAGGGATGCCAACCCTGAAATCTGCTCCACCTACCTTGGAGGGCTCGGCATGGGTCACATCGCACGAGACATCGTAAGTACACTTCTTCTCTACCTACAATATAATAACTTTAAGAAAATCATTAGTATATATATCACTGTTTGATTTCATATAGGAGCACGAGACGGGACTTGAGCCCTCAGGAATCGCCGTGTGGAGGATTGCACACACGCCCCGTGTCCGGCCAGACGGCACACAACCACCGATGCCGCCGGCTGCCCAGGAGAAGCTTGTAAGTAGCTATCTCTATTCGCTTCTCTACACCTACTTTGAGCATTTTCGAAGTAATCCCCTATATATCTGATTTGTTCGCAGGATATCTATAATGCGGCCATGAGGAAAAGCACGGTGCCGACTGTGACCCTGACAGCATGCCAGCCGACCCTGTGCTCATATATGACGAGTTTGGTGGGAGGGCTCACGGCAGGTACGGCGTCATGAACGCCATCGTGCCGCCCGACTCGTACAAGCCTGAGGTTAGGGCACGTCGACAGTCCGCCTCGGCTTCCGCTCGTGCCCGGCTGGATGCCCAGAACAAACTTATCGAAGAGTTGAAACAACAGAGGGAGGCGGATGAGCAGCGGTGGAAGACGGAGCAAGAGGAGAACAACCGGCGGATGCAGGCCATACAAGAACAGAACTTGTACATGATGCAGTACATGCAAAGGGTAATTAAGATTGTATATATAGCCTGCTAGCTAGGTTGTCATTTCTGGCTTTATAAGCTAAGATATTATATCCGCAGGTGTTCTCGAGGGCGGGGTCCTCCAGTCAGGCACACATGCCTTCTACGTCTCCGCCTGTCTTCACGCCCACGTCTGGGGCCCCGAAGACACTGGTCGGCACACTTCCCCCCTTCACGCCGCCGCATTGGTTCCCCATGGTACAGTTTCCATATGCTCCCGTAGCTTCTCCAGGGGTAATGCATTTAAACCATTTTACAACATATATTCAAAACAACACAGAAATGCATAAAGTTTTTGAAAATTCACCGTTTTCTCAACTATTGCAGATGTCCGGTTCGGCTATGCCTGCGCCTGCGATGATTGCACCGCAGGGAGGTGACGACAGCGCCACAAGGTCGACTCCGCTGGAGCAATTCGTGATGGATTTGCTTAACCCAGATCCCGACCTAGGTGGTGGTTCACAAAACCCTTAGGAGTGCTTTTGTGATTTTGTATTAAATTCTACTTTACCGCTTTTGATTTGTTACATTGCTGTAAACGTTGAAACGAGTTTTATCGGCATTGGTCGATAATTTGTAAACGTTGCGACGAGCTTTATCAGCATTTGTTCTGTCTGGTGGATGTGATTGTGGTTGAAATCGTGATATCGTGCATTTATTTATGTTTGTATGTTATCGGGTGAATCGGGGGAACGAATCTGTGGGTTATATGGGGTTATTTTGCAGGTTGAAGATGAAATTTAATAATAATTACCAGAAATTTTTATTTCTGAAAAAGTATCAATGTCGTCGGCCATTACTAAGACCGAGCACACAGATATAATTTTTGTTGGCGGCTAGCGGGCAGACCGTCGATATTAAAGACACTCTGTGTCGGCGGCATCTATGGTAGCCGACCACATTGATGTGCCACGTGCCAGCGCATCGTTCGACTGTGGGGTCCACTTGGCAGAGCGCCGTCACCCGGTGCGTTCCGTCAAGGGGGATCTTGTGTGGTCGGCTCGTTGGGCCGCCGACACAGAGTTAAGCCAGGTGGCTTGCCATTTGTGCCTCTGTGTCGGCGGGGCCACCGACAATTTGGGCCTGTGTCGTCGAGGCAACGTCGGCGGTTGGCCGCCGAGAAGTACCTGTGTCGGCGGGATTCGTAGCTGTGTCGGCGGTTTCAGCCGCCGAAACTAGTAACGATTCCTGTAGTCATCATCACCTTCTACATGCTATGACGTGGAGGAACAAGGCTAAGCGTCGGACACAGGGCACCACGGTAAACCGGATACACCGACAAATTTTTGGGAAGGTGCGGGGTGGGCGCATCCAAAAAAAAGGAGGCGATAATAAACAAAAAAAATTCATACCGAAACAATGTGTAACGTGTGATACCGTAAGATCCATGACGTCTATTATTCTTCATGAGGAATGATCTACACAGAAAACATAAAAAATTAATGATAGAGGTCAAATAATAATTTAAAAAAGTTACAAACATTACAAGACAATGTTCCATATCAGTAGATTTTTTTAAGGCAGTAACATACGTCACTCTTTCGTTTGTTCAAAATGTTGCATTATTTTTCATTAGTAATGCTTCTAAATTTGTCCTTCTCGTGGATATGTCATTGCAGAAAATTAACAATCCAAACTCAGTCCTAAATTATACCTTGCATTGATTCTTCACTTCTTCACTCTTCATTAAACCACTAAACCCTTGCTTTCGTTGGCCTGTCCCGCGTGCGACACCGCCGCCAGCTGACGTCGTTGGCCGCCATCCGCCACCGCCCACCCACTAGTTGCCCACCACTAGACGCGCCGCCCTACCCCTAGCCGCTTACATCGCCCGCGTCCTGGCCTCCAGTGCTGGGCGCCGCCACCTCGCGCCCCGTCCGTGGCCACCATTGGCCCACCGCTCCTTGCCCCCATTGCCGCCGTGCCGCCGCCTTTGCCCTTTGGTGGCGTGGGGAGGAGGCGACTGGGGTTGAGACATGGGATTGGGAAGCAGGTGCAAGGAATTACTGATTGAGGTAGTGACGTTGTGATGGGAGAGGCCGCACAGGCGTTGGGCCATAAGCCGGGGCCGCATAGGTAGATGGGGGTGTGGAGGCATTGGGTGTGGCGTCCTTAAGGCCCAATCTGAAGTTTAGCCCCTCATTTTCTTCTATTATACCAAAAATTATAGGTGAGGCTCTCTGTCATTCAGCACGTACATAGGAGGGGCTAGAGCCCCACCTGACCCACTAGAGAGTCCGTCCCAAGGAAGGTGCCTCCCACGGGTCAAGATTCGACTGTCTTGAACAAGACAACCTTACAATGAAGAGCAATCCACAATAGCATAGGAACTTCAAAAATTTTAATTCTAGTATTCTTTTTGAACTTTGATTAAAAGAAGGATATGTGCCTTAATTATATGCAACTAGGTTTACATGCCCACTTTCTCTCCACAGATGCAAGGAACCTGGAGGGAAAAGTGGCAAATTTAGTCCTATCTCCCCTGTTTGCCCTTGTTAGATCGCCAAAGTAGATGCCTGCTCATCTTCTCTCCTAAATTGTCTTTTGCAGCTTTCGTGTCTAGAGACAAAACAATGGTTCAATCCATTCGTATGTACTTTATCTCTAATCGTTGTCAACGCCTCCTTCGTTTTGTAGCTCGGTGGTTGACCGCTTTTGCGGGCGTGGAGCATCTTAATCTAAATCTCGAGCTTCCTTTTGGTATGCGTCTTGGCGGCAATCCAAAATAGTTTCTTGAGGGCAATGATTGTTGTGTTGGTTGTCTAGGTGCAGCCTCGTAAATTGTTTCTTGAGGGCAATGATTGTTGTCTTTGGTTGTCTAGGTGTAGCCTCGGGTGAGACTTCCACCGGAGAAAACTCGGGAACATAAGGCATTTCAGAAGCACCCTGCACGAGGCTTTGACCCGGTGTGGTCTCCATGATACATGGCACCCTAGGAAGAGCGGAGCCCGCGTTGGGCTCCACCTAAGGTGGTCTCCAAGAAATTTGGTTTCTTGGGAAGGACCATGCTCTGGGCCTCGACCAAAGGTTGTCTCCGGGACATGCGGGGCCTCGTGCTAGGCTTCGGTATGGGGTGATCTCTAGGACATGTTGTGCCCCCGGAAGGACCCTTGCATTTTTTTTGTTAATATTAATTTAATGACTATGACATGCACTTGCAAAATTGTTGGTTATTTTTTGTTTTCTAACTAGGTTATCAATTATTTTTATTATATTAAAACTCAGTTAAACAGAGACACTACATTAATCCTCAAATATGACAAATTTTCACATTATTTAGAAAGAAAAGGAAAGATATCATCGATTACAGTGGACATGAATTATAATGGCATAGATGAAAAGAAATAATTTTTATCAACTGTAACAAAAAAAATAAATTTAAGATATAAAATAATAGAGCAAAGTGTCTATGCTTTCGTTTCAGCTACAACAAAACAACAATTAAAAATAAAAAAAATAGTGGAATTAAGAGTCCATTTTGGATTTAAAAAGTTCATAATCACTATAAAAAAAATAAAAAAATTATATAAAATTAGAATAGATAATAATGAAGACAATAGTCACTACCAGAAAACTGACCTTGATATCAACTAATCACTACTGGTTCGATTCTAGCCGATACTAACAATGACATCAGTACCGGTTCGTGGCTCCAACGCTTCCATGAACGGTTGGAGCCTCCAACCAGTACTGATGCTACGACATCAGTTCTGGTTCATGTTAGGTACTAATTGAAGAGCCCCTAGCAAGCGAGTAAAAGCCAGCTGGCACGAAGACTCTGAAGTACCGGTTGCAAGCTCCAACCGGGACTGATACATGCATATTAGTACCGGTTTGTGACTCAAATCAGTACTGACGCCTCATTTCTGAAAAGTTTAAAAGGCAGCTATCCTAGTTATAACAGAGCGTGTGATTGGATGAGTTGCCTAGAAGAGTGTGGTATGAGTCATGAGAATCTTATATTCAAGTATTGATTATTCCAATATTTTAAAACCTTTTTATAGCTAATTGAAGATTCTTTAGTACGGTTGGTTGAACCGGTACTGATGCCTACGGAACATCAGTCCCCAATAGGCTGTACCGGTTTAAAAAACCGGTGCTGAAGGTCCTTACCAATTGGTATTGAATATGATTTCTTTAGCAGTGAGTTCGCGGACAAATCTAGTCATATAAATAGTGCCGGTTCAAAATTAAATTTGGTAGTGGAGACTCGCACATTCTATATTGAAGGTGATTTCTATAGCAGTGAGTACATGTAAAATTAAAGGATGAAGAAAAATCTGGTCATATAAATACGTAGGATACGTGTGATAAGAGTTAACGTGGCAGCCAATATGCGCGTATATGGCCACGGGCTGTTCGACGTTCGAGTTGCAGCCACATCATGCGAGCAATTCTTCAATTATTTTTTCTCTGCTCGATCGATAGCAGATCAGCTATCTTCTCATTACTTCCATGTTATTGGACAAGAAAAGGAATCATCTCATCTGTGTAGTGACCCATCAATGAGATCGAGGTGTTGTGCATGAAGAGAGTTGGCCTTCGACAAGGAACAAATCTGAAACTTAAAGAGCCGCAATGGAGGTGTCACCCCTCAATTTTAACTCACCTTGAGGGTCGACGATCCCATGCACTAGCCTCTGGATCAGTACACTAGCGCGGAAGACCAAGTAGCTGATACAAGCATACATCGATTGAATAAATTCCAGAATATTACATCATAGTGCTACGTCCTTAGGCGACTTTAGTATGGCGGCCCATACACATCTTCGATTACAAAAGAATAGTTCAGCTTACAGCGGACACCAAAATATTCACCCAAAATAATCCCTATCGACTACAGTCCATCAGTGACTGGAGCGACCCCTAAGACTTCTCAGGTCCACCATAGTCCTGTAAGTCGTCTTCGTGACACTCATAGAGATCAACCTTGACTCCATCGTCTATAGAAGGTAAGAAGGCGAGGTCAGCGTCATCCAAACGCTGGCTAGTTAACACTTCCCTTAATGCATTTAGTGTAGAAGGCTTTAATTGAAGGAGGAGGTTATTTTATTTGCGTAAAGCCAAGTTTATAAGACTTTTGAAAACAACCTGACTAGCAATATCTAGAACTTGTCTTTATTATATATAAATCAAGGGTTTCCTTCTTAACCATGAATCCCAAACCCAACTATCAACTAAACATGACCATCGACACACAAATCGACCAACCCTCGACCATAAACCCAACAAGCTTACTTGATCACCATACCAGCTTATACTTTCTCTGACATTCTTCCGGTTGCCCCCAACCATTCCTAGTCCTACCATCCTTCTAGGATTTGGCAAATCTTGTTGCGGACCACACATGCCATGGCATGATCACTCCGGCCTAGTAGGGTTGCCGGCCCTCACTAGCCGACCGTCACCCTGGGCATGTGTGACCATTATCACCCTCGGTGATTACCAATGCAGGTCCCTATCCAGAATGGTCCCAGAGGGCCTCCGCAAAGTGCTCAGACCTGGCGATCCAAGACCCGTACTCCGCGCGATGGTCACGTATTGTGTTGGAACCATCCCGCAGATGGCAGCGCTCTCCGCTAGGCGTGTGCATCCGCGCTCCTCTAGGGTAAGGCCTGGCTAAACCCAGCACTAGGCATCTCGTGCCTTAATCATCCCTCAGGATGTACAAGTCCTACTAGGGGCAACCCACCAATCATTCTCTACTTGCACTGTCATCGACCACACCACACACATGGAACTTCCCAACCGACTGACCCAATCGACCCAGTTTCCCACATATCCATACCCACAAACACAATCAGCCCAACATGCATCTAGCAGCCCTAACTGTTATATGTCATGTCACATTAAATGAGAATAATGAATGACCGGTGAATATCAGTCCATCGTTCCGTGGCGATCGAGTAGCCAGAAGATTTATTAAGCCTAAGCCGGTCTAAGCAAGTTTTTACCCATTAGGTAGGGTTAAAATAGATACCAGTATAAACATAGGCTATCAAGAGTAATGGCAATCAAGGCAGTCATTAAGGCAAAATAGTTCAAGGCAGGCATGTATAATTATTACATAATTAACAACTAGGCAGACTAATAGGCATGCATTTTAATAAATAAACAATATAGTTTAAGAAAAACTGGGTAATGAACATGCTAATTAGTATGTCAATCCACACTAGGGAAAGTCGCTGTATCTCCCTAATACGGATCACATCTAAAGAGTAAGTGTTAACTCACCTTGCTCAGGTGGGTGGTCCTCCTCGGCGTCCCCAAATCTCCCTTCGGGATCGCCTACGTCCAAACAAGCCAACAAACCAATATTTACACACTAATGCAATGGAAAACTTGATGCATGCACGATTTAGGTTAAATCCTCGGCATAAATACCAAGGTCGTTTAGCGAGCCTACTTATCGTATGATATGCTATGCATGACACTTGCATTAACAAGTAGTATACTAGTGTGTGTGTGTGTGTGTGTGTGTGTGTGTGTGTGTATTATTAGGCTGCTAATCCCCAAAATACGATTTAGTACGATAAGGTCACAAAATGGTGATTTGGGTTTCTCGGTAACATAAAATGACGAACATCGAAAATTCCACCTACTAACGAGGAAATGTTTGTCAGAGTTGAACAATATTAAGGGTTTCCAGTTAAACTAGAAGAACCTAGGTGTGACATCCTCTATTTTGTCGTATGTCACTTGTATTTTCGAAAACCCAAAAATAAATTAAAAGGGAATTGTTATATACGAAACCCTGTTATAATTAATTTAAATTAAGGTTTAAGCCAAAACCCTAGAAGACCTTTTTGAAAAATTCTGGAAACATTCCAGTAATTCTTTGAAGCCATCATCAAGCAACCCTCCAAATTTCATATCCAAATTCCAAAGCTAGCTCGTGATTCCTTGTAGTTTTGCCGTCTTGTCGGGAGCTCGTCAAATCCATCAAATAATGAGCAAACGAGGGAATCTCGTACTCACATTTGGAGGGGACCTTTTTGTAGCCTAATCCGAATTATCCTCCAAATTTCAGCCCAATCCAGTAAGGGAAACTCTGTTTTCTTGTTAAACAAGCCCGAAGCCTATCTGAATTCTACCCGGATTAGAATTCGAGTCCTAATCCAACCCCTCTTAGCCCAAGGCCCAACCCAGGTCGTCCAAGACACTATATAAACCACCCAAGACCCCTGTCCCAACCCCCCATCACGAAATCCCTCAAGTCCCAAACCCTAGCCGCCAAAATCCTTCCCACCGAAACACTTTTCTACAGATCCCTCTCTGTGCTTTGACCAAACTCAAGATTAGATGGTGCAATGTTGTAGATCTCGTCGAGACGGTCAAGATGGATATATGGATCGCCCAGTTTGGCCAAGAAACGAGGGAGAAAAAGCTCGCCAAGTTTTTGGCCTGCCATGCCGCCGCGCGCCGCCGCCGCCGGCGGCGTCGCCACCAGCGCCCGCCGCCGCATCCGCCGCCAACCAGCGCCCGCCACCTGGCCCAACCGCAGCCGCCTCGGCCCAGCGCCCATTGCCTGCGCCGCGTCGTCCGCCACGCGTCGCGCCGCCGTCTTTGTCCGCCGTCGCCCAACCCGCGCGCCAAGTGTCGCCGTCGCGCCGTCTCCGCCAGCGTCGGCCGCCGCTCGTCGCCCAGCCAGCCGCCAGCGTGTCAGCCCGCTGTGCCCCAGCGCTCGCCGAGCCGGCCTGGTTCGCCGGTTTGGTTCGGATCACCGGTTTTTCTCGGTTTAATCTTTTCAGCCTTTTCTAATTTATCCAAAACTTCCAGGAATTGTTCCAGGAGCATCCGAACTCCAAATTAGGTGATTCCAGAGTCATTATTTTCCATAAATCCCCTATAATTTTATATATTTTATTGAGCTATATGTTCTGTTGATTGTTTTGCTGTTTCTTGCACATATGCATATACGCGTAGATCGTCCGTGTTCGCGCTGATCGGGAAGACTGCAGGAGCCGTTCGAAGGAGGCCCGCAAGACCCGGAGTACTACCAAGGCAAGATAGTTGCATCTTGTTCTCCCAAATTACAAAACTCACCCGTTTATTGTTTTTATTTTTCTCATGCATAAAATGATGGGAAGGGTAGAAACCTAATATTCACAACTGCGTCATTGACCACGTGAATTTAACCTTTTTGTTGTTGCCTTAGTTATTTTTCTAGCCTATCCTTGTGCATAGTTGCTAGTGCTCGTGGGTTGGTAGTTGACTAGGTTCATCATTTAATTACTCTTGTGACTTGGTATGATTGGAGATGCTGAGTTTACTTTAACCTAATCAACTAAAACCTACGTGGCGTGTGTTGACTAAAGGTGGCATAGTCGGGTGGTTTTGTGGAATGTGGATTGTTGGAGGTAGTCACCTTGGTCTAAGGACTTTGGGCGTGTGCTTATCCGCCAAACCATACAAGCGCAACCATAAGTGCTAGCATTAGCATGTCGGCCAACATGTGCTAGTCCCGGCTTAGTAGTTAGGGAAGGCTGTTAACACACTTTACTTTGAAAAGATCGGGCTGCGGTCCGTTGGCTCAAGAGGGGCCCGAAAAGAATCCTTAGAGGGGTATCGGTGTTAACAGAGGAACTAATGAATCGCCTTGTACTGTTACTTGGTGCAGGCTCCTAAGGAAGAGTTAAGATGCAAAAGTACCATTCGCTTATGGGTAAAGTGTGCTACACTCTGCAGAGTTAAAACTATCATGATAGCCGTTCCACGGTTATGGGAGGGAGGAAGGTCGTACATGGTAGTCTCATGTGTTAATAATTAACACGATGGGTTGGTGTAGTTTGAGTTGATCGAGGCAAGTCTTGTTCTTGAGAGGGCTTTGAAGCGAGCTCTGCGTGTTATCTTTGGGAGTCTCAGTATCAATACTAATTGCTCTACAAATTGTTTTACAACACTTTAATTAATATTGACTAGTGTAGGTGTTTATGCAAAATAGCCGCCCTATTCTTGTTTATATCCTTGCATCATTTATAAGGACTCTTGCTTGGGTAGCCGTGTACTCACTATACAAAACCACGGATAAATTTGTATTCGGAGAAGGATTAGGTCGGTGTATCTACGAGATCGGGAGGATCTTGTTCGGACTTTGATGAGGATTAGTCTGGCGCTCAAGGGTCGGATTGGAGCATCATCATACCTTTTCCGATGCATATTTGAATTTCCGCACTCTGGTATATTATGGACATTATTATGTCATCCTTAATCAAACAAGTGTAATAAGTAGTTGTGTAACAATTACTTTTGCATAATATGTAATTTCTCTTAGTTATTATGACTGTGTGATGATGTTCAACAAACTGTCGCTCACAAGTTGCTAGCATTGATCTCTAGGACTAGCAATTGATTGTGAGTGGATCCCGGTGCAGCCGGGGTTGCGACACTAGTTTTTAGTTCTTCATTAACCTTTTTTCAAAAAGTCAACTCATGGATATAATTAGTAAAGAAAAGCTAGCTAATTAGTTGGGGTTTATTAATAAAGTGCCCTTATGATTTTATTTTAGTTGAAGTGCAATTTTTAATTAATCCAGCATTATTAGGGCATTTATCCATCTAATGTTTTCAAAAGGCATTTAGAGTATAAAGTATAATTTGAAATTGCCAATAAATACATTAGAATTAATTTAGTTGTTTTTATATAGAGGAAACTACCATTAATACCAACAGTGCAAAATTTCCCATAACAGTGGCTGCCTTTTATATTTTTATATTTCCCAAAATTTTTGTCTAAATTTTTCTAGGATTTTTGGGAGCCTTTTGCTATTTAAAATAAATCTAAACCGAATTCTGGAATAAATAAAGGATTAAAACGCAGGAAAAGAAGATAAAACGCTCGGGCCGAGCCAACCGACGGTGGCCCATTAGCTAGAAGCGGCCCATGGCCCAACTCGCGCGCTGCGCGCTGGCCGAAGGAGTCGTCGAAGGCGGATTCCCCAGAGGCGCAATCGCGCGAGGATGACGCCCCACTCCATTGGCGCCTCCACTTAAACCGACAAATGGGGCCGGGGACCCACGTGTCAGCGACCTGGAGGCGCGGCTTATTCTCAGCACGCGTGGGGCGATCCAACAGGTGGGGCCCGCTGGTCAGAGACACTATGGCTACGGGTCAGCACGTATCGTGGAGCAGATCGGACGGTTGTCGTTCATCGTCAAGCTCCCGACCGGCGATGTGGCCTGGCGGCGACGGCGCTTGACGCGGCGGCGCTACAGCCAGATCCGGTCAGTTGCGTGCACGCACGGGCATCTTCAGGTCCGAGGGTTCTTAACGACACCTGCGTCGAGGCTAGTGGTGGCCGAACGCGGCGACGCGGTGACGGCGGCAGTAGTAGGGGCTCGCCGGCGACGTAAGCAAAAGCTACTGACCTACAAGCTATACGGCTTGGCGGGGAGCTTGAGGAGAGGCTGTAGATGCTTACGGAGCCTTGGGATGGGCGTGAGGAGGGACGAAGGCGGTTGCCGATGAAGCCCGCGGCGACGGCCAAAACAGGGGTCACGCCGGCACGACAGCTCTGATGACCTCGCCTTAAATTGGTTGAGGGGAAAGTTGAGGGAGGGTTTCCCGAAGCAAAGGACGGGAGGAATCGACGGGTGGCTCACCGGTTTGCAGGATTGGCGTCGGTGCCGGCGGGGTGCGGATTTGGGGAAAGAGGGGAAACAGGCGCCGGCGGGGCAGCTCGAAGCTTTTATAGGCACAGGTTGCACTCGGGATGCGAGGACGCGTGCGGTGACGGGGGAGGCGAGCCGTGCGGCGATGGGACTGAGCGGTGCGGGCAGAGCGGAGCAGCGCCTCTAGCAGTATCCACACGTACTGAGCCGGCACATCACACAGGGTGTGCTAGCACCTCGCCGTGCAGCTGAGGTTTCTAGGGAACAGGTGGGGCACGTGATGACAAGGCGTGGTGAAGGCTATACTCATCATGTATGCCGCCCCGCCGCCTCAAATTATATAGACACGCTAGTGGGCTTCGGCCCGCTAGGGTTCCATCTCCTACGAGGATCATATCCACGGAGTAACCATTTAAACAGTTCCAACCCAGTAAGTGTGTGATCTGTTATGTTCAGTGCAAGTCAGCCGTGGATCCGGAAACCCGTTTTCGAACCACCGATCAACAGCGGCACTTAGCAATACGTATTGGCCTCCGAATGCACAGAATAAATATTCGGTAGAATCAATCGATAGACATGATGATCAAGCGGAGAAGGGAATCGTGAACCATATTTGAACTCATAAGTGTAGCATTTACAACCTTCCTTATGCAATATATTTGAAGCAGCCTTACAATCGTGACGTGATGCACCAAGAGAAAAACATGTGCGAGACAGTCGTGAACATAAACTGGGACATCTGACAAAAGATTAGAGATAACAAAAATGCTCGAGAGGACTACGCTTTGATATGTAATCGGTCAGACATGAACCTCGATAAGAATGAGTCAAAACCTTGGGCAAAGTACTGTCTTACGCTTGGACAAATAAGGCAGATTTTACTTTGGATTTAAGGAAAAGGTTAAGGCCCAGTTCTTTTCAGCTTAACAGCTTAACGTCTTAACAGCTTAACGACTTATCTACGTTTTGAAAACACATATGCTTTGAGTTTTTTGAGTCCGTTTTTTCGCTGTTTTGAAGTTGGGTTCCAACGCTTTAAAAAGCAAGTCAAACGAAATATATCCGAATCTCAAGGCTATCTCGAGAAGCTCTTGAAGTTCAGTCATTTCAGCCGTTCAGATCAGCTCAAAAGAATAGGGCCTAAATTCCCAGATGGTTATGTGGCGAGCATTCGTCATGCCATTAGTATAGAGCAATGCAAGTTAATTGGAATGAAAGCCCATGACGACAAAGTTTTCATAGAACGTCTGTTTCCAGCTGTGTCACGTGGATATGCTGACGCTATTTGAATCGCATTGTCAGAGCTTAGCTTTTTTATCGAGAGTTGTGTGCAATAGAGCTATTTGAATCGAGGATGGAGGAATTGGGAAAGGAGGTTATTGTGCTCGTGACAAAGCTCGAGAAGATTTATATTCCTGGTTTTTTCAACTACATGCAACATTTACTAATGCATCTGCCATATGAAGCAAAAGTTGGAGGGCCAGCATAGTATAGGTGGATGTATCCTATGGATCACATGATGAAAATTCTTAGAGCGAAGATGAAAAACAAAGCACCAGTCGAAGGAAGTATTGCCAAAGTTTGACTGGCTTTGGAGATCACCTACTTCACGGACAAGTACTTTGCGACGAAGAACAAGGTACATGTGGCACAGCCGAGCTTTGAAGAAGTACTTCCAACTTTGAGGTATTTCATGACCAAGCCAGATGCAACGTTGGTTAAAGCTCCACACATGACTTGGATGCAGAGAAAAAATTTGCAATTCAGCTATACGTGTACGACAACATAGATGAAGTGAAGGTGTGCATCAAGTAAGTTAGTAAATGTCTATATGATATCATAAATATATACTTATTCTATAAATAATTGAATGAAATATTGTAGTCAATTTATTCAAGAAGAGTGGATAAGACAAGGTGAACCTTCAGGTGAACAACTTATGAAGCTTAAACGACGAGGTGGCGGACAAAACCGTCCAAAACATTCTATCCTCGTTCTGTTACGTATGTTTCTTGCTCTTATATAAGATACAATTTCATTAGCATGTAAAGTCCTTAATGAATCTTGTCGCGCATGCTTGTGCAGTGTCAAAGACATTTCAGCGTGCACGATAATCTTCGGCAAATGTCATGTGGATGCAGCCGTAGAATTAAGATCCATCGATGCTATGATTGGCATGGTTATCAATTTTGGTCCAAAGCAGCTGAGTCTGCTCGTCCAAATGCAACTACGGTGAAAAGCGGCGTCCTGAGTTATGTCACAGAGACCTTGGTGGTCTAGACATATAATATTATGGGATCATTGAGGAGATTGTAGTAATATCTTATGAAGGCAACAATGTTCTCCCGCTAGTGCTGTTTCGGTGTAGATGGTTCGATCCTGAGAGTGGGGTGCGGACTACTCCCGAACTTGGACTAATTGAAATCAATCAAAAGATTCAGTATCAGAAGCCAGACGTGTTCATTCTCCCCGAACAAGTCGGGCTAGTGTTCTATCTGCCATACCCGCACCCAGATTATAAAAATTTGAGGATTGTTGTAACATCCCAATTTTTTTATAAAAAACAAAAAGCATGGCATCCATATTTCATGTGCATTAATTTTGAAAAAATAATTTCAAAATGTGTTACCTTCTAAAGACTAAATTCAATATTTTGAATTTTAAAATAATTATTGCAAATGTTAAAATCATATTTTGGTAAGGATAAATAATTTGATTTTAAAATTTTGAAAATAAGTTTTATCAAAAATCAAAAAGGATATTTTGGTAATTAATATATATTGTAAATTTGGGTTTGAATAAAAGATTATTGGTTCTAATTTTGAAGACCATACTTTGAATTTTAAATAATTATTTAAAAAGGCTTAGAAACATATTTTCGTAATTAATAGTTTGAATTTAGATTTAATAAAATTCGCATAAATTTCAACCAATATAATTATATTAATTTGGAAGGTTTTGCTTTAAATAAAAATTCTGAAATTATTAAATGGAGAATAAAAATCTTATTCCTAGCAATGGGCCCACCCTTTCTTTCCTTTTTTCCATTTTCTGTTTTTCCTTTTCCTTTTCTCCTTTTCTTCCTTCTATTCTTTCTCTTTTTCCTTTCTTTTCATTCTTCCTTGTCTTCTTCCACGCCTCACTTGCCATGACTCCACCTCACATGCCGTGTGCCGCTCCGGCCAGCTCGCCGTCAGCCACGTCCACCCCTTTCCAGAACCTTGCTGACGCCGCCGGGTCCCACCTTCGTCACCCAATTGCCACCATGGTGCCCGCCTCCGTACACTCGCCAGCGTGTCTTCCGTGCCGTGGGGTCCGCCTTGGCGTCGTCTTGCGCCGCAAGTGGCTCATCGTCAGTCCCACTGCTGTCGGCTTCTCCCTCTGTGATGTTGCCAATAAATACCAGAGCTTGCCACCGCTGCTCTCTCTCGTTCCCCCTTTTATTCCAGCGCCCCCCTACTGTGGTCGTCACCGCCGGTAAGTTGCCGACGGACACCGCCCCGTCGCGTTCCTCCTCCATCGTCCCATGAGTTCACCTCCACCACTGCTCGTCCCCCATCGGAGCTCGCCGCCGTCGCGATTCCCCACTACCCGAGCCACCTCCACGTCGCCGCGTCGGCTGGAGCTGCACCGACCTGTGCCCTAACCACCCTGAGCTTTCTCCCCTGTCCCCGAAGCTCACAGAGCTGTTACGCCCCTCCTCTCATCGCCGGCGACCACTTCCACCGTGCGCCGCCGCCTTCACCTGCCCTGTGCCACCGCCATCCGTCACCAGGGCTTTCCCCGTGCTGCCGACCCCACCCCAAGAACCCCCAAGCCTTCCTCCTCATTTCCCCTCCATTTGCCCAGTGAGCCTACGTACGCCGTCGCATCATCAGTTTTGTCTCACCGACAAGTGTGCCCACTACGTCAGCGCCTTCCTCCCACTGCCCCGCCTTGTCAACCCCTCCTGGCTCCTCTCTCATGTCACCGAGCCGGGCCACGCCACGCGCTGCTGAACCATGCTAGCCCAGCTCTAGCCGCCATCGTCGAGCCGGCCCCGCCAAACAAGCTGATGCCAAGCCGGCTAGCTGCGTCCTCGTGCACGCCCGTGGGTTGCCAGAGCCCTGCTGGCCTAGGTCAAGCTAGCTAGCAACTGTTCTTTATTTTCCATATTTGATTAATTCATAAAACTGTTTATTTTTATATCTTTTGCAATATAGCTCCAAATTCAGTGAAATAAGTTTCTAAAAATTCATAAAATTCACACTTTAATTTAAAAATGTCATTTCCACCATTGAATTCATATTTTTGTATGTGCAGTTATTGTGTGGTTATTTGTTTGCACTAGATCCGAATATCGACGTCGTCGGAGCCGAGAGGATCTATTCGGATGCCCAGAACACTGGAGTTACGACAAGTCATTGTTGACCATTCCCCAAATTATTGTTGATAATGTTTCCACCTTGTTCTATAAATGCTTTTATAGAATTATGAATATGCATGATAATTGAAATTTAAAAATGCTGATTAATTAGGTTGATTGGTTAAATGCCTATAATACTTATTATTGTCATGAAAACCTGATCCTTGTAAACCTAGGAATATATATATCTTGTTTATTGCCATTTCATTTATTAGTTGATCATTAAATGCTTAGCCCTACTATTTATTGCTTGTAGTCGTCACTGTTATTTCATGTGAAATGTAGTGTTTGAAATCCGTGATTTAAAGTCAGTTGATGTTGTCTTGTTTGATAAAATGGGACTATTGGGGCACAATAGTTATTACTATAATGGGAAAATGATTTTTGCAAAACCTCGGTTTGGGTGGATGGTTGTATGGATTGGTGCAGTACACACGAGACTTGAGCCCAATGTGGGAACCACCCAAATCCCTTAGGACCGAGTCCTTGAGGTAGACAAACTAAGTTCAACAGTGCGACCATGAGTGCTGGTATGGACAGGCCCTTGTTTGAGTACCCTGCAAATTCTCAGTTTGCGCATCTCACTTGATGGAATAGGGAGCGTAGAATCCGTAGCACACGGTGTCACGCAGACTATGAACCTATTGGCGCAAGAGGGGGCCACTGGCAACTGAGTACCAGCCCAGCGGTGGAATCCTTAGTGGAGATGCCTAAGATAGAAATGAGTTGGTTAAAGACCTTGTGGTGGTTTACTTTGTATACTACCTCTCATGGGCAAAGCGTGCAACCTCTACAGAGTGTAGAACTGTCTAGAAAGTTGTGCCCACAGTCAAGGGTTAGTACTCGGATGACATTGAGCCTGAAGACGATGACTTTGCCAATGGTGTTCAAGACGTGGATTACTCCGACGCCTAGGCTCGCTAGTACAGCCTTGTATGTGGGATCGTGTTGGATTTTCCTTCCGGTTTTACTATATACCCATGCTTCCGCAGTTGTATGGCCTGCGTGCCAGTCCTTTGTAGTAAGAGTCTTAATGACCGCACTCTGATTAATAGCTTTAATGGCCACACTCTAATGTATTATTTAATGTTTTAATGAGAATGATTATGATCCAAGTTCTCGAAACTGTGTGTACTATCTACTGATCCAGGGACTAATACAGAAAGGCACATAAGGGACTTGACTCGTTTAGTGGGGTTCCGGCAATTGTCCATAAATGTCATCCAATTGGTGGATTGCCCGACCTCATAGAAGAAGACTACAAGTCTCGCCCAGACATGGAGTCATTCCAATAACAAGATTTAATAGGAGAGATACACGTCGATATTGGTGATGTATAAGAGTTATCAAAAGAAGAAATCGAAGAGGAAGAGAAAGAGGAAAAGGAAGAAAACGAGGAGGAGGAAGAGGAAGAGGAAGAGGAAGAAAACAAGGACAAGGAGGATGAGGAAGAGGAAGCCAAAGATTTTTAATCTATTCAATTTTATAGGTTTAATGTCATATACAACTAATTTAATTCATTTAAGCTATTTATTTATTTTGTGTTATTTTATTTCATTCAATTCATATTGTGAGCATCATTGAGCCCTAATTCTTCCGGTGGCATTGATGACTATTCATTTGCGCTAGGGAGTTCTTGGAGCTTTCATGGAACCCTAGCGAGGCTTCAGCGAACTTTTGAGCTGCTTCGAGATGATCTCAACATGACCCCTCCGGACCAAGTTCGACAGTGCCTGTGTTCCAGTGCCTATAGCTCCGTCGGACAGGGTCCGACCACCGTCGGACTAGGTCCGACAACGTGTGTGTCAGCCGAGTTCGACACATTGTTGCTGCCATCGGACCGGGTCCGACGGTACTGTAACGGCTAGTTTTTGGAGTCTTCCCGAGCTCCAACAACTAGTTCCTCTTCGGAGGGTATTTATTGACCTGGGTAGGCAGCCATTACTGAGGTTTGTTGCTCTACTTCACCTATAGCCATCATCTACTCACCTTTGGAGTGTTCTAGAGCCATTCCTCCACCAATTTATCCACCACCTACCCTCCCCCAAACCAAGCTTCATGGAAGTCCTTCGATTTGGCATGATCGAGGCGCTTCGGGCTTATTACTCTTGAAGACGGTGTTCTTTTTGGAGGTGTGGGCTTGGGAGTAGGCCTTGACGTGTGGCTACTCTCGCGTCGGTGTGAAGGTGACGGAATCCACCTCGCCGGAGTGGCGGAACGACTACCGGGGAGTAAGCGAGGTGTGTGGCTCAAGGGGGAGCCAGTCCTTGTGCGCAAAGGCTAGCGCCAACGGAGAGTAGGAGTGGTGACTCCGAACTTCGTGAAACAAATACCGTGTCACCTCTCTTGTCTCATTTACTTCCGGATTTACTTCTCGCATTAATTGTTTCAAGTTGCTTGATTATTGTGGTGAAAATGAATTAGATTGCTAGTGCGTGCCATTTAATTTGCTTCCTCTTAATAGGGCACTAGAATCCAGAATTGGGTCACTCTTAATCTTGTTGCTTATCAAGTACAATCCAAAGAAATTAAAAATTGCCTATTCACCACCCTCTAGGCCGTAAAGTTCCTTTCACGTGGTATCAGAGCACGGTTCTCCCGTTGTAGCTTAACCGCTCGAAGATGGCCACTAAGGAGGGGCCAAGATTGACATAGGAAAAGCTCCTATTTTCGATGGCACAAATTACTTCCATTGGAAAATTAGAATGCAATATTATTTAGAAGCACTTAGCTATGATATTTGGATTGCTTGTGAGCCCGGTTATCCATCTCCCATCAATCCTTTGTCTCTCACTCCCGCCGAGATAGAGTATCGGCGATACAACGCCATAGCTAGAAATGCTTTACTTTTCAATGTGAGTGTCGATGTATTCAATTGCATTAGCAATCTCACAAAAGGTAATGAAATTTGGAAAACTTTGAAAGAAATTCATGTTGGTAGCCCGGAGTTAGTAGAGGAGAAGTTAGCTCTTGCTAGGAGACAATTTGATCATTTCAAGATGTTACCTAATGAGAGTGTGAATGATATGTTCTCTAGGTTGAACCCGATCACCAACGACATCGGCATGTGTGGCAAGCCCATGGAGGATATTGATGTGTGCCGAAAGATTCTTGATATCGTCCCGTTCGAGTTCAACCCACTTGTCACTAGGCTTCAAAATAGCAAGAAGTTAAAGACTCTCACACCAACTAAGCTCCTCGGAAAGCTTGCTTCGTATGAAATGAGGATCAATGGTTATGAAGATTCTCCTCATGCCAAAAGACCATTGCTCTTCCCGCTCAAACAAAAGCAAAGAAGAAGAAGATTGAAGAAAGTGATAATAATTCCTTCGATGATGGGATTCCAGAAATAGAAGAGCTAGCACTTCTAGTTAAGCGCTGAAGAAAGCTAATCAAGAGGATGACTTTTAGAAATGGAGGTTCATCATGCGATGACTTTTAGAAAACCAATCTCTGAAATGCGATGTTACGAGTGTGGAGAAGGGTCACTTGGCGTCGGATTGTCTCATGAACAAGAAGAATAAAAGCAAGTTTAGAGATCAAGAGGGAGATGAAGACGACAAGAAGAAGTATAGACACTATCGCAAGAGCGAGAACAAGTTCAAGGATAAGAAGAAGACTCTTGTGGTTGAGAAGTCAAAAAAGAAGGAGTGCTCAAGCTCCTCATCATCATCCGACGAAGAAGAAGACACAAGATCTCATGGTTTAGCCGGACTTGCTATCAAGGAAAATGATCCACCGGCTATCCCTAAACAAAGACTTCGTCTAATGGCCGACATGCAAAATGAGATCATTGGGGAGTGGATCACCGATGATGAAGACTCTTGGGGACACATCCGAGAATGAATCTAATATCGCCAAGGTCTCCGGAGTCGCCATCAACAAATGCCCACCCTCAATCTGCCTTATGGCTTTGGAAGATAAGGTAACAAATGATAAACCCTCTCTAGTTGAGCTTACTCATTTAATTGACGATTTAAACAATGCTCTAGAGAAGAAAAAATCTAAGTGTAAAAAGTTGATTAAGGTGCATAAAGAGCTTACTAATGAATTTGAAACTTTACTTGAAAAACATGAATCTCTAGAAGATGATTACGAAGCTCTTAGTTGTCAACTTGAAAATCTAGAAAATGATCAAGCTATGGTTAAGTGTAATCATGACAATGCCATTAATGATTGCTCAATTGTTAGATGCGATGTTGGTGTGACTTGCGATTTGATTGACACCATAAATGGGCTCGTTAGGATGTCACTTGACACATCCTTGGCCTTGTCACCCACCATCACCCCTAATGCTAGCTCTTCAACATCCACTAGTACCACACTATTATTTGAAAAAATGTGTAAATTGGGTACTTGTGGCTTTGCTTCTTCTTCCAATGAGCTAGTTAAAGAAAACTTGTTGTTAAAAGATAGAATTGAGCAATTAGACACTAAATTGGTTAAATTAATTGTTGGGAGCTCTAACCTTGATAAGGTGCTTCGGGAGCAAAGGTATACCTTCGGCAAGCATGGTTTGGGGTTCAACCCCAGGGAAATACCCAAGGGCGGTTGGGGTAAGCCCAAGCTCACTTTTGTCAAGGCTAGCACTCATTGTCATTTGTGTAAGGGTAAAGATCATAGAGCCGTTGCTTGCACTCTAGCTAGATCATCAAAATTCATGTCTCAAACTGAAGTCTTAAATGCTAGCTTTATGTTGTTGAAAAGAAATGGCTCTACGTTTGCTAAGTACATTGGTTCTCCTAAGAATCATAAAAATGTGAAAGCCGTTTGGATGTCCAAGTGTTTGATGACACCCCAAAGGACCCAAGAAGAAATCTTGGATACCTAAATCCCAAGCTTAATCTCATATGTGTAGGTGAACTACAAAAGTGGGGGTCGACATTTGATCTTCGATAGCGGTTGTACTCAACATATGATCGACTCCTCTCGTATGTTCACCTCACTAGAAGAGGAGAAGAACCCCGACCACAAGATCACATTTGGGGACAACTCCAAGCGAAAGGTAATCGGTATAAGTAAAATCGACATATCCAACGACCTATCCATCTCAAATGTTCTTTTGGTTGAAGCTTGCAATTTCAATCTTCTCTCCGTAGCTCAAGTGTGTGATTTGGGTTTTGATTGCCATTTCTCTAGTAGCGGTGTTCGTCGGGCTTCTTCGGTTGATCAAAGTGTTGCTTTCGAGGGCAAACATTTTTCAAATTTGTAGTTGGTCGATTTCTCTAATCATGATTCTTTGCAAAACAAGACATGTCTTATCGCCAAATCTTCACTTAGTTGGTTATGGCATAGACGTCTTGGACATGTCGGAATGGGTAATTTGAAAAAGGTTTTTAAGCACGAACTAGTTGTTGGAGTGAATGATGTGAAGTTTGAGAAAAATAGATTGCGTAGCGCTTGCCAAGCCGGTAAACAAGTGGCTAATCCTCATCCTTCGAAGGCATTTATGTCAACATCCCGACCACTTGAACTTTTTCATATGGATTTGTTTGGCCTAACCACCTATGCGAGCATAGGAGGTAATTCTTATTGTCTTGTGGTCGTTGATGATTTTTCTCGCTTTACTTGGGTGTTTTTATTGCAAACAAAACCTTTACCTGTGACGTTTTCAATTGTTTTGCCTTAAAAGCACAAAAGGAGTTCGACTCCTATATAAAGAAGGTGACGAGTGATAACGGCACCGAGTTCACTAATTCAAACATTGAAGATTTTTGTGATGAGTTAGGTATTAAACATGAGTTCTCGGCGGCCTATACTCCTCAACAAAACGGAGTAGTGGAGAGAAAGAATCGGACGTTAATCGAGATGGCGAGAACGATGCTTGATGAGTACGGCACGCCGCATGCCTTTTGGGCGGAAGCCATCAACATGGCGTGTCACGCAATTAACCGCCTCTACCTCCATCGGCTTCTTCACAAGACCTCATATGAACTCCTAGTGGGACGAAGGCCCGACATTTCATATTTTCGAGTCTTCGGGTGCAAGGTATACATTTATAAGAAGAGGACTCATTTGGGTACGTTCCAAAAGAAGTGTGACACCGGTATTATGCTAGGTTACTCTTCTCACTCTAAAACTTTTTGTGTTTACAATTCCTCCTCCGGTCGTGTTGAAGAGCCCTATGATGTGAAATTTGATGAATCTAAAGGCTCACAAGATGTGCGAGATGTTTTGAGCAATGTAGGTGATGAGCCACTTCACGATGTCATGGATTTGATGGAGGTGGGTGAAGTTCGACCCTCATCGGAGCTAAAGGATGAAAACGAAGACGAACCCTCCATCTCTATCGATCCTCTATCACAAGCTCAACGCATCTCTCCAACAACAAAAGACGGAGAATTGGACAAGACTTAAATTGATCATATTGATCAAACTCAAGAAGAAGACGATGATCAACAAATATATGTCCAACAACATAGATCAATTGCTAAGGATCATCCTGTCGATCAAGTCATCGGCAATCTCAATCAAGGCGTAAGAACTCGTTCACATATTGCAAATTATTGTGAGCATCACGCGTTTGTTTCCATTGTTGAGCCTAGGAATATCGATGAGGCATTGGCGGATGCGGCTTGGATACTTGCCATGCACGAAGAATTGAACTACTTCACCCGCAATGAAGTTTGGGATCTTATGGAGAGACCAAGGGATCACAATGTAATTGGCATCAAATGATCTTCCGCAACAAGCAAGATGAAAATGGTGAACTGGTTCGCAACAAGGCAAGATTGGTGGCGCAAGGATTCACTCAAGTTGAAGGTCTTGATTATGGAGAAACATATGCGCCAATTGCTCGACTCGAAGCTATACGGTTACTCTTAGCATTCGCATCGCTTTACAACATTGTTCTTTATCAAATGGATGTTAAAAGTACCTTTCTAAATGGTTTTCTTAGTGAGCTTGTATTTGTTGAGCATCCGTCCGGTTTTGAAAACCTTGAATATCCTAACCATGTCTATAAGCTCACTAAGGCGCTATACGATCTCAAGCAAGCTCCTAGAGCATGGTATGAGCGCCTTAGAGACTTCCTCCTACAAAATGGATTCAAAACGGGTGCGATTGATTCCACCTTGTTCCTAAAAACGATTGACAATGATTTATTTATTTGTCAAATTTATGTGGATGACATTATATTTAGATGCACTAATCAAGCCCTTTCCAAAGATTTTGGAAATATGATGTCCAAGGAATTCGAGATGTCGATGATTGAAGAGCTCACATTTTTCCTTGGATTTCAAATTAAACAACTCAAGGAGGAGACCTTTGTGTGTCAAGAAAAATATACTAAGGATCTCCTCAAGCGCTTCTCGATGATGGAATGCAAACCGATCAAGACACCTATGGCCATAAATGGGCATCTAGATTTGAATGAAGAAGGGAAGCCCATGAACCAAAAGCTATATCGCTCCATGATCGGTTCGCTTCTCTATCTTACCGCTTCTCGACCCGATATAATGTTTAGTGTGTGCATGTGTGCTTGTTTTCAAGCTTTCCCTAATGAAGTGCATCTAGTTGCCGTAAAACGCATTTTGAGATACTTAAAATTCACTCCTAGCTTAAGACTTTGGTATCCTAAGGGAGCACGTGTTGAGCTTCTTGGCTATTTCGACTTGGATTATGCCGGTTGTAAAATTGATCGCAAAATCACCTCGGGGGGTTGTCACTTACTAGGACGCTCACTCATGTCATGGGCTTCAAGAAAGCAAAACATCGTGGCGCTATCTACCGCGGAAGCGGAATATGTAGCGGCAGGGAGTTGTTGTGCTCAACTCTTGTACATGACACGGGTGCTTAGTGACTAAAATTTAAAAAAGTGCCTCTTCTTTGTGATAATCAAAGTGCGGTAAAAATTACCAATAATCCGGTTCAACATTTCCGTACGAAGCACATCGACATCCGTCATCACTTCATTCGTGATCATGTTGCCAAGGGTGACGTTGTGCTTGCGTACGTGAGAACGGAGGATCAACTAGTGGATATCTTTACCAAACCCTTGGATGAGGCACGGTTTTGTAAATTAAGAAATGAACTAAATATACTAGAAAGCTCCAACACGCGTTGATTGTTGCACATTTGGTTTTTGGGTCTTATTTGAATTCTTTCAATTGCTTTTTGACCTTTGTCACATTTAGGGGGAGTTTAAGTTTATCTCATAACTTCACAACTCCCCTTTATTGTGAAGAAATGAATTTGTTTTGAATTAGCACATTTTGCCCTATATTTTAGACCAAATCAAATTTGAGCCTCATAGTATATCTCATATCCTCTTACCATTTCAAAATTCGAAAACTCATCCCTTTGAGAAATGCTTCACTTGAATAAACCATTTTAATAAAAAATTTATTACTTTGTTTCAAAGGTCTTGAAAATGCTTCAATAAAAAAACTATGTGCTTAAACTCTAAAATGGACCATATGCTTGAATTGACATGTCAATTGCATTATCAAGACATATTTTGGGCCCATACATTTCCTTGATCACAAGATCAAAATTTGAGTTTGAAGGTGGATGTTGTTTAGAATTTACCTTATATGTATCCCGTCCCTTCAAAACTAAGTCTTTCAAAATTGCTCCGAAAATTGCTCCAAAAATTTGAATTTTGTTGGTTCTTGAGCAAAATAGGAGAAAAATCCCTTCAAAAGCATTACGATGTAAAATCCAATATGGGTTGAGCCCGTCCGGCCTCTCGGAGAAAGTCCGGTGTTGTTTGACTCGGTTTCCACGGATTTTTCAATCCATCGGACTCAGTCCGACAACCACCGGACCCGGTCCGATAGGCTGGCTGGCTAGGCAGTTATTAGCTTCTCTGTCAGACCCAGTCCGACGGTCATCGGACCCGGTCCGGTGAAGTCCCTCCTATTTTTGGCTAAGTACATGTCTGCATCGGTTCTATCGGACCCAGTCCGATGGTCTTCGGACCCAGTCCGACGGAGTGTTCTGTTCGCTGTCCTGCGCGCAGACGGCTCTGTCGGACCCGGTCCGATGACTGGATCGCGGCCCTATTTCTGATCCGTACCTCTCTGTCTTTCCTCTCTCTCCTCATTTGCATCTTGTTTCTCTCCCTCAACCAAGGCCGCCGCCCCTCATTATTTTCGACTGCGCGGCTCCTCCGGCGATCACCGGCGACCATCCTTACCATCTCCGGCCTCCCCTCATCTTCATCTTCGATTCCCACCGCAGGGATCCTCGAGAGACGGCTTGATCTATGCGTGGTCTTCCTCTCAAACTCCTCTCCTCTTCCTCACCGGAAGAGGCCTAGGGGACTCCTCTGCACAAAAACGGCGGGTTGGCCTTCGTCTAGGGTTCGGTAAGCTGCCTTGTAAGGTCTCGATTCTGTTCTTCCCTTTCCGTTTCTTAGTGCTAGGTTTTGAATCGTGTTTTCCCACGCTCGTGTATTAGGCCTTGTGAAGTGTTTGGAGAACTTGGGATTCTAAGTTCATCGGAGCAGATCAATGTCTCGGCATCTCAGAAATTTGGGCAAGTAAATTGCAAGAGCAATGGGCACTGGGGGCAGTGGCAGTCAGGGCGGCAGAGGTGATCGAGATGACACTGCGTCTGTGGGTAGTTTTGCACCTCCTCGCACTAGGAGGGGCACCTAGCAGCAGCGACAGCGACAGCGTGATGCCGTGGATTGGACTCAGCGGCTTGCGGGGGAGTCTTTTGTGACCATCGACGACGACAGTGATGAGGATTATGTCAATGAGGCTCAACAGGAGGACACCACTGCATCTGAGACTTTGGTCCTTGAGGATGAGCCCGTAGATGACAATGTGTTTCTCCTAAGCATGGAGGTGTTGAGAAGGAAGTGGGCTGTCACACAAGATAGGTGGTTCCCTGAGAATAGAGAAGACACAAATGACTTTCGTTTCCATACCAAGTTTCAGAAGCAGCTGTTTTTGTGTTTCTCAAGACCGTAGAAGAGCTCAAGAGACCCACATTATATCGATTGGCATGAGATCACCGCTTTCATGGGGCCCAGTATATACAATTACTTTAATACAACTCCTGGTCTGGCAGCTCTATTATCTAATACTCACTTGACATGGGGGGATGAGAGACACTGTGAGTTCTTCGCTACTGTGTTGCTTGCTAATGATCAGTCGGAGTTCAACTATTATCATTCTATCGACGGCAGGGTTCACGGTCTATCTTTTGCTGAGATGAATTACGCCCTTGGCACCTCTGACAATGGAGCTGATCTGCACGGCTTAGCTTTTGACACTGGCATGTGGTCAGCCAGATATCCGCCTGAGGAGGACATTCGCTTTATGTATCTGGACCCAGAGGCAGATGACTACAGCATTGAGAAGACAAATCAGTTGAAGGCAGAGCCAGCTTTGATGTATGTCATTCTCAGGCGCACCCTCTTTGTGCGAGGCGGGAACAGAGATCGGATTCCCCCTATTATCAGTTGGTTCATGCTATATCTTTTCCGGGGGAGTATGATCAACATTGGTGCAACTTTATTTGGAGAAATTGACGATGCCATCTGTAGGGAGGTTGACAGGTCCTTGCCACTTGGACCTTACATTGGACTTCTGCTCTCTAAAACTAGCAGAGTGCCCGAGGAAAAAATCGGTCAGTGGGATAAGAAGATCAGAAAACACCAGATGAAGCAGTTCTTGTCGGCTCTTGTCAGCAGGCCAAAGGTTGGTGGGCCTGGCGATGCTCCTCCGGGTTCCCCGCCAGCACCGGCACCGGCACCTACTTATGCACCTCCGCCTGCTCCTGCTGCTTCAGATGTCCCTATGGGAGGTCCTTCTGCTTCAGGTGCCCCTATGGGAGGATATGGCTACCCCGCAGCTCCTCCACCCTGGTTTGATCTCAGCCCCCTGCTGCATGAAGTGCAAGCCCTTCGAGCTGATCAAAGCAACTATCAGAGGGAAATGAGAGCGGATATGACTGTATTCAGAACTGATATCTCAGCAGAGATAGCTGCCACTCGACAACAGCTGGATAGTATGGTTGGTCGGCAAACTTATTTGCAGGAAGAGTTTGGAGTGATGAAGTCTGCGATGATGCATATGGGCACTCACTTTATGCCCTATACTCCAGGGATACATCCATTTCAGTGGTATGATCAAGCTCAGAGTGATTATCAAGAGTATCTGCGACAATCTCCGCAGGTCCCTCAGCCAGGATATGCTCAAGCTTCAGCTCCTGCTCTGTTGGTGGTTCTCCATCCCGCTCCGCCAGGTCAAAATCCAAGAGAGCGCGCTCCTCTCCTTCTAGCAGTCTGGGTGGGCATAGTGGTCAAGGCGGAGAGCGTCAAGATTAGGATGCTTTTCCCTATGTGTCACTTGTTGACAAAAGGGGAGAAGAATAGAGCTTAGTGTGTTGGTGTTGGTTTCTAGTACTTTATTTGGGCTTGTTGAACTATTTGTGTTGGCTTGTATCTTCTGCTATGCATGAAGTTAGGGGGAGTTTCCTTTCAGTTATGCACGCTACATTGTCGAGCTGTGGATCTTAAATTTGTTTTTGTGCTTTCCTTTTCCTTTTTGTGCTTTGTATCTCTTGTTTCTGCCTTTTGCACTAACCCTTTTGCAGCTCAAAATATAAGATCTCTATTGGGTTGTGAGCAAGTGCCACAAAGGGGAGATTGTGAGCATCATTGAGCCCTAATTCTTTTAGTGGCATTGATAACGTATTCATTTGCGCTAGGGAGTTCTTGGAGCTTTCATCGAACCCTAGCGAGGCTTCGGCGAACTTTTGAGCTGCTTCGAGATGATCTAAACATGACCGGACGAGTGAAGAGGTCATGTGTATGTTTAGGAGTAGCTATGTTTTACTTTTGTCGCCTATGCTTTAAGAGGGGTCTAATCGTTTCGATCGTGCCAAGTCTATCCTTGTCCTAGCCCTCAAGTCATCCTCAAATATTTAGAGATCCCAAACCGTTGAAAATCTCCTAAACCGAGTCTTTTCTGTGCTCATCGGACCAGGTCCGGTCGCCATCGGACCGAGTCTGGCGAGCCCAACCCTAGAACCGGTTTTTTGTTACTGGTCGGACCGAGTCTGGTGCCTTCGGACCGGGTCCGTCCCCTCTGGACCGAGTCCGACAGTACCTGTGTTCCAGCGCCTATAGCTCCGTCGGACCGGGTCCAACCACCGTCGGACCGGGTCCGACAGTGTGTGTGTCAGCCTAGTTTGAGGCATGGTTGCAGCCATCGAACCGGGTCCGACGGTATTGTAACGGCTAGTTTTTGGAGTCTTCCCGAGCTCCAACGACTAGTTCCTCTCCGGGGGGTATTTATTGACCTGTGTAGGCAGCCATTACTGAGGTTTGTTGCTCCACTTCACCTATAGCCATCATCTACTCATCTTAGAAGTGTTCTAGAGCCATTCCTCCACCAATTCATCCACCACCTACCTTCCCCCAAACTGAGCTTCATGGAAGTTCTTCGATTTGGCATGATCAAGGCGATTCGGGTTTATTACCAGGGATTAAGCGAGGCGTGTGGCTCAAGAGGTGTTCTTCTTGGAGGTGTGGGCTTGGGGGTAGGCCTTGGCGTGTGGCTACTCTCGAGTCGGTGTGAAGGTGACGGAGTCCACCTCGCCGGAGTGGCGGAACGACTACCAGGGAGTAAGCGAGGCGTGTGGCTCAAGAGGGAGCCGGTCCTTGTGCGCAAGGGCTAGCCTCAATGGAGAGTAGGAGTGGTGACACCGAACTTGGGTGAAACAAATACCGTGTCACCTCTCTTGTCTCATTTATTTCCGCATTTACTTCTCGCATTAATTGTTTCAAGTTGCTTGATTGTTGTGGTGAAAATGAATTAGATTGCTAGTGCGTGCCGTTTAATTTGCTTCCACTTAATAGGGCACTAGAATATAGAATTGGGTCACTCTTAATTTTGTTGCTTAATCAAGTACAATACAAAGAAATTAAAAATTGCCTATTCACCCCCTCTAGGCCGTAAAGTTCCTTTCACATATACATCTATGTCGTGTCATTTAATTTGATTTTTGCAAGATGACTGGACCTTTGAAGAGGTTGGCTAAAAGGGCCCATAAGGTATAGGGGAAGGGGGGCAGGCGGAGTGCACCAGAGCACCAGGGAGATGAGGTGGTGGGCCACTCGCTAGGGGTGCTGCTCAAGCAGCTCTACCTCGGGCGAGTAGGCAAGGGCAATGATCGACGCCAGGCGCTCAATTTCAGCGACTACTTGCTCGTGGAGAATGAAGAGGGAGGAACTGTCGCCGATCACGTCATCCACCAGTTCAGAGTAACATTCCAAATTTCATTTTTTATTTATGGTTTCGTGTTTATAGCTTCATGTGTTGCTCATGTGTTTCTTTCCTTTAAAGAGATGTAACAACTTTTCCCTAGAGTGACCCAGGAGGACTACGAGGCTTGCTGCCACGTGCTTGACACAATGACAGCAAAGAAGGTTAGGGACACTATCAGGTTGTCCCGTTTGGTTGCGGTGTTGAAGGACCATAACAAGAAGGGGATTATAAAGATGACGAGGGAAAGGGCAGCTCTTGAGTATCTAAAGGCTCAAGACTACAAGCCTTGGTGTACAGACTGGATGGATAAATGTTCATGCGCCTGGAGGGATTTGTATCGAACGTGGGCTTCTAAGGAGTGGATCGAGAGGTCAAGGATGAACAAAGGCAATAGGGATGCTAACTCCGACATCTGCGCCACCTACCTAGGAGGATGAGGCATGGGTCACGTAGCGCGGGTTACGAACGATACTAATGCCTCGTTTTAGAAACATTCAAAAGGAATACATATCCTATTCATATTAATACTCGTGGATGGATGGGTTGGAGAGAATGGTGAGTTGATATTCATGAGATCTCAAAAGATTCCTGATTCAAGTCAAGGTTCTCCTATATACCAACAATATATTTATATTTCTAAATATCTACACTACTATTAGTATCGGATCAGAAACCCAGTAATGATGTTCTTAATGATCATCAGTTCCGGATGGCTCGTACCGCGCTTCAAAAACCAATACTGAAGCTTGTTGGGAAACAGTACTAATATTCTCTTTTTAATTAGCGTGGATTATGTGAATCACAATATAGACACAACGCACGGCACGGCCATATAATATACAACAGTTGAAGATTGAGATCCACACCAAGTCAAAATGGAAAGTTCATTTAGAATACATGCATCTGTACTTGCGATGAATTTAAACTATCTTGTAGAATATATATGTTTGCTGTCATGACCTAAAATTATCAGCCACCTCCATGCGACTTGTTTCGGGTGCGATGCGCGCAACCCGTGTGTCTGTCATGTAATTTATCACGATGCCGGCTCGCCAACCACCATGCGCTCCACGAGATTATTTTAATCAAACCTGGAAGATCAATTATCACCTCAACACTCAACAGTAGCTAGCTGTGCCCTCACAGATAGCATTCTACATAAATTGCCGCCCACAGGATCACCACCCCGCATCAATTAACTGCACACACGGATAGAGAGCGAGAGAGACGACAATGGCGGCTCAGACTCAGACCATTGAGGTTCCCACGGACGCTGAGCTGCTAAAGGCGCAGGCCGACCTGTGGCGACACACCCTCTACTACCTCACGTCCATGGGAATCCGATGCGCCGTCCAGCTCGGCATCCCCACCGCCATCCACCGCCTCGGCGGCGCCGCCTCGCTGCCCGATCTGCTCGCGGGGGTGTCCCTTCCACAGTCGAAGCAACCATTCCTCCGCCGCCTCATGCGGACGATGGTCACGACAGGCGTATTCGCCGCCGACAACAGCGCCGCCACGGAGGAGCGCTACCGCCTCACCCCGCTGTCCCGCATCCTCGTGGACGGCGTTGTCGCCGACGAGCACCACAGCCAGACGTGCTTCGTGCTCGCCGGCACCTCCAAGTACTACGTGGACGCGGCGCTGGGGCTCGCCGACTGGTTCAAGAAGGACGTGGCGCCGCCCATCCCGTCGCCGTTTGAGGACGTGCACGGCGCGTCGCTGTTTGACGAGAGCACGCCGCAGCTCGACCCGGAGCTCGACGCCGTCGTCAACCAAGGCCTGGCGGCGCACGACAACCTTGGTGTCGGCACCATCCTGCGGGAGTGTCGGGACCTGTTTCAGGGGCTGGAGTCGTTGACCGACTGTTGCGGCGGCGACGGCACGACTGCGAGAGCCATTGTTAAAGCTTTCCCGCACATTAAGTGCAATGTGTTCGACCTTCCCAAGGTGATTGAGAAAGCTCCCCCTCATGATGGGATAAACTATGTTGCTGGTGACATGTTCCACACCATCCAACCCGCTCAAGCGGTGATGCTCAAGGTATATATATATCCCTTTCTGTATATACTTGACGAAGAAAGAAAGTTTCACTGGTCGCACATGTACTTGATTTGTAGTTAATTAAATGAATTAGTAACTTTAGGAATGGATATGCTAGCTAAAAATACTCCCTCCAGTTTGATAATTCCTGTCGTTTTAGACATGATCTCACATACCAAGAAGCAATAGCTCAACGGTGTGATCTCAAATTTCAAGTCATGAGACCCAGGTTCGATTCCTGATTCTAGCATTAGTTTTTTATCCTGGCCAATGGCATGCTCTGCATGCAGCGCCCGTCCATTAGCACCATTAAGTGCATGCTTTGGCTGGCCAATGGCATGCTCCGCATGCAACGCTCGGCCATTAAGTCCATGCTTTGGGAAACCACCAGTAATTGACTGCTGCTTTGGAATAGTTCAGCGACAGAAAATTTCAAACCTTTTGCCAAACGCTTCAGCGACAGGAATTATCAAACTGTAGGGAGTAGTATATTAGTGCTTAGTCAAACTGGAGGGAGTAGTATATTAGTGCTTATTAAAACGTACAGCAATAGAGCATACTCGATATCGCTATAACGTTTGTCTGTTTCTGTCATGTGCAGGTAATTAACGGAAATCGGATCATATGCCCCTACGTTGAATAAAGAACATACATATATTACATGACACATGTTGAATCCCACAGGAAAATAATCATAAGAAATTTTCGAAATATGTGATCGATCATGCCACAAAATTAAAACAGAACTTTTAAGATTAGATTTTGGTTTAAGAAAGAGAGAAAAACGAAGAAACACCAAAGCTGCACTGATACTTCTGAAGCGAATAAATGAGCTTAGTTAGAGCTCCGGCTGCAAATCATAAAAAATTTGAAGCAAAATTTCCAACGTTAAGAAATTCATCACGAATCAAACAAGTCTAGTTACAACTCTTTTGCTCTAAATCTCTTTATTTACAAGTCGAACAACATTTACGCACGGCTTTGAATTCAACAAAAAAAAAAAGATTAACTATGCCACTGTATATTTATAGCTTGTGCTGCACCACTGGAGCGACGACGACTGCGTGAAGATCCTGTCCCAATGCAGGAAGGCCATCCCTCCCCGCGAGAAGGGAGGCAAGGTGATCATCATCGAGATCCTGATCAGCACCTCCATGGAGCCGACGATGTACGAGGCCCAGATGCTGATGGACATGCTGATGCTGGTGGACACCAGAGGCCGGCAGCGCGACGAGGGCGACTGGCGCGAGCTCTTCAAGAAGGCCGGCTTCAGCGACTACAAGGTCATCAAGACCGTGGGTGCTCGAGGTGTCTTCGAGGTCTATCCGTGACGAGACGACTACTTTAATTGCTCCAGTACGTGTTTCCTCGGTGATCTTAATTGCACTCGGTTTCCCAGATGCAGATCCTCTGACGTTCTTCCCTCTGTCATGAGTCACTGCCATGTGGACCTCACATGTCATTGACCCTACGGCAATTTGTCGTTGTGCAGTGTATCTGTACCGAAATAAAATGGAATAAGAAGTGCATTGGTTTTCTCAATGGAAACTTCGCAGATTCTAAAGTAGCTAGCTCTTGTGCTAAGCAAGGTTGGTTGCTTTATTATCTGTGTTGCTTTCGTTTTGAGAAGCATTAATGCACTCGATCGGTGTGTTTTGTTATATGTACCATATGTATTTGGGGATCTCCGATATACGCAGGTGTGGTGCTTGGTGCTGTCCTCCACAGTTTGTACACCTTTGTTAATGTAATCAACCACTCTGTTGTCCTGTTAATATAATGTTGTCAGTGTTTACTACATTTATTGAGCTTGCCGTCTACAGAAACAGCACCAGAAAATCTATGAAACGTTGCACCCTTGGGTAGCAACCCAACGGGATGGCTAAAGAACAAAACATAGGCAACCGCATTATGGACGGTTCATGGTCGATCTTGGTTGACTTCCCAATCCATTTATACGAGAACATGCCTTCACTCGATGGCAGCAAATCCAATTAGAAAGGCATACCTTCGTTTGGCATGCCAGCAAAAATTGCGAACCAAACAGCCCTTGAGTGACGTTTTCTTTTTGGAATCGTGTCCCATGCATGGGCATACATGGCGAGTCAGTTTGCATGACCTGCCCGAATCCTATTTATTTAATGTTAGGATTTACGCCAATGCAAGAACACAAATGATATTAGAAGGCACGATGTTTGTTAACGCAATTCAGTTTTCGTCTACATCTATAGGACTCTAAACGCTCCTTTCCAATCCATAATACCGCAGCATATCGGCTGTACATATCACGGCCACATGCCGGCTGCTGACCCCCTCAGACCTATACTACTATTATGCAGTCGTTTTTCTGGTTACACCAGGGCTGCCTCCCATTATATAGTGGAGACCTGACTAGGGTTTAACTCTTTTTTTAGAGCACTTCGGTTTGACTCTAACTATAACCAACTCTGCTTATTTCAATACAGAATCAATGTAAACTACTTGTACACATATTTAACATAAAACCTAACAAACTCCAGCTTTTAAAATAAGATTTTGTCCACCAAAAAGTCATCCCAGCGTCTTGTGCAAACCCTATACCCGAACTCTTGTTGTCCTCAAACATGCTTCCCAGCCCACACCGCGCACCACGTCGTTTGTGGGCGGTAAAACATGCCGCACTCTAGCCATCCACATCCACGACAGCTTCACCTCCAGTGTTGTGATGCAGTGTCTCGCATGCAACATCCGGTTGCATCACTGCTCCCGCTGTTTCGATCTATCCGACATCCTTACAGGCTTGTCGGTCTGATCGCGAACCCCGAGATCGTTGTCGTCGCCTGCCGACCTCGCCGACTACTTTGTCGATCCAATCGCCACGTCTGGTAAATCACTGCCAATGGTAGCCCATTGAACAGTTTAAGCCTCCTGCTCAAAGTGTACAACACCACCGATCGAATCGTCGATCGTCGCCGTGCTACACCTTGTTAGGATTTGCGCCGATGGAAGATTACGAACAACATCAAGACACTTGATGTTTGATAGTGCAGTTCAGCTATCACCTATATCTATATGGGCTTTGATTATGGGCGCTCCTCCCCAATCTATAATACCGTAGCATACCGGCTGTCCAGGTCATGGCCACATGACGGCCGCTGACATTCTCAGACCTGTGCTACTACTATGTACTCCCTCTGTCCTACAAAGAGTGCATTTTTAGTGTTCAAAAATTGTCTCACAAAGAGTGCATGTTTAGACGTGGGGCCCATCAAAGAAGACACAACCCATTAACTCCCCCACTCCCATCTCTCTCTATATCCGTTCTCCACCAAAGGAGACGCATGCATATTTAATTATTTTGGGAACCAAAGCAGCAGCACGCTTGTGCATGTAATTAATTAGGGGCAAATTAGTCATTTGCCTTTCACACTAATCTGTCTGAAAAAAACCAGAAATGCGTTCTTTGTAGGACAGAGGGAGTAGTTGTTTACCTGGTTACACCACGGCTACCCACCTTTATATAGCGGAGGCCTGGTTAAAATCTGACTCCAACTATAAACCAACCTTATTTTTTACAACATAGAGTCCATGTAATCGATCTACTTGTACTTCTACACATATTCGATACAAAACCTAACACTTAATTTTGGAACAATCACAACTAGAAAAAAGAATGTGGTGTAGTAGGTACATTAGCATTTTCAATTTTTTGACTTTCAAAATTTTTATATATTTCATAGATACTCCATTTAACATAAAACACAACTCGTAATTAATCTCAAATAAAACGTAATTTAACATACTTACCACATAATTTTATGATTATTTTGTTAATTTTTAAACTCAACCAATACTCGAGGATACTCTAGAGATTCAACTCCATACCTCGAGACTTAATGATACGCTTAAAAATCGAACCTATACCGTGACCATATCCCCTAATCCACCGTACATAATGATACACCATACAAGCTCACTCGGTACTCAAGCAATATTCAAGTTGATACCTCTAGTCTCAATGATACGCAAAATATATAACCACCCTCGATATCCCTTGATACCCAACGAGGCAGTTCATGGTCCACCTAACACCGTGACACTCAATAATACAGCTGATACTCACCCTGACCAAATATCATCGATACCCCTATACCCTCGGTCCAATACACGACGATTTTCCCTGATACTCAACAATACCCTCTCTACACTATGATATTTGATACTCAAATGATATTCCATTAGTATTGAACCCGATACTTGACCTCATTATATTTTGAAAGTCGACGATACATCTGATAATCGACTTGACACACGACCCTAACCTAACATAGACAATGATGCCCCTGACAGTCAACTACATACTCGAAGATGCTCTCGATACTTGATGGCAAACCAAATACTCAACCCAACACCTTGGTACTTGAGGAGCACTAGATATTCCACTAAATACATTGACACGGTACACAACGATATCCCTTGCTGCGTGATCGATGGAACGTATCTCATACACAATGATACCCATTGTTACTTTGTAACATTCTTTCATCTGTTGATTGCACACTTGATAATTATATGAGGATACCGAAAATGTGATATAAAATAATATTGAAAGTTTTTTAAATTCAATTTATAAATAAAAAAAAAAGCAAACGTGAATAGCCTCTGTGCGCAAACAGCCCAAAGAGTAAGCAAGTAGCTTAATTTCAAATGACATATACCGTTTCGTTGGCCCATCTGTCAAAATGGCCAGATGGGAAGTATACTGACCACAAGAAACTCTCCTTGTTTTTACTGTCATTTTAAAGACGAACAAACATATAAAAGAGTATACCCAGTTAATTCTGCTGTCGTTAGAAAAGGGAGAATACACATGGTTATTGCTACAAATTTCATCTTTGGACCCCTAAAAAAATTTACCCCGAAAGACTACTACATAAGTAGCATTTAGTGTCGGTTGGTAAGGACCATCGATACCGGTGATCTGGGATTGATGCCTATGAGGCATTAGTACCAGTTCAATCAACCGGTACTAAAGGGACATAGACTTTGGAAAAAAGTTATGAAATTTTGGGAAAACCAAGACTCAAACTGTTTGTGACCCACACATCACTTTTCTAGCCAACTCAGCCACTCACACGCTTTGATTTAAATAGCACATGCATATCTTTTAGACTTTCAAAAAACGAGGCACAATACCTGTTCATATTACGAACCGATACCGATGTGCTCATGTGTCAACTGGCATGTATTCGCCTGTGAAAATAATCTTTACTATTGCCTCCAATCGGTATTGAAAGTCCAAATCAGTACTGTTGTTACGAACCGAAACTGATGATACTATTAGTAGTACCGGTTCCAATTCTACTAGTATTGATGTACCGATATATTAACCCGGTTTTCTATTAGTGTAACCTTTGCATGTAATTTTGCAGAGCTCCTTGACTTGCTCCTTAAAATTAGTCCAGAAAAACAGTTTGATAGCGATACAACATAGAACAATTTTTTTTTTTCCGAAAAGATGGTAGACGGTGTTATAGCCGCAGGTAAAGATCGAAGACGAATGTGATAACCCCGCACTCTGCCTAAGAACCATCAACCTTGTTTATGAACAAGATCTTAGCTCTTAGGTGCAGGTCGAAGTTCCTATATATCTTTAGGATGTGCCTATTTATACGCGCAATGCACAAACAAGGCTGATAATTTATACGCGCAATGCACGCGGCCTATTTCCCGAAGTCTTGGTTATGCTCCTGGTCTTGCGAGCACTTCTTTGACTGTCTGGGGCACAAACAAAAACCCGTTGGTGGCACAACACGAGTGTTTTTTCGTCAGCGCATGCTCTGGAACCACCGATCAGGTGTCTGTGTTCAATTGGAATCACCTTACGGAGACTAAACTTGTTAGTGGGCAGTGTCGTAGACCGTCTCCAAATAAACTCGTGTCATTTAGGCAAATCATTGTGAGCTGCCCGACAAGGGAGAGGGGAATGAGAAGAATGTCGAGAGAGAGAGGCGCCATAACTCAGTGCTCGTGCATCATGAAAGATTGCGAGGAAAAACGGATACTTTATTCTTCTAGGGAATAGCATCAAAAGGATCTGTGCCCACGCTCATTCACAACATCCTGGA
Source organism: Raddia guianensis (assembly GCA_036346415.1). Taxonomy (NCBI): domain Eukaryota; kingdom Viridiplantae; phylum Streptophyta; class Magnoliopsida; order Poales; family Poaceae; genus Raddia; species Raddia guianensis. The sequence continues at coordinate 23,664,187 of CM070544.1, forward strand.
TGTTGGATCTAATCTTGATAGATTTTGTCAGTTTGGGTAGAATTAGGTTTATCTAAAAGTAAAAGCACTAGAGATGGAGTTTATTTAAAATTAGTAGTTCTAATTTGAGTAGAAGTCTTGTAATTGCTCTAGTATAAATAGATGGCCAAGGGCGAAGGAAAGGCGTAAGTTGAGCACCGGAAAAATATGGAGTTTGACAACCAAAAAAGTTCGCGCCTGTGTTTCTCAATCTATTGCTAATCTCTCCTGTGTCGTTGTTACCGGACATGCAACAGAGAAGCAACGTTGATATTGCCGTGATTACCACGTGATCAACGTCGCCGGAATCAGACGAGAGATAGCTAGTCGACATTCATCCGTTGCACTGCGTAATGAGCGTTGCCGCCGATGAGTTCGCAACGTTTATTGGCTAGGAGGGTTTTTTGCTTCGTTACTGGGCGATCGAAGAGCACTAAGCAACAATTACGTGATTCATGGGCTGTTGCAATTGATTGATCATAGGCAAATTTTCAACAATTGGTATAAGAGCTTAGGTTCAACTCAGATATCGCAATAAGAAGATGTCGATAATAACACATGGAGCGGGAGCGTCGGTGGTGATACAAGAGGCCTCGCCGTCGACAATGTATCCACAACTTGCAAGGAGTAACTATGCTATCTGGGCCATCAAGATGCGTGTAGCGATGGAGGCACAGGAGGTCTGGTCTGCTGTCGATCCAAGAGGTGATTGACGCGTACAAGAAAGAAGGCGTAGAATACCGGAAGGATCTGCTGGCACTATCAACAATATATAGTGCGATACCCGAAGATCTCATGATCACCATCGCCGGAATGGACTCGGCGAAGACGGCATGGGAGGCGATCAAGGCAGCGAACGTTGGGCTGGATCACGTGATAAAGGCAAAGTTACAGTCTCTTAAACGCGATTTTGAGAATCTCAAGATGCTGGATGGTGAGACCATAGCAGCCTTCGCCACCAGCGTCTCAACAATCGTCAATGGCATCCGAGGACCGAAAAAAGACAAGGACAAGCAATTGTCGAAGTTGAAGTCGTGCGCCGTTTCTTGCGTGTGGCACCGGAGAGATACATGTACGTAGCTCGTCATATCGATAGAGCAATGTATTAACTTGAAGACATTAACACTGGCTGATATGATTGGTCGCTAACAGGCGTACGACAAACGGATCAAATCCACTATTGGTGATCCAGAGGACCAAGGGAAGCTGTTGCTCACCCGACCGTAGTGGGAGACACTGTCAAAGAAGGGAGAGGGATCTTCTGGAGGTGGTGGAAATAAGGCCAGTGACAAGTGTTATACTCAAGGATTGAAGTCAAAAAAATGTTTGTAGCCATTGTCATAGGCATCGACACGACAAGGGTGGTCGTGGCGATGATGACTCGTCAAGTGATACTGACAGCAGTGGTCAGTCAAGTGATACCGACGAGATGACATGTCGAGCAACGGCAAGCGAAACTTTGGGGGTGCAAAGAACAGAAGCAAGATCAAGTGCTTCAACTGCAATGTATATGGGCACTATGCATTTGAATACTAAAAACCTCGTCGTAATCGAGATTGGCACAAAGAGAAGGCGAATCTCATCCATAAGGACGTCGATAATGAACCATGCCTACTTCTGTCCACGCATGTGCGGAAGGTATATGATGTGATGCTTTTAAGTAAAGAGAAGGCGATGTTGTGGTCGTGTGTCGAGGGTGAAACACAACCTACATCAACGAAGTGGTACATGGACAATGGTGCAAGCAACCATATGACTGGGTAAATGTCATTTTTCGAGAAGCTTGATGAGTGTTTCTAAGGACAAATATCCAATTTGGTGATGGATCAATTGTGGAGATCACGGGAAATGGGTCAGTTCTTCTCCAATGCAAGAATGGAGAACAACGGGTGCTCTCCGAAGTATATTTTTTACCGAGTCTCTACAAGAACATTATAAGTTTGGGACAGTTTGTTGAAGACGGATGTAAAGTGATCATGCACCAAGAAGATCTATGGGTCTATGAGCAAAGCGGAAAGCTTCTCATAAAGGTAAAAAAAAATCCAAAGATAGGTTATATATGATTGAATTGAACATATATATCAATGAGCACAGTTAACAAGAAGTGCATGAAAAGGTTGTATCACATAAAATGTTCAAGCGGGGAACATCAAGTGCAACTCCAACAGACCTAACAGATGTGATGAAATCAGATCCTTTCTGTGCCATAGAGGAGGCAGCTGATACAGAGAAGGAGGAGAAGTTGATAAAGATGGCACCAACGATAGTGAAGAACAAGAAAAAGAAGATGTTGATGAAGAAGAAAAAAACGATGACGATGAAGAAGAAGAAAAATAAGAAGAAGAACCGAGTATGCAGAGGTAACTTGAAGGACAAGTTTGGGTTGCAACCATGGTTATCAAGTCGTAAAGTCGAGTCGAGTCGCATGAGGGGAGACTTGGGGACTAGTCGTGGACTAGTCGTGGCTAGTCCATGACTAGTCGACAACAACATCTATTTTGTTTAGAAAAGTAGTTGTGTAGTTGGCATGACTACTTGTACTTTTGTAAAAAAAAATAACAATTACAGTGGAGTCCAAAAGCATAGCAAGGATGAGAATGCAATGCTAAGTGACTAGTTTTCTTCTAATGTTAGATGATGGAACTCATGGTAGAATGCCTAGTCGAGTCGAGGTCCCTAGTCGTACTAAAAAAAGAGACTTATGGACTAATCGTGGATTAATCGCGACTAATCGCAGGACTTGATAACCATGGTTGCAACCCGTCAAGATTGTGAATATGTCAGATGGGCGTGAGGACTGTGCAAGGAAACATATTTATGAAGACGCACCAGGAGATTATGATCAAGATTAGGGAGTGATTGTTGGATCTAATCTTGATATGTTTTGTCTAGTTTGAGTAGGATTAGGTTTATCTAAAAGTAAAAGCACTAGAGATAGAATTTGTTTAAAATTAGTAGTTCTAATTTGAGTATGAGTCTTGTAATTGCTCTAGTATAAATAGATGGCCATGTGTCAAGGAAAGGTGTAAGTTGAGCACCGGAAAAATATGGAGTTTGAGAACAAAAAAGGTCCCGCCTGTGTTTCTCAATCTATTGCTAATCGCTCATGTGTTGTTGTTACCAGACATGCAACAGGGAAGCAACATTATTATCAAACGTCGCCGGAATCAGACGAGAGCTAGCTAGTCAATGTTCATCCGTTGCACTGCGTAATGAGCGTTGCCGCTAATGAGTTCGCAATGTTTATTGGCTAGGAGGGTTTTTTGCTTGGTTACTAGGCAATCGAAGGGCACTAAGCAACAATTACGTAAGTTCATGGGCTGTTGCGATTGATTGATCTTAGGCAAGTTTCCAACGCTGGAAAAAAAACATGTAGGTGTAAATTATAGCACAAACCAAGATTTAAAAAAAATAAGAAACTAAACATAAAGGTCTGATTCGTTGCAGTGAATTTGGAGGCACCCTCATGGGCTCCATGGAAAATGATCTTTTGAAGTGACCTAGCATGGCTGCCTACCGTTGTGTAGAGCTAGAGGAAGATAGGCTAGCTAGTAGTTGTTGCTATAAAGGATATTCTGAGAAAGAATGGTTGTGCATATTATTTGAGTGATTGACCGAAGGAGGGAGTCCCCCTTAGAAGAGCCATTACAATGCTAATATAGGCGGCAAAATGGACGTTGTGAGCATCTCTAGCCCTTTGCATCAAAGGATTAAGGTTTTCTTATTGATGACATGGAATTAAAATAATTAAGGTTTGCAAGGGTCTTGACAGTATTCTCCGAACCATAGTGATATTGGCGGCATCAAGTAAGGAAAAATTCAAGAAGGTGAATGCTTTATTGGGCGCTTTAAGAGGCCACATAAGTAGTATAGGTTTGTCGGCTTATAATTTTTTGCAGTCTTGTAAAGGGGCATTCGATATCCCTTGGACTCGATGGATTTCCGCATTGCACACTATATTCTTCTGTAGGTTTCCAAGACAGGATTAGTGTCGAGAGAGTGTGGTAGGTTGCGGGGCTTTCGGGTAGGAGAAAACCCTTTTAGTCTCAGGGTTTTGGGATCCAGCGGACTACGTCCGTTGTCCGTCGGACTGGGTCCGGTGAGGTCTTTGGACTTTAGGCTAGGGTTTGTCATGTGCGCCAATTTGGGTTCGGTCGTGTTCGGGCTAGGTCCGATGTATGCTCATTCAAATCTACTCTTGCATTTGTGTTTTGCCAAAGTATGTTCAGTGAACATCGTGTGAGCATCGTTGAGCCCTAATTCTTTTAGTGGCATTGATGACGTATACATTTGCGTTAGGGAGTTCTTGGATCATTCATGGAACCCTAGTGAGGCTTCGGTGAACATTTGATCTGCTTCAAGATGATCTAAGCTTGACCAGGCGAGTGAAGAGGTCATGTGTATATTTAGGAGTAGCTAGGTTTTATTTTTGTTGCCCATGCTTCAAGAGGGGTCTAATTGTTTCGATCATGCCGAGTCTCTCCTTGTCTTAGCCCTCAAGCCATCAACAAATAGCTAAAGGTTCCAACCTGTTCAAAACTACTCAAACCGTGCACTTTCAGTACTCATCGGACTGGGTCCGACCGCTATCGGACTAGGTCTGGGGAGCCCAATCCCTAGAATTGCCCTTCTGTTGCTGGTCGGACAGGGTTCGGTGCCGTCGAACCAGGTCCGACCGCCTTCGGACTGAGTCAGACAGTACCCTGTTCCAATGCCTATGGTCCGGTGGACTTTATTAAGCTGGCACGTGATATGTTAGGGCGTGCTAATTGTGATGTTACAAATGGATTATAATGTTGGTAATTTTGTGATGAACTAACCTTGTAGGTGAGGTAACTTGTGTTGGTTTCGTGTGTGTTCACCTCAGTGATGCACGTATCGGTAGGTATGTGGTTGACACTTCGCAGGGACAGCTAGAGGCTAGTGCATCCAGAGGCGTGCAGGCGACCGGGTTTGATGACCTACCGGTCACATGAGGTGGTGTACTCGAGAAGCTTACCCATGGTACGAAATCCGAGGCAACTAGAGGTTGCGGTGTCGGTAACATGATGTTTAAGTTGATCTGACCGGTGGACCCAGGCTTGGGCTGGCGACCGAGAAAGCTGCAAAGATATTTCCCAAAGGAATATGTGGAAAATATTTCTTTTCTGGAGTGTGTCTTGTAGTATGTGAGTTGTACACCACTTATCCTTCAATGAAGGGTGGAGATGAGCTCTAAGGTTTAGGGCATCTCACCCTTAGGCTATAAATAGAGAGGGAGAGGAGCACCTCCTCCTCATCCTCTTAGAGCAAAAAAATTCATAAATAGAGAGGGTGAGTTGGGTTTGTTTTGAATGGCACTTAGAGTGCTTGTAACCATATGGAGTGTGGTTTTTAATCGTCCAACTTCTATGCAACGAAATCTTTCTTCTCCATTAGTATCTTGCATTAATTTGCTCCTAGTTTTTCTTATTTTCGTTTTCCCTTTTGAAGCTCTAGTTTTGAGAAGAACTTGGATGACTTCTTGCTGGTTATCGGTGTTCTATGATTCCTTGATATTACTAATATGATTTTATACACACTTTGCAACCATCTGAGAGGCAAGAGATCAAGTTCTCGACTTGTTGCTAATCTGTTTCGAAACTTTCATCCGCGCAACAGTGGGTAAAAGATTTTTAGAACAATCTAGAAAAATCATTTTTTGGTGATTCCAGTTGAAAAATATGCATGACACATATACCCATCTGTCGTAAAAATTTGAATTCCACAGGTTTCTCCATTTGAGAGCTATCAGGTAAAAACCGATCCCTAAACTTTCTGCTCGAAGTCTTTGACAGCTCATGGTATTTGATTTTTCATATTTGTTGTGCAAGGAGTCTTTAGGAGATTTTTGGTGGAGTGCATCACGACTTATGCTTTCACTAGGGGAAACATTCCCACGATTTTTGGAGTAATAGAAAGCCACCATCTCTCTGCTCCAAGAGAGAAAAAATTCTGAAGAATCTACTTTTGCTTTTCTGAAATTGGCTTTGATCATTTGGCTTGTTCTTCTTTCCTGAAATAAGATTTGAATTGATTCCTCTTTTTTGGACACTTGATAGCTAGGATTGTGAATGAAAAAATTCTCACATATTACATGACTCTTAGTCATGCATGCTATGGATACACATAATTGTCAAGTTGTTCGGGTTTTGTTAAAAACGGTAGCGTCGAGAATTTGTGGCGTATATTCACCCCCCTTAGCTGTCTAGCTCAGGTCTTCAGTCTCCTTATAAACAACAGAGCACTCGACACGAAGAAGAAACCAGTCGGAAAATGATGTAAAGAACAGGGAGCACTCGGCATGAAGCATTACTTGGCTGGAGCGTAACCAGGAAAGAATACAACTCGACTGCAACAGACTCGAGGGCTACTGTGGAATACACGGACCTCGGGTATCCTAAATGGGCTGGGAAGGTCACATAGTTGGGGATGGGCCAAGTCGGCCATGCATCAACACGCGCAACCCAGGTCGTGTCTTTCCTTACACAGCATGGCAGGGCGCTTCTAGAAGCCAATCCCAAACATGGAAGGCGAGATTGTAATTATCGGTAACTATGCTGTCGATAAGGAAAGAAATCTTACCTTGTAATCGGCTAGGACTCTATCTTATAACCCCGCCTCCTCTACTATATAAGGGGGCAGGCGACCCCGGTTTATCATATATATATACGAGAATACACATAATCCCGAAACATAGGACTAGGGTGTTATCTCCACCGCAAGGTCATGAACCTGTCTAACCCCTTGTCTTGTGTTAGCATCGAGTTTTGAGATCCTGCCAGGGATTTTTTTCTCCGTGAAATCCGGAATTTTCGAGCAGAACCGAAATGGGCCCATTTCGGTCAAAAAATTTCATCCCAATTTGAATGACACATGGCTCAAACCGGCCCAATTTCAGCCCATTTTCCTCCCCCATCTAGTCAGAAAACCTAGCTGGTGCCTGGTGTATCTTCTTCTCCCCAAACAGAGGCGGCGGCCCCTTGCGAGTTGCGTCTGGCCGATGGGCTCCAGGCTTCGGCAGCCTCCTCCCCCCTGGCGCGCCGCCTTCCCTCCACCGGCCACTGCAGCGTTGCCTCCTCCCCCTGGAGCACTGCCACCCATCCACCGGCCAATGGCGACTGGCGAGCCGCGTCACCCGCGATCGCAGCAGGCGCTGGCGCCGCACATCGCCACCGGCGCATCCCCTCCATGGCTCCACCGGGCACCGGCTACCCCCTACAGCTCCGAGCATCTCCTCCGGTCAAGTATGTGTAGACAGGTCCAAGTATGGATTATGATTTATGACAACGAATCCTCTGATGGTAGATGGCGCCTTTGATTCAATATTTGAGGAAGGTTCATTGGTACAATCAATTGATTTTTGCTTCCAGTAATGGGATTCTACCATGTATACAGACAGTGTACACCAATGCATTTCTGAACTTACAGAGTACATTTCATTTTTTTAATGGAACTGCGCTGCAAAGTTACGGGAAAAAAATAGCATTGTCATTTATATATCATGAATGTCAGCTATATCCAGATTGTTGGCCATGCCATTAAGGAATTCCAAGCTTGAAATAGGCTTTCTTAGACCAATATACAACAACTGTTTATTGTTTTTTGACAAAGAATAAGCTTGAAATACTACAGTACATATTGACTGGTGCTGTATGGTTGTAACAATGGCATTAGAGAAATTATAAATGCATGTTCTGTATGGTGCTGGCTCACGAGGATGTTGATTTTCATTTTTTTTGTTGATTCAATCTGTAATGACCTAAATATTTATAGGTTTTGCGCACTTAAAAAAGACAAGCCATGGCGGGGTGTGATGGTAGTGGTACCGGTACCAATGGGGCTAACATAAGTAGCAATGCAACCGGCAGTGGTACTAGGGGGACAGGTGGTAGTCAAACCACGCCCATTGATGTGGATGCCACTTGAGCAGCTGGCATTGGTTTATTTGGTATGAAGCAGTATTTAAATTTATTTTTAATGTGAACCACCATTTATTGTGAAGCACGATTTAAATGTGATTTACTTGAACTACAGGAGGGCGAGGTGATATTAATGATGGAGATATTAAACATGTGTGGAATCATGACAGAAAGTATAAACAAGGTTTCAAGTGTGGGTTTTGTAACCACACCTATCTATCTGGTGGTTCTACCCGTCTTAGAGAGCATTTGGTTATGTATGAACTTATTTATGCAATTTGGCTATGTATGGACTTTTAATATTTTAGGACTATGGTTATGTATGGACTATATTGCTATGTATGGACTTATGATATTTTTGGACTATGGTCTATGGCAATGTATGGACTTTAATATTTTTTGGACTGTGGTCTATGGCTATGTATGGACTTTTAATATTTTAGGACTATGGTTATGTATGGACTATATTGCTATGTATGGACTTATGATATTTTTGGACTATGGTGTATGGCTATGTATGGACTTTTAATATTTTTTGGACTATGGTCTATGGCTATGTATGCACTTATGATACTTTTGCATGATTGTTGCTATGTATAGACTTATGATATTTTTGGACTATGGTCTATGGCTATGTATGGACTTATGATACTTTTGCATGATTGTTGTGGAATGTTAAATGTTTGATGGTTTATTTTCATGATTTAGTAGGGGGATTTTTTAGAACATTATGCAGCATATTAGAAGAATCCTGATGCTAAATGTTTGATATTAAATGTTAAACATTATGCAGCATATTATGGAATGTTAAATGTTTGATGGTTTATTTCCATGATCTGAATCATGATGCTAGTTCTATTTGTAATTTTTGTAAAGCTGCAGTTGCAATTTTATTTTCAAGGCTTTTTGTGCAAGTGGCAGTTTTTCTCGTCGAAATCGAACCGAAATTTTGCCTGGAATTTCGTTCAAATTTTGGCCAAATTTCAAAAAATTTCTCCCAGATTTGCGTTCCAGTTTGGAAATTTTCAATCGAAATTCTGGCCGAAATTTTCGGATTTCCCAAATTTCGGGATTTTCGCTGGCCAACGATATTTTTTCTTCACCGAAATAAAAATCCTTAGATCCAGCGCAATACCCCATATAAATCATTGCCGACGATAACCCCCGGTTAAGCATACGTCGACAACAGACAACTTGCATGGCTTCGTGTCTTAGGCAGTGTTATGTGGGAAACTATTCATGTATTGGCTAAGCTTAGCTGGAGTGAGTATTTGTGGAGAGGATGGTGGACGAATAAGTTCATGGGTTCAGCGTGGACAGTACTGGCGGCATGCGAGTGTGCGTATGGTGCCAAGGAAAAAGGACCTCTTTATGGCACGAGGGATCTTGGTATGGCCCGATCAATGTTCTCTCGAGCCCGTTTCACATGGGTTTTCTTATTATTAGTAGTGCTTGTATTTGCTACTTTTCCATCTTCCTCTTCTGCATTCAATGTGACATCCTCTTTTTAAACAAATAAAAATAAAAACGAGCATGTCAATTTAAAACCATTTCAAAATTTCAAAATAAACAATTTATATTTGTATTTTAAAGAATTTATTTTGCATTCAAAACAAAACAAAAGAAAAATCATTTTTAATTCTTTCCAAACGAGCACGTCAGTTCATATAAAAATTTAAGTTTCCAAAAAGATTTAAAATAAGTTTTTTAACTTAAAAGAATTTCAAATTTTTAAAAGATTCAAAAATAAGCATTGCAATTTAAAATCGGCATATCAAATTTTCCAAATGGTATTTATCAATTTTTGCATATTTTCCTTTTCTTTTATTTTTCTCCTTACATCTCTTCTTTTCTTTTCCCTTTTCCTATTCTTTCTCTATTTCTTTTGTCTCCTCCTCCTTCTTTCTTGATCCCTCCTCCCTCCAGCTCCCTCGGCTCTTCTTCTTGTTGCCTCCTCGAGATCCCAACTTTCCCTGATGTCTCCCCAGCAGCTCCCTCCTCCATGCGCCCCTCCCCCTCCACACGTCCCCCCTCTGCCACCTCACTACCTTTCTGAACCTTCTTTCCCACCGCCTTACCTCTCCTTCTCCCCCTCTCCTCTCCTCCCTCACCTCTCTCAGTCAACTCCCTATCTGCTTCCTCCCTCGATTCTGCCTCCCCATCGCCTGGCCCTGCCGCCTGTTGAAGCACTGCGTCATTGTCGCCCCAACACTGGGCTCCGCCATCGTCGCATCGCCACCAGTAACACTACAGAAAAGCGCAGTAATTTCGTCGACCAAAAACCGACGAAATTAGAGGCTAAACCGACGAAATTAAGCCGACGAAATATGCCAGACAAAATTAATCGCATTTTCATCGGTTGCTGACGAAATTACTATATTTTCGTCGGTTTTAGAGGCCGACGAAATTAAAAAACCGACGGACCGCGTGGGCGACGAAACACTGACATGACACTTAATTTCGTCGGTCTGGGCCGACGAAATTAAGCCCCACGTCAGCAAAAAAAAAATATAGGAAGCTGACGGGTTAGGATGACATGGCTATTAATTTCGTCGGCCAAAACCATTAATTTCGTCGGTTTTGGCCGACGAAATTACAAAAAAAAAATTAAAAAAAACATGTTGCTTTATTATGCACAAAAAATTCACAAAAAAAATCACAGAAAATCATATAAAATTCAGAAAATTCACAGAAAATTCATAGTGCAGGAAAATTCCTGTCTCTAAATGATCACAGGGGAAAAAACAAGAACCCCTTCTACAAAAGCACCACATGGATTAGAGCCACACACGTTCATGCGCACACACAAGGATAAATAACCCTGCGCACCACATAAACAAAAAGAAAAAGAACTACAAAACAGTATGGAGTTATATAAGGACCTATTCTTATCCTCCTGTTGGATGTAAGACAAAACAGTAAGGACCTGTTTTAATTTTTTGTGTTAGTTATTTACTTAGAAATATATTACAAAAACAGACAAGCATTCTTACAGGCTACAGAAACATGGTTAACAGCCTTGGAAACTGAAGGAAGCATCTCAAAGATAAATTAACAAAATATTATCAAGGAACCAATCCACCTATCTTCAAAAAATTCTAATACAGGACATTGACATTGACTTTCGTTAATCTGTTAAAACTACGCAAAATTCTAGAAAGCATTTCCTGCTACTAAATGTGGCAAGCTCTTTAATATATATCATCCTTGTATTGCAGACAAATAAGCTCTGTAACTTCAAATGCATGAAAAGATTAATAGACAACAGTTAAAACAAAAGATAGGGAAATCAGTAGATAACTACTGGTAATATAAAAATCAAACAAAAAATGATAAGCCCTTGGCACCTGCAAATGAAAAGCAACTAATGAAATGATTGACATTGAACTCATAGTTTGTTTTATTGGGCTATTCACATCATGTCTCTTAGCCCAGAACTTCACCTGCAGAACAAACAGAAAAGAAAAGATATTTTCACCACATATCTTCAATGCAACTAATCACCACTGATATGTTGTATACATATGAAAGAAATAGGACTTGTACAGATCAGGAAATGGTCACATGAAGACACATTACCAGGCAACTAAGTATCTGAAACCTTTCATCAAGCGAGGAAACAAATTTGAAAACCATTGATCTTGTCATGCCATCTTTGTTCTCAACTGAAATATCACATTCGATCCCAGTTCCCCGATCAATAACATTCAGAACAGGCACCCTGGCTTCATTAAATATATTATGAATATAGATGGACCAATAAAAGAATGCATATAAATGCATCATTTAAATGAATGAGCAGCTAACTTCATTTTCCTTTTATCAATAATTTTATTTTACATAAACTCCGCTGATCAGGGAGCTACCAGCCGATTGATTTACTATATCAGCTACTACACCAAATTATGTCACCAAGCTCCAATAATAAAAGATAACTTTAATGAATGCATGCCTTTTTGTATTCCCCCCCTGTAATTTTTTGACCACTTGGAATTTAGTCCATTATAAACCATCTGCAGTATTCTTAGTATTGATTTCCTTTTAGCATTAGTGAAGTAAGATCAACCAGAAAGTCAAGAATGCATTTGGAAAGCACTTGAAAGTACATAACAGTGAATATATGAAGATAGTTTGCTGAAGGCTATAGTTACTTTGAAGAGAATATAGAACTTTAGAAAATTTTCTAATAACAGAAATCTTTTTCCTTCGAGCAAACTTATCGTCAGTATCATCACTAAAATTCACAGAAAGGTCCAGGTCACCTCGAGGAGTAAACAAATCCATTGTAAATGATCCAAATGCTTGGACAATTGGAAAACCATTGCTGTTTCCTGAAATGAATCAATAGTACACATGTAAAAACAAAGGCTGTCTCATGCACAGGAGATGACTTGTAAAAATAGCACATGTTATTGATCTGTGGTTTTCTGGGCAGCTACCAAAGTTACCCCACCACCCCCTCCCTGCGCGGCCCTAGGCATGTAGTCAACATATCATTGCCTGCTAGATGAGTTTTAGTTACCCCCAAAAAGTTCTAAGATTTTGTAGCAGATCATCAATAGACCAATATGAGTAAATGACATTCATGTTACCTAAATGGTATGTACAAAAACAGTACATGGTGAAACACGATATTATTGGTATGTGATGGTCTTATTGCCAAATGTGAGACCAGTACATTATCTGTTGCTGTTGGCATCATATTGGTTGTGCTTATGCTCCCTCAAAAAGTCCCTATTTTTTAGCAGCATTCGATGACTGAATGTAAAATGTTCCCAAAAGGTCATAAATCAGTTACATTAAGGAGTAAAGAGTGTATTTGGAAGAACTACTAGTCCATGATAACATTCATTGACCACACCAGTAAGGAATGGATATAGTCCCATACCAAAAATTTGATTTGTCATCTTGCTGAAGACATCAACTAAATGATTCCTTTGCTCATAGTCCACTGGCTTTGGATGCAACATGCTATAAACCTCAAGAAGTAAATTGTTGAGAGTCATTAGAAGGTTAGGATTGACTGGCATAGAAGCCAACTCCTCCAACTCGACACATTCTGCATGCCTGTGTAACTCTGCAGAGAAACAGGCAAGGAAGCATAGAATATCTCAAAATCTTGTAGCCTCATCCATGGTATTTTGTGGCAAATATAGTGAGAAAAAACCTCTTAACCACACTCGAGGAGAAGATAATATAAACTAAAATGGAGAGGAACTAGTTATAGGCTACAAGATCAAAGACTATCAAACAAGGCTTGTAAAGCAATTATGCTGTATTGGGAGTTTTTTGAGAAGAAGATAATATAAACTAAAATGGAGAGGAACTAGTTATAGGCTACAAGATCAAAGACTATCAAACAAGGCTTGTAAAGCAATTATGCTGTATTAAAGGAACGAATAGTGGTGGCGAAAAAAGAAAATTGGGGGCAGCGAGAGAGCGAGCGAATACCTTGGGAATCCCATGCGCTTACATCACTGGAACTGCAACATGGAAGAGGAAGATCAGTACAAGAGAAGAGAATCTTGGGAACTATCGATGCAGCGAAAGGAATGCTGTAAAATGAATGGGATGGGGATCGGGAAGAGAAGAAGGTAGTGGGGAGACGAACTGAGAGGAGAGTTGGGAAGAAGAAGAAGAAGACACGGAGACGGTGGAGAAGGGCGGCGGCGGCGGCGGCTGCGGCGAGGGTTCGGCCATGGCACTTTGGCAGCCAGAGGCAGGGGTCCGCGTGTTAGCGGCGGTGGGAGGAGGAAGGCAAGGCGCCGGAGGCCGCGGCGGCGGGGAGGGGCGCGGCCACCGCCGGTCGGCGAGGGAGGAGGAGGAAACCCTAGGAGTGGAGCGGGGTGCAGGGCGGCCGGCGGCGCGAGGTGAAGGGCGGCGAGCGGCGCGAGGGAGCAGGGTGGCGGCGGCGGCGCGGGGAGCGGGGCGGCGGGCAGCGCGAGTTGAAGGGCGGCGGGCGGCGCGAGGGAGCAGGGTGGCGGCGGCGCGTGGGAGTGGGGGAGCAGCGCGGCGCGGGCGAGTGGGGGAGCTGATAGACGGGCCGGTGGGCGGGGTTAAACGGGGACGTGGTGGCATCTTATTTGGTCGGCCGCGACGAAATTATAACTTTATTTTTGTCGGTTTTTTAAGACCGACAAAATTATAACTTTATTTTCATTGGTTTTTTTACCGACGAAATTAATATGGGCCGACGAAAACACTTTGTTTTCCTGTAGGATAACCACCTCCACCACCCCTCTCTTCCCCTGTTTTCTCTCTCTCTCCCTCCTCGTTCCCATCACCCATCCCTCTGCTCCACTCCCTGTGCGCCACCGCTCTTGTTCCCGCGCCCGTGCCAAGCTGTGGTCATCACCCTCCTACACGCGTGTCGCCCAGTCCGTGCCGCTGGGCGCAATTGTGCCATGGCGCCATCGCCGATGCTACCGCCCAGCCGCGTACCATGGGCATGGAGCGCCGCTGCCGTCGCCAAGTCACCAAGTCGCCGTCTGTTGGTTGCCACCACCGGCCGACCGGCGTCGCCATACCCTAACCCTCGGTCGCTGCCGCCGAAGTTCCTCCTTAGCAGTAATCAAGATCTCTCGCATGCGCCATGACGCCGTCGTCGTCCATAGCACTGCTGTGTCGCCCTATGCAACGTCGCCGATCATGCCGCCACCGCCAAGCCAGAGCCTCCACCGCTACGCTAGCTCACTGTGACCGGTCCCCAGAGCCACCGCCATTGCGCCCATCTGTCGCCACGACCAACACCGTCCTGTCGCTAGTGCTGCCGTGTCACCCTCACCGTCGGCAGAGCCGCTTGTTGCCGCACCCAAGCTCCTTCTCTTTTTTCTCTTCGCCCGTGCCTCCCTCTCTGTAGCAGGGTTTTTTATATCAGTTGGCAGAAAAATTTTCCAAACTGGGGTTTGAAATATACCGAAATCCAAACGAAATTTAACCGAAATTTCGGCAAAATTTCAGGAAAATTTCGGCCCATCCAGAAAGAAAATTTACGCATCTCACATAAAAAATAAAACATTAACAACAGAAATAGGTCAAGCTCTAGCAGCATTAACAGTAACCATCCGGCGGCCAGCATCCAGAAATTGATGGCAACCACTCCCAGTAACATTAACAAACGTGTGTTTATCAAAACTGAAGATCACTATGCATCACTGGATGGAAACATGGCAGCTTCAGACAAGAATGCTTTCAGGTGCTAGTCTAATTTTCTTTCTCATATCTGGGAAGCAACTTAGCGTGTCATGAAATCAACATGTAAATTTATTTGTCGATTCAGGTGACTGGACTCAACATGTAAATTCAGTTGACTAACCATTAGCAAAAATATAAAGGTAACTTGATTATCATCACCTAAAGTATTATCAGGGCCGGCTCACAGAGTCACAGGTAGCATGATTCCAGTGCAGACGACGAGTAATTGTGCATGTTGCTATATACTTCTGCGGCGGCGTCGTGATTAAGCCGTGATTAGCTACAAGCGGTGCAGCGGAGGGCCGGCGGCGAGCGGAGGGCGGAGCGGGGAGAGAGTGGTGGCGTCGGGGTCGGAGCGTGGCGGCGGTGGCGACTCTGGATCTGGAGAGTGGAGACGCGGCCACGCCGGGAGCCCGGGAGACGCCAAGCACGCAGCCGCCGGGAGTGGAGGAAGGAGTCAGGGGAGCTATACACATGCTTGAGAAGCCCTAGCTCTGCTGGGCCGATCTATGCAAACAAAAATTCAAATTGGGAAGAAATTATTTGACCGATATGGGCTTTTATTGTCGTGGGCCGCAACACCCGATATTTCCGAAATTTCACCAAAATTGCGCCGAAATAAATTTCCCTGCTCTGTAGTCTCCTCCTCTGTCCTCTCTCCTCACTCTCTTAATTTTTTCCTATCTACACGCCGATTTGGTTCGGCCGGTTTGGCCGTCCCAGCTATCCCACTGCACAGTGCCTCCCTCTCTGTCGTCTCCTCTCTCCTCCCTCTCTTTGTTTTTCCTATCTACACGGCGATTCGATTCGGCCAGTTTGGCCGGCCCAGGCGCCCAGCTATCCCACTGCAGTGCAATTTTCTAGTTTTCTAGCATTTTTCCTACAACCATTCCCCTTTAAATTCATCCGATCTCCGAATCTGACGATTTCACTTTCTAAAAACTCCAAAAATATCCACCTTCCTTCTATAATTTTTATATAATTTATTATAGCATGCGATAACACTATATTTTCTGGTTCTTTATTGTGGTTTCTCATTTTGCGTGAGATAAATTCTGCAAGACATCGAATACCCACAAGGCAAGTCTATCCACTAACTCCTAGTTTTTATAGATTTTACCAAAACTACTAGATTATATATATAGTCATCCAATAATTTAACCTACTTGTTCCTAATTGCTTGTTGTCGTTTGATAATATGGACCCATTGCTCTATTCGCTACTAGCTAGGTATATTGTATGCAAAAAATGTTTTGGGTTAAATGCTTAGTTCTACCGGCATGGGAAAATGTGTCTATTGATACTGTTATCATCACAAAGTCTTGTAAGAGGTATCCTGGTGGTTTGATGTGATTAATCACCTTAATAAAAATTTTACGAACTAATATCCCTGCGGTTGGTTGCATGGTGGGTGTCGTTGTGCACAAGAGCTGGGTTTGTGCTTATTTGCTGCTTCGAGACTTAAGGACTAGTACCCTATGATAACACTGCCGAGTACTTACCGTACGAGCACACATGACTATGGGACCACTTGGCTAATTTTATATGCCATCTAGTGTCATTGGCTCATACGGTCCATATTGTGTAGGGAATGTTGTCTTTAGAATATCTTCTATATCTTTATCTGATGGTAACAAGAACTCAAGTCTATCTCCGAAATCACTCGGGCTCCTTTCAACTGATTAAACAGATAACTGATTCAAGGCAAAGAATATTCGCACACATATGCAAAGGATGGTCACTTCATTTAACGACCAATAATCCACACACATATGCAATGTGTTAACCTTCTTCTTTACGAAAAATGAAAATCACGTGAGATCCTCACAGAGAAGAACTATGCCTTAATCTACTTATTCACTACAACCAATTCCTTAATAAATAGTAAATGTAGCTCTGGACTGATATCATTGCTCTATTTCACTGTGGATACCTGAATTGATCCTTGAGACATGTATTGATAACACAGAGGGGTTTGGTTGGGTAGAACCGGGTCCCGACATTCAACTTCTCTAAATTTTGTCAAATGCGCTACAATGCTTCAAGGGCGTGGCGATCTTGATTGAAATCTTAAAGTTATCCTATGAAAATAACTTCTTTATGAGACATAAAAACTCATTGAGTCCCTTACCAAATAAAACCATTTGCTGGTTTCCATTGCATGAATTCCAGGGTGGTACACAACTTTTTATGGCCATGCCCATATTCTGGGTACAACAGTGTTCAGTGGTGCTCTAACATGCATGCGATAGAAATTCTAGAATTGTCTTTTATCCATGTATTCTCCCTCTGTAGCTCAAGCATGTGATCTAGATCATCTTCACCAAACTCCCCCATTGTACCGTATTTGGCAGCATTCGGATTTATCTTTTCTCCCTCTTCTTTCGTCCTTCTCACCTTGCTTGGTCAAACAGATATAGTTAGGCGTGAAACCTCTGTAGAGCAAATGAATGTGAACTGCCCATGAGTTTAAACAGTCCTTCTCAATCATGCAGTTTATACAAGGACAACATAAATCCTAATAGTTTCTATGCAATTAATGGCCGCATCGATAAAAGGTCACACGGCCCAAATGAAGTGATTGGAGCATCGGTCCGTGTTGTACACCCATTGCTAGTCCCTCTACTTAGGTTACATAAATGAATTGACTTACATATGCAACAATGTAATTTAAATATGTTTTACAAATTAGAGCTAAATTGGACACTACCTCCTTCTAGAATACTGGACATTAACCGTTAAATTTGCTAGCCATACTATAAATTTATGCTTGATTGCACATTCTAAACTCCAAACATACATAACAAGTTTTTCGAAATATAGATCTCTCAAAAATTTATCAAGCTCTGGATTCAAAATTCTTCAATGATCATGGAAATATAACTTAAGTTTAAGGTAGATCCACACCTTTCATGGAATCTACAGATTAATCTAAGCAATCTCCAAACATACAAAACAAGTTGTTGCAATCTAGCTATTTGATAAATTTATCGAGCTCTAGCTTCAAAATTCCTCATCGAACATGTTAACATAATCTAAATTTGAGCTAGATTGCACATTCCATAGAAGCTACAACCTTATCTATGCAAATTGCAAACATACACAACATGTTTTTTTTTTTTGCACCTTACACAAAAACTTTATCAAGCTAGATCTAGATTTTAAAAAAGAGAAAAATGCACAGGCGGTCCCTAAACTATTAGTCAATTCTTATCCAGCTCCCCAATCTATAAAACTGCAGTTTTGGGTCCCTAATCTTTTTAAGTGCGTTCGTTCCGGTCCAAAACCGCCATGTGACGGTCCTAGATCTGACATGGCAGTCCATGTCATATAAATTACTTAAATTTTTAAAAAAAAATCCTAAAAAATTCAGAAATCATAAAAAATACGGGAAGTAGTAAAACAATTAGGAAAATTAATAAAAAAAATTAGAAAAAAAAGTAGCACTTGAGGGCGCCCATACGCTACGATGTTAGAGGCCTTGTGCTTACAACTGAGAGATTAAATGCGAGCACACTGTCTTTATGTTTCTTTTAATATGTTTTTTCATATGTTTATGTTTTTTCATGGTTTTCCATGCTTTTTTATTGATTTATCATTGTTTAATGATTTTCCCGTATTTTATGATTTTTTCATTTTTTTTATTTTTTAATGATTTTCCTATTTTGTCGTTTTTTCTTTTTTATGATTTTTAAATAATTTTCCCATATTTTAATTATTTTTTCAATTTTGAAATGATTTTGAAATGATTTCCACGTATTTTTAGGTTTTTAAATGATTTTCCCCTTTTTGAAACTATTTTACGTAACATGTGAGCGCCACATCAGCTCTAGGATTGTCATGTGGCAAGTTTGGACCAGGGTGGGCCCAGTTAAAAAGATTAAGGATCCAAATTACAGTTTCATAGATTGGAAATCTAGATGAGAGTTGACTAATAGTTTAGGGGCTGCCCGTGTATTTTACTCTTTAAAAAACATTCATCGATCATGGAAAAACCACTCTTTCTACAAATTTAAAGCAAGCAGGTAACCACGTCTAACCACAAATGAAAAAAAGATTATGTTACTAACCTTTAAACACTTGGATTGGTGTAAAATCAATAAATTTTGAGAAATAAGTTTAAACTAGGCAACACCTCCCCACCAAGGCTGCATGGGTCTCCATCCTTTTGATCTGCTCGTGCACAAGGTTCTTGGGGAGGAACACGACTATTTAAACAGTGAACGTTAGTGAAAAAGTGAACTGTTCTGGCTGGTATAACCAACCGGTACTGATTCCTAATTTACTAGTGCTTGGTTATATGACCGGTAGTGATAGTCCGCAAAGGGATCACTATCAGTTTGAGCCACGAACTAGTAGTTAAATTGCGTATCATTACCGGTTCCAACTCGCCCTAGCCTTTTGTTGGCCTTGTACGTAGCGGTTGAACCGGTAGTGATGTAAGCATTGATACGGGTAATTTGCATACAATCTGTAGTGAAGAAGCCTAGTTTTCTAAAAGTGGGTTGAGACATCCCCTAGTATCTGTTACGACGATAGAGGGCCATGATTTATGTACAGTTTGTGAAATTTAATTGCCGGAGAAAGTTAGATTTCTAAAAACATGTGTTTAAATTCAATACATTAGGAAAAAAAGGTATGGCTACCCCCAATTCCATTTTTATCTTGTCCACGTAAATTCTCCCAGCTCAAAATGATTTGGATTGATCCAGATTCATGGTTGACATGCAATGCTTCACATTGATTGTGCACAATCTCATATTTAATTCAAATTATATAAAGAACTGGTAAGAATATGATACCACAGAAATGTTTGTTTTTTTGCAGCTGACTTTGATTTTGTCATCCACTGAATATCCTATACTCTTAATACTGTAATCAGTGATATGATAATGTCAACAGTGCAACTACAGAAATTCTATCTTTATGTAAAGGAAATTTAGTGATTTTCCACCAATGAGATTTTGCATGACAGTTTCCCACTCCACAAAATAGATAATATTTACAGCTCACGGTATCCTGGTATTTTTAAATTATTTCCCCGAAATTATACTCCCTCCATTCAAAATTGTAGTTCACCGTTGACTTTTGGATATTCTTTTTGACCATTAGTCTTATTCAAAATATAAATATATATATTATTTATTTTGTAGTGATTTGTTTTATTATTAAACATATTCTAAGCATGCGTTATATTTTTGCATGTTTACACTAATTTTTTGAATAAGACGAATGATCAAAAGGCGTGTTTAAAAGTCAACAGTGAACTACAATTTGTAATGGAGGAATTAGGTGAGAAGACTATAATACCCCATTTTATTTCCTCATCATCTGGTTTGCCTCACTCGTTGCTAGCGTGAGCTGCCCCACCTTCGTCATCCAAACTTAGACATTTTTTAATAACTTTTAGCTGGTTAAAACCATTTTCGAAAATCAAGGAAAATCCATAAATTTTGTTTAAAATCTTTGGCCCCAATATGGATCGTGACAGCTAGGCATGCTAAATCTCATTGGTCCTTGAAAGATTATTTTGTACATTAGACAATTAAATTAAATATGTTGTAGCATGCTGTTAAAATGAATCCTTTATATAGTGTGTGTCTGTGTTGATACCATGTTGCTTGATATATATGTATGTGTGGTGGCCTGTGCTTGCACTAAAATGATGGTATAATGATGTAGGTATAATGGCAGTGTATGCTACATGGATTGAAAGCATGCAAGTTGATCTTTTTGCTTTAATAGAACCTCGGAACACAGTGGTGGTCCGCAAAGACACCATCAGTTATCGAGTTGTTCGTTTTGCTTGTAGTGATCATGAAACAAGTAGTGGAAAAACCATAAACAACGTCTGCTCATATTTTGTAGTATGATATGCATGGTTGAGACATGTAGTACTATATACAGTACCGATGGCTCATGCTATGTGTCAAATGGTCGGTTCATATTTTGTACTATGACATGTATAGCAGAGGTGAATAATATACAATTGTGTCACATGCTATGTATGAAATGGATATGCTTATGTGAAATGGACATGTATTATATATATTTGTGTTCTATTTTGTGATCATAAATATTTTAAATGCATGCATTAACTTTGGGTTTGACATAAGTTGTTATAAATGTGAAATATGTAATATGTGATTATAATTGATATGTATTCTCTGTAATTGTAGCTAGTATATTTTTGAAAATAATTTTTAATAACAACGTTACACGGTCTGCAGCTAAAGAAGTCTTAGGGGATAGACGGTCCGTTGGGACAGATCCAACGGATGGTTTGTCACTACATTTTGTTCTATCGGTATAGATATTTTATTAGGGTCGGACGGTCTGTCGGGAAATGAAAGTCTGTCTGGAAAGGTCTTGTCGGTGTAATAAATACCGGGGTATGAAGAGTCCTAAGGAAGGCCAAGAGCGCATGAGGCGGGCCCCACGCGTCAGTGGGCGACTGTGCCCCAGCAGCACGGGCGAGCCCCTCAGAGCGCCGGGCGAGGCCCCACGCGTCAAAGCGGGCGATCAGCCCAGCGTGTGGCGAGCCCCTAGGCGTGTCCAGCTGGCCTCACGCGTCAGCGGACGACCAGCCCCAGCAGACGGGCGAAGCCCCTCAGAGGCCGGGCGAGGCCCCACGGATCAAAGGGCGACCAGAGCCCCAACAGGTGGATTTGAGCCCCTCGGCGTGTTCAGCGGCCTCACGCGTCGAGCGGGCGACTAGGCCCAACGTGTGGGCGAGCCCCTCACAGTGTCCAATGGGCCCCACGCGTCGGGCGGGCGACCGAGCCCCAGCGCAAGACGGGCGAAGCCCTCAGAGCGCCGGGCGAGGGCCCCACGCGCGTCGAGCGCGACTAGGTTCTAGCGTGTGGCGAGCCCCTCGGCGTGTCAGCGGGCCCACGCGTCGGCGGCGATCAGTGCCCCAATGGCGGGCGAGGCCTCTAAGGCCCCCAATGTCAAGCGGGCCCATGTGGCGTGAAGTGCCCGAAGGAGTCTCTGGCGAAGGCTCCCCTGCTGCGAAGGGCGGCGCATTCAATGCGACATTACGCGGATAGACAGATGAAAAGATGATTACCGCCACGATGACCTCTGCAGTCGATCAATCGCATCCGTGGGCGCAGCCGAATTGATCGGCGAGAGAGAGTTTGCCATCTTCAAAGCCGGCCGCCGCGTCGGAAGGGGCGGCTGGCCTCGCCGCAGTCTCACTGGCGTGTTCCTGCGGGACGGAAGCCATTTGCGAGGCGCGCTGCGGCGGCCGCTGCGGCGCAAATAGCAAAGACGTTGCCTCTCTCTTGTCTTTGTCCCGCACGCCTTGTCGAGTACTAAGAGTATCAGACGCTTACCCCTCGGCTCTCTCCGCCAGCTCAAGGCTTGTATAAAAGGGGAGGAGAGAGGAGGGAGAGGGGGTTCGAAACATTCTGTAACCACATTCCATACAACCACAACACGAAAAAGAGCTAAGGCTCGGCAGGAGTAGGACTATTACCCGCGAGGGGGTCCGAACCTGGGTAAACCCTGTGTGTCGCTCCTTGCCGCGTTCCACGCTCGAATCGAACTGAGCTCGACCTGATCGGCTAGCAGGATAGGAATCTGATAGGGGTGTGATTCGCAGTGGTTGAGCGGAGAGCACGCCGTCAGTGGCGCGCCAGGTAGGGGAAGCTAGCATCAAGTTCGAGTTCTTCGACCTCTCTCCAGGCGGTGATGGCGGATCAGCAGTCCGCGATGGACCAGGAAGCGGCCGCTAGAGTCGCGGCCGCGGCGTCGGCTGCGCCATTGGTGGTGGATCAGCCGGGCGGCAGCCGTCCCAGTCTGGCTTGGCGGCGTCTGGCCTTGCAGGAGTGCACTCCAGCACAAAACCTCCATGCGGCCAGGGCCCTGCCGGACAACCCGCCGCCCGTAACTCCGGTCTCTCCAATGGCGCCGTGGCTGGCGATTTAGCCCGCTCGTGGATGCCGCCGCGCGGTAGTGTAAGTCGCGGGCGCGGAACCGTGTTTCCGCTTCCTCCGCTTGTTTTTTCTCGCCCCTCCCACGGATCTCTGGTGAGAGGGCGGGGCGAGACGACAGAGCTGTGCAACTCCTCACGGGCTCGACCGGCAGCGTCTGGGGCGGGATCTCCGGTCCCACTTGAGGACCGCCATCTACGACACGGAGAAGACTCGCGCGACAAGCTCGCAGCGGCTTGACCGAGAGCGCGACCGCTATTCTTTGCCGCTTCGCGGGGTCGGCAGGAGGACTCTCGTGGGGCCGCCTCCGCCAGAGAGGCGGCGCCTCTTGCGCCGTCCGGACGGCCGGCCTTGGCGAGACGAAGGCGGTTCAGGAGCAGAGGCTCCGACGTCGGTTGCCGCGCTTTTTCCAAGGAGTCTGCGCCGAGTGC
Source organism: Raddia guianensis (assembly GCA_036346415.1). Classification (NCBI taxonomy): domain Eukaryota; kingdom Viridiplantae; phylum Streptophyta; class Magnoliopsida; order Poales; family Poaceae; genus Raddia; species Raddia guianensis. The sequence goes on from CM070544.1 coordinate 23,687,707, forward strand.
GATGGGTCGGAGAGGTTCCGCCCGCCGCCATCGAGAAGTACGATGGGTCTACCAATCCTGACGAGTTTTTGCAGATCTACACCACGGTGATGCAGCCGACTGGAGGATCGGGGAAGGTTCTGGCGAACTACTTCCCCGCAGTCCTCACCGGCGGAGCCCGCTCGTGGCTCATGAACCTACCCCCGGAGTCAGTGGGGTCATGGAAGGAGCTCTCCGAGCTCTTCATCACCAACTTCCAGGGCACGTTTGAGCAGCCCGGAGTCGAAGACGATCTCCACAACATGGAGCAAAAGAAGGGGGAATCGCTGCGCGACTACATCCGGCGCTTCGGTCAGGTTCGCAACACCATCCCTGACATCGACATCGACGCCGTTGTCACGGCCTTCAGGAGGGGCGCCCGAGACCCTAGGGTCAAGGAGAAGATGGCCACCCGCAAGATCAAGACGACGGAAGAACTCTTCACCCTGGCCCACAAGTACGCCCTTCAAAGTGAGGCTCGATTCCGCCGGCCAGCAGGGCGGGGGCATTCTGCGGCGACGCCGGGACCTCGAAAAATCCCGGCGGCAGGGACAAGAAGAAGCGCAAGGGTGCCGAGACCGGGCAGGTCCTGGCCGCCGAGCGCTTAACGACGACGACAATGCACCGCCGCAGCGCGTGAGCGCGGCAGCGTAAGAAAGGAGGAGGTCGCGGCGGCGACGGCAGAGCGGCCCCGCAGGGAGGCTATGGCGACGCCGTGTACACGCAGTTTCGCGATCGCCACGAGGCGTAAACCGCCGTCCCGTGAGTGGAACGGAGGGACATACCGTCCCATTCACCGCAACAATTCCCCACGACTTGGCTGATTGCCATGTCGCCGAGAACCGTGGACAAGCGCGCCCACCAGCAGCAGCAGCAGCGTCCGCAGCGGCAAGGGCAAGGAAGCGGCTTCGCGTGGTTTTCAGCAAAGCGAGCGCCGGTTGCCGTTATCCACGGCGGATCGCCACCTATCCGCCCCACGCTAGTTTTAAGCGTCGCGATGAGGAGGTGCGCCGCCGCGTGCGGCGTTAGGTCACAAGGCGCTTGGTGTGGTCGGAGCGGCCGATCACATTCGGCCGAGCCGATCACCCACCAAGATCACCGCCCGGTCATCTTCCGATCGTGGTTGCGCCCACGGTCCGGAATGTCAAGCTTCGGCGGTCTTTGGTGGACGGAGGAAGCTCTCTCAACCTCCTATCCGCCTAAGTCGCCAATGCGCCCAGATCCAAAGCGGGAGCTTCGACCGGCGCTTCCATTCTTCGCATCGCCGGGCCGAGTCCATCCTGCGGGGCGTGTCGACCTCCGGTGACATTCGGAGGTCAGGCAACTTCAAGACGGAGATGCTCGAGTTCGGCGAAGCCGACTTCGACCTCCCGCATAACGCCATCTTGGGTCGGCCGGCGCCGACCAAGTTCATGGCGGCTCGCCACTATCGCGACATGGTGGTGAAGATTCGGGCCACCGCCCCATCATCTTGAAAGCGACCGCCGGAGGCGCCCGCTGCGATAAGGATGATCTCGCTTTGGCGGGCGCGGGCGCCTAGAAGGCCGAGGCCGACTCAGGGAGCTCCTCCGCGAAGATCCTCGCCTCCCGGTTCGTCTGCGGAGGTCAAGGCGATCTCCTGAGCGAAGTCGGACCCGGCGAAGACCGTTCGGTGGGCGCCTCTCGGCGCCAAATAGGAAGGCGCGCTCGTCTCCTTCCTCCAGTCTAACGCAGACGTGTTTGCTTGGCAACCGTCCGACATGACTGGGGTCCCCAGGGAGGTGATTGAGCATAAGTTGGCAACGTTCCCAGGCGCGCAACCGGTTATGCAGAAGGTTCGGAAGGAGTCGGTGGAGCGCCATGCCGTGATCCGCCAGGAGGTGGACAAGCTTTTGCGGGCGGGGGTCATTCGGAGCGTCGCCCATCCCAGGTGGCTCGCGAACCTCGTCCTCGTCAAGAAATCCAACGGGCGGTGGAGGATGTGCGTCGACTTCACCGACCTCAACAGGGCGTGCCCGAAGGATCCGTACTCGCTGCCCCGCATTGACCTCATCGTCGACTCCACGGCAGGGTGTGAGCAGCTGTGCTTTCTGGATGCATACTCTGGGTACCACCAGATTAGCATGGTGGAAGAAGACGAAGACAAGACAGCCTTTGTGACGCCCATGGGCGTCTACTGCTACACGAGGATGGCGCTTGGATTGAAGAATGCAGGCCCAACCTACCAGAGGGCCATGCACATCGCTCACCGCCCCCAAATAGGGCGGAACTTGGAGGTGTACGTCGACGACCTGGTGGTGAAGTCCAAGAAGGCGGAGGAGTTGATCGGCGACCTGGAAGAAACCTTCGCCAACCTGAGAAAGTACTGCATCAAGCTCAATCCTGAGAAGTGTGTCTTCGCCGTTCCGTCGGGCAAGCTGCTGGGTTTCCTCATCTCCCAGAGGGGGATTGAGGCGAACCCTGACAAGATCGCGGCAATTGAGAACATGAAACCCCCGACGCGACTTCGGCAGATGCAGTGTTTGGTGCGCTGCCTGACTTCCCTGGGCCGCTTTATAGCTCGCCTGGGGGATAAAAGTCTCCCTCTACTCAGGCTCCTGAAGAAGACCAACCAATTGAATGGACCACGGAGACGCAGGAGGCGCTCGACGGGTCAAGAAGTACCTCACTTCCCCACGCGTCTTTGGTCGCCTGCACTCCGGCGAGCCATCGATCCTTTATGTCGCGCGAACCCCAGTGGTCAGCGGTGTCTTGGTGGCGGAAAGGGAAGGTGTTCAGCGCCCCATCTACTACATCAGCAAAGTCCTCCACGACGCCGAAACAAGGTATTCGCAACACCGGAAGATGGTTTACGCCATGCTGACGGCGTCCCGGAGGCTGCGTCACTACTTCCAGGGGCGAGAAATCACAGTGCTGACCAAGTACCCCTTGCGGGAGATCCTCTTCAACCGCGAGGCGACGGGCCGCATCGCCAAGTGGGCCATGGAGCTGGCGGAGTTCGACCTCAAGTTCGCTCCCTGAACGGCCATCAAAGGGCAAGCTCTGGCGGAGTTTGTCAACGAGTGGACTCCGGCGGACGTAGAAGCTGAAGGCACCCCAGTACCCTCGCCGTGGACTCTCTTCTTCGGTGGCTCGTTCCGGCTGAAGGGGGCTGGGGCTGGTGTCGTCCTGGTGTCTCCCATCGGCGATATCGTCCGACACCTCGTGGTGCTGGAGTTCCGCGCTACCAACAACGTCGCGGAGTACGAAGGGCTGCTCGCCTGGCTCAGGGTGGCTTCGGCCCTGGGCATCCGGCGGCTGCAAGTCAAAGGCGACTCTCTCCTGGTCATCAACCAGGCGAGGAAGGAATTCACATGTTCGGATCCCGTCATGGCGGCCTACCTGTCAGAGGTGCGCTGGTTGGAGCGGCAGTTCGAGGGTTTGGGCTTCGCGCACATCCCTCGCCGCGACAACTATATGGCGGATGAGCTATCCCAGATTGCCTCGTCGAGGGCACTTGTTCCGGCCGGGGTCTTTGAAGAAAGACTCACGCGGCCGTCTGTCGCAGCCCCCGATTCTGGTGGGGACGGCATGATGCTCGACGCAGCTCCCGCGCCTAGAGGAGACGTCGATGCTCCCGCAGCAGCTCCCCGGTTGGAGAGAGGATGCGGAAGAACTGACGAGACGGTTGAGGCGGAAATGCTAGGCCAGGCAGAGTACGTCGGCGGCAATGCTAACGTCGTCACGCTCGTCCGGGAAGGTTAGTGGATGGATCTGATCCTAGCCTACTTGCGGGACGGAGTGATCCCCGACGATGACGCGTCGGCTGAGAAGATAGCGCGCAAGGCCAAGCGCTACATACTCGTAGGTGGGGACCAGACGCTGTGCGCAAACGGAGTTCTACTGAAGTGCGTCACTCGGAAAGCGGGGAGTGTAATCCTCTCTGAGATCCATGGAGGCATGTGCGAGAGCCATTCAAGGAGTCGGGCGTTGGTCGGAAAGGTCTTCCGCCACGGTTTCTACTGGCCTACAGCCCTCCAGGATGCCTTCGAGCTGGTGAGGAGATGCGAAGCGTGCCAATTTCATGCTAAGCAGATTCACCGACCGGCCCAGGCGCTGCAAACCATTCCGCTCTCCTGGCCGTTCGCGATCCGGGGCCGATATCTGAGCCTCGTTCAGGCGCGGCGGGGCTACACGCATCTGTTTGTCGCCGTCGACAAGTTCGCCAAGTGGGGAGAGGCCTTGCCAGTTCCGGCGATCACGTCCGCTGCAGCCATAAAGTTCATGAAGAGTATCTTCGTCCGGTTTGGCGTCGCAAGCAGGATCATCACCGACAACGGCGCTCAGTTCAAAAGTGCCGATTTTCAAGACTGGTGCGAAGAGCTGGGCACCAAGCTGTGTTTCGCCTCCGTCGCACATCTGAAGAGCAATGGGCAAGTGGAGCGGGCAAACGCGGAGGTACTCAAGGGACTCAAGACAAGAGCATTCGACCGCCTGGAAAAGCGTGGCAAGCGCTGGGTGGAAGAAGTTCCCACTGTGTTGTGGGCGCTGCGGACGACTCCCAACAGAGCCACCGGCGAGACCCCTTTCTTCAAAGTGTATGGCTCTGAAGCGGTGCTCCCGTCGGAGCTCACCTTCGGGTCCCCAAGGGTGGCGGCGTTCAGCGAAGACGGAGACCCTGACCGGCGTCAGGATAAAGTAAATCTCCTGGAGGAGATTAGAGATAGGGCGGCAATCCGAGCCGCCAGGTATCAGCAGGCACTGCGCCGCTATCAAGCAAGGCGGGTGTGCGAGAGAACACTGACAGTGGGCGACCTCGTTCTACGCAGAACTCATGCGCAGACAGGCCGCAACAAGCTGTCTCCCCTGTGGGAGGGCCCATTCAAGGTGGTCTCAGTTTCCCGCCCAGGCTCAGTCAGGCTCGCATTCGAGGATGGTCGCGAATTGGCGAACACTTGGAACGTCGAGCAGCTGAGGAAGTTCTACCCGTAGGTAGCTGTTCCAGGAGCTCTTTTTTTTGGCCTCCCTTTGGAGCCGAGCGGCGAGGTCTTCCTCTTTCCCCGCTCGCCTCGGAGGCTGCGATGTACAAAGCCATCTGCAAAATAAAGATAAGTTCTGTTTCTCTGTGGGCATCCGTTCTTTTTCGCTTTCGAAAGTCTGTTAGAAAACATTCTGTTGAAAGCTGGTAGCGAAAAAGTACTTAAGGCTGATGACCCCTTAGTTGCAAGGGCGAACGCTTGAACTTGCGGCTGGGCGAGGCGAGGCGGACGGAAGGCGGGTTCTAGCCTGGTGTGTCTGCTCGGTCTAGGCAATGCGCCAACGACGGCACCAGCGACTAGACCACTTCCGGAAGCTGAGCTCTCGCCACGCAACGTTTAAGGTCGGTTTGCCGAGAGGCCATAAGGATTGAAGTAACTAGATGCCTAAGGAAAAAGCGCTCACTTTCAGCAGAACGTTCTATCTAAAGCTTTTGGCGGTCAGTTGCTTAGCCTCAAAAGTCTGTTAGAAAACATTCTGTTGAAAGCTGGTAGCGAAAAAAGTACTTATGGCTGATGGCCCCTTGGTTGCAAGGGCGAACGCTTGAACTTGCGGCTGGGCGAGGTGAGGCGGACGGAAGGCGGGTTCTAGCCTGGTGTGTCTACTCGGTCTAGGCAATGCGCCAACGACGGCACCAACGACTAGGCCACTTTCGGAAGCTAAGCTCTCGCCACGCAACGATCAAGGTCGGTTTGCCAGAGGCCATAAGGGTTGAAGTAACCAGATGTCTAAGGAAAAAGCGCTCACTTTCAGCAGAACGTTCTGTCTAAAGCTTTTGGCGGTCGGGTGCCTCAGTCCTTCTTTTCGCAAGTGAGAATTTGCGCGAAATTTTAATCGAGACTCATAGCAGAAAAGCAAAAGTTTGCATTGACAGGTTCTGTATACAAGACGAAACAAACAAGAGAGTTCAGCTACTCCTCGTCATCATCGTCTTCTGCCGGAGCAGCGCCGCCCATCATGGATACGCGGCTGGCGGCGACCTCGACTCGGGATTGTTCGCCCGGGTCCAGCTGGCGCGAAGGTTCCCCGGTGGCGGCGTCGAGGTCGAACGCGGCGTTTTGTGCAAGGCAGTTGCCCAAGACGAACCGCGCTGCTTCGAAGGCGCCGTGGCGACCATCTTCGATCGCTCGCGTCCGCATCACCACCGGCAGATCACGCAGGGCTTCGGCGGCGCGACCCTGCGCGCCAAGATATCTTCTGCGGCCGTCTCCTCCAATGGGCGTCTGAGGTAACCCCAGTGGTGCAGGGCGTCCGGAAGTCGCGGTAGGCGGTCCGCAGCATGTCGGCGAGGACCCGGAGTCGCTCAGAGTGCGCCGCGAGGAGGTCTTCAGCGTCTTTGGTGGCCGAGGCAGCGGCTTGTGCCGCCGCAGCCTCGCGGGTTGCCGTTTCCCTCGCCGCGGTCTCCTGGTCAAGGGCGCGCCGCAGCTTCGCCGGCTTCGCTCCGCCGGCCGAGCGCTTTCCGCGCCGCCAGTGTGGCGAGGGAGCACACTCGAAGGCGCTTCGGCGTCGGGCGGCGATAAGCGGAGATGGCGTTAGTGTCGGTATGGCGATGGCTCGAGGGTCCTCCACCTCGGCGCGGTCGCTCTCCACCAAAGGGCCGCAGCAAGCTGAAATCTGGCGGATCGCGCGGGATGGAGCCTGAGGCCCCAGCGTCCGCTCTATCCCGCAAAGAAAAACCAGAAGGGTTCAGGTATGCCAAAAACATCTGGCGTGCTAACCCTAACACGAAACGTACGTGAACGCAGAGAAAGTTACCTGAAGCGGCGCCCCCAAAAGCGAAGGAAGAAGGGGGCAGTGTCAAACCACTTGATCGCGGAGCAGGCGCCGCCGCCCCTCCTCCTATTGTAGGAGGCAGAGGGGGCAGCGGAGTCACAACTGCCGGCGCCGTCGAAGCAAGTGCAGACCTTTGGAGGTGCTTGGCGCGGGGGAGCGCGCGACGGCGGTGCCGCGCAGAGGTGCCGATCTGGAAGAAGCCGGCGCAGGAGGCGCCGGTTCCGGAAGAGTCGCCGCGCTCTCGCCAGTCGGCGGAGCGGCGGCGTCAGCAGCAGCCGAGGGAGGCGGCTCAGAACTTGAAGGGCGGAGTCTTTTTGGGCTCACCTCTCCCTCCTCGTCATCATCGTCTTGGGAGAGGATGAGGCGGCGCTTCCCGAGAGCGCGGTCGGTGTCGGCCGCCACGACGGGAGGAGCCGCGGCCGCAGGAGCTTCGGCGATCGTTGGCGGAGGATTGCGGATTTGTAGAGGTCCCCGGGCCACTTGGACCGCGGCACCAGAAACCTCCATGGGAGGCAGCGCCCGCAAGTACGGGTTGCGCTCCCGTGGGTCCCAGTCGCAGAGGGGGCGGACGCTTGCAGGCGGAGAAATGTCGCCGGCTGGCGCGGACAGAAGCCCCGCCAGCCACTGTCGGAGCACATCCTCCGGCACGTTCCCTGCGGCTGGATGCACAAAAAGAAGAAGCCGCGAGTTGGCAAGCAATCAAACAAGAGAAAAGGACGTTCCGCGGAGTAAATAGACCCGAAAGAGTGGAAGAACAATCACCTCCAGGGGCGACGCGGATTCTATCGTCATCGCCATAATGCTGCCAGGAGGGGCGCGCCCTCGCCCGAAGCGGGCAGAGGCGGCGCCGCAGAAAGTCCGCCGCCACATGGGTTCCGGTGAGCCCGTTGCGGCGGAACTCAGCAATGCGCGCCAGCATCACATCCATTCCCGCTGAGTCGTCGGGCAGAGACCCCCAGCTGGGGAGGGATTCTGCAGGACCCTCGGGGAAGGCAAGATCGTCGCAGCCGCTGGAATCCTCCATGTACAGCCATTGTCGCGCCCAGTCCTTCCAGTTGGACTTGACCGCGACCGGGATGAAGACGGCGGCGTCGCGAAGCGTAAAGTAGCAGCTCCCAACCCCGCTCGGGCGCGAGCTCGTGTGCAGCGTGAAGAGCCGGCGCCAGAGCGGGAGATTCGGCATCGTCCCCACGAACATTTCGCAGAGGTGGGCGGAGATGGCCAGCATCACGATGGAATTTGAGGGAAGGTGCGCCGCCTGGATCTCATAGAAGGCGAGCACCCCCAGAAAGAACTCAGAGTATGGCGGAACGAGCCCCGCTAGCACCGCCCAGGTGAAGGTAATGATCTCCCTGTCGCGAGGGCTTGGCGCCATGGTGCCGGCGCGGAACCGGGCGGAGGCTGGCGGCACGAACACTTGGAGCCGCGTCACCATCTCCTCGTCGGCGGCGGAGGCTGGCAAAGCTGGACCAGCTGGCGGCGCGGCCGGAGCGGCGTCCCCGCGGCGACCCATGCTGTGCTTAGGAGCCATTGGAAGATGGCGGAAGTGCGGTGGCGGGAGCTGAGGGGCGAAGAAATTTGGTGGCGGTGGCAAAGGAAAGTAGGAGGCAGCTCAAAGCACTTTGGCGCGCGGAAGGATTCGTCGCGGCGCCAAGGGACGAAGCATTTATAGGCAAGGGGCGCGAGCGTGACGGTTTGGATTCAGTCCCTACGCACGCGCGACACCATCATTGCCCCGCGCGCTTCGGTTTTTCGCGAAGAAGCGGTACGGTTCCCCAAGGAAGATCGTGCGCAGGTGGAGAATCAGGCGTACGGCCGCCACAGGAGGTGGGCCCCCCACGATTCGTATCCCGCCGCACATGAAACGGTGGAGTATCAGCGCGACGGTTCGCGTATCATGGTGGACCCGGGGGCTACTGTCGGTGCAATAAATATCGGGGCATGAAGAGTCCTAAGAAAGGCCAAGAACGCATGAGGCGGGTCCCACGTGTCAGACGGGCGACCAGACCCCAGCGCATGGGCGAGCCCCTCGAGCGCCGGCGAGGGCCCCACGCGTCGCAGCGGCGATCGAGCCCAGCGTGGGCGAGCCCCTCAACGTGTCCAGCTGGCCCCACGCCGAGACGGTCAACGTGCCCCAACAGATGGGCGAGCCCTCGAGAGCCGGGCGAGGCCCCACGCGTCGGCGGGCGACTGTGCCCCAGCGTGTGGGCGAGCCCCTCGGCGTGTCTAGCGAGCCCCAGGCGTCGGCGGCGACGAGCCCAGCGCATGGCGAAGCCCTCGAGCGCCGGGCGAGGGCCCCACGCCGGCGGGCGACCAGCCCCAACAGTGTGGCGAGCCCCTCGGCGTGTCAGCTGGCCCCACGCGTCGGCGAAGCGACGAGCCCCAGGCGCTGGCGAAGCCCTCTAAGGCCCCCCATCAGCGGGGCCCATGTGGCGAGGCGCCCGAAGGAGTCTCCTGGGCGAAGGCTCCCCCTGCTGCGAAGGACGAGCGCATTCAATGCGACATTACGCGTGGATAGACAGATGAAGAGATGATTACCGCCACAGTGACCTCTGCAGGTCTGATCAATTGTCACTGTGGCGCAGCGGAATTGATCGGCAGAGAAAGAGTTTGCCATCTTCAAGCTGGCCGCTCGCGTCAGAAGTGGTAGAGCTGGGCCCCGCCCGCAGTCTCACTGGCGTGTTCCTGTGGGACGGAAGCCACTTGCGAGGCGCGCGTGGGCAGCGCCGTCTTGCGCGCGATAGCGACCGACGCTGCTCTCTGCCCCGTCCCGCGACGTCTTATCGGTGTACTAAGCGTATTATATCGCTTATTCCTCGGCTCTCTCCGCCACCAAGGCTTGTATAAAGGGGAGAGAGAGGAGGAGAGGGGTTCAAACATTCAGAACCACATTCCATACAGCCACAACACGGAAAAGAGCTAAGGCTTGGCAGGAGTAGGACTATTACCCGCGAGGGGGACCGAACCTGGGTAAACCCTGTGTGTCGCTCCTTGCCGCGTTCCACACTCGAATCGAACTGAGCCCGACCTGATCGGCTACCAGGATAGAAATCTGATAGGGGTGTGATCCGCAGTGGTTGAGCGGAGAGCACGCCGTCAGGTCTATCCTGGCAGGATTTGTAGCGATAGAATAAAGTCTGTCGGTAAAGCCTTTACTAACAGACTGTATGTCGCCAAATGTGCTCTTTAGCGACAGACGATGTGTCGCCACAAGTGGTATGTGGTATAGTGGCGATTTACATCAACACAATCTTATAAATCGTTGTATTTTTTATAGACAGCTTCATCCCACGCAAGAACTCTTGTTTCTTATGTACAGTAGACTTTGTTCATTAAAGATAGCAAATTTATACGTATGCTCTCTCCTTCACATCATCATTTGTATTAGATGTCAAGTCATATAACTGGTTTAGAAAAAGCTAAAGTGGACCGTTATACGGGAACTTATGCTGTGCAATTACGCTTACGGTGCAATCACCGTGCATCGAACTATCAAAAGTTGTAAAAAATTCTGAAAAACTTTGTACATATACTCTTCAACTTCTCTATCTCTGGATAAAATTTTAAGTTCAAATTCATTCTATATTGAGAGTTACAAAAAAATAAAATTCTATCAATTTTGAACTTATCAAAACTGTTCGTTTTTTTTATAACTCTTAATATATAATAAATTTTTCTTTTAAACTTCATACATAGTTAGAGCATCCCTAGCAGGGCCCATATATTATTGTAGCTACAGTAATCGCGGGCAAAAAATTCAAAATGGCAAGAGACGTGAGCAGCGCGGGCTGGCCGGCGTGGCTGTCACAGGCCTATTGCGGGGGCTTGATGCAGCCCCTACTGTTCATGCTCTTAGAGTAAACAATTAAGTACATGTACAAATTTTTTCAGAATTTTTTACAACTTTTGATAGTTCGATTGCACGGTGGTTGCACCGTAAGCGTGATTGCACAGTATATGTTCCCCCGTTGTACATGCTTTAAAGCGGCACAGAGAGATATAACAATAGACTACCAAGACACAATCATCCATATATATAAATATATGTAAATAGCAGTTTCTAATTAGCTCCAATTAGTTTGTCCCTATTTGTAATTTTATGTACACAGTTTTGCCCTACGGGTGTGTCAGCATAAAAAATCGGTTTTTGTTGCTATGAAAGTTAAGTACAGAAAAGTAAAATAACAAATTAGCTAGACACACAAACAAAACATGAAAAAATAAAATGAATGACAAAAGGCCAAGACCAAAGGCCCCAAGATTATTATTTTTTTGTTCCTCTATTTCTTTGAATCCAACTGAATAAGCATCAAAATAAGAGATCTATATTTGCAATAGTTGTATCTCTAGACACAATAACAAAATTGTTAACGGCTTCGACATCGGTCGATGGGTGGAAAAGATTTGAAAGGACTAGTAGGGGAAGGACAAGAGGGAATGGGATAGGGGGAGGAGTCCCGTATGTCAAAATTAGACAATCGATCGTCAAGAGTGAGCGAAATATTATTGCGAAAATTTTAGATGATGTTATGAAAGAGAGGAGGGGCCAATAAATAGGAGGAGAATAAGAGACACCTCTATTCTGAGATGAAATGATCATCAAGAGCGTAATATTATGGCACATAAAATAGAAAATAGTTTATTGTACCGCACAAATACCATACACATACATATTGTTGGCTGTTTCATACAGAGTGTGACCGGCCGGCTCCAGGAGATGCCATACCACTACAAGAAATTCTAAAAGAAAAATCAATTATCCAGTCCGACTTCAACCATATATATACCGGCTGGCAAGAAGTGTTAAGAGTCACTTTCCTCCCATTTTTTTCTCTATTTCCACGCCGGACACGCGTGATAGCGCCATGGCCACACAGTGCACTTCCAAGCTCCTCGTCGCCCTCTGTTACCTCATTGACACCGCTACTTAAATGCTCGGCATCATACAGAGCGGACAAACCACACAAATTACCAAGTACGGATCGGAGAGAGGGCAACAATGGCGGCCAAGGCACAGCCCACCGTGGTTGCCACCGACGAGGAGTTCCTGCAGGCGCAGGCCGACCTGTGGCGCCACTGCCTCTACTACCTCTCCTCCATGGGGCTCCAGTGCGCCGTCAAGCTCGGCATCCCCACCGCCATCCACAACCTCGGCGGCGCCGCCACGCTTCCCGACCTGCTCGCCGCGCTGTCCCTCCCGCCGGGGAAGCTCCCCTTCCTCCGCCGCCTCATGCGGATGCTGGCCACGTCGGGCGTCTTTGCCGCCACCGCTGGCGACACCAGCGAGGCGGGCACCTACCGACTAACCCCGCTGTCCTGCCTCCTGGTGGAGGGCGTCGAGGTCGACGGCCACCCGTGTCAGAACTCCGTCGTGCTCGCCGGCACCTCGCGGCACTGCGTCGAGGCGGCGCTGGGGCTCGCCGACTGGTTCAAGAAGGACTTGGCGGCGCCGCCTCCGTCGCCGTTCGAGGAGGTGCACGGCGCCAAGCCCTTCCACGACAGCATGGCGGAGCTTTACCCGGAGCACGATGATGTGTTCAACGACGGGTTGGCGGCGCACGACCACTCGGGGTTCGCCGCCGTCCTGCGTGAGTGCCGCGACGTGTTCCAGGGGCTGCAGTCGCTGACGGACTGCAGCGGCGGGGATGGAACGGCGGCGAGGGCCATCGTCAGGGCCTTCCCGCACGTCAAGTGCACCGTGCTGGACCTCCCCAAGGCGATCAAGAAAGCCCCCGCCGATGGGGTCGTCAACTACGTCGCCGGTGACATGTTCAGCTCCGTCCCACCTGCTCAAGCAGTTCTGCTCAAGGTAAAGTATGCAAGGTCACACAGTTAGATCTATTGGCTAATATCGATCTTCATGGGCTTGACTAGAAAATTAACATTTTTATAGACCGTAATGGACTTGGAGCATATCCAATTAATTCTAGCCCCAAATGATGGCCTCGCTCAAAATTTTAACGCTATGAAATAGTACTGAATTTAACGGCGCTATGAATAATAAATTTAGCTATATGAATAATAAACTTTACTCCCTCTAATTACATAATACTTGTCGTTTTGGACATAGACATGGTTATCAAAATGTAAATTTGACCATCAATTACTAACGAAATTTATCTACAAAATTCGTGAAAATATGATATTGTAAAAGTATTTTTCAAGACGAATTTATATATATGATTTTTATGCACAAAATTCAAATAGTTTAAAAGATTTTTATAGATAAAGTTTTAAAACTTTGATTTAGAAAAAGCTAAAACGCCAGGTATTACGAAACTGGATGGAGTAGGATGTTAGTTTGGCATAAGATCAATTCTCCAAAACTGCTCGGCAAGCTGGCCGTCACCTCTTGGCCGAACATCAAGAGCATGCCACCCAGCCCGTATTTAATAAGAAGAACGTCTCCCTGACATATATCACTGATGCAGCATGGGAAAAGCTTACATATTTTTTCGGTGCTAAACTTGCACCTTTCTTTGTCCCTTGGCCATCTATTTATATTAAAGAAATCACAATACTTTTTACTCAAGTTAGAACTACTCATTCTAAACAAACTCCATATCTATTACTTATACTTTTAGATCAATCTATTTTTACTCAAACTTGACAAACTCTTACTACCCTAACTGCTAACTTATCTAGATTATTTCCAACAAAGCATTGATGCTAGGTTTTGGGACTACCAGTGAACATGTCCCTACCAGCACTACATGTGGTCAAGACAGAGTCGTTCGAATCTCACAAACAAGCTGATTAAACATCTCTCCATATGTTCATAACTCCATTTACACGTAAAGTTGATTACCTTTCTCCATAAACGGTGTCAAGTCGCCTTAAAAATCATCTATACATGGCAACATTATATGAATTCTAAATATCTCTTTAAAATTCAATGGAACGTCATCGATCTATGCATGCATGGGTGTAGCTTGTGCTGCACCACTACAGCGACGATGATTGCGTGAAGATCTTGGCTCAGTGCAAGAAGGCCATTCCTTCGCGGGAGGAAGGAGGCAAGGTGATCATCACCGACATCGTCGTCGGCTCCTGTTCAGGGCTGATGCTGGAAGCGCAGGTGCTGATGGACGTGGCGATGATGGTGGTGACCAGAGGCCGGCAGCGGGACGAGAACGACTGGCGTGAGATCTTCTCCAAGGCGGGGTTCAGTGACTACAGGATTGTCAAGAAGCTGGGAGCTCGAGGAGTCTTTGAGGTCTATCCTTAGGATATGTATATATTTCCGACCTGTTCGGTTTGCTCTAAATAAGGGAGTGCCTTACTTCCTGAAGGGAGGTTTCACAGATCATCATATATAAATATGCGGCGGACGTCCTTGTTTACATATATGATGATCTGTAAAACATTCATTTGGTGAAGTAGCACTCGGCGGCTTTTCTAATGATGTACCAGCCTACCAGGTTGTGCATGTGTAACTGTTTGTATTTCTGTATCATACGTTTGGCTGTTTGCTCGAACTTTATTCACCGGGGAATAAAACTAGTCTGTTGCCCCTTATATATATGTATTGTTTGGATCAACCGACATTTGAGCTTCCCTTAGAAAGCAGCGCCTTTGCAGACGGGTAAAAGTAGGGGCGTGAATGCTGATGATAATTTCGTAAGTTTGAATAAACCTGCTTAATGATTTGGATAATCTGAACTCATTTGACTCTACAACCATATCTCATAGAGATTATATGTATTTGTATTTGTGTCTATTGAAAAATCGGACATTGATAATATACTCGTACATATATTCGACAACAATTCTAACAAACTACACCTTATCAAATATGACATCAACCACCTTGAAGTCGTCATAACGTCTTGTACAAACCCGTGTACCGAACTTGTCGACGTTTGTTTAACTGGGGGTTATCGTCGGTAATGATTTATATGGGGTTATGCGTTGGATCCAAACTCGATGGTATCACAAAACAAGAGATTATACAGGTTCAGACCCTCATGTAGAAGGTAATACCATAGCTCTGTGTTCTGTGATATATGATCTCATGTATTGCGTTGTATGTTAATGTTTCTCTGTTTCCGAACCAGGGTCCCCTATCCGCCTTATATAGTGGGGGGACAGGGTTACAAAGTAGAGTTCTGGTTGGCTACGAGGTAAGATTCTTATTTCTATCCTTTCTTGCCTGGTTGACATAGTTATCCAGGATTACAATAAGGGACCAATTAGTTGACAGACGCCTGCTATTTGTGTTTTTGTGCAGGCGCCTGTCAAAATCCCCAAGTTGCAGGCGCTGTCAAAAATTCCACTATCGCAAAATATTTTTTTTCCAATAAATGGAAATGTGGAAAAACAGTAGAAATTAAGTAAATTTTTTTGCGCCCGCACGATTTCGCAAATTATATGACCAAAAAATCTCTCGACGTGAAAAATAGAAAATAAAATAAGATTTATAATAAATAGAAAACAAAATAATCTATAATAAACGGAAAACAAAATAAATCTATAATAGATCAGACCTCGCGCAAAACATTCCATTGTAGCAAAACATTTTTTCTAATAAATGAAAATGTGGAAAAACAGTATAAATTTAATGGAATTTTCACTAATTGAGTGCTAATTAAATTAAAAAATAGCAAAAAATTCAAAAAATATAAAAATATTTAAAATGGGTTGATTAGGATTTTAGAAGAATTATGAAATTTTTTATGCGCAATTTGGACTCTAGATAAAATAGAAATGAAAAAAGAAATTTAAATGGAAAAATGAACCTGTACAACGTGACTGCCGTGTGACTGCAACCGAGGGCATCGTGCAGGCGCCTACGCGATTTCGCCGCACGCAAACGCCTGCGAAATAGCCAAAGCGTTACAATAATGCTTTCCCTATTCGGAATAGGCTTCTATATTTGTCATGCCTTGTCGTGCAAGGCAAGCCATTGTCCGGGTCATGCCCTCATGCGTATGGCTGGGTCGGCCCACCCCCTGTTACGTGGTCTTTGCGGCCTGCTCCCGACAAGCCGTTCGACGATTTTGACTTGGCTTCAAACCCACCATCTTTTGGGACTCAATTCTTAAGCCCTCGAGCATGCTTCTCAACACGCCACCGCACACTCGTCCATGCACGGCCACATGGCACACCCTGGTCGAACGTTCATGACGCGGTAACAGACAGTAGTGTCGTGATGCTGCCCCAGTGCAACATCCGGTAGTACCGCCAATGCCATGATACTGCAGCTGCTCCGATCCCTTTGTATGTCTTACCATGTCTGGTAGCCGGTCTAATAGTGAGCACCGAAGTCGCCTCTGCTTTGCATTGTCTTCGTTGATTACATCGTTGACCCAAAACAACGCGTGTGGTTTGTCTCGACGGCCAGCGGTCTAGCCGTCGATATTGCTAGCTGGCAGGTCGTACGTGCGCGTGGGTGGGTCGCCTTGGCCCTTGGGTCCATGCTGGCGATTCTTACGCTCAAAGAAATTAATCCGCAAGCGGACGGATATCGCTTGTAGTTTTCACTAGGACTATTCTTAGAGTTATCGAATCCACAGGGAACGAGGGTTTAAAGAGATAACCTCTATATCTTAATTATTTAAAATACCAGCCAGTCTAGGTAACGGAGGTTAGGATAAATGAAAAGACCGGGACACACACACACATGATAAATATTCACACAAATAAAGAGAAAGCTACACTAGCTAGATAGACAGTTGGGAGGACAACGAGACAAGTTTAATAAGTTCACAAAGTCGTGTGATTCAGTTTAATTGAGCGAGCTTAGAATAATCAACTAGTGGTCCACTTGATATTCATCGTCGGAGCTCGGACACTCACTACCACCCGCTATCCCGAATTGGAATCCCGAATGGTTATGATCGTTCCGATTTGGCTCTACTGGTCCAAAGCCGGACGCTGTGGGTTACGCACGAGATACTTAGTATCTACGGATGGATAGGGCTGTCACCACCTACCACCTACCACATATACGTGGGCCCGGGTGTAAACCGAGTTAGTACTAGTCTCAGACACCATGTCTGCGACTATTTCTAATCAATCTTCCTCAGTACTAAAAGAAGTTGATCTAGGTTCAATGCCTGGCTCTAACAGTATATGAGTGAGAACCTAAACTTATTCTAGACGAATATAAGCTACCGGTAAAGCAAATCTACACAACTCATTTATGCAGATATACTCAGCTCAAATAAAATTCAACACTATAGCAATGAATGAAGTGATCTCACTAAATGAAAAAATTAGGAAAGGGTGCAAGAGCTATTACCCGAATTTCCGAAGACACTTCCGGAACTCCGAGCGTCGGCTCGACTTGACTCTAACTCCCAACTTCTACTAACTAAGAGCTACTCTACTAAGTGGAATGAAAATGTGAAAGTGTAGTGTTTTGTGTTACAAGTGAGGAGAGGGGGTCTATTTATAGTGTTCTGCAGCCAACCGGGGTGCTCCACGTGTAGGGACACGTGTCATCCATCCCTCCTCCAAAGGGGAACCCGAAGGGGCTCAAGAGTGGGTCGGCCGGCCTAGGTGGGTCGGCCGACCCACCTCCTTCGTCTCCCGGCCGTGAATTTTACATGGGATGCTCCCTTGATGGTGTAGATTAACCCCTTAAGCCTGTGCATCAAATGGACTTGCGCAAGAAAGGAATCCAAGGGAATCCTGTGCTCATTTGTGAAGCAACCGTGTCCATTCGATCAAACCGACAGCAGTGGATGGTCTAGATGTCCCCCTTTTGTGTTTTTATGCCACTGGGGAGAAGGCAGGGCTGGATCGGTGACATGGCTGGGTCGGCCGACCTAGGTGGGTCGGCCGGCCTGGCCTGTTGCCCGGTCTGGCTATGGTTTATCCTGTTTTGCACCTGTAGACCCAAAATTCATCAAAACTTGTGGAACTTTATTAGAATAAATAAAATGTTAGTATAAACCTTGATTTTTCTTTGAAAAGCCGGAATTATGGAATATGTTGACGTATAAAATTTGTGTTTATTTGACGTCAACAGTCCACGTGTGCAATGGAAACCCTAAGCACCATTCCTCGCATTCCCATTCCCCGCCGCCCAGCCGCCTCCGTCGTCGCTCGCACCTGCGCCGCCCCTCTGCTGTTCACCGTGCCCCCCCTCGGCCTCCCTGCGGGCATGGACATGGACATCGCCAGCGGCCCCGTGGAGGTGATCAACGACTTTGGCTTCGACACCGTTCTTGTCGTCCCCACCTTCCGCGTCGTCAGGCCAGCCCAGTGAAGTATCTCTCCCCGTCGCTCTACTGCTTCCCCACTCCCCTTCTCCCTTCTATGCAGGCGTGGTGCTCAACAAGTTCAGCATCATCAGGAACCTCACCGATGTCAAGCTCCTCTCCGAGGGGGGGATTCTTTTCCTGGTACGTTTCTTGTGTAAGTTAAGCCTCATGTTAATTAGACATTAACACCAAGATCAATTGATTTGGTTCATCTCGCTGCCTCCACAGAAGTTTGAGAAAAATCTTGCAGTTCCTCTTTGATTCAAGACCTGATCTGGTGAGATATTTTAGTTAAAAATCCTTGTACTTGCGTACCTAGATATGAATTGTTCTGTTTGGTTTGCTCTCCGTCGGATAGGCGCTTGGTTTGGTTGCGTGATCAATGTGTTTGCTTGCCATTTGTGTATGCAGTGCGGTCCATCGTGTTTGTGCTGCGGCGAAATGTGCAGCTCGTACAGCCAGAGGTTTGTGGCTGATTTGATCATTGGGGGTAATGCTTTTAAGCAATGTGGTACCGCAGATACTTCAACATGTCCTCCTCGATATGCATGGGCTTGCATTCTTCACCACATATGCACTTCTAGTGTTGTTCTGTGCTGATATTTATTATCAGGTGGTAGACAAGACTGTGTTTTATAGCTTCTTTTTATGTTCCGTCAATGTTATTGCACATGTTAATTTGCGATCATGCTATCTAGGCACGTGCAATGTCAACTGATGGACTTAGGCCAACTTTCTATTGGATCAATGGTGTGGTCTATTCAATTCAGGTAACTTTCTGCGTATGATTTATCAATGCACTTCATATTTACATCATTAGCTGTCATGTGAAAGGTTGCATTGACTGATTGGAAAGATAAAAGATGCAGTAATTATGTAATTTGCCAATGTATTTTATATGCTTGACTTTCAGATAATTCTATGGCTGGTTTTATGGTGGAAACCAGTTCGAGTTATGGTCATATTGTCGAAGATGTTCTTCGCAAGTAAAATGCTTTACTCCTTTTCCCTTCTTCATGGAGCTACTTATATTACATGCCTTGCGGTGCTAGTTTTTGACCAATAGGCAGGGTATCATCTAACTTGAGAAATTATGGAAAGTATTATTGGATGTAATGTGGAATGTGGACCAGAACTAGTAGGAACAAATTTTTTTTTGAATTTAGAATCCGTCTTCATATAACCTTCGCTCCTGGTATCTGCTAATGGTCACTTAGATAACTTGAACGCCACATGTTAAATCTATCATAAATTTGAGAAATATTGGAAAAAAATTACTTTGTTAACTTCTTGAACTTTTTCAGCTAATGATATGCTGTATTTTCAGGTGTGTCTTTATTTGCAGCTTTTGGCTTTCTTCTCTATGGTCGGAGGTAGCACATTCCGGGCTAAGCCCTTCTTCTGATAAATATGTAGCTCTGTGTGATTGTAAATTTTGGCACTGAAAATCCAGACCTGCTATTTGCACTATGTGATGACTAACAATTGACATGCTTGTGGCATGATGGCACCATGATATTACTTCAACATTGCCTTGTAGACTATTAGCTCCATGATATTCATATTTTTTTTAATCAATATGGTTGCATATATGTGTTGAATGTAATTGTGTGGCCATCGAGCCATTTGGGCACAATATATATTTTATGGACTATTTTGAGATTTTTTGGGTGCAGCAGCAGGTGCAGAAAATTTTAATTTTTTCCTGCAAATAAGTTTTTCTCGAGGGCCTTTCTATGCCCGTCGAGAATAAGGCTAGCCTATTGGCCCTGCGTCGTGTCGACAAGGCTCCTTCTCTCGACCGCTGGTCTGAAGCCGTCAAGAAAGACAATCTCGATGGCCAGGCCGTCGAGACAGGTCATCTCTCTCGACCACGATGTCTCGAGGGCCAAATCTCGACGGCCAGCAGTCGAGATTAACCTTTCTCGACGGTTTTTAGTGCTTTCGACGGCTTTGGCCGTCGAGATTTGCCGCGATCCACGTGGTGACCCAATCACCACGTTTGGTCTGATCCTTTTCAACGGTAAGAATCGTACGGTCCTAGCTAGCCTTACCCAGAGTTTCCAACACCACCGATCAGTCCGTCGATCGCCACACCTTGCACCGAACCTAGAATTTTTCTTCGGCGCACGCGTGTATGTATATGTAATTCTCGAACCTCCTCTACACCATCCGCATTGCTGAACCTCAGCTCTGAGATCACTTGTTAGATAATTGGACGTGATAAGATCTAGAAACAACACCGGAGGCATGATATTTGCTAATGCAGTTCACCTCTAAGGCTACATCTATGGGGGCAATGATTATAGGCACTCCTCCCTAGAACAACATAACACCAAAGGTGCCCCCTTATCTATACATGAGCCAGGGTACAAGTCTTACTCTAACATGACCCTTCTCTTCCTATTACTACACAAAATTTATGTAACCTATTTGTACATATATTCGACACCAACTCTAACGATGTTCAAGGAAAATGTAGTACGCAGAGGCATGTGGCCGGAGGTTGAATAGGTCGAGTCCTCAGGACTGCAAACGTGGAGGTGTGTACTGGCTGCAAGATAACCACATTTTAGTGGGGAGTCGTCATGATCTTGGTCAGTGGCGTGACTAAGTCATGTGGGTCGTCGTCGCAGGTGTGTGTACCTAGAGTCCGAGCTTGGTCATGTGTTTTCCAATTTAACGACTTGTAAAGTTTATGTTTCGGTTAACAAGAAGAAACATAGAAAAGCGACACAAGTGTGTCGTGCCACAAAGGCTCTTTGTGTGTTCTAGTTCACTGTATTCACGTGAGTTAGCATTAGGGAGTGATTTCCAACAATTGGTATAAGAACGGGGTTGTGAGTTATATGCCCAAGTGTATATATCGCGACATCATGTCGATTATGGAGCAGATGGCGCCAACCAAGGAGGAATCTGTCTCCCTCCAATACCAGATGTTGACGAGCACCAACTACTCCGCTTAGGCGATCAAGATAGAGGTGTTTATGGAGGTGCAAGGTGTTTGGGACGCCATCGAGCCCGTGGCTAGAACCATCGTGAACAACAAGAGGGACAAGATGGCGTTGGCGGCCATTTACCATGCGATCTTGGAAGAAACATTGTTGCAACTTACAGGCTGAGAAGACAGGAAAACAATCATGGGAGGCATTGAAAAGCATGTACATAGGTGTTGATCTCGACAAAGAGGCACATGCACGAACCCTAAAAAAGTGCGTTCAAGAGTTTGTGCATGAAGAATACAAAATCAGGGGATAACTTCACCATGAGAGTTATGACTCTTGTCAATCAAAATATGTGGACTAGGAGAGAAGATGGAGGACACGGTCATCGTCAAAAAGCTACTTCTTTTCGTCCTGAGAAAATTCTTGCGAGTTGTGGCTATTATTGAGCAGCTTGCCAACTTGGAGGTCATGTCCATTGAAGAGATGATCCGGCGCCTCAAATTCTTTGAGGGGACAACATGTATGCGTAGAGATGAGGGGAATGAACGCCTTCTGGTTACCAAGGCTGAGCCCAGACGCTGCAATTGACAAGTCAAAGGTGTGTTGCTACAATTGTTAAGAATATGGGCCTTTCCTAAGGAGAGATGTGGATGAAAACCTGGCATTGCTTTTAAGTTGATGAGGAGGTGCTTAAATAATTACAAAAAGATTAAGAAGAAGAATGGGTCGTAACCATCGTTAGTGACAGATTATGAATTTGGCACCTTGGACCGGTCACCGGTAAGTCATCATTTGTGACGGGTATGAAGCCGTTTCTAATGTCACCCATTAATAATGGTCAAAAGCAAAAGATGTCCCAAGCCCCATAGCTCTCATTAGTGACCTATGTCTTAGATACCTGACGGGTATAAGTACCAATCATCACCTATGTATTTATATTGATGGTTTTATTTTGGAACAATCACCTAAGTATGGTAAATAACGGGTTCAGTTTTGGAACCATCACCTTTATGATATGTTCACCCGTTACCTTTAAATATTCATAGGATCTTATTGATGACCTATGTCTGAGATACGTGATAGCTACACATATCAATCGTCACCTATGCATTTTCAATGATGAATGTTTAAGTTTGGTATGTTTGATGCATTTGTAAGTCACCTATGCATTTTCATCGATGAATGTTTAAGTTGCAGTCACCCGTTTTGAAATTATTTTAAATAGCAGGCTATAGATTTTAGTAGAGCTCTCCTCAAACCGCTAAGATAGCTATAGCACCGTTGTAGCGGCCGCTAAGCAGGTTAGCGGTTTTCAAAACAAAGTACAAAAACATGGCATATATATGCCTCAAAGTGACAAAGTCAAAAGTCAAAAAATATGGATTTCAGTTGGTTTTTGTCCAAGTCATAAGCATCATACTATTAAGGCATGATCATAGGAGTTATTGTATTGAAGTACACTACATTACAAACACAAATCCATCACAAACCCAAACAGGACAATAGAGTAGCTGACAGCTGACAAGTACATCAGAATAGAGTACCTATTTTGGGCCAAGACCAGAGCTGGAATTTGAGTGGGCTTCAGCTTTGGGCTACGGGCATCAAACCTTGAATAGCGCCGCTAAACGCTATAGCCCGCTACGTATTTTAGCGTCGCTAAATCGCGCTATTGCGCTCTTAGTTGCGATATCGGACATATGGGCAGTAGTGTAGTGTCCACACATACAAAATGATGTAGCAGCACTATAGCGGCGCTATAGCCCGCTACTTAGAACAACTGATTTACAGTGTGAAGCATTGTAACAATGAGACATATCTATGGCATCAAGGTTGAAGAGGCCATATAAGTCATTCAAGCTGACAAGGAAGTAGCCATTAGTAATTATAAAGCGACATCCTTTGTAGTGCAGGAGTATGGAGTTAGTCTTGGTGACTCTATAAACCTGCATGTAGAAGTTATGCAGGTCGACACAGGCTTGTCTTGACTTTTTTACTCATGGACCGTCATCAAAAGCTTTTCCTATTGGTTTTTTTAGTTGCAACCTGTCGAGTATTTACCAACATCCGTGATCATCTTACTAACGGATTCCTTCTGTGATCATCTTACTAACGAGCTCCTTGTCCTTCAACAACTTCATTAGCGGCTTATATTAGAGTCGTTCTTCTTCTTGGGTCTCTTTTCCTTCTTTTGGACTCTCTAGAGTAGACAAAATTGGAGCAGAAGGCAATGAGGTTTTTCTTCTCTAATGCAGGAGAAGGCACTGAAACTATCTTCTTTGTAGGAGCAAAAGTTAGTGAGGTTGTTTTTTCTGAAAGAAGAGAAGGCAATGAGTATGTAAGTGTGCATGTGGTACAAGTGTCTAGATATATACAAAAGCGTGAATATACTAGTTACGTTTATGATAGTGATTAGAGTTGGGTTTAGTCCCACATTGGATATTGATGATGGGGAACACAACTTAAAAGGTGGAGGCACCACTCTCCCACTAGGCTAGTCTTTTCGGTTGAGTTGGGCCAGGATCTAGGTTGTGCTTCCAGTTTGGCCAATAGATGTTGGGACCTGGGCCCGAGACTAGGTGTTGGTCTCGGGAGGAGCCGGATCACTGACGGGCCATGAGATAACAGGAACGTAGCGGACTCAAACATATGGCATCAGAGCCAAAGGTCTCGAGTTCGAGTCCTGGTTTAGACACAATTGTAGTCTGCTCCTATTTTCCACGTGTCGAGAATAAAATCACGGCCCATTACCATGGCCCACTCCCTGACGGCCTAATCGAGCAGCCTCCTAGGGCCTGGCTCCCTAGAGGGCTATTAGGCCCATGTGCATCCTGCCAAACAGCCTCATGGTTGGCATGGTGCGTGGCAGCCTATGCTTCTTGCTCGAGTCCGACTCGAACAGAGATCTGCATGGCTACATGAAGACCCGGACGCAGGTTTTTCGGATTGGAACAGACGTCGTGATCCCCAAGAAATGAAGTATATCTTATCTACCTCGGGATATATTTGGCATGTATACGAGTTCGTTACGAGCGCATGGTCAGCCCGGCCCGATTATCCCTCGGTAGGTCGGTTGTTCTACACTATATAAACCGGACCCCTATGGCGTGTAGAGGGGCCAAGATCGAAAACTACTTCTTGTACACCCGTAATCTCGCCGAGACCTATTCTTCTTGCCGAGTTCTTTCTTGTAATCCTTTCTCGTATAAAGAAGCATTGGACGTAGGGTTGTTATCTCCTCGGAGAGGCCTGAACCAGTATAAAAATCCTGTGTCTGTTCGCTGTTCGTTGATTGTTGTTTGCCCTGCTCGGCAGTGTCTTCTATCTCCCCTTCTCAAGAACCTTAGTGGACTTGGGACGATATCCCAACCGTCGACAGTTGGCGTCGTCCGTGGGGATCTTAGTAGATCAAGCCTGTTCGAGCATGTCGAACTTATTCAGCGACCAGGAAACTCTTCCTGAGGGCTATGACTCAGAAGGGCAGGATGTCACATCTCCTGTCAGATCGGATCGATCCCTTCGATCTCGATCGCCTTCCAGATCTGGGACGGAACTCTCCGGCTACATTCCGGAGATGGTCTTAGATCACACTCCCGTCATTGATGATGATTACGGAACCGACGATCTTACGCTGGTTTAGATCTCTCGGATTCCAAGGCCATGTCGGTCGATTCCTCCTGTGGCGACACAGTGATGACACCGTCTGGTGTGCCACCGCGCGGCCGCTGCAGCGTCAACATGGCCGGCGCAGAAACCTCAGAGATCGTGCGCGGGCTGCGGCGGCCAACGAGATCGAGCAGGTCAATTCTACTCGGCGACAAGATGGGGCCGCGCCGGTTGCTCGTGAACAAGAAGTTGTTCGCCGCAGTCTGGACGCCTCAATCAATCAAATCTTAGCACAGATTCGTGATCGGCGCAAGCGACAACGGCGCGACCCGCCTCGCGTACCTTCGCCAAGTCCCTCGGCAGACGTCCTACCTGCTCGGGTCGAATTCCCGCGTAACCAGACTCCGGTCAGGCAAAACGCGGACGCCTCAGGGTTCCCAGGACCCCCTGAGCAGAGTCGGGAACAACTTCAGGCCATGGCAACGGTTATCAGATCCACCAACTAGGCCAACCTCGCCCTCATGGGCGAAGCTGTTGCTTCTCACCTAGAGCGATTGGCTGAAGGCCTGCCCATAGGCGAAGTTAACACCTCCTCCGGGCAACGCAGTCAGCCTACTCGGGAGGTCTCGGATAGCGAGCGCTCCGATCGATCGCGTGACCCTCGTCACCGTCAAAGGGCGATTCGCTACGAGCAAGATTCCCGTGGTCGATAACGCTCACCAAGTCCTCGTGGTCGTCGTGACCACAACGGCAAGCGGGCGCGCAGCGATCACGGACGATCCCCTCGGGACGAACACATTGTCACGACCATGAGGAAGGCGCGCGGAGGACTGTCTCGGAGATAATACCACCAGGTTGAATCTTCCCGTTCAACTAGAGTCCCTCCGCGCAACAGGACTAATGTATTTTCAAGACTAGGGTCTGCGGGAGAAGGTGGTCGGGCGTACGGCTTGGGATGCAAGGCTTTCTCTGATGAGCTCCGCCCTGTCAGGTGGCCTTCCAAGTTCAAACCTAGCCACATGGAGAGGTACAATGGGACCCAAAACCCAGATGAGTTCCTTTCTATCTACGCTACCGCCATCATGGCAGCCGGGGGTGACGAGCTAGTTATGGCTAATTACCTTCCGACTGTTCTTGAGGATGCTGCTCGGACGTGGTTGTTCAATCAGCAAGAAGGTTCCATCTGCTCTTGGAACCAACTCTGTGACGCTCTGATTGCTAATTTTCAGAGCTGTTACATGCGTCTGGGTAAGGAGGATGACCTGCAGAGATGATCCAAATGAACGGGGAGACCCTCCGCAACTTCGTGAAGCGTTTCATCAAGATCCACAACACGATCCCGAACATCTCGGATGAGTCAGTTGTCCGCGCCATTAAAAACGGTGTCCGCGACGAGCGGCTCACCGAGGATCTCGAGATCAATGAGACCTGGACCGCCAATGATCTTTTCAAGGCGGCTGATCGCTATGCCAACCCGGCAGAGCGTGTTCAGTATAAAAAAGCGTTCGACAAGGGCGAGCTTTCCGCCCAGCCTGGTGTAAATGAGAAGAAGAAGAACAACACTAATCCTGGTGACAAGAAGTCCCAGAAGAAAAAGAACAAAGGTGCGCCGAACAATACAGTTGCAGGTATAGATCGCGCACCTCCTCCCAAGAACGGGCAGAAGAAGCCCGTCAATAACTACAAGGACAAGAAACCTGCCTAGGGAGGCGATCAAGGCAAGAAAGATCCGGGTGACCGATATTGCCAGTTCTACCAGGGCTACGGCCACGATATCCGTCATTGCAGGACCTGGGCTGTAAAGCTCAAGGATTTCTACAACAGTAAAGGCCCCATGCCCACCCTGCCTGAAAAAGGTAATGCCGGCAAGGCCAAGCGTCAAAGCGATGATGGTGATAGGGACGATGAGGATGACTATCCTGAACCCGTGAACCACATAGCCGTTATCTTTGGCGGCTCCTCAGCCTATCCCTCTCGATGTAGCCTCAAGAAAACTGCTCGGGTGGTCCACAACGTCGAGAAGGGCATACCACAGCCAGAACCGATGAAGTGGACCGAGGTTTTCATCTCCTTCTCTAAGGAGGATTGCCCCATTGGGATGACCAAACCTCAGTGGCTCCTGCTGGTGGTCGCTCCGACCATCAGCAACGCCAGAGTCGGGCGTGTCCTGATCGATGGCGGGAGTGCGCTGGACTTGCTTTCCGCCAGAGTCTTGGACGAGATGCAGATTCCTTGTTCCAAGCTCAAAGAGGTCGCGATGCCCTTCTCTGGGATCGTACCGGGAGAAGCTGTTCGGCCTCTAGGGCAGATTGTTTCGCCCATTACCTTCGGCAGCCCAAGCAACTTCCAAACAGAGTTGATCACGTTCGACGTGGTGGACTTTCCATCCGCTTATAACGTGATCTTGGGCCGGCCATCTCTGAAAAAATTCATGGCCGTGTCCCACCATGCCTACCACTGCATGAAGATTCCAGGCCCCAGCTGCGTGATCACGGTAAAGGGCAATTACAAGGCTGCTCTAGATTGCGATGAGCAGTCCCTTGCCCTGGTCGACCAACTTCCCCCGCGTGGTCCCGAAGTGGCGTAGACCAAGTCTGCCCATCCCAAGGTTTCTCTCCAACCAGGGGGAGAGACCAAGGAAGTTCCGCTGTCTCTTGATGATCTTTCCAAGACAGTTCATCTGGGGGGCCAATCTAGATCCCCAATAGAAAATCGAGCTCGTTGCCTTCCTCCGAGCTAATGCAGACGTGTTTGCCTGGGAGCTATCTAACATGCCCGGGGTCCCAAGGGAGGTTATCGAGCACAAACTGGCAGTCCGGTCGGACAAAAAGCCTGTTCGCCAGAAGCTTCGTCGCTTTTCAAATTTCAATCAGGGGATCATCAAGGATCAGCTTGGTAAGGTGCTCGCCGCTGGGTTCATCCGCGAGGTTGATCACACCGAGTGGCTGGCCAACCCTGTGACCGTAAAGAAGAAAGGCGAAAAGTGAAGGATGTGTGTTGACCACACTGACTTGAACGTGGCTTGTCCCAAGGACAATTTTCCGCTGCCTCGCATAGACCAGCTGGCCGATGCGACTGCGGATGCCTAGCTTTTGAGTTTTCTGGATGCTTACTTCGGTTATCACCAAATAAGCATCTCCCTCGAGGATGAAGAGAAAACTGCCTTCATCACCCCCTTCGGCACTTTCTGCAATACGACCATGTTTTTCGGTCTGCGCAATGCTGGTGCCACCTATCAACGCTTAATGGAGAAAACTTTTCCAGATCAGCGCGGAAGGAACCTGGAGGTCTATGTTGACGACATAGTAGTAAAGACCAAGTATGCTACAGATCATGCAAAAGACCTGGTCGAGACATTTCATAATCTCACCAGGCACAGAATTAAATTAAATCCAGAGAAGTGTACTTTTGGTGTCCGATCCGGCATGCTGCTCAGCTATGTGATCGGTTCGCAAGGAATTTCTGCTAACCCTAAAAAAATGAGGCCATTGAAAACATGAAGACTCCGACCACCGTTAAGGAAATCCAGAGCCTCACAGGACGGATGGCTGCTTTAAGCAGGTTCATTTCCCGTCAAGGCGAACGCGGGCTGCCCTTCTTCAAGGCCCTGCGCAAGCGCAATGGCTTCGAATGGACAGAGGTGGCTGGCAGATCTTTCAAAGATCTAAATCAATACCTGTCCAATCCACCTATCTTGACTACCCCGCGACATGACGAATAGCTTTTGCTGTATCTTGGCTGCACGCCACAAGCGGTCAGCGCGGTCTTGACGGTGGAGAGGGAAGGCATCCAGAGGCCAATCTATTACGTGAGCGAGGCAATTCACTGATCAAAGGAGCGCTACCCTGAGGTCCAAAAGTTGCTATACACCTTGCTCATGTCCTCCAGGAAGCTTCAGCATTATTTTTAGGCGCACCAAATACTGGTCCCGACCAAGTTCCCTCTGGACGAAATCCTATGGAACAAGGAAGCTGGCGGACGCATAGCTAAGTGGGCAATGGAACTAGCAGAGTTCGATATTCTGTTTTCTGCCTAAACTGCTACTAAATCCCAGGTCTTGGCTGACTTTGTTGCTGAATGGACCTGCCCGCCCAAATCGTAGGAAGCTCCCGATCAATCTAAAGAAACACCATGTACCATGTTTTTCGACGGCTCGCGCACTGGAAACTCGGTGGCTGGTTTTGTTCTCATCTTCCCTCAAGGAGAGCAACTCCAGTATTCTATCCAACTACACTTTGCGGAAACTAACAACGCCGAGGAGTACGAGGCCCTCCTCGCAGGACTAAGAGTGTGCAAGTCGCTCGGCGTCCAACCGCTAATTGTGAAGGGAGATTCACAACTGGTCATCAATCAGGTAAATAAGGAGTATCAGTGCTGCGATGACTCAATGGCACGATACCTGGTTGAAGTGAGGAAGTTGGAGCGGCACTTTCGATTCTTCGAGGTACTCTTCGTGCCTAGGAAGGACAACTTCTTGGTCGACTAGCTGTCCAAATTTGGATCCTCACGCGAACCTGCCCTGGCAGGGGTGCTCGTCGAGCACCTTTATAAGCCCTCTATCACGTCTCCGGACGAGGCAAAAGAGACAGGTGGTGCTGTCTCCGTCATCGATGCAAGCTACGGACTGGACAACGCCATTTGTCCGGTACCTTGCAGATGGGACCCTGCCCGGCGACGAAGCCGAGCGTTCTCGGCTTATAAGGCGTGCTAGTCCATACAAGCTTGTGGACGACATCCTTTACCGACAAGGTGCTTTGGGAGTACTCTCCAAGTGCATCTCGCAACAGGAGGGTGTGTTCCTTCTTAGGGACATACACGAGGGTGCCTGCGGCAACCACGCCTCCTTCAGGACTCTGGTCGGCAAAGCATTTCGCATGGGTTATTACTGGCCTACAGCGCTACAGGATGCCCGGGATGTGGTAACTAAGTGCAAGGCATGCCAATTTCATGTCCGGAAGTCCCATAAACCAGCCCAAGAGCTCCAAACGATCCCCATCATGGCCTTTCTCCATATGGGGTCTGGATCTGCTCGGCCCGTTCCCCAAGGGGTTCAAGGGCTGCACGCACTTGCTCGTCGCCATCGACACCTTTACAAAGTGGATTGAGGCCGAGCCTGTGTCATCTCTTCACGCCAAAACGACTGTGCGTTTCTTCAAAAGCAATGTGATCACGCGCTTCGGGATTCCCCACAAGCTGATTACCGATAACGGTCCCTAGTTTAGAAGCGAGCTATTCCAAGAATACTGCGAACAGCTGGGCACCAAGGTCTGCTTCGCCTCTGTGGCACATCCACAGAGCAATGGAGTAGTCGAGCGAGCTAACGGACAGATAGTCCAGAGTATCAAATGGCAAGTGTTCGCGACACTTAAAGAGCACAAAAAAGCCTGGATCGACGAAGTTCCTTCCGTCCTCTGGGCCGTGCGCACCACAGCCAGCCGGACAACCGGGGAAACTCCTTTCCAACTGGCCTACGGTGCAGAAGCCATCTTGTTTGCTGAAGTGGTACTCGGCTCGCCTCGCACGAGCTCGGTCAACATGGTTGACACAGAGCAAGAGCGCTTGCTCGAACTCGATCTCCTCGAAGGCACACGCGACCGGGCACAAGTCAAAATGGCGCGCTACCAGCAGGATCTTCGCCGGCACACTGCCAAATATGTCTGACCAAGGGCTTTCAAGGTGGGTGACCTCGTTCTACGCCGCGTCCAGAACCTGTCCAATGCCAACAAGTTAACTCCCCAATGAGAGGGCCCGTTCACGGTCGTTTCTACTGCTGGCCCGGGTGCTGTTCGCCTGGAAATGGAGGACGGGAGATAGCTGACCAGCACTTGGAACATCAACCAGCTTCGTAAGTTCTTTGTGTAGCTCTTTCAGTTGTTTTCCTAGCTCTGTGCTTTTGTCAAACTTCGCGCCCTGGTTCGTCCAAGTCTCTCGGGCTGCCATGTAAAGTTCAATCCATCTAATAGTGAATGCTCGTAGCCCTCTGCAGCCCTCTGCAGCCCTTTTCACATCTTGTCTTCTCAGACTTTCATCTCTCTAGTAACACTTGATGGCCGCCCGGTCTTGTGAACTCTTGGCTCCGCGATATTCAGGATTTCCCTGCCCGCATCTAGTTTTAGCAAGTTCCTGAACTCAGGGTTGCGTAACACGGCTTTTCGCCTCGCGGCTAAGTCTGCTCTCACAAGCCCCCCGCGGCAGAGGCACTTACCGCGCTCGGCCAACCAAGCCTGCACTCGTAAGCCCCCCGCGGCAGAGGCACTTTCCTTTTCTTGTTACTTCTAAAATAGCCTACCTTACGTTGGCAAGCAGTTCGTGGAATGAGTCGATCAGGATATGGGTGTCGCTCTATCTCTCTACGGACGTGCTTGAATTCGCAAACTTAGGTCTTCAAGCATCATCCGTACCGGGGGCTAGGGTGTTGCTCTTCTACTTGTGCACCTGTTCGAGTTCGCAAACTCAGGTTTTCGAACAGATGCACAACGGGGGCTGTGAGTTAGGCTGGCGTCCTAGCGTTTTTTCTAAAAATCTCTAGCGCTGTTTTGCTTTGCACTTAGTTTCCTGTTCCTTCTTGTCTTTTGCTGCTCTTTTTTGCAGAAAAAAGGTAAGATTTCATTTCACTAACAAGTTTTTACAGGAACAAAAGGCTCTTTCGAGTACAGCCCTACGACTACTACTTAGAAGCAAGCTACTCCTTCAGCTCCTCAATCTCTAGCTTGAGGCGCAGGGTTTCCCCTTGGGCTTGGATTCCTTCCTTCACTTCAGCTCTGAGGCGCTCGGCTTCCTCCTTGCTGATCATTATGTGCTTGGCCTGCTCCTTGGCCTCTGCACAGAGGGCATCGACCTCCTCGGTCTTGGCCTGCAACTCCTCATTCAGAATTTCGTTATGACTCCAGTGCCGCTCAATGGTCTTAAGCTGTTCAGCCAGCTCCTTGACCCTACCTTCCACGGTGCTCGCCCTCGCGGCCAGCGCGCGAAGCTCCTCGTCCTCTTCCTGCGAGATCCACAGGGTCGATGCAGAAAGTGCATCTAGGCCCATAAGTGATTTTGGTGATTAATGAGTAACAATTATAGAGCTAATATTTTTATTGAAGAATTGTGCATAGATGTTATACAGGTCAAATTCATGAGGTACATATTTACATGAGATGGTGTATCCCTCAAAAGTGGATATATTGCAAGAAGGCATCAAGACTAGTATTTATTTGTAAATCTTTATTTATTGAGTCCTAGCGATGTCGTACTATAAAGAGGGATGCAATGGAGAAGCTTATAAAGGTTCCTACGTGCTCAAAATAGGTATCTCGAAGTTCGTGTGAATTTTCCACTCAAAATACACCCTATACAGAACTTATACCATCAGAACATCCGTCGGAACATCTGATGGTAATCCAGTCTGCCAGTTTTTCATGCCATCCAGTAAAAGATCCATCGGAACTTCGGTCGGAACATCCGATGCCATCGGAACATCCGAGGGGGTCTGAACATCTGACGCGTGATTAACTGCTGCAAAGGCTAGTTTTCGGGATTCCCTATTTAAAGCCTTCTCTACTACCTGCCAATAGGTTACTGATCCTCTGATTTGAACCTAATACTTCCTGTTCATCATCTCTCAAAGTTTTAGCCTTTGTCTCTCTCTTGTTCATCTTGTGAGATCAAGATCTAGAGAGATCAAGGCACCTAAGTGCTCCACGAATTAGAGATCTAATTCTTGAGCACTTAGCGATTCCTACTTTCGTCAATGCGTTTGTTACTCTTGGAGGCTTAAAGGGCTCCTAGACGGCTAGGTGTCGCCGGTGAGTCGCCGATCTTTGTGTGGCGTGCCTCCGGAGTTTGTGAAGGTGCAAATCTACCTCCGCAAGGAAAAGGATTCAACTAGTGATCGCCGGTGAGTGCTGTGTGCTTCATCGGTAAGGGAATTAGGGTCTTCGTGATCCGGGCTTTGTGCCTTCCCTAACGGTGAGTAGGATCTCCCTTCAAAGATCCGAGCATCGGTAAACAAAAATTGCTGTGTTTTTGTCTTGATCTTGTTTGGTTCTTTTTATTATTGGTGTTGGCCTGTTCTGAGTATTCTTGAATAGATCTAACCTTGGTTTTACGAGAAATCAGTTTACTGCAGGTTTTTGACAAATCCAGAATACCCAGGATCGGAACATCCGACACAAACATCCGACGCCGTCGGAACATCCGACCCAGATCAGAACATCCAACGCAGGGGTTACTAGACCAGGTCGGAACATCCGATCTGCATCGGAACATCCGACGGGCTGGTTACTGTTTGAATTGTTTTAATTCCACAATTTCGTTTTATTCGCCTATTCACCCCCCTCTAGGCGGCATAGCGATCCTTTCAATTGGTATCAGAGCCTAACCTCCTATTTTGAGTTTAACAGCTTGGAGAATCATGCCTAACAACAAATACGATACCGAGATCGAGACTTCAAGCGAAGGCAACAAAAAGGCTGCTATTCCTTATGTTTATCCTGATTCAACATCCTCATCTCATGTCTCTGTTCCCACTGTGCGTGCACCTCACTTTGATGGCACATACTACCCAGAATGAAGACATAAGATGAAGATGTATCTAATGTCTATTCATCCTTCTATTTGGAGAATTGTAGAAACAGGTTTCAAACCTAAGAACCAGACAATCTCACTGCCGTCAATGCTTTGTTTGGTGCTTTGAGCCCAAGTGAATTTGAAGACCCGAGCTAGGCGGCTAGAGGGGGGTGAATAGACGCCACAACATTTTTCGACGTTTCCACCAAAAACCCGAACAACTTGACAACTATGTGTACCATTCACTTGGGTGCATGAGAGCCATGAAAAATATTTGGGATTTTAAAAACACAATCCTGGTTGTCAAGTGTTCAAAAGAGAGGAATCAATTCAAATCTTGCTTTAGGAAAGGAGATCAAGCCAAATGACCAAAGTGGCTTTCAGAAAAGCAAAAGCAGATTCTTTCAGAACATGTCCTCTAATGGAGCAGGAGGTTGGTGGCTTTCTGGTGCTCTAAAAATCATGGGAATTTTTCTCCTTATGTGTAAATGTGTCGTGAAGCACTCCACCAAAAATCTCCTCAAAACGCCTTACAGAAAAATTATGAAAATTCAAACAACACAAGCTGCTTTCTGGAAAGCAAAAGCAGATTCTTCAAAGTTTGTTTCTACTTGGAGCAGAGAGATGATGGCTTTCTGTTGCTTCAAAAATTGTGGGACTTTTTCTCCCTATGCAAACATGAGTCATGAAGCACTCCACCAAAAATAATCTCAAGAATCCATCCACAAAAAAATCAAACACCACGAGCTGTCAAGAACTTCGAGCAGAAAGTTTGGGGCTCGGTTTTCACTTCATAGCTCCCAAATGGAGAAACCAGTGGACTTCAAAATTTACCACAGATGGGTTTATGAGTCACGCATCTTTTCCAACTAGAATTATCCTAAAATGATTTTTCTAGATTTTTCTAAAAATATTTTACTGGCTGCTGCGCGGATGGAAATCTCTGGACAGATTTGCAACAAGTCAAGAACTTGATCTCTTGCCTCTCATATGGTTACAAAGAGTGTGGCAAATCATATTACCAACCTCAAGGTTTCATAGACCATCAAGAACCAGTAAGAAATCACCAAGACTCATCTCCAAATAAGAGCTCCAAAAAGGGAAAACAAAAGAAAGAAGAACTTGTAGCAAATCAACACAAGATGATCATGAAGATGAGAGATTTCATTGCATAGAAGTTGGGGATTACAAGCCACACTCCATGTGGTCACAAGCACTCTAAGTACCACCCTTACACACCCAACTCACCCTCTCTATTTCTGAAATTTCAGCTCTAAGGGGATGAGGAGGAGGTGCTCCCCTCCACCCTTATTTATAGTCCATGGGTGAGATGCCCTAACACCTAGAGCCCATCTCCACCCTTCATTTGACGATGAGTGGTGTACAACATACACACTACAAGAACTAGCTTTGCCACCAGATTACTGATGCCACAGCCTCCCGCTGTCTCGGATTCCTTGCCATGGCTAAGCTTCTCGAGTGCACCACCTTATGTGACCGCCAAGTCATCGAACCCGGTCGTCTGCACGCCTCCGGACGCACCAACCTCCAGTTGTCCCCGCGAAGCGTCAGCCAGGTACCCGCCGATACCCGCATCACTGAGGTGAACACACACGAAACCAACACACCTTACCTTACCTGCAAGGTTAGTCCATCACAAAATTACCAACACAATAATCCCTTCATGACATCATAATTAGGAAGTCCTAACACACCACGTGTCAGCTTAAAATCCACCGGACCACGTCCAAACAGAACTATTACCTAGCCTAAGTTCAGCACAATGGGCCGGTACCAATTCCACTGCACATTCCACAAATACACCATTTAACATTCTTCAAAACACTTCAAATTTCATCTTGTCACAGATATTCATCATCAAACAGGTGTACCCTCCACATGGGTCTCAACAGAATTCAACCGATTTGACGAACTTGAAAAAGGCAAAACAATTTGGGATACCCTTAAGGTTGTTCACGAAGGCACATCAAGTGTGAGGGAAATCAAGATCGAGCTTATCAATGGCAAGCTAGGAAGGTTCATCCTAGAAGAAGGAGAAGACTACAAGACAATGTTTGATCGACTCATGGTATTGGTAAATGAGGCCAAGGGACTTGGATGCAAGTCTCTCACTGATCATGAGGTGGTCAAGATTCTACTCCGGGCTATTATTCCAATCAATCGCCACTTAGTGCAAATGATTCGAGATAAAGACAACTATCACTCAATCATACCGCATGAAGTGCTTGAAAGAATTCTTAATGAAGAGTTGATGGACCAAGAAGCCTCGAACATCTAAGACATGGCTCTATCTACAAAGAAGAAGAGCATAGCTTTGAAGGCGAGCAAAGTGTCAAAAGCAAAGGATGATAGCTCAAGCAGTGATGATGAAGATGGGCAAATGAACATGGAAGAAATGGCGTTCTTTGTGAGAAGATTTAATAAATTTCTCAAGAAGAATGGTTACAATAGCAAAGGCAAGAAGGATTCCGGCAAATCAAAATCTTCAAGATGTTCAAGAAGAAAATGCTATGAATGTGGTGAAACCGAACACTTCATTGCCGAGTGCCCACACAAAAAGGATAAGGACAAGGAAGAAAGGAAGAAAGACAAGAGTTACAAGAAGGACAAGGAAAAGAGCAAGAGACACAAGAAAAGTTCAAGAGGTGAAGCTCACATTGGTGAGGAGTGGGATTTCGAATCCGACTCCGAATCCGACTCTGAGTCTGATGATGAGAGTGTTGCTTGCATTGGGATGGCTCTTTCGAAAAGGACCTCATCTCTATTTGGTGAATTGGCGGATGACGATGATGAATCTACAATGTGCTTCATGGCCAAGGGCCCTAAGGTATCATCAAGATTTTCTAAATCTCTAGTCAATTCTTATACTAACAATTCTAGTGATGATGAGGACGATATGAGTCATGCTAGCTTGGTAAAGATGATAAGAAATTTTGATATGGATAAGTTGACCGAGCTCATGGAGATGGTTGAGCAACAAGAGGACCTTCTTGAAAAAGGAGAAGACTTGCTCATCCTTGAAAAGGAGATAAACCTCCAACTTGATAAGGAACTTGCAATGGAGAAAAAGAGGGTTGAGGAGATGACCAAAGAATTTTCTGAGATCAAATCCAAAACAAACTCTCTTGAGATCAATAACTCTTCACTCAAAGAAAAACTCATTTGTGCAAAGAAAACACATGAGACTCTTAGAGTGAAATTTGATGATCTTTTGAAGAGCACCTCTACTCTTTCAAATGCAACTTGTGACTCCCCTCTTTCCACGAGCAATGGTTGTGCAAGGTGCTACAATGTGGATGTAAATGCGTGTGCAACAAATTTTGTTACTTTGCAAGATCTTGCTAGTGAGAATGAAAAGTTGAAAGGTCTACTTGAGGATGGCATTCAAAGATCTTATAAGTCAAATAAGGGACTTGATGAGATCCTAGATAAGAGAAGAGGAAACTTCAAGAAGGCCGGACTTGGCTACGTTCCACCTAAGGGCAAGAAGGCGCATGTTGTGGTTTCTTCGGTCACTAAGACAATTCATTTTGTGAGAGTGCAAAGCTTAAAAACTCACGTTTCTCACTCTACTTTTAATGCTTCTTATTTTCTTAGAAAGAATAATTTTGGTAGAGTGCTTGCTTATCATGTTGGACCGAAGCGTACTAATGCGCCTTTGGTGAGATCCATTTGGGTCCCGAAGGCTCTTGTGACTAACCTCAAAGGACCCAATCAAATTTGGGTACCTGAGAACAAAACTTAAATTTTGTAGGAATATCTCTCCGGTGGCCCTAGTTGGGTACTCGACAGCGGTTGCACTCATCATATGACTAGGAAGAAGACAATGTTCTCACAAATTAATTGCTACAATCAACCAAGTAAGAGCATCACATTTGGAGATGACAGTAAAGGTGATGTACTAGGTCTTGGTAAGATTGCAATTTCTGAAAATCTTTTTCTTACAAATGTCTTACTTGTGGATTCATTAAAATACAATCTATTATCGGTACAACAATTTTGTGCTACCGGTTATGATTGTACCTTTTCTTGTGATGGTGTGAATGTCGTTCGAAGGAGTGATCGTTTAATAGTCTTTAAAGGTCGTCGAAAGGGAAAGCTTTATGTTGTGGACTTCTCTACGGATAGCCCTGGAATATGCCTACTGGCTAAATCTAGCATGGGTTGGCTCTGGCATCGCCGACTAGCCCATGTTGGTATGAGAAATCTTCACAAACTCTCGAAAGGGAATCGCATCATTGGACTAACAAATGTGAAATTTGAGAAAGACAGGCCTTGTAGCGCATGTCAAGCGGAAAAACAAGTTGGAGCACCCCTTCCTTCGAAGAACGTGATGACCACGACAAGACCTCTACAACTACTATATATGGACCTCTTTGGGCCTATTGTATACATAAGTATAGGAGTTAACAAATATGGTCTTGTTATTGTTGATGACTTTTCACGCTTCACGTGGGTATTCTTTTTGCATGATAAGACAGAAGCAAAATAAATATTGAAGAAGTTTATGAGAAGATCTCAAAACGAGTATGAAGTGAAGATTAAGAAGATTCAAAATGACAATGGGAAGGAATTCAAGAACACTAATGTTGAAGAATATCTTGATGAGGAAGGCATCAAGCACGAATTCTCGGTCCCCTACTCTCCTCAACAAAACGGGGTGGTCGAGAGGAAGAATCGAACCCTCATCGAGATGGCGAGAACCATGTTGAATGAATACAATGTTTCGGACATATGTTGAGCGGAAGCTGTGAACACCGCATGTCACGTCATCAACCGATTTTATCTACACAAGTTACTGAAGAAAACTTCATATGAGTTACTTACCGGTAATAAGCCAAATATTTCATACTTCAGAGTCTTTGGCAGTAAGTGTTATATTTTGAATAAGAAATCCAGAAGCTCTAAGTTTGCTCCTATGGTTGACGAAGGTTTTATGCTTGGTTATGGATCAAATGCTTATGCGTACCGAGTGTTCAACAATACCTTCGGTGTGGTTGAAATCTCGTGTGACGTGACATTTGTTGAGACTAATAGCTCTCAAGTAGAGCAAGTTGATCAACATGTGCTAGATGAAGAAGAACCACCAAGTGAGGCTATCAAGAAAATGGATATCGGTGATGTCAAACCTGAAGAAGGTGTTGAAGACGATGATTTATCTCCTTCATCAATTCAAGTCGAACCTCCAACAACTATTCAAGAAGAATAAGATGACAAGTCAAGTGAAGGTGATGATGAAGACATTACACCACCGAATACACATCCAAGAATTCGTCAAAGTGTTCAACGAGATCATCCTGTCGAAAGCATCATTGGTGATATAAACAAGCTAGTAACTACTAAATCTCGTCTTTTAAACTTTTGTGCATTTTATTCGTTTGTCTCCTCTCTTGAGCCACTAAATATAGATCAAGCTATCAAGGATCCCGATTGGATTATTGCCATGCAAGAGGAGTTAAACAACTTCACTCGGAATGAAGTTTGGGAGTTGGTGGAAAGACCGAAGCAGAATATCATCGGTACAAAATGGGTCTTCCGCAACAAACAAGATGAACACGGTATAGTGACAAGAAACAAAGCACGGTTGGTTGCGCAAGGCTTTACGCAAATTGAAGGTTTGGATTGTGGTGAGACTTACGCTCCTGTAGCAAGAGTAGATGCTATTAGAATTTTAATTGATTTTGCTACTCAACATGGCTTTAAGTTGTGGTAAATGGATGTCAAGAGCGCTTTTCTTAATGTTCCACTTTCCGAGCTTGTCTACTTTGAGCAACCACCGGGCTTCGAAGACACAAAGTATCAAATCATGTCTACAAACTCAATAAGGCGCTATATAGGTTGAAGCAAGCACCACGTGCATGGTATGAGTGTCTAAAGGATTTTTTGATGAGAAAAGGTTTTGAAATGGGTAAATCTGATCCTACACTCTTTACTAAGCTAGTAGATGGTGACATATTTGTCTGTCAAGTTTATGTTGATGATATTATATTTGGATCTACTAATGAGAGTTTTTGCGAGGAGTTTAGTCGCTTAATGACTAAACGATTTGAGATGTCAATGATGGGAGAGTTGAAGTTATACCTTGGACTACAAGTGAAACAAATGAAGGAAGGAACTTTCATTAACCAATCAAAGTACGTGGAGGATATGCTTAAGAAGTTTGATATGAGCGACGCCAAACCTATCAAGACTCCTATGCCAACAAATGGTCACCTTGATTTAAATGTAAATGGTAAGGACGTCGATCAAAAGATATATCGTTCTATCATTGGCTCTCTGCTTTATCTTTGTGCATCTAGACCTGATATTATGCTTAGTGTGTGCATGTATGCAAGATTTCAAGTTGCACCCAAGTGGCAGCCAAGAGAATATTAAGATATTTGATACACACGCCCAACTTTGGCCTTTGGTATCCTAGAGGGTCAAACTTTGACCTAATCGGCTATTTGGATGCGGATTATGCCGGTTGTAAAGTGGATAGGAAGAGTACCACCGGTACTTGCCAATTCCTTGGAAGGTCGCTCGTGTCATGGGCGTCCAAGAAACAACAGTCCGTCGCCCTATCCACAGCCGAAGCTGAATATATTGCCGTAGGACATTGTTGTGCTCAACTACTTTGGATGAGGCAAACCTTGAGAGATTATGGTCTTAACCTCAACCACATCCCACTTTTGTGTGACAATGAGAGTGCCATAAAAATAGTTAACAATCCTATTCAACACACCCGAACCAAACATATCGATATTCGTCACCACTTCTTAAGAAACCATTCAACCAAAGGTGATATCGAAATTACTCATGTGAGAACCGAAAATCAACTGGCTGATATTTTCACCAAACCTCTTGATGAGAGAAAATTCTGTGAGTTGCGAAGTGAATTGAATATCCTTGACTCTCGGAATGTTGCTTGACCTTTTGCACACATTGATTGGTGATTGAAAAAGTTTTTCTTTATCCTGTTATCTATTTTACTTTACCTATATAGGTTTATATATAAATTAAATTGATTGATTTGGTTCTTCGGATATTCATATCCTATTTATTCACGGATGACCTTAGTTTGATTGATTGATATGCCTACAGGTCATCCTTGGGTAAATTCTAATCTTAGAACTCCCCTCTATCCTCCCGGAGCTATCTTATCTATTCTCAAGGAGTCTGGAGTCTAAAACTTTCAATCCAGCAAGAGGGGGATCGGATGTTCCAACTAGCGTCGGAACTTCCAATGCAATCCAGCGAGGGGTCCGTCGGACCTTCCGTCGGATGTTCCGACAGCGCCCAGTTTTGCCACCGATTTATCTTTAACCGCGTGGGTCTCTGTTCTTTTACCCACGGGTTTTAACCCTAAAGTTTTTACCTCCCCTTCTCTCTCCTCTAGAGTGGCGACGGCACAGGAAGCTTCGACGGCGGCGGATCTTCCGGCGGCAACGGATCTTCCGGCGGCGACGGAACTTGCGGCGTCGGATCTTGCGACCTGAGCGCCTCTCCATTGCCTCCGCCTCCTCCCTACTCGTCTCCCTTCTCCTCCATCGAAGGTAAAGCTCCAAATCTTGAAATCTTCTAGAACGTACAATGTGCGTCGTTTTGATTCGAGTTTGAGGCTAAATATGCTTCTATCTTGTTCATGGAAGTATTCCCCACCTGTTGATGCCTCGGATTTGTTGTTTTGATGCGAGATTTGACAAACCCTATTTCGGGCAGGTGTTGTACCGCGTCGGATGTTCTGACCCCGGTCGGATGTTCCGACGTGGTACTCACTGACCCGGATGGATTTTGAGCACTCGCTTTCAATTCATTGATTCCATCTTATATATATCATGCATATGTCTTCTTCTAAGCGGCAAAGAACCTCAAGTTCAACTGTCGCTCCTCCTTCAGCCGAGCCCAATGCAGATCCTTCGATCTTTTATGAGAGATTGGCTCAGTGGAAGCGAGCCAATATCCGTGATCCTATCAGTCCGTTGATGATCAAGAAGTCAACTAGGACCTTCGCTCCAAATGTCACTCCAAAGTTCCTCGGCTATTATGTCGCGGATGTTAAGGAGATCCAATATCACAAAGTTGAGGATCCTTTGAAGTATGAGAAGGAAGAATGGACCGATGAGAGATTCTGGAACTTCTTTCATCAGGATTTTTATGATGTCGCTTTTGTGAAAAAGAAGAATCCAGTCATGCGCATGCAATTCATTGATTAGGAAGGGAAGGCATGGCATTGACAGTCAATCCAGTTATCAATGAGGTCATTTCTGCTTGTGACACCATGGGATTGACTGATCTCTTGAGCTTTCAGCATGATTGGAACGATGAAGTTATTTGCCAGTTCTATGCTACATTGTACTTTGCTGGGGGAGCCGCT
The DNA here is from genome assembly GCA_036346415.1 of Raddia guianensis. Lineage (NCBI taxonomy): Eukaryota > Viridiplantae > Streptophyta > Magnoliopsida > Poales > Poaceae > Raddia > Raddia guianensis. Next base: position 23,729,184 of record CM070544.1, read on the forward strand.
GGCGATTTCCTCTGGTTTATGTGCGATGGAGTATACTACAACTTCTCGAAGAGGGAGTTTGGCCAGTACCTGAAGCTTTCCACCAAAGGGAACATGGAGCAGATCCATGATGTGGATCCCCTGAAGAATCATGAGCTGAAATTCTTATATGATAGGCCTATTCCCACTAAGGCTGGAGCTACTGAGACCATGAAACCATTCTATCAAGTGCTGAATTGCATCCTTCGCAAGACCCTTTGCCCCAAAGAAGGTGATGCATCTCGTGTTGTATCATACTCTCGCAACCTTCTGTTAAAATTTGGTCTGCGTGAGCGTCCTTTTGATGTGCTGGATTTCATCTGAGGTGAGATCAAGATCAGTGCTTATGATCCAAAGAGGACCTGTTCTTATGCTCTTTATCTAATGAGCATGATCATCCATGTTACTGGTCTCAAGTTTGTGCTGGATATGAAGCATACCCCATACCTTGTCACTACCCGTGGACTGGCTTCTCCTGGTGGGACTTATGCGACTCCACCTAGGAGGAGTTCCGCTACCCGTGATGGCGCGGGTCTATCTTCTACGGCGGGACCGTCTTTAGCTCGGTCTAGCCCATCATCTTCTGGAGGCTCTATCAAGAAAATGCTGAAATCTAACTTTTGCATGTGCCGAACTATAAAGAGGGATGCAATGGAGAAGCTTATAAAGGTTTCTAAGTGCTCAAAATGGGTATCTCAAAGTTCGTGTGAGTTTTCCACTCAAAATACACCATTTACAGAACTTATACCATCAGAACATCCGTCGGAACATCCGATGGTAATCCAGTCTGCCAGTTTTTCATGCCATCTAGTAAAGGGTCCATCGGAACTTCAGTCGGAACATCCGACAGGGTCTGAACATCTGACGCGTGATTAATTGCTGCAACGGCTAGTTTTCGGGATTCCCTATTTAAAGCCTTCTCTAATACTTGCCAATAGGTTACTGATCCTCTGATTTGAACCTAATACTTCCTGTTCATCATCTCTCAAAGTTTTAGCCTTTGTCTCTCTCTTGTTTATCTTGTGAGATCTAGATCTAGAGAGATCAAGGCCCCCAAGTGCTCCACGAATTAGGGATCCAATTCTTGAGCACTTAGCGATTCCTAATTTGTTCATCGTGTTTGTTACTCTTGGAGGCTTGAAGGGCTCCTAGACGGCTAGGTGTCGCCGGTGAGTCGCCGATCTTTGTGTGGCTTGCCTCCGGAGTTTGTGAAGGTGCGAATCTACCTCCTTATGGAAAAGAATTCAACTAGTGTTCGCCGGTGAGTGTTGTGTGCTTCATCGGTAAAGGGATTAGGGTTTTGGTGATCCGAGCTTTATGCCTTCCCTAACGGTGAGTAGGATCTCCCTTCAAAGATCCGAACATCGGTAAACAAAAATTGCTGTGTTTTTGTCTTGGTCTTGTTTGGTTGTTTTTACTATTGGTGTTGGCCTGTTCTGAATATTCTTAAATAGATCTAACCTTGGTTTTACGAGAAATCAGTTTACTGCAGGTTTTCGACAAACCCAAAATACCCAGGATCGGAACATCCGACGCGAACATCGGACGCCGTCGGAACATCCGACCCATATCAGAACATCCGACGTAGGGGTTACTGGACCAGGTCGGAACATCCGACGGGCTGGTTACTGTTTGAATTGTTTTAATTCCGTAATTTCGTTTTATTCGCCTATCCACCCCCTCTAGGCGGCATAGCGATCCTTTTAGATGCCTTCTCCTAGAGGGCCGCGGAGGACTGCCTCTCCTCGGACAGCTGGGCCTTGAGCTTCTTCACCTTCGCCTTGAGTCGCTTCCGGCTTTTGGCCGAGGCGAGGAGCTCCCCCTCGAGCTCCCTCGTTCATCGCTGCTCCTGGAAGGCTCCCAGAATGGCGCCGCGCTCAATGGCGATGCCTTCTTCGAAGTCCTCCATGGTGCCCTGCAAGACCTGAAAGAGAGAAGAATAAGTCCGTCACATTGGGTTGCTGGTAACTTAAACGGATAAGTTATGATTTGGGGTTTACCTCTTGAAGCATGTGCTTCATGTTCCGGCGTAGGCGCTCTGCAAGGCCGTGGGTTGCAAAGCCCTGGCTGCTCGGAACGGCCGCAGCACGATGTTCTCTCCGCTGCGTCTTCTCCTTGCTGGAGCGCGCCCGCCTGGGAGCTCGACTCCTCTCCATGGCAACTTCAGTCCGCGGAGGGTTGGCGGCGGCATCTTTGTCGCCTCCGAGCTCCTCGACTCTAGTCGGCGAGCTCGTGCTCGCCAATGCTGTCGGTGGGACCGCGGACAGGGCGACTTGTACCCCCTGCTCACGGTCATCTCTCTGCTCCGTGGTGGCAGGGCTCTCGCCCTGCTCGCCAAAAGTTTTCGTCGCCACAGGGATGAGCTGCCCCTGCGACGAAGTACCCGGCAAGATCGCCTGCTCGATCCCGCCCCTGGCAGCCGGTGGAGCCAAATCCTTGGCCCCGCTTATCGTGGCCTCGTGCCCCGCCTCTTCGGCTTCGAGCCGCTCCGATCTGGTCGGCGGAGCCCGGCGGGAGCATAGTCCAAGCAGCTAGCTTGTCCTTGAGGACGGCCAACTTCACTGTCCATGACGCACCATGTAGATGCTCCAGGCAGCAGGGTCCGCTCGATTGCCGTGTCCACGTCGTCGCTAGCGATCTCCTCCTCGGCAGCTGATAAAAAATGCGTTAAGACCTGAGCGGTTCAGTAGAATGTAAGGGGGAGAACCTCGCCATTGCATACCTGTCGTGCCCGCCACGGGAAGCTTGATTTTCCTCGTCGCTCCGCGACGGACCTTGCGCCTCTTGCTCGGCGGTTCCTCGGCCTTTGATTCGCCTTGGCCTCCGGGCGCCCACGGCGACAAACTCAGCTCTTTGGTGAGCTAAGCACTCTTTTTGCGCAACGCAAGGAGGGCCTCCTTGCGCGCGACTTCCTCCTCGAGCCTCCTCTGCACGGCGATCTGTTGCAACCATTCCATGTGGCCCGGGTGAGCCTGTGCATAGCGCTTTACCCATTGGGTCAGGTTCCGTACCTCCTCGTCGCTTTGCTCGGTGAGGAAGGAGGAGCTTGGGCGTTCACCCCTTGGCTGGCCACGCGCATGCTTGGCCTGCTCGGCGCGGATCGTCACCGCAGGGGGCTTCGGAGGCTGTTAGCGACTGCTGCGGCGCGAAGAGCTCCGCGTCGGCTCAGCGGCCACCTTGGGCTTCTCGGCCACCTTGGCTTTGCCCTTCCCCGCTCCCTCCTTCGCGGACTCTGTGACCTCATCGACGATCCCGTCGATGATCAACTGCTCGTCCTGCATATTAGGAGGCGGATGTGAGCATGCCATAATCGTATAAGTCTAGCAACTCGGATGAGGGCTCTGCGTATGTTACCTCTGGTGAGCGGACAAGCACATTCCTTAGGCATGTGTAGGCCACCACTCCAGTCACCTCAGTGTCTTTCTTGGCGGCCTTCAGCATGGTGTTGACCTGCTCAGCCACCCATGTGTCAGTAGGTTTCACTGCTCGAACAAAAGAAATACTTAGTCCCTGTTCGGATGAATCACTAAAAAAGGGTGAGCGTTTGATGAACTTACCCAAGCTCTCCCTGGTAATGTCCTCGCAATCTTCGATCTTGTAGAATGGGTAGGACCTCCTCCGTAGCGGACAGATCATGTTCGCTACGAAGTCTCGGATGATCTCTCTGCCCGTTAGCCCGAGGCCCACGAGGGAAGTGATCTTTCGGGTCAGATACCACTCTTCATCGGTCAGTTCCAGCCGTGGCATCTGCGTCCCCTTCGCCGGCGCTTGTCCGGTGAAGGAGAGCTTGCTATCGCCGCTCCGCTTGGTGTAATACCACCTAATCCACCACGCTCCCAGCGAGTCGAGCAGCGGTGGACGAGGGTACGACGCGTCTTCGGCAGTTACCCGGAGCTTGAGGTAGTAGCACCCGAGCCCGGAAGCGGCGGAGCTGCTCCTCGTTACTGTGTAGTAATGGAGGAACATCCCCACCGACGGATCTACGTCCAGATAGCCCTCGCACAGGTGTGCGAAGACGGCCATCTGGAGGAACGAGTTGGGGTTGAGATTCGCAACCTCCAACCCGCTGATGTTCAGGAGAGCCTCCACGAAATCGCTTTCGGGAGACCTCAACCCAAACATTGCGAAGAGCTCGAAGTTGACGAACTCATCTTCACGCGGCTTCGGCATCTCCTCCTCCCCAGGCAGCCTCCAGCTGCCGGCGTCGACGTGTCCTTCTGCCGCCAAGGTCTTCATGTCCTCCTCGGTCATGCTAGTGCCCACGAACTTGGCCATAGCAATCCCCAGGTTTGGCGAACGGCTTTGGAGGTGGGTTGCGGCTGATTGATGCTAGCTCCGTTGGAATAGGGTTTAGGAAGGAAAGGTGCGCAAGAGCGGAAGTGGCGAGCCGCGGGCGGCTTGGGTGCTTTTTATAGCCATGGTTCGAGCAGCTCTGCAACGGTTTTTTGCCATAAAACGGCTAGTTTTTACTACAACGGCTGGTAAAAACGGTCGACCGTTCTGACTGCGCAGCGAAAGTTGCCGTTGAAATCCGCCAACGGCTACTTTTTCTAATTTCTGCATTGAGGGCTGGGTGCTCTGCTCGGACAGATGTGGTTCCCTGTTCAACGCAACAGAGTTGCTCGGCACTGGACGGGTTTGTTCAGTCCTGAACAGGACTTGTTCGGTTGAACCGTAACCTGTTAGGTCGCCTGCTACCCGTCTTTGTAGCAGAAAAATTACCCCCTTTGTGACTTGGAGTCTCAAGAGGAAGACCCCACTCTGGTGAGAACTTCCACTTGAGTCTCAAGGGCAAGCTGTCAAGGATAAAATCACGGTCCATTGCCATGGCCCACTCCCTGACGGCCTAATCGAGCAGCCGCCTAGGGCCTGGCTCCCTAGAGGGCTATATTAGGCCCATGTGCATCCTGCCGAACAGCTTCATGGTTGGCATGGTGCGTGGTGGCCTATGCTTCCTGCTCGAGTCCGACTCGAATAGAGATCTGCACGGCTACGTGAAGGCCCGAACGCAGGTTTCCCGGATTGGAGCAGACGTCGTGATCCCCAAGAATTGGAGTATACCTTATCTACCTCGGTATATATTTGGCATGTATACGAGTTCGTTACGAGCGCGTGGTCAGCCCGACCCGATTATCCCTCGGTAGGTCGGTTGTTCTACACTATATAAACCGAACCCCTATGGCGTGTAGAGGGGCCAAGATCGAAAACTACTTCTTGTACACCCATACTGTTCGTCTCGCCGAGTTCTTTCTTGTAATCCTTTCTCATATAAAGAAGCACTGGATGTAGGGTTGTTATCTCCCAAGAGAGGCCTAAACCAGTATAAAAATCCTGTGTCTGTTCGCTGTTCGTTGATTGCTGTTTGCCCTGCTCGGCAGTGTATTCTATCACCCCTTCTCAAGAACCTTAGTTGACTTGGGACTGATATCCCAACCGTCGACACCATGTGTTGAGATACGAGGGTCCACGTGTGGGGGAGAGTTGGAAAGCATAAGCGAATTGCCCAACCTTCCCCCCATCAGCTTAGGCTTTTGGGTAAACATTTTAGGGCATGAAGCTTAAATATGGCAATAGGCTCAAGTGACTCCAGATGCGACAATGATGAGATTCTCATAATAGAAGGGGCTGCTGTTGCATGTGGAGCTACTAAGCATATTTTTGCAGGGTCGATGGCGTCTAAAACAACAGGCAGCGAGTTCGAGCAGAACTCATCGGGCAGCTCGCTACGCTGCAAAAGAAGAAAGCAACCAGAGCTTGGGTATAGGGTTCGCGCAAAACGCTGGAACGATTTTAAGGTGCAAAAGGTCATACTTTCTAAGGTAGAGTTTATTAGGCTTTGTGTCATATATACAAGTAGGTTATATGGACTCTGTGTTGTAATAGATAGGGTTGCTTTAGAGTTGGAGTCGGACTCTAGTCAAACCTACACTATATAAAGGGTGGATTAGTTTCGTCTCTTGGGAGAAGAAAAAAATTAGTTTAAAACACAAATATGTTAGTTTGACTATTGAATTTGGAAATGTTAGTTCAACTTCCTAGAGCGTAATTTGAAGTGTTCGAAGCATATATGTATTACAAGGTTTCCTTTCAACATAACTACCACAACAAAGTGTCTAATGTCGTGTGCACCATTGTAATGTGGTGAAATCGGCGTAGATGCCATTATCAGCCACGTACAATACGGTTTGACTGGTAGGACTTGCGTGAATAAGCACCATCATACGCCTCAAAAAATTGTTTGTGTTAACATAAACAGAAGTGAGTCAGCATCTACTAGTTACTTGGCATTTACAATTTAGTCCAAACTACTAAGAATTTACACTATACAGAAAAGTAATGTCCCTCCCAAAGGCAAGTATAGAATTATAATACCACAACTTTAGCCCAAACCGCTATATTCTTGTCAAGATTAGTCAGCCTCCAATCATCATAAAACAAGATTAATCAGCCTCCAATCATCTAAGCAACAGGAATAATTTTTCTCACTGTTATTACAATGAAATTGCCCAATTCTTTATTGTATTGACCAACAGGCTCACATATTCATTGAGTTCTATTTTCCTTTTTAACACACTTGCACTTGAATATATGTTGTGCTTCAACGTGATGGCCCTCCCTTTCGATTTTTTTGGTTGTCCATTGAACTCGCAATATATGTTTTAGTGTTCTCGCAAGCGGCAGAAAATGAACTAATTAACACTATGTGGACTACATGGGCCCCGGGTATCCTCTAGAAGGCCCATAAGGGAGCAGATGAGGGATGATCCAAGTCGGCCGATTAAGGATAGAGACCACTCGGGTTACACGCGCCTTGAGCTCCAAGGAAGTTTCCGAGGATATGATCTATCTCTATGAAGTTAGGAGATTAACACATGTATGACATGTAACGGCATAACAAGATTAGGTACCATGAATTACGTACTACCGTATAACTCTATCTCCCCCTGCACTATATAAAGGGAGGGGGTAGAAGCCACAGGCATAGCCCAACACATTAGACCTCAACATCATAGAGCATACGCTGTAATCATCTTGGTCATCTTGCATCCGCATCTTGATCAATCATAATCCCAGGGCACAGGAAGTAGGGTACTACCTCGGTGCTGAGGGCCCGAACCTGTATAACCCGGTCTTGTGCTACCATCTAGTTTAGTTCTTGCTAAGTCCCCCTCGTACAAATTCATTTCCGATGGTAACCCCCAGTTAACCATCAGTCGACAGTTGGCTCTTTGTAAGGCGCATCTAATCCATCATCACAAGCAAGCAAATGCAATTCATTGAAGAGTAAATGCGATAGTAAACAAGTGAGAGAAGACACGGTATTTGTTTCACCGAAGTTCGGAGTCGCAACTCCTACTCTCCGTTGAGGCTAGCCCTTGCTCACAAGGATTGGCTCCCTCTCGAGTTACATGCCTCACTTACTCTCCGGTAGTTGTTCCGCCACTCCGGCGAGGTGGACTCCGGCACCCGTACACCGACTTGAGAGTGGCAACACCACAAGGCCTACTTCCAAGCCAACACCTACGAGAAGAACGCCGTCTTCAAAGGTAATACGCCCGAACCACCCCGATCGTGCCGGATCAAATGACTTCCATGAAGCTCAAGTGGGGAAAGCTAGGTAGAGATCAAAATTCGTTGGAGGAATGGCTCTGGAACATACGGAAGTTGGGAATGTGATGGAGAAACGTGAAATGGAGCAGCAAACCTTAAGAAGCCAGTCCACCAAACTCTTTTTTTACCCCCACCAAAGCGAAACTAACCGTTAGAGCTCGGCACAGCTCAAAGAACTAGCCGTTGCAGCTCCATCTGATGAGGCAACGTGAACGCATGAACAGTACGAAGTTAGGGTTCAAGGTTCTGACCAGACGCGTCCGTTACCGACCAAACGCGTTCGGTGGACGCTGAGGCACACCCGTCCGGCAGTCACTGGACGCACTGGCAAAATCTTTAACCTAGGCTTCCTAGCAGCGACCGGACACGTCCAACCACCCACCGGATGAGTCGAATAGAGAAAATTACCAGACATAGAGTTTTCGGGTCACGGGCACATAATTAAATATGCCCGCCGTATGTGTCCAGCGACCCACTGGATGTATCCGGTGGGGCTGAAAAAGACAGGTACAGCAGAATGGCTCAAGCTCTAAATCTCTCTCGATTTCTTGCTAGGCTTTAGACTGGATTGTAAGATCAAGCCTCCCATTGGCTGAATGATTTTGGTAATTGATGGCAACTGGGCCGTACAGCTGGATCACGCCAAGATTAAGGACATTTGTTTCCTAGTTCTTTTGACTTCTTATGTGTGTGTAGCCTAGGGAACACTTGCCTCCTGATCGTCGTATCTCTAGCTACAGGGTCCCATTGAGCACATTTCCAGTCTGTTATTCTCGTTCGTCTTCAAGAGAGTTTGGGGTAGGTCCCAGAGACTCCAGGCGGTAGCCAGCTGTCCGGGGTTTCGTAGCCGCCAAGTCTCAAAGCCAGATATTTCCAATGGGCGCGAAACTTTCTGCCTAAGTGTCCAAATATTGCCGCCAAGTTCACAAGTTGACAAACATGACACTAAACCCTAGGCGAGACATGAAGGGAGAAAGGGGATAGCCAAAACGTAGTGGGCTACAAAAATTAGCCCTGTCGGACCGGGTCCGACGGCCATCGAACAAGGTCCGATCGATGAGTGTGTCAGCGGCTAAGTCACTCAAAATGCAACCCTACTGTTGGACTGGGTCCGACCACCGTCGGACCGGGTCCGACCAAGGCATAGGTTTCTAGCGACTAAGTCCCCAAAATGCAACCCTTCTGTCGGACCGGGTCCGACCAGGTCATTCCCAAGGTGAAACACTTCATCGGACCGAGTCCTACGGTCGTCGGACCAGGTCCTACGGTCATCGGACCGGGTTCTGCTGCACACGCAAAATTCAATCTGGGCCGTCTATTCTGAGGGTTTTTCGCCTTTAGGGTATAAATTGGAGCCTCTAGCTCGGGGGAATCTTGAGAGAGCCTCATTAGCAGCCACCCCTTGCCCTAGCCACCCTAGAAAGCTCCTCCCATGGTTCCCACCTCCACCTAGGGTTCCATGTGCTTGAGAGATTGAAAGAGAAAGAGAGGGAGAAGGAGAGAGGAAGAGGAAGAAGGTACCCCTACCTCCTCTCATCCATCCCCGAGTCTTGCCCCTTCTTCCATGGTGTTCTTACCCTAGTTTCTATGGTGGGAGAGAAGGGATAGTGGTGAGAGACGGTCTCCGATCTTGTGCTCTTGGGACTTCACCGCCGGAGAGATCGTCGTCGCGTCACAAGCTTCATCAACCGTTTGACTACATCAACCTAAACCCTCCGTGTGTCGGGGGTCACTTCCGTGTGTCGGAGGTGCGTTGCCTTGTTGAAGGTTGTGTATAAAACCCTCCGTGTGTCGGGGTCGGAGCCGTGTGTCGGCGCCGTTGGTGCAAGGAGCTTCCGCGTGTAGAAGGACTCGTCTTGTGTGAATGTTTGGATCTCGCCTACCATGTGTTGGTGAAGAGTTACCACGAGTGGATTGAGGGCTAGGGACGAGAGTCTCGACTTTTCTGTGTGAGAAGTTTCCTCAACGGAGACGTAGGTGTTCATTTGTTGAGCACCGAACTTCGGTAAACAACTCAGTTTGCGTCTTCTCATCTCTTGCATTATCTTAATTGTACATTGCATGTGTGTGCCATCGTGCCACCTTTTCAATTGATTAATTGTGCCATCGCTTCCGCATCTAGATAATAGAACTTCATTGGTAGCTTGGGTAAAACCGGACTAAACAATCACGTAAACAAGGTTAAAATTTAGATTAGGAGTCCGATTCACCCCCCTCTCGGCCTAGGTTTCCTACAAGTAGGGTCGACACAGTTCAAACTCCCTTTAAAGCATGGGCAAATAAACCGAAAAATAGCCTAGCTACTCCTTATCTAGACATGGCCTCAACACACGCCCGGCCACGCCTTTAACCTATTTGGAGCAATTCTGAAGCTTGCCGATGGCTCGCTAGGGTTTCATGAACCTCTGAGAACACCCTAGCGCCTTGATCAATTTTAATACCCCGTCATCAATACCACTAATACTCCTAACACAATACCACATCTCAACATAAGTAGTGCATAAAAGTGTGAAACTCCCCCTTAAGAGATGCAAACATGTTCAATCACAGTTAAAGCGAGTAGCAACACACGACCACACAAAAGAGAGTCAAGGAGAATCGAGAGTACAACACATAGCACTGTTCGCCTACACGGCCGTTTAGACCGTTTACACACCGTTTAAACGCTACTCAGTAGTCAACTGTGTAGGTCGTGTAGGCCGTTTAATCCGTATAATCCCGTTTAATCCGTTTGTTGGCCCGTTTAATCGGCCGTGTAGTCCGACTATTCGCTAAACGAAGAGTGGCCGACTGTTTAGCGTTTACCGTTTAGGCTAACACTGACACATAGACAAACGATAGCACTCGAGCTCCTCTCACAACTAACTATATAACTCTCTCTCCCCTTTTGTCGGCAAGAACTAACAAAGAGTGATGGTTACCGCAACATAGTACCTGTTTCTTAACCGCATTGATTCGGATCGGATACCCGTCGGGTGGTACTCGACCCGTTTTCACCCATAGATCTTGTGACGGCGTGCCAGAGTACGTCGGTCTCGGCAGCGCACTGCCGGGGAAGGTGACGGCGTGGACAAGGTCTCTGCGCATGGGGGCGAGGTGCTGTTTGGCGGCGGCGAGGTGTGGCTCGTGAGTCGCATGGCCGTCAACCGCAGGATAAGCGGGCTCGAGGGGCTGTACAGATGGCTGACGGGGCGGAGGAGATCGGTAGCAGGCGGAGACAGCTGGAGCTGGTGTTGGGATATATGGGTTCAATCAATCAATTGGGAGCAGGAAGAGAAAGAGTATGGCACATGCAATTTATGTGTCACGCCGCATGCTAAACTGTATTTTAAGTTGGTATATTCTCTAATTCTCCATGTCTACGGTATTAAACTGTACTTCAAGTTAGTACACTCTCTAAGACACGGTGTCTCTTGAGACTTTTTGACGATAATTACATTCAATTTTCCCTATGAAATAATTGGTTTTTTCACTTTAGATTTTCCTTGTATTTTGGTTGGTTTTGAATTTTTTTTTTTTTGCCTTTGAACCAAAATTCAAAACCCTAACTTGCTTGTTTTGGATATTGAATCCTCGCTACAAGTACGATTTTGTCCAATTGGACTCCAATAGTAAAATAAGGCCAGCATTGAGGTGGCACTATGATCAACACTATCTAGAATCTCAAGCCTCATTCCATTAGGCATCAGCTGCTAGGACCTGCAACTGGCTCACCATGACAGCACAACATTTCACCATCACTAGAAAATATAAGGTACCTGGTACAATCTACATAACGGACAGCAACATCCCAGAAAACATACACATCCCATAAGCAAAAGATTTAGCAGTACGGCCAGCAGCAGGATGTAGCATTAGAAGTTTAGAACTATTTACACAAAACATCCGGGTGTTCTCCATGATTCCACTTAACCATTGGTAACTACTTGCACAGGCTAACTGATCTGTCAGTGAAACTTAATTACCATGGGCATCGACAGTGCTACTGATGTGCTGCCCAGCAGACAGGTATGATCGCTCGAGCTCGGTGGCTTCCATTCGGAGTCCTGAGATCTCCACTGCGTTGTTCAGCTTCTCTAAAACAGCAGACTTCATTCTACATCGCAAGAGATACGCATGTTGTTCAAGCTGAATGACAGTGACATTTAGCATGCCAATCTGCCTGCCAAGCTCTTGGTCGTCAGTTTCTTTCCGAGCAATCTTCTCCTCCAACTTCTTCATCGCGTGCTGTAGTTCGATGCGACAATTCTTTATGTGGAGCAAACATTCCACACGTGATCGCAGGTCCCTGACATCGAAACCATCTTCCTCCAGCAAAGAGAGACCCTTCATCTTCTCCTCAAATTGTACATTGTCATGCTCAATGCTTAGCCCATTTATACTCTCTGCTAGATTGGCGAAAGAGAGCATCAGACCTAATGCCATTCCTTCGCGGAGCTCTGGAAGCAGCTCAGGAACATGCTTCAGGAGCCGATGAAAGTTTGGTCGTTGCGGCGCCTCAGTGAATATTTCCATTGCCTCAATATGTGCCCACAAAGGGGAGGTTTTCACAAATGGAAGATTCACGATAGCCAAAGAATCTGAAGGTCGATCAGCCATGATAATCTCATGCACAAGCACAGATCTCTGCAACAAGGAACCACAGGAGCTGGATGTTCTGTCTGCAACACACTTGAATATTGGTGTACCCTCGACATCTTCTGCAATAGACAAGCTATTACAGATTTCTGCTTCAGTAGAACTGCCCAGATCAACAGAAGGCAGTGGAGTTATTGCTAACTTCTCGGTCACTTGGGTTTCAGCTGGACATTCTACTATAGCCAAACTATGAACCTGATGTGACTCTGCATTTTGTTCATTACCTACAAACTTTTTGGTTAAACACTTTACATTGTGACCCTTGAGCAAAGCTACAGATGTGCCTGAGAATGGATAGAGAATGCTGGCATCCTGAGTTTCTGACACATTATTGGCTAATCCAGTCATGTTTTCTTGATGATCCAGCTTGTCCATATCATCCATCTTTGCAAGCTCACAATTGTCACTGGAAGATAAGATGTTCAGCAAAGCACCACCAAATATAACTGGAGACAGGGTAGACAAGTTCTCAGCTGGAACAATTTTCATGCACTCCGTCATGGCTGCATTACTGTCCTCATAGAGCTCATGATCATGCCCATCAGCTCCATAGTTCTTTGCTGAAGGCAACAAAATAAGTCCATTATCAATGTCATCCATAACCAAAAAACTGTCACTAAATTCTTTGCATGTGTCTTCCTCTACACTTAGTGTACGCTTGTCATATTTGGTTGCTTCCATTCCATTTTGGGTTGAAGAATCAGAACAGAACAAATTAACTTCACTAGGATTATGATTATCCACTGTTGAAGTGAAAGATAGCACCGAGCTCTCAATTGAATCAGGAACTTTGGTTGCAACATGTTCCTGTGCCCTAATGTAGTCTACATGGTGAATATCATCTATTCCACTTGGCCTGTTCTCATCAATAATCTGCTTTTCCTGTCGGCCTGAAAATTACAAGGAACAATGATATAAGCATTAGCAACATAGCAAACATTTTGATTTCTCTGTTATCATTTCACGCATGATACACTTTATTGTCCTTTATTGTCTCCAGATATAGGAATTACAATGTCTGGCAGTTCAACATCACCAATCTTCACTTTTGTGGTTGCAAAATTTTACTATTAGCAAATTGTTGAAGTTTCTTTAGCATGGTAAATTAAATTTGAAGAACTTACCCTCTTTAGAACTAGCTGCATTATTGTTTGTTCCCTCAGTCGTTTTATCCACTGTCCTTTTCTTACTCTGCATTTACAAATATAATAAGCAATCAAGAACAGATGATAATTTGACTGTTCATAAGTACTAGTGCACAAGAGTTAAGAGGATATGCTACAAGTAAACTTACAATATGAAGGTTTCCCCCTAGTTCCTCTGAAGTTTGCAGAGCAACATACTCCTTTCTTTTTCTGGATAGATCAGTATCAACACGTGATTCAACATCAAAAATCTTATGTTCAGCACATTCCATCAGATAACAGCTTTCATCAGTTGATTGCTTCTGATCACTTAATGCTTGATCACTTAATGCTTTCTTCAATCCTACAACAAGGCCAAAATCTGGGCTATGTAATTGCATCCCTAAAACTGGGCCCTGTGGGAGAGATCTTAGTTGTCCAAATAATCCAAATAAAGAAGCCTGCGGCTGCCTGGTTTGAGACTCTGGGAGCATGGAAATCATCTGAGAAGATACTTCAACATGGCTACAAGGTGAAAGTGAAGAATTATTTGTCAAATGGCTAATTCCTGTTGTTAATGGTAAAGGCAGTGACAGCTGAGAACCTAGTGCCAATACTGCATGTTGTTGCATCACCAGTTCTTCTGAATAGGAGCAGAGCTTATGCTTGATTTCATTGTTGTCACTACATACTGACAAGAGCGAAGAAATTGGACCAGATACCACATCAGCATTATTTAACTTCATGTGAAGACAAGAGCCAGAACTATCGTTGATTTCATCAGTGTCATTACATGATGCCATTGCAGCAGAAATTGGGCTTTTCCGCAAGCTTAATGGAGGTCCTTTGGTAGCAGGTTCCTGAAAATTAGAAGATATCAGATCACCATGGAGATAATCTTGATTAAAAAAAGTACAACAGTACACCATATCAGAAGGAAATTGATAGTCTAATTCATAGTGATCAAAAACCTTCAACAGAGGTTTCAGGCAACGTTTTGTATGTCCATTGTTGAATACAAAAGAGAGAATACTCTGACCACAACTTAAAGAAATCTAACACATATTACTAATGCTACATCTCAGGTCTTTGTGCTTTACTGTGCATCTATGTTTGCATAAACATACAACTAACAATACAATTATTAAATACCATGATCATGTGTACTCAGTTTATTGGGCCAATGAGATTGCGAAGAAATTGATAGGTGTCAATGAAGCAAATAGTGTGCAAAGAACTACAGTTTGATTGAAGCCTTTTGTTCCTTGATCACATAAACACATGAAATATTTTTGTAATACATACCATGGCAGCACTTTAAGAGTTTAGAGCATTCTGCCATTCAACAATAAATAGATATTAAATATCATGATCATGTGTATTCAGTTTATTGGGCCAAAGAGATTGAGAAGGAATTGATAGGAGTCAATGAAGCAAACAGTGCGCAAAGAACTATGAGTTTGATTGAAGCCTTTTGTTCCTTGATCACATAAAAAATGAAAATTTGCATAATACAAACCATGGCACGACTTTAGAGTTTAGAGCATTTTGCCATTTAACAATAATAAAATAGAACACCACAAATTTATGAAACAAGACAGCATATATGCACTGTGTGTACCATTGTCAAGCGGTGTACCCATTTTCTCCCACTCCAGTCAAATCGCGGCCTTAGCTGAGTATTTTCAACAGTTAACACATCCTCAAAATCCACATCATCCATGTCTGTTGTATGACTCTTCAATCTAACAACATACTTCTTGGTAAAGCCAGTACCCGAAGACTGTATAATGACACCAGGCCACCAGCTACCTTGATGGAAGACCTCTATATGAGAAGATGGAGAAAATCTGTACTTTGAGTCCATACGGCTGATGATGCGTGATGGGCGAATATATTGAGAATCTACAATCTCAGTGATCACTTCCCCATCGTCTCCAACATGTCTATATTGCACTAAGAAATTTGTTGCACCAATAACTTTCAAAACGGTAGCTGGATTCCAGGACTCACCAAAGCTTTCTGCAAACCGACTCACTTCAACTTGAGCTCCCTCTCTGAACGGTGGTCTACCATTGCCCTGCATGTAATAAAAGGTTTCTTTACACACTTTATTTTGAAGAGATTCTTTAATACACTCCCTTTAAGGTTCAAGGTAATTTGTATGAGCAATTATTTAGCAGTTTCACACATACCATCCTAGTTTCTTGGTTAACAAGTAACTTTTTCTCTGCCATATGCACATTTTAAAAGCGTCTGGTTAATTAGCTTCCTTTTTGTGATTAAAGATTACAATATGTTTGCAATAATTCAGCTTTTTGACATATGGCATCCCAGGTGAATAGTAAAACAAACAAGTTGCCACAATATGCATGTTTCAAAATTCTTGGATTCTACAGACAAGTCAGTAGAACATTTTCTACAGATTGGTCACACCAATATTTTTTTACCTTCTCCGGAGGAAAAACAAACCATATGCGATCTAATGTGTTTGCATGCCAAAGGGCATACAGGTTCAAAAACAAAATGGCTTGTTCAAAGTTGTGAAGATTTGGTTATTTTGTATTGAGGGTGATATCAAAAGGTATTAATCATATAGTGGTGATGTTGATACTTGCAATAAGTACAATCTTGTAATTTGGTACAATCACCGAAACCGAAAATACATACAAATTTGATAAATCATAGCTCAGGGCCTAGTTCAATTTAAAATCATTTACTTACATTCAGTTCAAACACAAGCAAATAAATTTTGGGAACTATTTATTAATGTCCCAAGACCACCAAATATTGGAATTCCTTTCCTCAGCTGTTTAATTGTCCAATAAGTTTAAACCAAAAGTAAAGCCATAGAACGGTAACAGATAGAAACATCTTTCAAGCCAAGCTGATGTTGGCACTCAGCACACACCCTTGGAATCACTCCTCTTGCTCTTTAGTTGGTGGAAGAACGCAATTACACGAGAGAGAAAAAATAGTAAAGGAAACAAGGATTGTGATGCTCACATGCCACACCTTTTGTATTTTTATCTTCTCTTATATGTAGAGAGGTGCAAGATGACATGCAAACAAACAGAAAGCACAAAATACATGCATGCAGCTACAAAACAACACTGCAACAAAAAACAAAACCTTCACTTCACTACCGGTTCCAAACTAGCTTTACTGCCGGTTTTTGAACCGGCAAACCGGCAATTATAAGCATATCATTTTCATCCCCATTTTTTTGCCTCCAAAATCTAAAGAACATGATAAACATCACATTTGTCCCCATTTTTTTGCCTTAGAAAATCTAGAAAAAAATTTCTTGACAAGTTGCAATCCAATATTACTGCTACAAACCAGCAGTGATACTCCCTCCATTATCGTTACAAACCGATAGTGAGAATGATATTTCATTGTCAGTTCTTTTTCAGATTAATTATCACTGCCGGTGGGGCTTAGAAACGTGATTGAGTTATCACTGCCATTTCCAAGTGACCCGACAATAATAATGAGCTGGCATGGAAGAGTTCCAAAAAAGGTTAGGCTGATGGAGAATATATTTATTTCAACATCCCCCCATACGTATAGGAAGAGTTCCCCAAAAGCTTAAGTGGACTCAAAATGTGGGCCACAATTATTTTATTAAATAATGCATAGCCGGGTCTCGAATTCAGGACCTCTTGCCTCTAATACCATGTTAAATTTCACGCACTAACCAATTCACCAAAAAGCTTACGCCTTGTTTGTTTCAGCTTAAATTTGAGTTGAGTTTTACTATATCAAATTAACGTTTTAAAGAGTACAAAAAATTTATAAAAAATATTTTACGAACTACAAGAAGAACTATTTAAAACCCCACAAAAATGACTACGAAATATTACATCATTTGGCTTATATAAAAATAACAAAATTTCAATTAATTTAATTTAAACTGAAACAAACAAGACATAAAGCCGATGGAGAAAGGCTGGCAATGTATTTATTTCAACAGTGCCAATCCTACCATATGTTAGTGCATGAAACGTACATTACACAAAAGCACTAGTAACAGTAGCAAATTAATGAACTAAGTGACTTACTTAACCCATGCATCTGTTACCAGCATTGTGCGGAAATAAAATGTTACTGTAATGCAATGCATGGTAGCACCCCATGGGCCATGGGCTAATCAAGATTAATGTCACCAGCTGACATGGCATGCAACATTGGATATCCTGCTATGCTAGCCAAGCTGCCATTGCCTGCAACCTTGCCACACCAGCTGGGTAACTGGATGCTACAGCATACAGAAGAAGTACTTGAACAACATAAAAAAAGTATGAAACATTTATACATATGAAAGGCTAATCTCCCTCCCTCCCTCCCTGTCTCGATCTCTCTTTCTCTCATCAAAAAAGAACAATCACAAAGTACAAAACAAATATTCATTTCGAGTCTGTTGTGCATTTCACGATGTGCAAGCCCCTGTAGTTAGTTCCACTCGAGTTTACTTTTTTTAAAAAAAAAATTGGCTGATTAGCAATAAGCAATTATCCAAGCAAGATTCTCATGGATTTTAGGCAAGATGGGGAAGCAGCAGCCAGCCTGCTAACCGCGTCTGCAGACGGGACCCATATACCACCCTTGAACAGGAGGTGCGGCCGCAGCGCCGCCTCCTGGAACTCGAGCACCTCCCGCGCCGTCGGGAATGCCACCTTGTACCTCCGCGGCTGACCCACGGCGGCCGCCGGCGGCGGCGGCACGGCGGAGACCACGCCGGACCACCACCCCTCGTTGTGGAACGCCTCCACCATCTCGTGCACAGCGAACGCCCTCCCCGGCTCCGGCGGCGGGGGCCGCGGGCGCACGTCGGCTGCGGCGGCGCGCTCCCGGAGCGGGTACCCGCCGCTGGCGCCCTCCCCCTCGACCTCGAGCGTGGAGTAGGACACCAAGTAGCCGCCGCCTCTGCCGCCGCCGCCGGCCAGGGCGCGCTCGACGACGGTGGCCTCGTAGAATGCGCCGGCGAAGCCCGGGTCGTCGTTGCGCACCTCCACCTCCGCGCCGACGGGGAAGAGGTCAGCGTCCTCCTCCCCCGGCTCGTCCCCCACCTCGGCGCGCCCACGGGCGCGCTTCCTGGGGCGGCCGCGCCCTCGCCCCATGGGAAGCTCAGCTAAGGCGGTGGCCGGCTCGCCGCAGCTCGGGTTCTTGGGTGCTTGTGTGTGGGTGAGAGTGGGAGTGGGAGCCTGGGAGCCTGGGAGTAGACTCTGGTGGCGGAGGTGACGATGTGGCGTAGCTAGGTTGGTATTAATGGCGTAGCGGCGGGTGGAGCTCAACTTCCGACTTTCCGAGGCGTGTTGGGGAGACTGGATCACTGGAGAAGACACGCGGCGAGTTGTGGGGTGTTCGCGCGACGTGGGCTCGTCGTGCGAGGAGGAGACAAGCCATGGACCGATTGACGATGGATGCGACGGGACGGAGCCCGGAGGAGAGGCCAGAGCGGTGCGGTACACGGACAGGAGGTGCGCGGTTTTTTTTTTTTTTTAACTTGGAAGAGAACTTCCAATCAGCTGCAACCCGCTTGAGCAGCGGTCGTCAAATCTTCCACTAAAATAGAAAAATCATCCAGCCATATATCTGGAGACCCCCCAACCCTAGAGGCTCCAAGCTTGGCCAAATCATCTGCCATGGAATTGCACTTTCTTGGACAAAACATCACCTCGTAGCTACTAAAAGAATTCTTCAAAGCACATTTGATCTCCTGAATAATCACTGTTTCCACACACTTAGCATTCTCTTTACTATTGAGCACCAAGGCCAAGTTCTTAGCATCTGTTTCCATAATAATCTTGTTTGAAACCCAAACTCTCACTATTTGGACAGACTTCCCAAAGCCCGAGTTTCAACATGAAAAGGGGATAAAATATTGTCGAGCCTTCCTGCTGCCATCACCAGCACTTGGGCATTACCATCTCTAACAACTGCACCCCAACCTCCCCTTGCAAGCTGCTGATTAAATGAGGCATCAAAATTGATTTTGACAAAGTCTTCCTGTGGAGGACACCATCTTTGGGAGTTTTGTTCAGGGCATCCAGAAGGTTCCTTCACCCTAGGGGTTTCACATTCCATAACCTTGCAAGCAATTAGGTGGGTTATATCATGAGGAGATTTGAATGGCTTCGATTGAGTCACTTTGTTCCTTTGCAAACCACCATGCCCAAAGTAGAACCGAAATCACCACTTGATCTTTGCTATCCAATTTTCATATTTCCTCCATGACATGAAACGGAGAGCAGCATTGAGAAAGATTTATTCTGGTTTGTTCCAAACACAATGATCTCCAAATTTTCTTAACTTCCTTGCATTTGAAGAATAGGTGACCACTGTCCTCCCCGAATCTTGAACATAAAGGGCAGCTAGTATAAACTTGAATACTCCTTCTATGCAAATTTATACCGACCGGAAGAGAATTATGGATGAACCTCCATAAGAAATGTTTGACTTTGGGGATGAGATTCATACTCCACAGTTTAGTCCACTTGAAGGTGTTCTGTTGTCCTAAAGAATGTTCTTGCTGCCCCTTCTCAACTTCTTTTATTTTAGTGTGCAGGTAGTATGCTGAACGAACAGAGAACGTACCTCGAGCATCAGGATGCCACGCTGTAAAATCCTCCCATTGCTCTTGAACTGGAATGCACTTGATTATTTCAGCGTCTTCATTGCAAAATATATCATCAATCAAATCAAAATCCCAGGTTCCATTTGTTGTATCAATTAGGTTGCTAACCTTGGACACTACAATGCCTCTCCTCTCAGATTTCACAACCTGTTCTCAGATCTAGGAATTCAAGGATCTTTCCATATGTTTATGCTTCTCCCATCACCTACCCTCCAAATAACCCCTTCCTTGACAAGCTCAATGCCTTTCAAAATACTTGACCAGGAGTAAGACATTCGTTTCTTTGGTTTTGCATGGAGAACATTGTCATTTGGAAAATATAAACCTTTTAACACTTGAGCATATAAAGAGTCGGGATCTTGTAATAATCTCCACCCCTGCTTAGCAAGCATTGAAAGGTTGAACCCATGCAGGTCCTTAAAGCCCAAGCCTCCAAGATTCTTGGACTTCAAAGTTTTTTCCTTCCCAACCCAATGAATCTTATTATCTTTATTGCTTTGGCCCCACCAGAATCTAAGATTTTGAGCAGTTAGATTGTCGCAGAGAGATTTTGTTAAGTAGAAACACGACATAGCATAACTGGGCATAGCTTGAGCAGTGGCTTTGATCAAAATTTCCTTTCCTGCTCTAGAGAGAAACTTCTCTTTCCACCCTTGGATTTTACCCCACACCCTTTCCTTGATATACTCAAAAGCTTGCTTCTTAGATCGCCCATGATAGTAGGAAGCCCCAAGTATTTATCATTAAAATTCTCGCCTCAATGCCCACTCCTCATAACTCTCAACTGTCATTCTCCACAGTATTTAAACCGAATGAATATTTGATTTATCCTTGTTCACACACTGCCCCGAATTGTCCTCATAGTCTTGTAGGATTTGTTTAATATATCTAGCTTCTGAAACTGTGGCTTCCATCAGCAAGAGAGAATCATCAGCAAAGAACATATGCGTAAGCGTAGGAGTTTTCGTGTTGAGCTTGAAACCCTTAATCTTTCCTTGAGACTTAGCAGCTTGGATTGCTGACGACAAAGCTTCAGCACAAATCACAAATAGATATGGGGACAACGGGTCCCCCTGTCTCAGGCCACAGCTTGGGTGGATTATATCTGTGAGCAAAGAATTCACCTTGATCTTGTAGCTCACTGAGTTTACGCACTTGATAACCAAGTTTATCCATGCATAGCAGAAACCCAATCTCCTCATCATTTCTCTTAAGAAAGTCCATTCTACACGGTCATAAGCCTTGGACATATCAAGCTTCATAGCTAAATAGCTCTTCTGCCCATTTTTCTTATTCTGAAGAAAATGAATCGCTTCAGAGGCCACTAAAATATTATCAGTGATTAGCCTCCCCGGGACAAAAGCACTCTGAGTGCAAGAGATAATCTCTGGGAGAATACTCTTCAGTCTATTGGCCATCACCTTAGCAATCATCTTGTAAACCACATTACATAGGCTAATTGGTCTGAAATCCTTAATTTTTGATGGGCTTCTTACTTTGGGGATCAACACAATCTCAGTTTCATTCCAAGATTTCGGCATCTGACCTCCATTGAGCACTTCTAGCACCTCCGTAGCAACTCTTTCACCCACAATATCCCAATACTTTTTGTAGAAAATGACCGGCATACCATCTGGACCCGGGGCTTTAAGATCCCCCATCTGAAAGACTGCTTCTTTGACATCATCTACCGTGAAGGCTTTAACAAGAAACTCATTCATCTCATCAGTAACCTTTGGCTGAACTTGATTTAGGAACTGGGCATTCACCCCTCTATTGTTAGAACTAAACAATCCGTTATAAGCTTCATGAATGACCTCTGCAATATCATCATCACCTTGGACCCACTGCCCATTGTCCTTTTGCAACTTAATGATTCTATTGGTTCTTTTCCTCTCCGACGCAACAGCATGGTAATATTTCGTATTCTTGTCCTCTTCCTTAAGCCACAGTGCATGGCTTCTCTGACGCCAGTAAATGTCTCTTTGGCTCTCAACCTTGTTCAGTTTTTCTTTCAGCACTTGTTCTTGATTTATACTGGTTTGAGATATTGGCCCCGATCTGATGATGTCAAGTTTTTTCCTTAACTTATTGATTTCTCCCAATTGGTCTCCCCTATTTCCTCTATCCCACCTTCTGAGGTTTTGTGCAACTCTATTAATGCTGGACCTCACATTGTTCTGATCCTCCACATGGTTGTTCTCCCAGGCGTGCTTAATAATCTCTCTGCATTCCTCCTCCACCACCCATTTTGCTTCGAATCTAAATTTGCCCCCAACTCTCCTAGCTTTCAAAATTTTATCCTCGTTCTCACAGCACAGGACCAACGGCCTGTGATCAGAATGTCTGTAATCCCTGTGAAATACCTCAGCCACAGGATAGGAAACCAACCACCTCTAGGAGGCTACCACTCTATCAAGCCTTTCTCTTATTCGCAACCCCGCCGTATGATTATTGTTGCACCAAGTGAAAGGGTCACCCCTGAATTGCACTTCTGACAAATTACAGAACTCAAGAGCCTCCCTAAATTTCTCCATCTGACCAAGAGCTCTCGGTTTACCCCCCTCTTTCTCCGACTGGTGGAGAATCTCATTGAAGTCCCCAAAACAAAGCCATGGTAAATCAGAGTGGTTACCCAAAACCCTAAGGAGTTTCCAGGTGATATCCCTCTTATTATTATTTGGTTCACCATACACCTCTGTCATCCTCCAGTTTTGCCCATTATCCGCCATTACCTCGACATCAATATGCATGTTGGACATACTCAAAAGGTTCAAGCTAATTTCCTTTCTCCAAAAAAGAGCCAAACCCCCGCTCTTACCCCTGCAGTCTTTAGCCAACATACAAGGCATACCCAAAATCCACCTAAAAGCCTCCATGTCAACTGCAAGCTTTTTGGTTTCACATAAAAACACCACATCAGGCTCTTCTTGCTTCTGGAGATCCAGGAGCCCTCGAACTGCCCGCCGGTTCCCAAGCCCCCGGCAGTTCCAACTGATAATCTTCATTGTGTCCCGTGGGACTGATCCGTCAGTCCCGCGTTAAGCACACGAACTTTCTTTGTTCCACCCTCCTTATCATGCCTCCTGATGGTACCTTCAACATTTTGTTCATTGTAACTGCCCTGACCTTCCTCTACATTAAATGTCAACATTTTCATCCCTCCTTTACTCTTACTCAGCTCAACCTTCTGTTCCAAAGGCTTTCGCTTCTTTGACGTTTGCCTAGTACCTTTCGGTCCTGTTGGGAACAACTCCTTGGCCAATTCAGCCAACTGCAGATTTTTCCCCTCATCTCTGGAAGGTTTCAAAGGGGAAGAGACCTCCTCACTATCCCTGCCGATCCCCTCCCTACCTTCTGATCCTTGCCAAGATGTATTTGTTTCTTTGCACGTTCTATCACTTGCTGATCTAAGGCCTGAACTTGGTGAGCACTTCGTTGAGCTGTCACCCTGGCTGAACTGGTCTGAGTGTCCCATCCGCCTCCGGTCCTCGGTTGCCCGAAGCTTATCACTATAAGGCAGGCTTCCCTGCTCATCCCTCAACGCCGGGGTTGGGCAATCTAACTCAGAGTGGCCAATGGTACCGCAAGAGAAACAGAAATATGGGAGCTTTTCATAAACCACATCATACCATTCCTCCTGTTGTCTCCTCGCCGAGTAAACAGTGACACCCCTACTCAGTGGTTCGTTCATTGGAATCAAAACTCTGACCCTGAGTTCCTCCCCGAGAGCTCTCCCTTTTTCATCAGCATGGACCTTCTGCACCTCCCCAATCATACTGGCAATCTCCTTTCCCCATCGTTCATTTCTCAAACCCAGCGGGATGTTCAATATTTGAATCCAGATAGCAAGCTTATCAAAGATGAAATCTGAAGGTCTTAAGTCATAGTCATATTCTTGTAGCACCACTGCTTGTTTCCCGATGGCAGACCTCCCCATCGACCAAGGCGAACCATTCAACACTCTTAGCTTATCCCTTTCTGACTCGAACTCTACAACAAATTGGTTCTCCCCCACAGAGCGAGCCTCAAGCCGTCTCGGATTTCCCCACGCTGGTCTCATGGCCCCCATAATGGTCCGAATGTGTAAAGGATTTGGTGAGATTACCTTGCCGATCAACGCATGCTTCGAGCCTGCTAGATCTTCATCTCTAGCATCCTCAAGCAGAAGTCTCTTTGTCTCTTTGCTAGTCAAATTCATCCTCCCAAACAGATTTGAGACCCTCTCCTCATCACCCTCCAAACTTGGCCCCCTCGGGGCCCCAGTGTGCTTCGAGCCGTGCTCAAGCTCCTCCCCATCTACTTCCCTCTGGGTCTCCTTCCCCATAGAAGACATCTGCAGCCCTATGCTGAACACCACGCCACCACCAAGCAGCAACGAAGAATATCTCCCCCTCCCCGAGCAAACCCTAGCCGCCCAAGAGGAAATACCACCCTGCACAAGAACACCCACCACCCTCCTGCTTGACAGGAACACCTCAATGTGCAGCTTAATCAGCGGATTAAGCCCACCAAACACCCTCTCGATCCCCGCTGCCTACCGCCATGAAGGGGCAGGGGAGGAACAGAGACTCTTGGCGGTGCGCAGTTTTAGAGCAGCACAAATGGTATAGACAGTACTTTTGCCTTCTTTGATAGCTTGTTAGTTCTAGTTTTTGTTAGATTGTAATTTTTATTATTTTGGTATAGAGCATTTACTTTATGTATTGAAAATAATTTTTTAGGACTTTGTAGGGTTTTTCTCAAAGATCTCAAAATATTTTTTTAATAATTTATTTAGCTCTTTCATAGCATGTTTAAAGATGATCAAATTTTTCTAACTACAACTAAACTAGAACTAAGCAAGCTATCAAAGAGGGTGTTGCAAAAGCTATCTACCATCACTATAGCCAGCATGCCACCCAAGACCTGGTCTTTTATGCTGGTTATAGCAGTTAGAACCAGTCAGCACTTGTCACATTACAAAAAGGATTGGAAGGATTAATAGCACACATGATTTTTGTGGCCGATATGTGTACACAATAAATCACAACAGCAAATAGTATGTAAATTGCATATATCTCATCATTCTCAAATTAAGAATAGTTCAATAATCCTTTGTAATGCAGTAGCATTCTCACAGCAGCAATTTATATGTAAAATGCATAAATGTCAACATTCTCAAGCCAATAAATCCAATAATCCTTTGTAATGCGGTAGCATTCTCATAACAGCAAATAGTACGTAAAATACATATATCTCACAACGTTTTCAAGCCAATATAATAATCCATGCCTTAGCCATATCCCACAATTCAGAAGCCCATATAGTACCAGAATGATAACCATATTATAGAGTAACACAGCTGCATTCAAAAGGCACGCAATAATAAAGTTTAGAAGCATCCAACCTTCTTTTCATTACATGAAATGGCAAAAGATTAACATTGATGCCTTCATAGTGCATGATCTTAAGTCCAACACGCATCAACAAAAGTGCTTTCATAGTGCATGTTCAGTCTAACACACATGAGCAAAAGTTCAACAGCAACAATGAGTCCTTTATTCCCGGAATTGATTCATGTAGATGTTGTTCTAAATCAATAGAATGGAGTAAACTCAGTGTGATGCAAGTATAAATAAAACTTTAAGGCCTTCTCTTTCAGCATGTCATCTGAATAACCACTAATATAAATAGAACGAGTCTTATTCCAAGATGCACAAAATCACGCAATCCATCTCTTGATTTGTTGATTTCGGTCTTCAAGTTGTTTGGCTTCTCTTCTCCTATGTGGCGGTGTGGTGATGTTGTATACTTCAAGCACATATGCCCAGTACTTCCACTACAAGAATCCAGATTACTTTTATCAGCCAGGTACTGATGTAAGTAAGGCAAAAAACTGATGTAAATAGATATTTACATCAGCCTGCTGTGTAATGTCGTTGATGTAAATACAACAAATTACATCAGCCCTGATGTAAATAGTTAGCCTGAGTACTGATGTAAATATTTCTTGTTGGCCCCTACCGACAGTTGGGATGCTAACGTGGCACTTATTTACATCAGCTTCTGGCTGATGTAAATAGTTTCCAAGTCAGCCACATGGCGTGTGTTCTAACCACGTTGGCACTTATTTACAGCAGCCAGAAGCAGATGCAAATAGTCTCCACGTCAGCATATGTTGTTGTCGCACACATTTCTATTAGCCTTGGCTGATGTAAATAATGAAATTTTAGTAGTAATTTTGGTGATTTATTGCAATTTCAAATATATTTCATAAAATCAATTCACAGCATATGATATCCACAATTCACAGCTCATAACTGACGGCGTGCTCTCCACTCAACCACTGCGGATCACACCCAATCAGATTTCTATCTTGCTAGCCGGTCAGCTCAAGCTCAGTTCGATTCGAGCGTAGAACGCGGCAAGGAGCGACGCATAGAGTTTACCCAGTTTCGGACCCCCTCGCGGGTAACAGTCCTACTCCTGCCGAGCCTTAGCCCTTTTCGTGTTGTGGTTGTGTTGAATGTGATTACAAAATGTTTCGAACCCCCCTCTCCCTTCTCTCTCCTCCTCATTTATACGAGCCTCGAACCGTCGGAGAGAGTCGAGGGTAAGCGATCTGATACTCTCGGTACATCGATAAGGCGTAAGGGGCGGGGCGGGAGAGGCAGCGTCGCCATCTTGCGCCGTATGGTGCCGCCACGCGCTGCCGCAAGTAACCCGACCGTGTGAACACTCCGGTGAGGCTCATGCGGGGTCCAGCTTGCTCCTTCTGACACGGGCGGCTAGCTTGATGAGGGCAAACTCTCTCTCTCTGCCGGTCAATTCTGCAGTGCCACAGTGACAGTTTACCAGACCTGCAGAGGTCACTGTGGCGGTAATCATCTCTTAATCTGTCTATCCGCGCGTAATGTTGCATTGAATGCGCATGTCCTTCGCAGCAGGGGAGCCTTCACCCAGAAGACTCCTTTCGGAGCGCTCCCTGCCACGCGGGCCCCACCTGGCAGAGAGGGGCCCGACGCTCTGAGGGACTCGGGGCCCTCGCCTGGTCTTCTCCAGGACTCTTCATACCCCGGTATTTATTATACCGACAGTAGCCCCCGGGACCACCATGATACGCGAACCGCCGCGCCGATACTCTACCGTTTCTCGTGCGGCGGGAGAGAAATCATGGGGGGCCCACCCCTTGCGGCGGCCGTACGCCTGATTCTCCACCTGCGCATGATCTTCCTTGGGGAACCGTACCGCTTTTCGCGGGAAACCGTAGCGCGCGGGGCAATGATGGCGCCAGCAGCGCGCGGGACGGAATCAAACCGTCGCTCGCGCGCCCTTCTTTGTTTATAAATGCTTGTCCCTTGGCGCGCGACGAATCCTTCCGCGCGCCAAAGTGCTTTGAGCTGCCACCTGCTTTCCTTTGCCACTGCCACCAAGTTTCTTCGTCCCTTAGCTCTCGCCGCCGTGCTTCCGCCATCTTCCAATGGCTCCTAAGCGCAGCCGGGGTCGCCGCGGGGACGCCACGTCGGCCGCGCCGCTGTCTGATGCTGCTTTGCACACCTCCGTTGCTGATGAGGAGATGGTTGCGCGGCTCCAGCGATTGGTGCCGCCTACCGCCGCCCGCTTCCGTGCCGGCACTATGGCGCCAAGTCCCCGCGACGGGGAAATCATCACCTTCACCTGGGCGGTGCTGGCGGGGCTCGTCCCGCCGTATTCCGAGTTCTTCTTGGGGTGCTTGCCTTCTCGAGGTCGAGCGGCGACCTTCCCCAAACTCCATCGTGATCTTGGCCATCTTCGCCCATCTCTGCGAAATGTTCGTGGGGCGATGCCAAGTCTCCGCTCTGGCGCGGCTCTTCACGCTGCACGTGAGCTCGCCGGCGGGCTGTTGAAGCTGCTACTTCACGCTTGGCGAGGCGCCGCCTTCATCGATCGCGGTCAAGTCCAGCTGGAAGGATCGGCGCGATAAGGGTCTGACGTGGAGATTCCAGTAGCTGCGATGATCTCGTTTTCCCCGAGGGTCCTGCGGAATCCCTCGCCAGCTGGGGGTCTCAGCCCGACGACTCGGCGGAGATGGAGACCATGCTGGCGCGCATTGCTGAGCTCCGCCACAATGGGCTCACCGGAACCCACGTGGCGGCGGACTTTTTGCGGCGCCGCCTCTGCCCGCTTCGTATGAGGACGCGCCCCGCTTGGCAGTACTATGGCGATAACGATGCGACCCGCATTGCCCTTAGAGGTGAGTACTTTTGCATCCTCTGGGTCTTCTGACTTTGCGGAACGCCTTTTTCTTTTCTTTCGATTCCTTGCCAACTTGCGGCTTCTTTTTTTCTTGCGCCCAGCCGCCGGGAACGTGTCGGATGAGGTGCTCCGACAGTGGCTAGCGGGACTCCTGTCCGCGCCAGCCGGCGACATCCTTCTGCCTGCGAGCGTCCGCCCCCTCTGCGACTAGGACCCATGGGGCGCGAACTCGTATTCGTCGTCTGCGCCTCCCATGGAGGTTTCGGTCCCGCGGTCCAGTGGCGGGGACCCTGCAAATCGCGATCCTCCGCCAGCGACCGCGAAACTCCTGCAGCCGCCACTCCTCCTGTCGTGGCGGCCGACTCCGACCGCGCTCTCGGGAAGCGCCGCCTCATCCTCTCCCAAGACGATGATGATGAGGAGGGAGAGACGAGCCCGAAGAGGGCTCGCCCCTCGAGTCCTGAGCCGCTTCCGCCTCCTCCGGCCCCCTCCAGCGGGGGCCCTGCTGTTGAAGTTGCCACTCTGCCACCAGGCGAGAGCGCGGCGACTCTTCCGGGACCGGCGCCTCCTGCGCCGGTTTCTTCCGCGCCGGCACCTCTGTCTGCGGCTTTTTCTTCTGCTGCCCGGCTTCTCTTCTTGGCGCGCCTCCGGTTCGGCGGTTGCTTCAAGAACGCCGGCCGCGGTGGCTCCACCGCCCCCTCTGCCTCCTACTACGGGAGGAGGAGCGGCGGCACCTGCTTCACGACCATGCGGACTGACGCTGCCCCCCCTCTTCCTTCCCTTTCGGGGGGCGTCGCTTCAGGTAGCTCTCTCTGCATTCATGTACGTTTCGAATTAGGGTTAGCATGCCGGACGTTTTTCGCATACCTGAACTCTTTTAGTTTTTCTTATTTGGATAGGCGGATGCAGGGCTTGAGCTCCGTCCCCGCGATCCGCCAACCCCATCTTGCCGCGGCCCTTCGACGGAGACGGCTCCTCCACCGCGGAGAGTGCGCCGGTGCTGTGCCGGGGACCTTCGCCGCGCCTTAGCCGACACCGACGCCATCTCTGCCATCGCCGCCGATGTCGGGCGCTCCTTCGAAGCACTTCGCGCCCTCGCCCACACCTGGGCGGCGCGGGAAGGTGTTCTTGCTTCGGCGGCGCGAACCGTCGGCGAGTTGTGGCGGGCCCTCAACCGGGAGACTGCTGCGAGGGAAACGGCGACCCACGAGTCTACGGCGGCACAAGCCGCTGCCGCCTCGGCCACCAAAGACGCTGCAGATCTTCGCGCGGCGCACTCTGAGCGCCTCCGGGTCCTTGCTAACATGCTGCGGTCCGCCTACTGCGACTTCCGGGACGTCCTGTATCCACTGGGGGTTACCTTGTACGCCCCGCTGGAGGAGACGGCCGCGCAATATGCTGGCGTAGTGGGGCGCGCCGCTGAGGCCCTGCGCGACCTGCCGATGATGATGCGGACGCGGGCGATCGAAAATGGTCGCCACGGTGCTTTCGAAGCAGCGCGGTTCGTCTTAGGCAACTGCCTTGCCCAAAACGCCGCGTTCGACCTCGCCAACACGGGGAACCTTCGCGCCAGCTGGACCCGAGCGAACAATCTCGTGTCGAGGTCGCCGCCAGCCGCGTATCCATAATGGGCGGCGCTGCTCCGGCAGAAGACGATGACGACGAGGAGTAGCTGAACTCTCTTGTTTGTTTCGTCTTGTACATAGAACCTGTCAATGCAAACTTTTGCTCTTTTTGCCACAAGTCTTGATTAAACTTTACGCAAATTCTCACTTGCGGAAAGAAGAACTGAGGCACCCGACCGCCAAAAGCTTTAGACAGAACGTTCTACTGCAAGTGAGCGCTTTTTCCTTAGGCATCTGGTTACTTCAACCCTTATGGCCTCTCGGCAAACCGACCTTAAACGTTGCGTGGCGAGAACTCAGCTTCCGAAAGTTGTCTAGACACTGGTGCCGTCGTTGGCGCAGTGCCCAGACCAAGCAGACACACC
The DNA here is from genome assembly GCA_036346415.1 of Raddia guianensis. Lineage (NCBI taxonomy): Eukaryota > Viridiplantae > Streptophyta > Magnoliopsida > Poales > Poaceae > Raddia > Raddia guianensis. The sequence goes on from CM070544.1 coordinate 23,759,422, forward strand.
AGGTTAGAACCTGCCTTCCGTCCGCCTCGCCTCACCCAGCCGCAAGTTTAAGCGTTCGCCTTTGCAGCTAAGGGGCCATGAGCCTTAAGTATTTTTTTGCTACCAGCTTTCAACAGAATGTTTTCTAACAGACTTTTTGAGGCTAAGAAACTGACCGCCAAAAGTTTTAGACAGAACGTTCTGCTGAAAGTGAGCGCTTTTTCCTTAGGCATCTGGTTACTTCAACCCTTATGGTCTCTTGGCAAACCGACCTTAAACGTTGCGTGGCGAGAACTCAGCTTCCGAAAGTGGTCTAGACGCTGGTGCCGTCGTTGGCGCGGATGCCAGACCGGCGCACACACCGACCTAGAACCCGCCTTCCGTCCGCCTCGCCTCGCCCAGCCGCAAGTTTAAGCGTTTGCCTTTGCAACTAAGGGGCCATCAGCCTTAAGTATTTTTTCGCTACCAGCTTTCAACAGAATGTTTTCTAATATACTTTTTGGAGGCGAAAAAGAACAGATGCCCACAGATAGACGGAACTTATCTTTATTTTGTAGATGGCTTTGTACACTGCGGCCCTCGAGGCGAGCGGGAAGGAGGAAAACCTCGCCGCTCGGCTCCAAAAGAAGGCCCAAAAAAGCTTCTGGAACAGCTACCTACGGGTAGAACTTCCTGAGCTGCTCGACGTTCCAAGTGTTCGCCAATTCGCGACCATCCTCGAATCTGAGCCTAAGCGAGCTGGAGGAGATCGAGACCACCTTGAAGGGCCATCCCACGGGAAGACAAATTGTTGCGGCTTTGCTGCGCTGAACCTGCTGCAGAGCGAGGTCTCCCATCGCCAAGTTCTCTCACACCCGTCTTGCTTGATAACGGCGCAGAGCTCAGGTGATATCTGGCGGCTCGGATCGCCGACATCTCGATCTCCTCCAGAGATTTACTTCATCTTGGCCGGTCGTGGTCTCCGTCTTGACTGAACGCCGCCACCCTTGGGGACCCAAAGGTGAGCTCCGATGGGAGCACCGCTTCAGAGCCATACACCAGGAAGAAAGGGGTCTCGCCGGTGGCTCTGTTGTGAGTTGTCCGCAGCGCCCACAACACAGTGGGAACTTGTTTCGCCCAGCGCTTGCCACGCTTCTCTAGGCGGTCGAACGCCCTTGTCTTGAGTCCTTTGAGTACTTCCGCGTTTGCCCGCTCCACTTGCCCATTGCTCTTCGGATGTGCGACGGAGGCGAAGCACAGCTTGGTACCCAGCTCTTCGCACCAATCTTGAAAATCAGCACTTTTGAACTGAGCGCCGTTGTCGGTGATGATTCTGCTGGCGACGCCGAACCGGACGAAGATGCTTTTCATGAACTTTATGGCTGCAGTGGACGTGATCGTCGGGACTGGCGAGGCCTCAACCCACTTGGTGAACTTGTCGACGGCGACGAACAGATGCGTGTAGCCTCCGGTCGCCCGCGGGAACGGGCCTAGGATGTCTAGCCCCCAGACCACGAACGGTCAGGAGAGCGGAATGATTTGCAGCGCCTGAGCCGGTCGGTGGATCTGCTTAACATGAAACTGGCACGCTTCGCATCTCCTCACCAGCTCGAAGGCATCTTGGAGGGCTGTAGGCCAGTAGAAGCCGTGGCGGAAGACCTTTCCGACCAACGCCCGGCTCCCTGAATGGCTCCCGCACATGCCTCTATGGATCTCAGAGAGGATCTCACTCCTCGCTTCCCGAGTGACGCACTTCAGTAGAACTCCGTTTGCGCCTCGGCGTCTGAGTCCCCACCTACCGGCGTGGCGCTTGGCCTTGGCGCTATCTTCTCGGACGCCAGCGTCGCGTCGGGATCACTCCGTCCGCGGTAGGCTAGGATAGGTCCATCCATCGACCTTCCCGGACGGCGTGGCGACGTTAGCATTGTCGCCGGCGTACTCTGCTGGCGGACATTTCCGCCTCAACCGCCTCGGCGATTCTTCGCCTCCTCCCTCCGGTAGCGGGCTGTTGCGAGAATGGTGACGTCTCCTCCAGATGTAGGAGCTGCGTCAGGAAAAATGTCGTCCCCGCTGGGATTGGGGGCTGCGACGGACGGCCGCGTGAGTCTTTCTTCAAAGACTCCGGCCGGAACAGGTGCCCTCGAAGAGGCAATCTGGGATAGCTCATCCGTCATATAGTTGTCGCGGCGAGGGATGTGCGCGAAGCCCAAACCCTCAAAATGCCGCTCCAACCGCGCACCTCTGCCGTAGGGCGCCATGGCGGATCCAACAGGTGAATTCCTTCCTCGCTGGTTGATGACGGAGAGAGTCGCTTCTTACTTGCGACCGCCGGATGCCTGTGGTCGGCCACCACGAGCCGGCGAGTAGCCCTTCAGTACTCGCGACGTTGTTGGTAGCGGAACTCCAAAGCACTACCGGTGCGGACGGCGTCGCGGTAGGACACACCAGATTTACACCAGCCCCCCTCCGGTAGGAACGAGTCGTCGAAGAAGAGAGTCCACGGCGAGGGTACTGAGGTGCCTTCAACTTCTACGTCCGCCGGAGTCCACTCGCGGACGAACTCCGCCAGAGCTTGCCCTTTGATGGCCGTTCGGGGAGCGAACTTGAGGTCGAACTCTGCCAGCTCCATGGCCCACTTGGCGATGCGGCCCGTCACCTCGCAGTTGAAGAGGATCTCCCGCAAGGGGTACTTAGTCAACACCGTGATTTCGACCACGAAGTAGTGACGCGACCTCGGGACGCCACAAGACGGCGTGAGAGCATCTTCGGTGTTGTGAATACCTAGTTTGGCGTCGTGGAGGACTTTCTTGATGTAGTAGATGGGCGCTGAACACCTTCTCTTTCCGCCACCAAAGACCGCTAACCACAGGGGTTCGCGACATAAAGGATCGTGCTCGCCGGGTCCGGGCGACCAACGAGGCGGGAAGTAAGGTACTTCTTCAGCCCGTCGAACGTCTCCTGCGCCTTTGTGGTCCATTCGAATTGGTTGGTCTTCATCAGAAGCCTGAGTAGAGGGAGACTTTTATCCCCCAGGCGAGCTATAAAGCGGCCCATGGAAGTCAGGCAGCCCACCAAGCACTGCATCTGCCGAAGTCGCGTCGGGGGCTTCATGTTCTCGATCGCCGCGATCTTGTCAGGGTTCGCCTCAATCCCCCTCTGGGAGACGAGGAAACCCAGCAGCTTGCCCGACGGAACGGCGAATACACACTTCTCAGGGTTGAGCTTGATGCAGTACTTTCTCAGGTTGGCGAAGGTTTCCTCTAGGTCGCCGATCAACTTCTCCGCCTTCTTGGATTTCACCACCAGGTCGTCAACGTACACCTCCAAGTTCCGCCCTATTTGGGGGCGGTGAGCGATGTGCATGGCCCTCTGGTAGGTTGGGCCTGCATTCTTCAATCCAAACGCCATCCTCGTGTAGCAGTAGACTCCCATGGGCGTCACAAAGGCTGTCTTGTCTTCATCTTCTTCAGCCAAGCTAATCTGGTGGTACCCGGAGTACGCATCCAGAAAGCACAGTTGTTCGCACCCTGCCGTGGAGTCGACGATGAGGTCGATGCGGGGCAGCGGGTACGGATCCTTCGGGCATGCCATGTTGAGGTCGGTGAAGTCAACACACATCCTCCACCGCCCGTTGGATTTCTTGACGAGGACGGGGTTCGCGAGCCACCTGGGATGGGCGACGCTCCGAACGACCCCCACCCTCAGAAGCTTGTCCACCTCCTGGCGGATAATGGCCTGACGCTCCACCGACTGCTTCCGAACCTTCTGCATAACTGGTCGCGCGCCGGGGAACGCTGCCAATTTATGCTCAATCACCTCCCTGGGGACCCCAGCCATGTCGGACGGTTGCCAAGCAAACACGTCTGCGTTAGACTAGAGGAAGGAGACGAGCGCGTCTTCCTATTTGGCGCCGAGAGAGGCGCCCACCCGAACGGTCTTCGCCGGGTCTGACTCGCTCAGGGAGATCGCCCTGACCTCCGCGGACGAACCGGGGGAGGCACGGATCTTCGCGGAGCTCCTTAATCGAAGCTTGACTTTCCGACGCCGACTACCCCCGCCAAAGCGAGAGCATCCTTGTCACAGCGGAGCTCCTCCGGACGGTCCATTTTCATGATGATGGGGCCAGCTGGCCCCGGAATCTTCACCACCATGTACGCATAGTGGCAGGCCGCCATGAACTTGGTCGTGGCCCGACCCGAAGATGGCATTGTACGGAGGTCAAGTCACCACCTCAAACTCGAGCATCTCCGTGCGGAAGTTGTTGAGCCTCAAATGTTACCGGAGGTCGACGCCCGCAGGGACGGACTCGACCCGGCACCATGCCGAAGAATGGGAGCGCCGGTCGAAGTTCCTGCTGCTGGATCTGGAGCGCCTTGGCGACTCGGGCGGATAGGAGGTTGAGAGAGCTTCCTCCGCCTACCAAAGACCGCCTGACTTGACATTCCGGACCGTGGCGCGACCACGATCGGGAGATTACCCGGCGGCGATCTTGGTGGGTGATCGGCTGGATCGAATGTGATCGGTCGCTCCGACCACACCAACATTTTGTTGACCTTAACGCCGCACGGCGGCGCACACCTCCTCATCGCGCGCTTGAAACTAGCGTGGGGCGGATAGGTGGCGATCCGCCATGGATAACGGCGACTTCGCGCTCCCTTCTTGAAAACCAAGCGGCGGTTCCTTGCCCTTGCCGCGCCGGACGCCTGCTGCTGCTCGTGGACGCGCTTGTCCACCAATTTGCTGATGACATGGCAATCAGCCAAGTCGTGGAAATTGTTGCGATGAATGGGACAGTAAGTCCTTCCGTCCCACTCACGGGGACGGCGGTCTCGCCCCTCGTCGCGATCGCGGGTCGCTGTAGCCAGGCGGTCGCCATGGTCGCCCTTACGGATCGTTTTCGCCGCCGCCGCGCGACCTCCTCCTTTTTCTCGCACGACGTTTTGAACCCCTCTCCTTCTCTCTCCTCCCCTTTATACAAGCCTTGAATCAAGGAGAGAGCCGAGGGTAAGCGAGATACTCTTTCAAGACATCGATAAGGCGTAAGGGACGGGATGAGAGAGGCAAAACGTCGCTATCGCACGGCAGTATGGTGCCGCCCGCCGCGCGCTTCGCAAGTAACCCGCTTCCCCGTGTGAACACTCCGGTGAGATCATGGCGGGGCCCAGCTTGCTCGTTCTGACATGGGCGGCTAGCTTGATGAGAGCAAACTCTCTCTCTGCCGATCAATTCCGCGGCCACAAAGGATGCTTGATTAGACCTGCAGAGGACACTGTGACGGTAATCATCTCTTCATCTGTCTATCCGCGCGTAATGTCGCATTGAATGCGCTTGTCCTTCGTAGCAGGGGGAGCCTTCGCCTAGAAGACTCCTTTCGGGACGCTACCTGCCACACGGGCCCCACCTGGCAGAGAGGGGCCCGGCGCTCTGAGGGACTCGCCCACACGCTGGGGCCTGGTCGCCCGCCTGACGTGTGGGGCCCTCGCCCGGCGCTCTGAGGGGCTCGCCCACACGCTGGGGTCTGGTCGCCCGCCTGACGTGTGGGGCCCTCGCCTGGTCTTCTCCAGGACTCTTCATACCCCGGTATTTATTATACGGACAATAACATTCATAATTCCGCATATAACATCAATCATGCGACCAATTCACACATAAACATTCATATATCATCACATATAAAGTTCACAAATCCCCAAATCCATAGTAGTAACACAAGTCGACAATTTAACAAAAGAGTGCAATAACTCCATACATAAATCACGTACGGCATACAACTCACAATATCACAAATGCAACAAAAGGCTTCAATTTGGAGGAGTGGCGTCCTGAGGTGTACCGGTGAATCGATGACCACTACCGGCATCACCTCCAGAAACAAGGACGTTGCCAACTGAGGGAGAACTTCTCGTCGAAGCATTGTTGCCTAAACCAACATTTGGATTGTCGACTTGCTGGTTACCTTCAACACTGGCATCAGGAAGGGGAGTGAAGGGAGCTGGCTATGCAAAGATCGATGGAGTGGAAGCGGAGGGAGATCCAACGACGCTCCAAACTGTCGCGTCATGTATGCCTATAAATAACGTAAGTATTGTATTATTATCTAAAATACGCAAACAATGCATTAGTAGGTAGAATCTATTGAAATAAAACTAACAATTATGGTCCAATGTCAAGTATATATTTGCTATTTTACTCTAAATGTCAAACTATATATCTAAAATACCAAAGCAATACATGTCTAAGTATTAATTCGTTGTTTTTCTCTAAATGGTCCAATGCACAAATATGGAATGAACTATATTCGAAGCAGGCATACGCTACACCATGACACATTAATATCAACGGACGATCTATCGGTAAAAGGTATATACAATGTCACATAGTCTGTTGGCAAATGCTTTACCGACAGACGCCTAGCTGTCGGTTAAAGTCCTGTCGGTGAAGACTTTTATCGACAGACAAGTGTTTATCAACAGACCCAATCAATGGAAGAATTGTCGACGGACTATCTAGCGACAAACATATATTTGAAATTGCTACCTTTAAGCTCATGAGTGTTCTCAGTTTAGTAAATGACAAGTTTATCAACCATTCACTTGTTAATGTTATTATGAGACATGATGATGCTACTGTTTTTTCTCTCCTTCAAACAGAATAATTTTTCGTCCAATAAGCCTTAATTTAAAAAATGCTATGTTGTGATAGGGTTCTTTATTAAAGAGTTATTGTGTACCAATTACCAAATATGTCTTTAACAAAATTTCAATACTGCACAAACTCCCAAAGATAATATATTTTAAAAAGTGTCCTAGGCTTCTAGCTCTATTCTCTAAAAAGTCTAGAAAACATAAAGTGGCCTGTTACTCCATGCAACAGATTTTCTCACAGGAAATGAATCTCATACTATAACCATTCTAAATCCTCAGATTATATGCTTCAGGTAAATTAAGGACACATCATTCTGTAATATAAAATGATACCTTATGCGTACCGATTGGGTGGGAGATGGTCAGAATCAGCAAGACCTTGGTTTGTTGCATTAGGCGGTCAGAGACCTTCATGAAGCGGCTGGTTGTACATGCTAGGGGAATGTGATCAGTGTTCCTACAAGAAGGTTGCAACAATTCCTTCATATAATAGAACAGGTAGGTAGTAGCAGTGTCATAATAGTTGTGTATGTACAAAGTATACAAAATATACCTGCTTAATTCATTCATATAGTTTGTATTCTTATTTTCCATGCTGCATTGTTAATGTTTTTAATAATACCTGCAAAAGCAACCCAGCTAAACAAAAAAATTGCACTTTTATCTTCAGAATGTCAAAGAGGCAATGCTCTTAGCAAGATTAACTGGAGCTTAACATAGGAGAAAGAACGGTGTAGAGATTATGATAAGAGAATGTAGTATATATTATAATATTAAACAAGAAAGAGTCCACTATAGCATCATCAAAACTACCATCAAGGTTGTTTCATTATCATCTCTGGACAATTTGATTGAGCTATTTTTATGTGCATCTATTCCCCACGAGATGCACAAGAAGAACATAAATTTAAAATCAGAGCACGACATGAATCAGTTCGTTAGTAGTAGCCTCAAAAAGTAACAATAATTAACCTAAATTTAGTCCCTAATATTCGTGTATTTTGTGTTTGCACAGAATTGACAGAAAGGTCTATTAATTTTCGATCTAGCAGAAGGTGCATCAGACGAATAACAACTAATTCTAAAAATTGATCAAATTAGGCATGATATAATTTAACATACATACCAATAAGGGGCATGGGGTGCCCAGCAACGGTTGAGGGTGTGGGGCATCGTAGGTGGCAGAGGCGAGAGTTGGCTAGGAGCTGGTATGGCATCTTGCCTCGTAAACTACGAAAGGGATTACAGATCGGGACGAAGCGCGGGGTGGCAGCATGGGGCACGGCGGCGGTGGCTGAGGGGGCGGCATGGGGCAGCGGGGGGGGGATGTGGGAACGCTAGCTGCGGCTGTCGATTTGGGGATGGATAGAGCTGGGGTAATAAGTTATGCAAATAAATTTACATCAGCCTACAGAAGTTCATGTAAATAGGCTCATATTTACATCCGCTCTAACTAGACTTGTGTAGGAATTCACACGCTAGCTATGTGCCCTAACTTGCCTAAGTGACTAAGTGCAACAAAAGTAAACATTGAAATAGTCTGATTCACCCCCCTCTCGGCCTTAGGTTCCTTCAGCAATCAATTCAACATCTTGATCCCTAGTTCTTCAGTATTGTTTTGAAAATCTTTTAACATGAAAACCAATCCTTGATCGGTTGTAATCTTCTGAGGACTATTGAATTGATATATAATATACTCCTTCACAAAACTGATTGCTTCAACATTGTTACTTTCTTCAAAGGATTGCCCCAACCCACTTAGTAAAATAATTTGTTGCTACAAGTACGTACTTGTGACCCTTTGACAATGGTGGAAATATTTGACCAATAATAGCAATTCCCCAACCTCCGAATGGCCATGGTTTGACTATAGGATGTAAAATCAATGCCAGAACATTATGAATATTTCTGAATTTCTATCAATGTTCACAACCCTTGTAATACTTGAAATAACCCTCTCTAACATAGTAGGCAAAAAATATCCAACCCTCCTCAACAACCATTTTATCTTCTAGGCTGAATTGTGCATACCGCAAATACCTTTGTGAACCTCTCCCATATCAATTTTAGCTTCCTTAGTATTTAAGCATCTCAACAAGAGGCCTTCGAAAGTCTAATGATACAACTTATCTCCAACCAACACATACCTTTGGGCTCTTCATTTAAGTTTCATATCAGCTTTTCCCTCTGGTTGTTTAAAATAGTCAATAATTTGTGTTTGCCAATTATTTGTTGGCTCTACTGTTAATTTGAACACCATCGGCTTATACCTGGATGCTTATTGTGGGAACAAATTAGCTTCTAAATTTCTCATGGGGTATATGATGTATCAAAAATTCCATAAATCTATCGGCCAAATCCAATTCCTCATATAAGTATCCATTCAAAGCATTGTCTTTGCATTCGTATTCACCAACAATCTTCTTTACTACCAATTGTAAATCTCCATAAACTTCCACTGAATTGGCTCCTGCCTCTTCATGTAGTCTCAAACCCTTGATTAGAGTTTCATACTCAATATGATTGTTTGAACAAGCAGTATCTAACAGAATGCAAATTTAAAAGTTGCTCCCTGTTGGGAAACTATATATAAATCGATTACACACCCATGGCTACATACTAATTCATGAAAGAATAGAATCCAATGGAAAACATTTATCATTGAATACTCGGTTGATGATCCACAACAAAATCAGCTAATGTTTGCCCTTTAATTGTTTTTGTTGGCTTATAAGTTAAATCAAATTTGATTAAAGTATATGCTCGCTTACCAAGACATAATCGTACAATCGGAGCATTCAACATATGCTTATTAATATCGGTTGGACAAACAACTTGTCATTCTTTAGCCAACAAACAATGTCTTCATTAATATACGTGAAGTAAAGGCATAAATAATACTTTTCCACCGACATATACCTTATTTCAGGGTACCATATGACTCTTTCTTTGCCTTCTTGCATTTGAACTGAAATAGCCCCAACAGTCAATGCCACAACAAACAAATATAACCGGAAAGTAATACCTCTTTTTGGAGCAATCAACATAGGAGGATTAAATAAACAATCTTTTATATCATCAAAAGCCTTTGGTTGCTCTTGTCCCCAATAGAATTTATCGACTTCCTTGAATTTTAACTCCAAATTGAGTAATTCAAAATTTTAAATTTATGTAAAATCATGCTCTGCTTGCCATTAAAATATTTGTAACATTTGGTAATTCCATATTTTGTTCTCCTTTTTTCATGAGGCATGGTAGGTTTGATTAATTTTTCAATAAAATTTACATCCGGAAAGTTTTATTTTTGTAATTTCAAATCTAGAAATAGATAATTTTATGAATCTGTAGGAATTTTTCTCATGTTTTTATGAATTTATATGATTTTATGATTTTTCTATTTTGTAACGTATTAAAAAGGCAGAGGCATAATGGTCATTTTGTAACTCTGTTATATTCTTTACCGCTTGAGTGGCACTGAGGGAAGAAAAAACTTAAGCCGGTGGCATGTAGGGGAAAAGAGAAATTCCAATGAAAGATAGGGAATTTAAAACTTTTCCAGTGGCATAGGGAATTCTCTCTTTCCTCTTCCTGTCACTTGATCACTACATCATCAATACAAATTTTGATAAATTTGTCAATCTAGTCATAGAAAATAAGAATCATGGCCCACTGGTCAGCCTAAAAGTAATCACTACCCAATCAAATGAACCGATTGACTTAGGAGACCTGAAAGTTGTTTTATTCACATGTTTTTCTACCATGAAAATCCGATTACATACCGCATTACCATCAAAGAAAATGATCATGCGATTTCCTGATACTGTATCGATAAGTCTATCGACTATTGGCATCAGATACTCGTCTTTATAGCTTTCTTTGTTTAAGTCCCTAAAATCAATACATACATGAATTTTATTTTAATAATTTTTTCTTATAGGGAGTATACTTGAAATCTAATTGGCATATTTGCATGGCCTTATAAATCTAGCTTCTAACAGCCTTCCAATTCCCACCCTTTACTTAGGCATTGTTCTTTTCAGCGTATCGTGGTGTTGCGTATTACTGTATCAAATTTTGTTATTTTTATATAGCCTATATGTTGTGATAATTTGTAACGATTTTTTCGTGGCTTTTAGTAGTCCTTCCAAAGATCCTAAAACTATTTTTAATTATTTTTTATAATCTTTAGACCTCTTTTTGAGGGCTTTCAAATTTGCTACAGTATTACGCAAACGCAACGATACGCTGAAAAGAGCAAGGCCTTAATCAAAACATCAATCTTGCACAGAGTCTATTAAAATGATTGATAGCCTGGTTTCATCCTGATCCTATGTCCCATAATGAATTGACTTAGTCCAGGCATCTCACAATATTCCGAAGCAAAACAATCTCTGTATTCTTTCATAATATTAATAAGATGTTCTTTAAATTCTTTTAAAGTTGGTCTTCTCGTCATTCCATGACCTATATCTATTTCTTCTAATTCATCAACCTTGACCTAATTTATGCTCACAATCTTCTAATGTTTTTGGTTGCATAAATCTGATGTTTCAGAAGCTCCAACAGAACACGATCCCAACAAAATTAGCTTAAAGCCAGATTTGCCAATGCTAATGAAGTTGCATTCATCCAAAGGTTTTCCATATAAACATTCTTGTCGACGGTTGAGATAACGATCTCAAGTCGCTAAGGTTCTTTAGAAGTGAGATAGGAGACACGCCGAACAACCACGAACAACAACGAGCAGGAGATGGGGTTTTATCCTCGTTCAGCCTCTCGGAGAGCTAATAACCCTCGCCCAAATTTTCTTATATATCGAGATGAATACAAGAGGTGGCTCGACGAGACGAACAAGTCTCACGAGATTATGGGTGTACAAGGAGCAATGTGCTATGATCGGTGTCTACCGGATGCTAAAAGCTAGATCCAAGTCGTAAAACTCGTCCCTCTACACGCCGTAGGGCCTTGTTTATATAGTGCGAGCAAACCGACCTCCGAGGGAATATCGGGCGGGATAACTACGAGATCGTGAACGAACTCGGTACATGCCGATATGTCCCGAGGCGATAAGGCATACTCTAGTCTTGGGGATCACGACTCCTATTCCAATCAGGAAACCAACGTCAGGGTCTTCACGTGGCTGCAGAACTCTGCTCGAGACGGACTCAAACACGATTCCTTGGCCGTTACGCATCAGCTCTGCTAGGAGGCTGTTCGGCAGGATGCATACGGGCCAGATAGAACCTTCCAGGGAGCTGGGCCCTAGTAGGCTGTTCAACTGGGCCGTCAGGGAGTGGGCCATGGCAATGGGCCGTGATTTTATCCTCGACAATTCTACTGCTCTAGAAACTCCTATGTTGTTTGAATCAGTTAAATTAACTTGATTCAAGGTATCTGCTGGTACAATTTCAACTTTGTCACCATTCCATTGGATCAAAAGCTAATGCATTGTGGATGGTACACAACAATTCGCATAAATCAAATCATGGCCCAAAAGCGTTCCATAATTCCCCTTGAATTCAACAACAAAGAACGTTGTCGGTAAAGTCTTGCTACCCATCGTGAGCTCCAATATGAGTACCCCTTTGCTGGGGTTGGATTCCCATTGAAATCATTCAAGACCATGTTGCTTTTAGTTAAGTCATCAATTTGACATACTTTCCCAACTTCTTATGGGTGGTATATGTCATGAGATTGATTGTAGCTCCAGAATCAACAAATAACCATGAAATCAGATTACCATTGATATACCCTCTTAAATATAAAGGCTTTACCAGCCCATGCACTTCTTCTTGCCTCTTGAATATTGCCTCTTGGGTTTCCAACAAAAACTATGCAAAAGCCATTTGTTCACCATCACTTTCCCCATCATGCATCTGAAAATCGCTTGGCAGAACACAGATCATGTTGATGTCTATTGCATCGGCTTTCCTGCCCCTGAGTTTTTTGTTACAGTTGATTTAACCTTGGGACTCCACTCTAGCTTCACAAGTAGCAACTTGTTGAAACTTGTTGAATACAACATCTCTTTCATAGTCTGCCTCAGCTTCTAGTATTTTTGCATTGTGCGCTCTCTTAAGTCGACGCCTCTGAGACTTGGACATCCCTTTTGGACATTAATCGGAATTGTGCACCATCAGCTCCCGAGCTCCTTTTTCACAGGCCCAGGACATTCATCTTTAGACATTTGAGCCGATACTTCATAAGGACTCTTTCCAGTCATTGTACTAAAACAATGCTACACTATGGGCAATTTTCGATAGTTGGCAATTCCAACCCTTCTCTCCAACAATATCAGAAAACGAACATCATCAATGAGGATTTTCTCTACTGGTCCTACCAGGTTTCGGAGAAAACTTACTCTTCTCTACCCGGCGCTCCAGAAAAGGATTTTTCTCTAATGCCTCCCGATAACTCATTAAATGTTACCTTGGGTCATACAGCCAACTTGTGCATTGCTCCTCTTCACTTCATACCATTTGCTAGGTGCCAAGTCTACTTTTCTCTTCACAGTCTTATATTGGAGATCAAGATTTCCTTGTACAACAACCTTTTTAAAACTGACCAACACTTGAGTTTGAGGATAGCTTGAAATAGCTACATCGGTCACTTTCTCCTTCCTTTTGTCGATGCCACCCAAGCATTGAACTATGTTGATCAGGAATGGCTCTTCATCAAATTGCACCTTCGACTTATCATCGAACTTAAGTCGACCCTTGTTTGAAAGCATTACAATCATTGGTACTATGTGAATAAGAGTTGTGCCACTTACAATACTTTCTCTTCTTTAGTTCTTCTGCTGTCGGTAATACATGACCAATGGGAAGTTTGATCTCATTCTCCTATAAAAGGTAATCGAGAGCTTGTCACACTTGAAAACATAAATAGCACATTTGACCGCTTCTAGTCGGCTTTTAACCTTTGGCCATGTACAATCTAACTGTTTATTGTTATTCTTGTTCCTTTCAACAACATAAACTTCAGCTATTTCCTAGCCTAAATAACTATCGGTTTCATGATTCAGATAGTTTACAACCTTATCATTGTTTTCTGTGATATTCTGGCCCATTGTGATTAGAGGCCCGTTTGGCCCATGTGGAGTGGTAGTGGTGGAATAGTACCACCTTGCCAGTTGAGAGAAAGTTTACTCAGTATATAAGGCCTGTTAGGTCCAATCATAGCACCTCGGGTTAACCCTTTTGGACGAAGCGAGGCCGAAAGTCCAAGCAGGTGCTATGCATGCGTGGGCCAGCCCGTAGGTAGGCTGGGCTCTAAGTGAATTTGGGCTAGGGTGTTACAAATGGTATCAGAGCATCAACCCTCGCTGTGCGGGCCATGTGGGCTAGTTGCGCGAGCATATAGCGCATGGGCGTGTGGGCCGGGATGGTCACACGACATGTCATATGGGTCGGCACTAGACACACGGCGATACCGGGGAGATCTCGGACATTTGCCGTAAGCGGTGTCTTTGTGTCGACGAGGACGCCACCGATTAAGTGGGGGTGAATGTGATATTCGCCCATTGTGATTAGAGGCCTGTTTGGCCCATGTGGAGTGGTAGTGGTGGAATAGTACCACCTTGCCGCTTGAGAGAAAGTTTACTCAAGATATAAGGCTCATTAGGTCCAATCATAGCACCTTGGGTTAACCCTTTTGGACGAAGCGAGGCCGAAAGTCCAAGCAGGTGCTATGCATGCATGGGCCAGCCCGTAGGCAGGCTGGGCTCTAAGCGAATTTGGGCTAGGGTGTTACATTTTCCTTGAATTCTTTCTTATGAATTTTACTTTCAGTGTGTCGACTTACTTTGAGACCATATGGAGGTCGCACCGTTTGTGATTTCATCAAAGTTTATGCATATTTGAATGAATTTGGGTGAGGCAAGGCGTGTCGGGGGAATTCCATAAGTGTTGGAGTTGTTTCGCATTTTTAGGGTATTCCTATGCTCGGAAAATTTAAGTGTTGTAGACAAACAATATAGGGAATTTTGAGGCACATAACTTTCATTGTGACAACCTTTTTATTTGAGTTTTAGAAAAATTCGTAAAAAATCAACATGGTTGTTGCTGTGTGGAAAAGGGAATGAATATGGGCATTTTGGGGGAGTTTGTGAATGCTTTGTTTTGTTATGCATTCGATGGTCAATTTATGATGGAAATGGACTAACTTGCATGTATCAAGGAAATTTGGGTTTTGGATGGACTAATCTTTGTGGCATAGGTCTAGGTGGACTATCGTCGGCAATAGGCCATGGATGTGAACTAGAGGTTCGGGGGTCGTGAACAGAGAAGATGGTGTGAAAGATGGGCCGCAACTGGCGAGTGGGACCGAGGCACGGGTAGAGGATTGCGGGGGCTAAAAACTTCGCAGTTGGGTTGAAGCAGTTGCCTCCGGTGTGAGCATGTACAAGAGTGAAATATGCAGTGCATATTTTGGTGGAATATGCAAGGCATATTCTTGTCTTGGTATGTTGTGTATCAGTGTATGTGAACAAATCTTAATCATCTAGGAGCAATATGAGGGTATCGGCAATTCCTCGCAAGATACTGCTATACTCTGGAGCTCCTAGCCTATATGAAGGGGAAGGCTATCTCCCACTTCACTTGTGGCACTCGTGCTGACATTTGGGGTGAGTTTAGGTGGACTTGTAAGTGCTTATCCTGTAGTCCTACCTAGTATTGTGGCTTTGTAATACCCCCAACTCAAAGCAAAGAAAATGATGAGAACATTTCCACCAAGGATACGACCGCTGCCCCTACTTCCTCTCCTACCAATCCATCTTTCTCGCCAAGCGGCCTAAATCCAGAAGATCGATCTTTTAAGCCCCCATCAATGGACCAGTGCCTCAAGCACACACCCCGAGGATAGCCCACACGCCAAGGAAGGCCCCATATACAGGCCCAAGATGTCAACCAGCCCAGTTCAGTCATCCAGCAGCACGTCAAGTTCAAACAAGCGTAACTTGGGCTCGCGAACTCCGTTTTCGATGTACAACCATCCATTGGAAAGTTTAGGAGATATGTTTTCCAATAAATCCATCTCCACATCTGTTGGTTTGGAACCGTAGGTTGTAGCTAAAGTTTGATTCAATATTAACATATTGTTATCTTTTGTATTAAACATGGAGGCTTAATTGGTATTTGCTAAAAAAGTAAATAAGTATGTCATATGCTATTTTTTACGTATGTAAAATATGTGATTATTTATCCAAACCCGATCTGAGATTGATCCATATTCGTCCTGTATTCATATCTCAAATAATTCAAATTTGAATCCATTTCTGCGTTATTTGTATCTAGAGAAAATAGGGGTTAGGATATGGGACTGGCTGTATTTGCCCGTGTCCGACTAGTTTGCACTCCTAGAATTCCAAGTGTTGCAGTCAATTTCTGCAATGAAAAATACATATTTGGTCGTCAAACTATTCGCACCAGCCCTGGTCTGTATACTCTAAAACTATAATTAACTATTCATCAAACTCTTAAAACCGAACATGGATAGTCCCTTGACCGGTCAACCATCTATTTTGGATGTTTTTTGCTGAACGGATGCTTATGTTGCTAGTTTTGCTCACGTGGATGCTTATGCTGCGTGCTTTCTGACGTTGGACAACAACATAAGCTGCCTCTCTCCTGTTCTCTCTCATCTCTCACAGTTTTATAAGAATCCTTTTCCCCATTCTTTCTCACCACTCCTAGTTTTCACTCTCCCTCATCTCTCACATCTCTCTGCTCTCATGTTGGTGAGCCGGCACTGGAGGGTGCGACGGAGGTTGACATGATGGCAGGCGGCGCTGGAGGGTGCGACGGCTGCAGGTCGTTGCTGGAGGATGTGGCTCACCATTATCGCCCTAAGCTCATCGTGGATAGGAAGCTTGACGGCGTGTTCTCCGCTCAACCACTGCGGATCACACCTGGTCGATTTTACTCGCTAGCCGACTCGATCAAGCTCGATTCGATTTGAGCGTCGGGCTCAACAAGGAACGACTCAGATTTACCTGTTCGGACCCCTCGCGGGTAATAGTCCTACTCTGCCGAGCCTTAGCTCTTTTCTCGATTGTGGTTGAAAGGGAAAGTCTTTACAGAGTGCTCTCACTGGCCGAGTGTTGAATCCTACCTAACGTGCCCCTTCCTCTCTCTCCTCTCCTTTTATACAAGCCTCGAACCGACGGAGAGAGCCGAGGAGTAGGCGATCTGTGCCCAAGATAATCGACAAGACCTGACAGAAGAGACAGCGTGCGCGTTGCCCGCGCCCACGCCTTGCCCGCCCTCGCGTGCTCGCAAGTGGCCTCTCACCCGCATACCACACCGGTGAGTCTGCGGGTGGGGCCTACTGCGCCTCCCGACGCAGGCGGCCTCTTCAAGCAAACCTCCTCTCTGCTCACAATTCTTGGCGCCACAGTGACCGCTTCCGGACTGCAAGGGCCATCAGAAGCGTAATCATTTCTTCCATTGTCTACTCGCTGCGTGATGTCTCATTAAATGCGCTTCGTCCTTGGCGGGGGAGCCTTCGTCCCAAGACTCATACGCAATACTCCACACGCTGGCCCCGCCTGACGCAGCGGGGCCCTCACCGGTCTTCGAGAGGGGCTCACCACGCGCACTTTGGCGCGTGGGGCCCTCGCCTCACCATCGGAGGGGCTCGCCCACAAGCCCGCCTTGGCGCGTGGGGCCCTCGACTTCGCCTCCAGGGCTCGCCCACGCACCCACTGGCCTGGGGCCTCCCGGCCTCGAGGGGCTCGCCCAGCGCCACTGGGCCTCGCTCGCCCGCCGACGCGTGGGGCCCTCCCGCCTTCTCGAGGGCTCGCCCACGCACCTCGGGCTCGCCGCTTTGGCGACGCTGGGCCCTCCCTGCCTTCGAGGGCTCGCCACGCCCTAGGGCCTCGCTTCGCCGACGCGTGGGGCCCTCGGCCTTCGAGGGGCTCGCCCACGCCATTGGGCCTTGCTCGCCGCTGACGCGTGGGGCCTCTCTGGCCTTCGAGGGGCTCGCCCACGCGATGGGGCCTTGCTTTCGCCTGCGCCGACGTGGGGCCCTCCTGGCCTTCGAGGGGCTCGCCACGCCATTGGGCCTTGATCGCCCGCTTTGACGCGTGGGGCCCTCTCGGCCTTCGAATGCTCTTTGTAGCCCGTATTTATTACAAGACAGAGGCCGGGTCCACCATGATACGCGAACCGTCACGGGTACTTTTTTCTTCTTTTGCGCGGCGGAGACGAATCGTGGGAGCCCACCACCGCGACGCCAGACGCTGATTCTCCACCGCACACGATCTTCCTTGGGAACTACGCCGCTGAAACCAAAAACGCGGGGCAAATGATGGCGCCCGCAGCGGGGACGGAATCAAAATCATCACGCTCACGCCCACGCCTATAAATATTTCACTCGGCGCGTAATCCTTCCGACGCTAAGTCTTAAGGTGGTCCTCTGCCTTCTTCGCCGCTACCACAAGATTCTCGCCAATCGCCACCAAGCCTTTCGCCAGCGCCACCGCCAAATCTTCCATGGCTCCCAAGCGCAGCAAGGGCGCCATGAGATGCCGCACCATCTTCGGAGCTGCCTTGCTCGCTTCCACCGTCGATGAGGATCGGTGGCGCGGCTTCAATCTTCGTGCCACCGACCACCGCCCGGTTCAGCCGGCACCATCATGCCGAGTCCTCGCGGGGAGATCGTGACCTTCTCTGAAGCGTCTTGGGCGGGCCTTGTCCCGCCGCACTCGAATTCTTCACGGGGTGCTCGCCTATGGGATCCAGCGGCGCACCTAGTTCCTAACTCGATCATGGCTCTGGTCATCTTCGCCCACCTCTGCGAGATGTTCGTGGGGCGATGCGAATCTCCCGCTTTGGCGTCGACTCTTCGCCTTGCACACGGCTCGCGCCGAGCGCGTTGGGAGTCTGCTACTTCACGCTCGCGTTACCTCGCCTTTATCACTTCGCGGTCAAGTCCAACTGGAAGGACTGCACACCGCAATGGTTGTACGTGGAGGACTCAGCGGCTGCGACGATCTTGTTCTTCCCGACGATCGCGGAGCCCACCGCCGACCAGGGGCCCAATAGACGCGACGATCCGGCGAAAGCACGGAGGTGATGGCGGCGCGATTAGCGAGCTCCGCCGCCAGGCTCACCGGAACCCACGGCGGCGGATTTTTTGCGGCGCCGACTTTGCCCGCTCCGCTTGAGGGCGCGCCCGCTGGGCGTACTTTACGGCGATAACGACGGACCAGCTACGCTTTGGAGGTGAATACCCTCGCGCTCTTTTGGATTTTGTACCTTCCTTCTTTCCATTTTGGCTAATAGCCAACTCTTTGCTTCTTCTTGGTGTTCACCGATGGGAACGTCTTGGGCGACGTGTTCGGGGTCAAGGGCGGGATGATGACCGCCGACCGACGGCATCGCTTCGCGGCGGGAGCATCCGCCCTCTGCGGCCCAGGACCAGCGGGGCTCAACCTTCACTTGCGGGCGTTGCCCCTATGGAGGTCTCTCGTCCTGCGGTCCAAGTGGCCCGGGACCATCTGCAGATCCGCGAAGCCGCCACCGGCGACCGCCTAAGCTTCCGCGGCGGCTGCCTGTCGTGGCGGTGACTCGCCGCGCTCTCGGAAGCGCCGCCTCATCCTTGCTGTCGACGACGACGACGAGGAGGGAGGGCGAGCCAAGAGAGCGCTCTTCAAGTCTGGGCTTCACGCCCGCCCGCTGCCCCAACCAATGGGGCCTGCTTGCTATCGCCGCCGCTCGCCATCGGGCGAGAGCGCTGGCGACTCTTCAGAACTGGCTGGCGCCGCTGCGCCGGTTTCTTCGCTGCTCGCCTCATGCGCTGGCGGCGCTTTCTTCTGTTTGGCCTTCGCCGCGCCGCGCACCGCTTCGCGCCAGCCTGCGGCGTCGAGTTCGGCGGCGGCGATCGCGATCATGCGATCAAGCCGCCACCTCCGCCGCAAGCAAGCGACTTGAGCTCCCCTTCAGCTTCGCCTTGGCGCACCGCTTCAGTTGGCTTTCCTGCGCTTTCGCACACTTCGCGTTAGTGTTAGCATGCTACGCGGTTTTTTCATACCGAACCTGTTTGTCCTTCTTGGAACAGACGGACGCTGGGCATCGAGCTCCGCCCACGCGACTTCGCCAATTTCCCCGCCGCCGCCGCCTTCGACGGAGGTCGCTCGTGGCGGCGGAGAGTCCGGCGCGCGGGGGAGAACCTTCGCAACCTCGCTTTCTGGCGCGCCGCCATCTCGGCCGTGACCGCCGACGTGGGGCGCCTTTTGGGCGCCGCACCTCTCCCGCACTGGGCGACGCGGAGTAAGCCCTTGCCTTGGCGGAGCGATCCGCCCGGCGAATCTGCGGCGGCCCTTGGCCAAGAGACCGCCAAGGAGGCGATGACCAGCGAGGTCTGCGGCAGCCTGCCGCCGCCGCCTCGCCGCCAAGCGGATCGAAGACCTCCGCCGAGCACTTCGAAGCCCCGACCCTCGCCGACATGTGCGCCTGCCTATCATGGCTTCCGGGGCGCCACAGATCCACTGGTGTTTCCTGCATCCCCGCTGGAGGAGACGGCCGCGACGCCGGCGCCGCGGACGGGCCGCCCAAGCCTCTGCGCGTCTTCCGGCGGCGCTGACGACGCGGGCGATCAAGACGGTCGCCACGGCGCTCTTGAAGCCGCGCGGTTCATCTGAGGCAATCGCTCGCCCGGCCGCGTTTGACCTCGACGCCGCCGCCGGAGAACCTTGGCGCCACCGACCGGTTCGAGCGGTAGCGGGTTGACACCGCCGCCGACCAAGCGTGTCCATGATGGGGCGCCCGCTCCGGCGGAAGGCGCAACCGAGGAATGGAGAAGCTCCTGCCTTTTTTGCCTTGTGATCGTTGCCTATAAATGCAAACAAACTTTTGCTCTTTTCTTTGTGAGTCTTATTTGAACTTATACGATTTAAACTTGCGAAATCGAACTGGGCACCCGCCGCCAAGGCTTTAGATCAACGCTCGCCGCAAGTGAGCGCTGTTTCCTTAGGCATCTGGTTACTTCAACCCTTATGGCCTCTCGCAACCCGACTTAAACATTACGTGGCGGCGCTTAGCTTCCGGAAGTGGTCTAGTCGCGGTGCATTGTTGGCGCATTGCCTAGACCGAGCCGACACACCAGGCTAGAGCCCGCTCTTCGTCGCCGCCTCGCACCAACATAAGTTATAAGCGTTTGCCTTTGCAATCAAGGGGCCATCAGCCTTAAGTACTTTCGCTACCAGCTTTCGGCAAAATGTTCTCTAACAGACCTTTCTAAGGCTAAGCCACTGATCGCCAAAAAGTTTTAGATAGAGCTTTCTGTTGAAAGTGAGCGCTTTTTCCTCAGGCATCTGGTTACTTCAACCCTTATGGCCTCTTTGCGAACCGACCCTAGACATCGCGTGGCGGAACTTAGCCTTCTAAGTGGTCTAGTCGCCGGTGTCATTGTTGGCGCATTGCTAGACCAAGCCGACGACCAAGTTAGAGCCCGCCTTCCGTCCGCCGCCTCGCCCAACCATGAGTCATAGGCGTTAAATCCTTGCAACTAAGGGCCATCGCCTTGAGTACTTTTTTTCGCTAATGACTTTCGACGTATGCTTTCTAACAGATTTGAGGCGAAAAAAACAGATGCCCACAAGGAGATGAACTTATCTCTTATTGAAGATAGCTTTGTACAACGCAGACCCGAGGCGGTGAAGGAAGAAGACCTCGCCGCTCGGCTCCAAAGGAAGGCCGGAAAAAAAAGGCTTCTGGAACTGCTACCTACGGGTAGAACTTCCTCAGCTGCTCGACGTTCCAAGTGTTCGCCAATTCACGACCGTCCTCGAATGCGAGCCTGACTGAGCCCGGGCGGGAGACTGAGACCACCTTGAAGGGCCCTCCACGGGGAGACAGCTTTGTTGCGCCACTGCGTTTGATTTTATGCAGACGAGGTCGCCCAACGCCGTGTTCTCACACACACCGCCTTGCTTGATAACGGCGGTTACTGCTTGATACTTGGCGGCGGATCGCCGCCTGCCTCGGATCTCCTCCAGAGATTTACTTCATCCCGACGGCCGTCGGTCTTGATCTTCGCTGAACGCCGCCACTCTTGGGGAATCAAGCGAGCTCTGATGGGAGCACCGCCTCAGAGCCATACACCAGGAAAAAGGGGGTCTCGCCGGTGGCTCTGCTGGGAGTTGTCCGCAGCGCCCACAATACGGTGGGAACTTCCTCCGCCCAGCGCTTGCCGCGCTTCTCCAGGCGGTCGAACGCCCTTGTCTTGAGCCCTTTGAGTACTTCCGCGTTCGCCCGCTCCACTTGCCCATTGCTCTTCGGGTGCGCAACGGAGGCAAAGCACGCTTGGTACCCAACTCCTCGCACCAGCCTCTTGGAAATCGCCGCTTTTGAATCGGCGCCATTATCGATGATAATTTGCATTGGCGACATCGAACCGACGAAGATGCTCTTCATAAACTTGATAGCCGCTGCGACGTGATCGCCGGACCGCGAGGCTTCAACACACTTGGTGAACTTGTCGATGGCGATTTAAACGTATGAGTGTACCCTCCGGCGCGCTCGTGAACGGGCCTGAATGTCCAAATTTCTGCATCGCGAACGGCGGAGAGCGGAATGGTTTGCGGCGCTGGGCCGGTCGTGGATTTGCTTAGCATGAAATTGGCACGCCGCATTTCCTCACCAAATCGAAGGCATCCCGAGGGCGATGAGCCAATAGAAACCGTGGCGAAAGCTTTCCGACCAACGCCCGGCTCCTCAATGGCTCCGCGACATGCCTCCATGGATCTCGGAGAGAATTTCACTCCCGCTTCCCGAGTGACGACTTCAAGAGAACTCCATTTGCGCTCGGGCGATATAGGTCCCCACCTACCGGTATGGCGCTTGGCCTTGCGGCGCTATCTTCTCGGCCGACGCGTCATCGTCGGGATCACTCCATCCCGCAGTAGGCTAGGATTGATCCATCCATCGACCTTCCCGGACGAGTGCGACGACGTTACAGACATTGTCGCCGACGACTCCGCTGGCTCGGCGTTTCCGCCTCAACCGCCTCGGCGGTTCTTCGCCTCCTCCTCTAATCGGGAGCTGCGGCGAGATTGGTGACGTCTCCTCCAGAAGGTGGGGCTGCGTCGAAAGCGTCGTCCCCACCGTAATCGGGGTCTGCGACGAGACGGTCACGTGAGTCTTTCTTCAAAGACCCCAAATTTAACAGTGCCCTTGACGAGGCAATGCGAGATAGTTCATCCGCCATGTAGTTGTCACGGCGGGGATGTGCACGGCCCAAACCTCAAAGTGCCGCTCCAACCGGCGCACCTCCGCCCGTAGGCCGCCATGACGGGATCCGGCAGAGAAATCCTTCCTCGCTGGTTGATGACCGGAGAGAGTCGCTTTTACTTGTAGCCGCGGATGCCAAGGGTCGGTTACCCCGAGCCCGCGAGCGATATTCATACTCCGCGGCGTTGTTGGTGGCGCGGAAGTCCAAGACCACCAGTGCCGAACGACATCGCCGATGGGAGACACCAGACGACGCCACCAACCCCTCCAAATTGAATGAGCCGTCAAGAAGAGAGTCCACGGCGAGAGACCGGGTATCTTCAGTTCTGCGTCCACGAGTCCACTCACGATGAACTCCGCCAGAGCTTGCCCTTTGATGGCCGCTCGGGAGCGAATTTAAGATCGAATTCCGCCACTCCATGGCCCACTTGGCGATGCGACCCGTCGCCTCGCGGTTGAAGAGGATCTCCGCAAGGGATACTTGGTCAACACTGTGACTTCTCGCCCACAGGAAGTAGTGGCGTAGCTTCGGGATGTTGTCAAGACGGCGTAGAGCATCTTCCGTGCTTTGTGAATACCTTGTTTGGCCGTGGAGGACCTTGCCGACGAGTAAATGGGCGCTGACGCCTCTCTCTCGCCACCAAAGACCGCTACCGACCGCTGGGGTTTGCGCGACGTAGAGGATCAGCGGCTCGCCTGTCAGGGGCGACCAACGACGGGCGGGGAGGTAAGGTACTTCTTCAGGCCGTCGAACGCCTCCTGCGCCTCCGCCGTCCACTCGAATTGGTTGGTCTTCCTTAGGAGCTTGAGCAGTGGGAGACTTTTGTCCCCCAGGCGAGCTATAAAGCGGCCCAGGGAGGTCAAGCAGCCCACCAAGCACTGCATCTGCCGAAGTCGCGTCGGGGGCTTCATGTTCTCGATCACGCGATCTTGTCGGGTTCGCCTCAATCCCCTCGGGAACGAGGAATCCCAGCGGCTTGTCTGACGGAACGATTTAACACGCATTTCTCTGGATTAAGCTTGATGCAAGACTTCCTCGGGTTGGCGAAGGTCTCTTCCAAGTCGCCGATCAACTCCTCCGCCTTCTTGGACTTCACCACGGTCGCCGACATACACCTCGTGTTCGCCCCACTTGGGAGCGGTGGCGATATGCATGGCTCACCGATAGGTTGGGCCGCATTCTTCAATCCAACGCCATCCTTAGATAGCGAGACGCCCATGGGCGTGACAAAGGCGGTCTTGTCTTCATCTTCTTCGCCATGCTAATCTGGTGGTACCCGAGTACGCATCCGTAGCACACCGCCGCACCCGCAGCTTGAGTCGACGATGAGATCGACGCGGGCAGCGGTACGGATCCTTCGGGCATGCCTTGTTGAGGTCGGTGAAGTCCACGCACATCCTCCAAATACCGTTGGATTTCTTGACGAGGACGGGTTCGCGAGCCACCCGGATGGGCGACATCGCGGACGCACCCCGCCTTAAGAGCTTGGCCACCTCTGGCGGATAACTTCTGGCGCTCCACCGATCGCTTCCGGACTTTTGCATGACCGTCGCGCGGGGAAACGCCGCCAATTTGTGCTCAATCACCTCCACGGGACCCCACCATGTCGGACGGTTGCCACGCAAACACGTCTGCGTTAGGCGGAGGAAGGAGACGAGCGCGCTTTCCTATTTGGCGCCGAGAGGCGCCCACCCGAACGGTTCGCTGGTCTCGACTTCGCTCGGGAGACGCCTTAACCTCCGCGGACGAACCGGGAGGCACGGTCTCGCCGGAGGAGCTCCGGTCGAAGCCTCGGCCTTCAGACCGACGCCCCGCCAACATGTAGGGCGTCCTTGTCGCAGCGGAGCGCCTCCGGGCGGTCCACTTTCAAAACGATGGGGCCGGCTGGCCCCGGGATCTTCACCACCATGTACGCATAGTGGCACACGACCATGAACTTGGTCACGTCGGCCGACCTAGTATGGCGTTGTAGGGGAGGTCGAAATCCGCCACCTCAAACTCGAGCATCTCGGTGCGGAAGTTGTCGGAGCCTCCGAAAGTCACCGGGAGACTAATGCGCCCCAGCGGGACGGACTCAGCCCCCGGCGCGATGCCGAAGAACGGGAGCGTTGGGCGAAGCTCCTGCTGCTGGATTTGAAGCGCCATGGCGCCCGGGCGACGGGAGGTTGAGGAACTCCTCCGTCTACCAAAGACCGCCCTAGCTTTACATTCCGGACCGTGGGTGCAACCACGATCGGAGATGCCCAGGCGGCGATGCTGGTTGGGTGATCGGCTTTGATCGAGCGCAATCGGTGCTCCGACCACGCCACCGTGCCTCACCGACCCAAAGCCGCACGCGGCGCACACCTCTCATCGCACGCTTAAAGCTAGCGTGGGGCGGATAGGTGGCGAACCGCCGTGGATGACGGCAACCTCGCGCTCCGCCTGCTGAAAACCAAGCGAAGCCGCCTCCTTGCCCTTGCCACTGCCGGACGCCTGCTGCTGCTGTTGCTCGTGGACTCGCTTCGTCCACCATCTTCTTTTGCCGACGACATGGCAATCCGCCAAGTCGTGAGAGTTGTTGCGGTGGATGGGACAATAGGGCCTTCCGTCCCACTCGCGGGCGATGGTCTCGCTTCGTCGTCATGCGGCGCTGGGGCCGTCGCGCCACGGCGATCGCCGTAGCCGCCGCCTCGGCCACCCTACGGGACCGTACCCGCCGGCGCGCGACCTCCTCTTTTACGCCGCCGCGCCCATTCTTGCGCTGGCCGTCGCGGTCGTCGTCGTCGTCGTCGTCGCTTTCGGCGGCCATGACCTACCGGTCTCGGCCGCCTTGCGCTTCTTCTTGTCCTTGCCGCCGGGTTCCTCGAGGTCCGGCCTGCGCCGCCATTTTGGCCCCGCCACAGGCCGGGCGGATCTGAGCTCCGCTGGAGGCGACTTGTCGCCAAGGTGAAGAGCTCTTCCGTGGTCTTAATCTTGCGGGTGGCCATCTTCTCTTTGACCTTGGGGTCTCGGCGCCTCTCTAAATGCCGTGACCACGGCGTCGATGGAGATGTCGGGGATGGTGTTGCGGACTGATAGGCGCCCGAATATAGTCGCAAGAACGACTCTCCTTTCTTCCGCTTCCACGCTGTGGAGGTCGTCTTCTACCCCGGCTGCTCAAGGTGCCACGAAGTTGGTGACGAAGAGCTCGAGAGCTCCTTCCATGACCCCACGGACTCGGGGCGGGTTCATGAGCCACGAGCGGGCTCACGGTGAGGACCGCGGAAAGTAGTTCGCTGTAACCTTCCCCGACCCCACCGATCGGTTGCATCACCGTCGATAGATCTCGCAAAACTCATCGGGGTTGGTGGAGCCGTCGTACTTTTCGATGGGGCCGGACGAAACCGCTCCGCCATCGGACGCGCGCAGCTCCTTAGAAAAAGCGCGGCACCCGACGCCGGGAGCCTCTGCTCTGGACGCGTCTCGCCCGCCGCCCCGTCGCCTAGGTGGCGCCAAGAAGCGCCACCCTCACTGGCGGGCAGCCTGGGAACCCTCTTGTGGTCTCACAAGACGGCGGCGACAATGTGATCGCAAGGCTTCGGTCGCGGCCCTGCGGAGCTTGTCACGCAGTCTTCTCCATGCAGCAAGTGGCGGTCCTCCGATGGGACCGAGATCGCGCCACCAGACGCTGGCCGGCCGAGCCCCGTAGGGTCGCCGCTCTTGTCATCTTGGCCCGCGCCTCAACAGAGATCTGCGAGAGGAATGCGAGGGCAACAAAGAACGAGAGGACGCGAAACGCCGGTTCCCCGCCCGAGACTTGCACCACCGCCGGCAGCTGCCGACGAAGCGGCCAAGTTGCCAACCACCACGCCCGCCGGAGTCCGAGTCACCGGAACCGGTGGGTTTTCAAGCGAGGCCCCGCCGCGTGGAGGTTACTGTCTTGAAGTGCACTCCTCCAAGGCCAGCGCCGCCTAACTTGGCCGAGGTGGTCGCTTTCGCCAGGCTCCAGCCTAGGCGGGCGGCCACCGCCGGGTGATCCGCCGCCATCGCCATGGCCGACTCGTGGCGCAGCTCTAGCGGCCGCTTCGCTCCATCGCGATCGCTTCTCGCCATCGCCTCTGAAGAAGGGTCAAGAGCTTGAACCGACGCTAGCGGCCCCTACAGCGGCGCCCATCGACGCGGCGTGTTCTCCGCTCAACCACTGCGGATCACACCTGGTCGATTTTTACTCGCTAGCCGACTCGATCAAGCTCGATTCGATTTGAGCGTCGGGCTCAACAAGGAACGACTTCGCAGATTTACCCAGATTCGGACCCCTCGCGGGTAATAGTCCTACTCTGCGAGCCTTAGCTCTTTTCTCGATTGTGGTTGAAAGGAAAGTCTTTACAGAGTGCTCTCACGAACCGAGTGTTCGAATCCTACCGCGTGCCCCTTCCTCTCTCTCTCTCCTTTTATACAAGTCGCGAGGAGTAGGCGATCTGATGCCCTCAATTACTGCGACAAGACACGACAGAAGAGACGTAAACGCGTCACCCCCACGCCAGCGGCCGCCGCCTCGCGTGCTCATAAGTGGCCTCTCACCCGCACAGTCCACACGGTGAGTCTGCGGGTGGGGCCTACCGCTTCCTCGACGCGGGCGGCCTCTTCAAGCAAACCTCCTCTCTGCACACAATTCTTGGCGCCACAAAGGATGTACCGCCAGACTGCAAGGGCCATCAGAAGCGGTAATCATTTCTTCCATTGTCTACTCGCGTGATGTCTCATTAAATGCGCCGTCCGTCCTTGGGCGGGGAGCCTTCGTCCAAGACTCTTCCGCAATACTCATCACCACGCTGGCCCCGCCGACGCGCGGGGCCCTCACCGGTCTTCGAGAGGGGCTCACCACGCGCACTTTGGCGCGTGGGGCCCTCGCCTCACCATCGGAGGGCTCGCCCACACGCCCGCCTTGGCGCGTGGGGCCTCGACTTCGCCTCAGGGCTCGCCCACGCACCCACTGGCGCCTGGGCCTCCCGGCCTCCGAGGGGCTCGCCAGCACGCCACTGGGCCTCGCTTCGCCCGCTGACGCGTGGGGCCCTCCTGCCTTCGAGGGGCTCGCCCACGCCACGCCTCGCTTCGCCTGGCTGACGACGCGTGGGGCCCTCCTGGCCTTCGAGGGGCTCGCCACGCTGACGGCCTCGCCTCGCCCTTTGGCGCGGGGCCTTCCAGCCTTCGAGGGGCTCGCCATGCTGGCTGGGCCTTGCTCGCCCGCTTTGACGCGTGGGGCCCTCTCGGCCTTTCGAATGCTCTTTGTACCCCGGTATTTATTACACCGACAAAGCTCACCTCCTCCCTCTCCCTCTCCACGCCTATCGCCTCAATCTCCTCTCCCTTCCCTATCTCCAGGCGCCACTGCTCATCCTTCTGTTTTCCTCTCAGCGCCGGCCACCACATCCTCGTCTTCCTTTCCCTCCTCTGGCCACCACATCATCCTCGACCCTCCACCTTTGCATCGGTCGCCACCACCGGTGATTTGAAAGGTACAGAGAAAACAGATGAGGAAGGGAGACAACACAGAATTGAGATGAGGGGAGCAGCGACAGTGAATAGAGATGAGGGGAGCAGTTACATAATACTTGACGTTTTAGGTTTGTCCTAAATCAAAGTTTTAAAACTTTATCTACAAAAATCTTTTAAACTATTTGAATTATGTACATAAAAACCGTACATATAAATTCGTCTTGAAAATGCTTTCATATGTCATATTTTCGTGGATTTTGTAGATATATTTTTATTAGTAATTGATGGTCAAATTTGAATTTTGAATACCATGTCGATATACAAAACGACAATTTTATGAAATTGAAGGAATTATAACATATGGGACCATCTGAGTCACTATGGCCTTGCTCTTTTCAGCGTATAGTTGCGTTGCCATATTACTGTCGTAAATTTGAGAGCCCTTGAAAAAAGTCTAAAAATTATAAAAAAAGTTTAAAATAGTTATAAGATCTTTGAAAGCACTACTAAAACTCATGAAAAAATCTTTATAAATTATCACAACATATAAGTTATATAAAAATAACAAAATTTGATAAACGCTAAAAAGAAAAACACCTTACATAGGTCTGAGTGGCATCGGAGTAAACAGTAAATGCGAATTTTTAAAAGCGGCACGGAGAAAAATATCGTTTTGCTGTGCCAAATGCGCTCATCTTACTGTTCAGTCACAGCGCAGAAAGAACGGGGCAATGGCGGCGACGGCGAGGGCGAGGGCCATCCTCCGGCGCGCCCAGCCCCTCCTCCGGCCGCCTCTCTCCCTGTCCCCTTCCTCCGTCCTGGTTTGTTTCCTGCTTCTTTCACTCCTCACTCCTCAGGCCTCGGGCTTCCCTTTTCTTGTTCCAACCCCTGATGAAGGCACCGAGCCTAGCTGATTCACGTTCGAGCAAGCGGGGACGGCTGCCTTGTCTCATCTTTGTGCGGCAGTCTGGTTGTTCTTTCTTGCTGTAAGCTGGGGGAACGGATGCGCTCATGCGAGCCGTCCTCGGTGCAGAGGCGCCGCCGTTCTGGCCGTCCTTGGGTCGGTTGAGCTACAGTGTGGTGGATGGGATTCTTGCCCGGAATCTGTTCTTGAAATTTGAGAGCTGCTCCATTGTAGAGGCTTCTTGTGCGTAGATTAAAATCAGTGCCGTATGGAGCGTGGTTGGGGCTTGGGAGCATCTTGGGCTTGCGATTTTTGAGGGTCCTGTTCACTCGCAGGCTTCATGATCGTGTGGAGCGATGGACTCGATTTATTTAGATTTTCAGCTTCTGTGTGCACCTTACAGTTTTATCTGCAACAAGATTACCTCAGTTATCGATTGTCATTGTGGTGGATCCTGATTCGTATAATCCTAGGTTTATTAATTTGTTTAGATTTATTTTAATCGTATTGGTTTTGGATTTTCAATTTTCTTACCCAGTTATAACAGAATCATAGAAGTAATCTTGCACCAGCATGATCATTCTCGGCTTTCTTTTTGTTTATGCGGGGGCATACATGGTTCTATCAAATTGGCAGATTTGCGAGCAGTTTAGAAGCACAAATGTTAGATTGCTAGTGTCTCACCTGTAACTGTCACCTTCGTTTTGTTTTTGTTTCTTCAGGAATGTTGCAATCAAAATTTATCATCGACACTTCAGTTTAGCACCTTCGTGGTAGAAGGTATGCAAATTCTGCCTTTTCCTTTCTAAAGGACTGTCATGATTCTAACATATTATTTTCCACCTGTAATACATTTGTGCATCATGATTTTAAGACATCTATTGTAAACAACTTTTTGCATTTAATACCACTTTTTTTTGGCTGCACCCATAGGGGAAAGGGATGAAAATGGGTCAATTTTGTAAATGCTGATGCTAATATCTGTCTCTAATAGCATTGAAGTTTCAATTGCAGTTTGATGCGATTTGCAGGTCTAAATAGTAGCTGTGTATAACATGCTTCTTGAATTTCCTGTCGTGCACCCATAGTTTGGACTAGTTTGGCAGGATACATGTTTTTTGCTTTTGGATTGTGATAACCGAGCATTCTCTGTTTGCGACTAATAGTACTTCTCATTTGTCAAGATTGGGTGATGAATTTTTTTTATTTTTGCAATCATTTTTCAACTGATACTGTAGTTATCTTCTCGTTAGGGAAAGAACAATCAAAGTCAGATGAAGATAGTTGTAATAAGGCAACTGTGAAGCAAAAAGATTTTGCTCTGCAACAAGCTCTGGACCAAATTGCATCTACATTTGGTGAGGAGTCAATAATGTGGCTAAGTCGCTCTTATCGTCCTAAAGATGTTCCTGTCATATCTACGGGATCCTTTGCATTGGACATGGCTTTAGGAATCGGTGGGCTTCCAAAGGTCAGTTAGTGTTATTAATTATCTTGATTGTGTAATTAAATTATTGTAGTATTAGTCACTACTGGATACAAGCCTTAGTGCTTGACTTTCTCATAGGCTGGCCTTTTTATCTCAAGAAGTAGCATGCCAATTGCTTGATCTTACTCCATTCATTATTGGCTAGAAATGAATATAATACATGTTTGAATGTCTAAATTATTCATTATATGAACTGATAAAGTTCCTAATGAATTCCACTTTAATTCATATATGGTTGAACTTTTATGCTCATCTTGTTTATTCTATTGGCTTATGTATTTCTGGTCAGGGAAGGGTTGTTGAAATTTACGGACCGGAGGCTTCAGGGAAAACAACTTTAGCACTTCATGTCATAGCTGAAGCACAGAAGAATGGCGGTAAGTCATAGACCTACATCCAATGACCACCTGTGAATTACTGACTTACATAGCTTCAATCGTAATGTTAACCTTTACAAGATCGCCATAAAAGCAAGAGCAATGCAAAAAGGGAATTAATATGCCAGTGTAGTTTTCAGTTAAAAAATAGAAACTGGAGTATAATCTTTGACTCTTTATTTAGATGATGTATATTTGTTATTCAGAAAAAGTGGTATTCTGCTATTACAATGAGTAGTGCAGCTACCGCCAGAGTTGTCAGTGTTTGCCTCCGTGGTACTTGGGGTGGTTGGGAAATCATGAATTGGCAGTAAAGAA
This sequence comes from Raddia guianensis, assembly GCA_036346415.1. Taxonomy (NCBI): domain Eukaryota; kingdom Viridiplantae; phylum Streptophyta; class Magnoliopsida; order Poales; family Poaceae; genus Raddia; species Raddia guianensis. Next base: position 23,790,805 of record CM070544.1, read on the forward strand.
CATGGGTTAATTTCAATTGACTTTGGGCATTGGTATGAAACTCGTTTCTGTTCTATATCTTGATAAATTAATTAATTGTTATCTATATTTACTTGGGAAAATTACTGTCAGCTACCGTGTGCACGGCCTACACATGCATAAAAATATAAAAGAAATGTGTGATTTTTTTTTTACCACCGAAAATTTGGATATTTGGATTATGCCATCCGCATATACCAGTTTCTTATTAAAAAATGAGCTTAACTTTTAGTACTAATAAGAATGCAGAAATAAATTCACTGGCAGACCTATCATTCAGTGGTGTAAACAGTTTTTGGCCCCAAAAGGGTGGTGCTGTTGCCAGATTTCAATATGCACATATGCTGTTAGGATGTACCTCCTCTACTGGATGCTTTGCCTTTGATTTTATTGAATTGGTTATGATTCTTCCAGGATACTGTGCTTTTATAGATGCTGAGCATGCTCTGGATCCAGCCTTAGCAGAGTCTATAGGTGTGAAGGCAGAACACCTACTACTGTCTCAACCAGATTGTGGTGAACAGGCCCTTGGCCTTGCTGACATTCTAATTCGAAGTGGTTCTGTTGATGTTGTGGTTGTGGACAGTGTACGTAGAAAGTTAGTACCTTCAGCTATATCCATGCTTAGCAGAGCTATATCCATGCTTTGCTTCTGCCTTACTGCTTCCTGGATCACTGGAGCTTAAATGATATGGATAATATTCTGGTTATGCACATTAACATGTTACCTTAAAAATAAAAATAATTATTAAACAATCTACTTATTGATGTATTCACTCAATTTGAGAACTTCAGTGCCTTTCATACTTGTAATAATTTATACTCCAGTGTTGTGCTACCGCCCAATATTACTTTTCTGCTGCGCACTCCATAATAGAACTAACTTTACGTCTGTTCTGGCTATATTTTGGTCACAGTTAACTCTGACAGCATAATTATACCAACAGGTAGCAGCTCTTGTTCCAAAAACAGAATTGGATGGTGAAATGGGAGATGCACATATTGCACTTCAAGCAAGACTTATGAGTCAAGCACTTCGCAAGTTGAGCCATTCTCTTTCACGCTCCAGGACAATCTTGTTGTTTGTTAATCAGGTTCGCCATCGTGTGTTTAATTTATCAAATATTGACAATACAGGTTTATGGAATATGCTTAGAAAACTGTCAATAGATAACTCTTTTCAAATCATTTTGCATGCTTCTAAGAATAATTGTATACTGAGCAAACTTACATGGTATCAAATGCACTACTTTGAGTTTTGATCTATTTTTTTGTTTAACATTTTACAGTTTCTTGCAATCTATTTAGGACTTATATTTAGGTTTTAACAATGTATAATTGTATACTATATTTTCCTTTTAACATTTTACAGATTGTTGCAATCTATCTAGGACTTATATTTAGGAACTAATAATGTATACTATATTCTACCCATTTTTGAAAATCAAAAAATTATTTCTGGAATGACCTGCCAAGATTTATATATTATCGCACAACTATTAACTCAACAAAACGCTTGAAATAATTAATTCAGCCCTTACCATCATTAAGAGCATGTAGTTGTGTCATGACATATGATATAGGATAGAAAATATTTTTGTAGAGTTGTGTTCTGCATGCGATATTTTCGTTTGCAGAGTGTATTATTATCAATGCTCCGCTCCAATCAAACCTAATTTATTTATAGTTATTACTTAGCACACTTCCGATGTTTGTTTAGAGGTTTTTTTTTGGATAGAGGAAGCTTTTATTGATATCAAGACAATTACATTAAGGCGATAAAACCATCTTGAAATCACTTCCGGCCTCTGCATCATTAGGATGCACACAACCTTCAAGTTTTAGATAAAAGTACAAACACACACTAATGACTATCAATCTGCAGACTAGATCGCCACCAATGTGCTTGGGTAAAGAACTCCTTGACAACCTGCTCCAAATGTTGGCATGCCCCAACCACCCAATCTCGTGAACCCGGGAACTCGGGTTCTAAAGACTAGCCCAAGTACGGAGCCAGTGGGTGACTAAGTAAATAACCTGCACAGGAGAAGAAAAATCGTTGTGATTAAATATAATCTTATTCCTGCATAGCCAAAGCGACCAACAAGTGGCGGCCACTCCCAACAGGACTAGTGGTTTCAAGTTCTTTATAATACCCTATAACCAGCTACCAAACATATGTGACACGCTATAAGGTTGATAAAGTCCTGAGGCCGCATGAATAACAGACCACATAGCATAAGCAAAACGACAATCAAAGAACAAATGTTTAATTGTTTCTTCCTTTTGACAAAAACAACATTCTATACAACCTTGCCAATTTCGTCTTGCTAGGTTATCCTTTGTCAGCACTACACCACGATGTAGGTACCAAAGGACAAAGGAATATCCTAACTTTTAAAGGCGTCTTCAACATCCACAGGCGTTTGTTGATATTAGGTACATCACAATGGATTAAAGCAAGGTAATGTGATCTCACTGAGAACTGACCATTTGGATTTAAGTTCCAACAAAACTCGTCTTGCTATAGTGCTATCCCAATATTAGCAATGCGTGCAAGCAGAGCATTCCAAGCTACTTTTTCTCGAGGCTGATACATGATGTTCCATTTATGAGGCGATACTTTTTCTTCTTCTTCTGGTCATCATTTTGCCAATAAAATCTAGAGTGAAAGTAATCCAGTTTTTTACGTACCCCCTTGAAATTGCGGAAAAGGGCATCATATACATAGGTAGGCTACTAAGCACCAAATTAATAAGTGTTAGTCCCCCCAAAAAAAGTGGAAAGATGCTTTCCTTTCCAACTACTGAGTCTATTCTCGAACCGTTCCTCTACTACCCCTTTCTGGTCGGCATTTCTTAGCTTCCTATAATGTATACGAATACCTAAATACCGCAAAGGGAAATTGCCAGAAGCACAACCAAAGAGTTTAGTGTATTGAGCTACTGCATCTTGAGCTTCACCGAAGAAAATTAATTCACTTTTATGAAAATTGATTTTAAAACCCGACAGTTGCTCAAATGCATAAAGTACAACTTCATGTTACGAGCCTTCTTTAGGTCATGATCCATGAAGAGAATTGTATCATCCGCATATTGTAGAATAAAGAGGCCAACATCTAGTAGGTGTGGCAACACTCCACTAATCTGTTCGTCTTCTTTGGCTCTATTTATTAGAATAAAAAGTAGGGGAGACAAAGGGTCTTCCCGTCGAAGCCCTTTTTTTGTTTGGAAATAAGACCCTACATCATCATTCACATTGATAGACACACCGCCACCCAAAATGAAAGACTCAATCCAAGAAATCCACTTAGGTGAGAAACCTTTCATTCGTAATGTCTGCAAAACAAAAGGCCGTCTAACTTATCATAAATTTTCTCGAAATCAATCTTAAAAATAATCCCATTTTGTTTTTTCTGATGCAACTCATGGATGGTTTCTTGTAAGATGACGACACCCTCCAGATATTGCGTCCCAATATGAAAGCAGTCTGACTTGGACTAATAGTATGTTCCGCCACCGAATTAATTCTAGAAGTGGCTACTTTAGTGAATATCTTAAAGCTGACATTTAGTAAACAAATTGGTCTATATTGTTGAATCCAATTTGCTTCTCATACTTTCTGGATTAGGGTTATCACACCAAAAGTTAAACTAAAAGTGGCAGATCTCTAGCGTGAAGGTCCTGAAACATATGCATCAAATCCCCTTTGATGACGTTCCAAACTTTCTGATAAAATTCAGCTGGGGACCCATCTGGGCCAGGTGCTTTATTACGTTCCATATCAAACACAGCATCTCGAATTTCTTTCTTTGTGAAAGGGGCCGTTAGGAATTCATTCTCGGTCTAGGTAACTTGAGTGATGTCATCCTTCCTTTCCTCGTCTAGAGTCAAGGAGTTTTCATCAGGAGGCCCAAACAAACCTTTGTAAAATAGGGTAATAACAGTCTTGAGTGGTGCTTGACCTTCATCTTGATCAAGAGAGAAAATTCTTTTTTCCCTGTATTTATTCTGGGTATGTCTTTGTTTGGTTACAGGTAAGATCGAAACTAAGCACATTTAGTGGATTTGGTGCACCAGCTGAAGTTACATGTGGAGGAAATGCCTTGAAGTTTTATGCTTCTGTTCGCTTGAACCTTAGAAGGATTGGGCTTATCAAAAGGTCTGAAGACGAGGTAGAAGCATCACAGTGGTTTTTTCAGTACTTCGAATGTATATTATAAACTTCATTCTAATTTATTGAGTCAAAACTATCATGGGCTCATGGCATGATTGTTTTTAGATCATCAAATGGCATCAACCTGTTTTCATTTTTTATTGGATAATGGAATACAGCCTCTACGTAAATCAATTTGTTTTCTTTGCTGCTATTTGCTAACACCGATTCAGTAACCACTCTACAGGTTATTGGCACACAAATTCAGGTCAAGATTGTCAAAAACAAGCATGCTCCTCCATTTAAGACTGTACAGCTTGAGCTGGAGTTTGGTAAGGGCCTGAGTCGTGAATCAGAAATTATCGAATTGGGCTGCAAGCACAAGTTTGTAACAAAATCAGGAGTGTTCTATCACATGAATGGGCAAAATTTCCATGGCAAAGATGCTATCAAACACTACCTTATTGAAAACAGAGATGCTCGACAGTCCCTGATGGAGATTTTAAGAGAAAAAATGCAAAGAGAGTTCCAGCCAGATAGAAACAGTGAGAATGCCAGCTTAAATACGAGCTCAACAGAAACTGTTTCAGCAACAGATGAGGAAGTAGCTGGCGAGCTCGAGGCCTAATTTCCCCCAAAATAGAAAAACACGAGGCCTGATGCGATAAGTGGGAAGTTTACTCGGCATTTCTGCTAATGTTACTAGCTATCTTATGTTTCGAAGGAAGAAATCGCGAAACTACAGAACTAAATATAAGTACGCTGAATAACGTGAATCGAGTAGAGGTAAAACATACAACGCATATTTCCTTTTTTTGGCTGTGTACATGCCGTTGTACATATTTTGCTTTTTTGTCTGGAAAGACATCATCAAATGTACCTAAATCGTGATTGTATTATGTACCACTTAGATACCAATGCTAGCAATGTTTTCCTTAATCGGTTGTGTCGCGTGATAATGTAAGAGTTCTGCTTGCAATACGAGAAGCTTAGCATTCTCTTTTTTTTCAAAATTTTGTAACCTGGTTTTATCAAACTGAACATCTGTGTGTATATTATAATATGCATGTTGAATTAACTACATAAAAATATGCCTTGTAACAACCAACTGGCCGACAAAACGATGGAGTCCAAACTAATGAGCTTACTAGATGCGTGCTCCCGATACTACGCGACCATCTCCTTAAATCTAGAACGCAAGGGCTACTTTCCAACGCCTCATGTAGAAAGTCCAAGGTTGACAAACCACATGCGTAGGATTTGCTAGAACATTCTGTAAGCTCAGGAAACATTGAATAAAGCTCAATCTTGAGAAATGCGTGTTTGACTTGTGATCCAGCATGTTACTTGGCTACACAATCGATGCCTAAGGGGTTGGTCCTAACCCTAAGAAGATTGAGGACACCACTAATATGAAGGTTCCTACGTGCAAGAAGGAGGTCACTACATTTCTCAGCTTGGCATGTGAGGCTGTCACTTCTTCCAAGCCCTTTGCAAGCAAGACAACTTTGAATGGATAGAAAAAGTTAATGACGCCTTTGAGAAATTCAGGAAATACATGTCTGAGCCACCCTTGTTAAACATGTCAAGGAAAGAGGAAGATTTTTCTCTTTTACCTCATTGCGACGACTTCGGGCGCGATTAGCATGGTCCTAGTGACAGAACGGGAAGGGATAGAAAAGTAAATCTATTATGTGAGCAAAGACCTCAACGAACCAACCATTACCCCAAGGTCCAAAGGGTGAGCTATGCCTTGCTCATGGCATCCAAAAAGCAACAGCATTACTTTCAAATGCTCCAGACCATAGTCCCAACGATTTTCTACTAAGGGCAATCCTCAAGAACCCGAACATCAATGGTCGCGTCGCAAATTGGTCCCTTAAGATTTCTGACTTCGATATTGAATTCAAAGCTTAAAACGCGATTAAATCCCAAGTACTCATCGACTTCGTCACAAAGTGGACTAACCCGAGAACCCGTGTGATAGAAAATGATAATTCACGGGATGGGACATGAACTATGTACATCGACGGATCCCGAGCCTATGAGCGTTCACGGGCTAGAGTCGACATCATATCCCCTTACAGTTACATGATCCAGTACTCAATACAGCTACAGTTTGATGCAACTGATAATAGGACGAAGTATGAAACCCTCTTGGCCGCTCCGAGCATGTCGTTATCTTGGGGCCCACCGTCTAGCTGTTAAAAGGGATTCACAATTTATCTTCATTCAATACAACATGGAGTTGAGACTTTAACGACTCAATGGCATAGTAACTGGCAGAGGTGAGGAAATTGGAGCAACACTTCAAGCATTTCGAGGTGTTGTACGTTCACATGAAAGTCAATAATCTTGTTGACCTACTCACCTGATTCGCGACTTCACTTGATCCTTTCCCAACAGGAGTTCTCGTGGATCACGTTTTGAAGCCCTCCATTACCCCTAGAGATAAGGTAGTATAGATGAACAGCAGCGTCTCCTTAATCGAGCAAGGACAAAACTGGATCACATGCGTAGCAACGTTACCTATTTCTTTTCTTTCGTTGGGCGCAGGTGGCAGGTGGCAAGAACAGGCTGACACGCGCGGGGAAACAAGTGTGTCCAGGATGTAGCGTGTGCTCCCTCCCTCCCTTTGTAGGGTCACTCGCTGCTTTCACATCGCAGGTCCCACTCCCACCAACTTCTCAGAACCAGGAGGGTATTGCTCTTGCAGCGTCCATGGTCTGCACAAGCAAACAAAACAAAAAGCCTCCTGCCCTTTCGAACTTCCTTTGTTGCTTTATACCTGGGTGGCTAGGTGGCAGCCGGACCTGGCTATAATAGAGGCCGGAAACCCCTCTTCCTCCTCGTCTCAGTGCACCATCCAAGCAGTAGCAACTAGCACCTCCGCCTTAGCATATCCAAGTCTGTCTGTCGTGGAGGGCTCAATGTTTAAGGCTTTCCTTTGCAGCCCGCTGACGTCTACCCCCGGCTTCCCTCGGGCCTCGATGGAGTCGCTATTGGCCGCAGCATCTCCCCCGTTGCTGATCACCTCCGGCGCGGCTGCGGCTACGGCGTCGGTTCGTCTGGCGGCCGTGCAAGCGCCAACGTTGGCTGACGTCACTGTGCCTTCCTACGCCTTCCGCCGTCGTGGCCTTGTGCGGGCAGCGGCGGCACCGGGGCCCATCGAAGAGGAAGGCGGCTACGTGCACCGCTTCCAGATGGAGATCGACGTGCACCGGCTCTGTATTAAGCCGGTGATTCCCGGTGAGGATATTTGGGCCAGCGGCAAAATAGTACCGTTGTTTGGAGTCTTTGCGGACAAGTGTCTTTCCGAGCTATTGATTACGATTCTAAAGTTTGGATGTATGGGTGAAGAAGTGTCTGAGGTGCGTCTCTTTCTTTCTCATCTGTTTTTTCATTGGATTTGGTACTATTTTGCACGGCCGCATGCAAAATAGGAACGGCCGCCAGACGACCGACGCCGATGCCGCAGCCGCGCCGGAGGCGATCAGCAACGTAGGAGATGTGGCGGTCAACAGCGACTCCATCGAGGCCCGAGGGAAGCCGGGGGTAGACGCCAGCGGGCTGCAAAGGAAAGCCTTTAAGCATTGAGCCCTCCATGACAGACAGACTTGATGTGCTGAGGCGGAGGTGCTAGTTGCTACTGTTTGGGTGGTGCGCTGAGACGAGGAGGAAGAGGGGTTTCCAGCCTCTATTATAGCCAGGTCTGGCTGCCACCCAGCCACCCACGTATAAAGGAATTAAGCAAGTTCGAAAGGGCAGGAGGCTTTTTGTTTTGTTTGCTTGTGTAGACCATGGACGCTACAAGAGCAATACCTTCTTGGTTCTGAGAAGTTGGTGGGAGTGGGACCTACGATGTGAAAGCAGCGAGTGGCCCTACAAAGGGAGGGAGGGAGCACACACTACATCTTAGACACTCGTTTCCCACGCATGTCAGCCTGTTCTTGCCACCTGCCACCCGCGCCCGACGAAAGAAAAGAAATAGGTAACGTTGCTACGCATGTGATCGAATATGCGTACCTACGTGCTAGTAGCAGTTTCACACCCGCTGCTGCTCTGCGGCTCTCTGCGAGAGACAAAAACGGAATGCGTCGAAAAGCAAAAGCAAGCCACGAAAAGCAAAAGCAAGCATCAAAGGGGGAGAGATCGAACGAGAAAAAAATATGTCGTCGATGGAAGCGGCGCGGTTCCAGGCGTCGGCGCTGACGTCGTGGGAGTTCTGGGATTGTTTCGCCAGGCTGTGTTTGTTGCCGGTCGTCGTGCCGGTGTTGTTTGTTGGTTTGTTAGGGTGTAGCGACCTGTCTTCCTGCTGATTGTTGCACTATGCTGGACATGGATATACCACAGAGTTTCAGGGCAGGAAGCAGTCTTTGTTAGTCTGTGAGTGGTTAGAGTGGTGTTGTGAGTGATCTCGAACGTACTCTCTAATAGTGTCACTTGCTGGGTGTCTTTCGTTTGAGCCTGCGGTCCTTTGCTCCAGTCCCCCCTGGATGTGTCTCAGAGTCTGTTACCGGGGTTCCTTCTGCAGCTTGTGTTCTCGGCGGGTCTGTACGAAGTTGTTTGTAATCTGCTCGTTGATTGAAATGGAATTGTTAGCTTCGGCCTTTCTAAAAAAAAAACGAGAAAAAAAATCGCCGCTTTCGCTTTGGCAACTAGATCAAAGCTGCCCAGCCATTGGTGCAATGGTGCGAACAAAACAACAGAAGATCAAAGAAAAAGGAGAAGAAAACCTCCTTGATTTCGAGTCAAGCTGCGTCTCTGGCTCGCTGCCGCTTGCTGCAGCGGTGCAGAAGAATCGAACGGATCGCATCCAGAAAAGGGGAAAAAATCAGCATACTCAAAGCAAAAAAGACGGGAAAAATCCGTTGCCCATGCGAGGGGATGATCGCAAACTTGTAAATTCCATTCCGGTGACCGTTCCAGTTTTTCCATTGGAATGGAACATGCCGGTACCGGTCCATTCCGGCGTACCATTCCGGATTTTTAAATTAATACACAAATACAAGAAATAAATATAGGTTTACCAAAATTCACATAACTTGTGTATACCTAAATATATGTATTAGCAATAATTGGCACATAGTTAATAAGCTTCGAACTTAAAACAGAGTGAAGCGCACTTCTCAATTGCAGAACAAAAAATGCATCTACAGATCACAAATCCAAGCACAATCAAGTAATCAACACAAATCTACACATCCCCGATCTCCGGTTCTCATCTTCTTGCTCGAAGTAATCAAATCTGAAGTGCCACTCGTCGCATCTTCTCCAAATCAAGTAATCAACATAAATATAGGAAGATTAGGACACGATACCACATCCTCGCTCTGAAGTCTGAAGCAAACTAGTCGCACCGCTCGTCGTTTGCCGATGCAACGTACAGCGCCCCGCGTGGCCAATCCGTCCGCCGCCCGTCGCCCGTAGCTGCAGCCGCACCTCGCTGCGCCCCTGCGTTGCCCGCCGCACCTGCACAGCCCGCCCCCAGACCGCGCCGCCTTGCTGCGTCGCGCCGCTGCCACCGCCCTACGCGCCCTCTCGCCGCCGCCGCCCTAGGGTTGAGCGCTGGAGTGGAGCGGTGATGCGGTGGAGCCTGGACTGGAGCAGTGGATGGATGTGTATGTGTGTCAGTAGGTGAACTAGTGATGCCGGTGATGGGCTTTGCCTCTTTGGGCCGGAACAGATTGGATGAGATGCTAGTTTCGGCCCGAAATGAACAAATCCGGCCGGAATGGCTGGTATTGACCGGAATGTCGGCCAGTACGAAAAATAGCTCATCCTGTTCCGTTTTACACAACGAAATGGAATGTTCCACCCGTTCCGGCCGGAACGGAACGGAATTGATAAGTTTGGTTGATCGTCGCCAAAGAGAGGAAGAGAACGCATACATGCGTGTTGTCCAAGAGAGCGTAGCCATGGAACTGGTAGCGCCGGGGTCAAGCAGATGAGGAGGTGCTGATATTTGGGCCGTGCGTAGTGTATCTTCTAGCAGGATGGTCAATAACTTCTTAAGGATTTGCAGGAAGGTATGTATGGAGCCCACTCCACATCCCACACGCTGCTAGACTAAGCATTTCGTATGGGCTACTACTGGCCAATGGCCAACAATGATGCCCACAAGTAGGTATCTGTAAGCCCTCAATTTTGTACTTACCAGAGGGCTGCTGTACACATGCACTAGACCTTGGATCAGTACTCTAATGCGTGCAATACATAGTCGAGTATCATGCCGACATACGTTTCATTATTCGAAGAATTACATACCTGATTGTATGACGCAGGGTTAATATTAATTAAGCCGAAGGGCCTGATAATGGTTAAAGGTAAACCATCAGAGTCAGCATAGCATATAGGTTTAACTTTTAATATCTTCCAACGGCTATGCAATCCTGCAGGCGACTGGAGCAAACCCTAAACTGCATCATGGCCATCGTAGCTAGGACATCTCCCTTGCGACACTTAAGCAAATCCTTCTCCTTAAAGTTAATCTAAAAGAGTGGAAATATGCGAGGTCAGCGTCATCCAAACGCTGACTAGTTAACACTTCCCTTAATGCATATAGTGCTTAGAAAGCTTTATTTAGGGGGTAAGGTCATTTTATTTGCGCAAAACCAAGTTTATAAGATTTTGGAAACATCCTAACTAGCATCAACTAGAACTTGATCTTATTAATACCAACCAAGGATTTCCATCTTAACAATGCTCCCAAAAACAACTAACCAACCATACACACCAACCAACCCTTAATCGACCAACTCTCATCCAAATACACAACCCACAATCGACCAACTCTTGTCCATAACACAAGCAGCATAACAGACTACCTCAATCCATACCAGCTTATACACAATCAACGCACAAATTGATCAACCCTTGATCATAAACCCCAACCAGCTTACACAATCACCATACCATCCTATACTTTCCATACTTTCTCCTGGTTGCCCCCAACCAATCCTAGTTCTGCCATCATTCTAGGATTTGGCGAATCCTGTTACGGACCACACATGCCATGACATGATCACCCTAGCCTAGTAGGGTTGCCTGCCCACACTAGCCGACCGTCATCTTGGGGATGTGTGGCCATTATCACCCTCGGTGATGGCCAATGCCGATCCCCTATCGAGATTGGTCCCAGAGGGCCTTCGTAGAGTGCTCATCCCTAGCGATCCAAGTCCGGTGCTCCACGCGATGGCCACGCGTTGTGTTGGAACCAACCTGGGCAGTGATCTTTCCGCTACGCGTGTTTATCTGCGCTCCTCCTGGGTAAGCGCTGGCTAAACCCAGCACTAGGCATCTCGTGCCTTAATCATCCATCAGGATATCCAAATCCAACTAGGGGCAATCCACCAACCTTTCTCTACTTCCACAGTCATCGACCACACCACACCACACACACTTGGACTTTCCCAACCGACTGACCCAAACCGACCAAGTACCCACATATCCAAACCCACAAACACAAGCAGCCCAACATGCATCTACCAGCCCTAACTATCATATGTCATGTCATCTTAAATGAGAATAATGAATGTCCGGTTAATATCGGTTCACCGTTCTATGGCGATTAGCCAGAAGATTTGTTAAGCCTAAGCTGGTCTAAGCAAGTTTTATCCATTAGGTAGGGTTAAAGTGGTTAACAAACTAAACATGGGTTAACAAGAGTAATGACAATCAAGGCAGTCATTAAAGCTAAAACAGTTCAAGGCAGACATGTATACTTATTACATGATTAATAATTAGGCAGACTAATTAAGCATGCATTTTACTAATTAAACAACATAGTTTCAGAAAAAACTGGGTAATGAACATGGTATTAGCGATGTTAATCCGCACTAGCGAAAGTCGCTGTTTCTCCCTAATATGGATCACATCTAAAGAGTAAGTGTTAGCTCGCCTGGACCACTTGTATCCCAACCGTGGATCTTGATTCGCCTCGAGATCCACCTTAATCCCTTGGGGTCTACTGACAGGAACCAAATGACATAGATAAACACCATGTTGCGGGAAAATATGGTACATGATATGCAATCGCTACTACGAACTTAGTAGTGAGTCTAAGAAGGCCACCCTAGCATCTCTATGGTATTCCTACTAAGAGAATTCTATGAGTTTCTATATAAAGGGATAGACTTTATGAAGAGGCTCACAGGTGCGGTATAATGTCACCGAGGTCTTGCGACTAGGGATACTAATGCATGAAATGTTCCAGACTAAAATGTGTCGTATTTCCGATTAAGTTCCCATATCGAGATTTAATCAGTTGTTTGAAAAATAGGCGTATGCGTTGTATTTTGGTTTCAAGCGAGAGCTATGATATTCCCAACTTAGTTCTAGTATTTATTAACACTCAAATCATTTTGTTTTACTTGTTACATAGAGAATACCGTGTAGGTTCATTAATTACTTACTGATGCAAATCAGAATCAAGATACATGCACGTGACCTAGGCTGTCTCCTCGACACTATTGTATAGGACCGGATGACAATGCTAATGTTTGTATAATATGCCATGCATGTCCTAGTGTATTAATAAGTAATGTTATCATTATAATAATCTAACCATACCCCAGAATATGATTGTGTATGATACGGTCATAATTGAATGATTAGGGTATTTAGAGTGATATACGATGACGAGCCTACCTGCGGAGTCAAGTTTATAGGTGTTGGCATTTTTCTGAGCTTTCATAAATATGGTATAACTTTATGTTATAAGTTTATTAATGCATTTTCTAAAGACAACCCAATTACTCATCATTTGTTGGATATTAGCAAATTACTATTCTAAAGAATGCATTTTGGGTGTATGTTATTTTATACACTGGCTAACTAACCCTATGAAATCTATCAAACTTCAAAGACAGATAATCACTTCAGAGGTCTTCCTCTTATATCCTTAGGTCCAAGGATTTATTCTTAGTCCCGAAGGTTATTTCATGTCTAAAGATGTCTCCTTAAGTTTTTAATAGACCGCATACGATCTTAAATAATGGGGCTCTTGTCTTGTATTAGCATAATCGGTACCTTTTAATCTTTCTAGGGTTTCTAACATTCCCCTTGGGTTTATAAGAGTATATTATATTTTATATAATTCTCCGGCGTTTTTGCAAACTTATTTCTTTTTTTTATGATCACGAAAATCATTTCGATCTAATTTTCTATTTAGAAAGTATTACGGATGATCACTAATCACTTAATTAGAGAAAACCTATTAACAGTGCTTGGGTCAATAATTTTATTATGTCTCTAAAATTTTTTAGTATTAATCATACATTTTCTAAGAGTTTAGGAGGTGCCTACGGATTTTAATGAATTAAGAAATCCTGAAAAATAGGAAAAAGGCTACCATTAGGCTTAATACGATTTTATTATCCTAATTTTTTCAATACACTTTTTATTGTGATATTTTTACTAGATAGTAAACCCTCTGTACTATTTTTTTACAAAATTTCATAATTGTTGGTGGTCGTTTGCTATTTTAAATAAATTCTACAAACGTGTTGTGTCACAAGAATTGACGAAAGTTCGGAATTAAATGCCAAATTTTGTCTGGACTGGACTTGGGCCGAAGCTGGACCGAACGTGGCTTTAGCTGGCTGCGCAAGGGCTTAACCGAAAGCGTATTTTGAATTTTACGTTTCCACTTATTGACAAGTGGGACCAAGGACCACCTGTCGGTCTTAGGGGTGAAAACGGATAGTATTCGGATATTTCGGATAGTTGTTTTTGGCTCGTATAGATACATATACATTATATTTTGTCTCATACAACTCATATTTTTGTTTTTTAAGGGAAGGTTAATAAAACGAACTAAACGATTTTTTAAAATTTGTTGTCCATTTAATTCGGATAACTCAGATATCTCTTCGGATAACCCGGATATCTCGGATTCGGGTAAAAACTTTCACCCCTAGTCGGTCTCCTGGGACACACCCAAGCTCGGCCCCACTTGTCATTGTTTCACATGCTTTAGCACTACACCAATCGCTACAGGCATCGTCTTCTTCCTCCAGACACAGGCGGTGTCCACCATTGAAGCTCCGGCGAGCTCGGCTAGCCGGCGGCTGAGGGCATGGCGGCGTGGGCAAAGAGCAAAAATGGAATCCTACTCGAACAAGATCTATTGGCGCCAACGGCGAGGCGAATCGTCGATCTTGGGCCGGGCCGGCTCGGCAATGAACTAGGCTCGGTGAGGCAAGGCATCTACTGCTCTGGCATGTACATGCAAGCATGGAGGAGCAGGAGCATCCCTAGGGATGGTGGATGCTCACCGAGGGGCCTCCCTAGGTCGGGGAAGTCCAGGGTGGTTGGTCGGCGTGGAGGCGATGACGGCCGTCAAAACCGAGCTCCTGATGCCAAGGTTCTCCGGTGATGGCCTGTACAAATTGGTAGTGAGGATGGGTTAGGAGGTTCGCGAAGAGCTCTAGGAGAAGAGAATCGAAGTATGGTCACCGAATCGACGAGGTTCCGCACGACGACCGAGTGGGGAAAACTTTGGGGAAAAGCTCGGGGCATGGCATGCGGCTAGGCCATGGTTATAGGATGTCGCGAGGAGCGGGGGCCCCGAGCGAGCTCAAAGCAGCCAGGCGCGGCGCCGAACGGCGCGGCACGGAGCGACGTGACAGGTGCGGCATGGCCATGATGGCATGGGCGGTCAGGGCTGTGGGCACGACGCGGCGGCGAGCAGCATGCATGGCATGGCACGCACGACAAGTCTTGGCCGCGGCGCGCAGAGGCGCCGAGCGGTCGAGGCTACATAGCAGGGCAGAGACACGTGAGAAGGGGTGAGAGAGAGAGAGAAAGAGAGGAAGTTGCCTGCAAGGTGTTTGATGGAATGCCCATGAGAGAAGGAAGAGAGAAGTATGATTTTTTTTATTTGCATTTGAAATTTTATCTTTGGTTTTAAATTGATTCAATTGGTTTAAAATCAAACGAAATTTTGAATTCAACCAAGATTTGAAAACACCCCAAAATTGGGCTATTATAGTATCCAAGTGGCGTGCCTGCCAATTTAATCCTCACAGAACCATACCATACTGCTAGCCTTTGCCATCCTAGGGAGCCGACCTCCTCGGACCTTTCCCCTAGGGACAAAGGATTCATAGAATTTTTCATCGCTATCAATGCTTTCAGTAAGTGTATTGTACGACGTGCCCACTCTCTTGGCTTACCTTTCCAAGGAAAGGGACAGGCCATGCACTAGTCCCTGGATTAATACACTACTGTCGATTACATAGCTGGATCATCTCATACATCAACATAGCTATTATTACTTCTCGACAACCATAGGTCGACATTTGTTCAGACGACCATAGGCCTTAGTACAATCAAAGTTCAAGCGGAAATATCAGAGTGGTAAATGCAAAAATCCATCAAAATCACTCCGGCAGCTATGTAACAACACACATTGGAGGGTCGCCATAAACCTCATATCGATCTACTCCTAATCCTGATAATAAGGATCACCATTCTCATGACACTTGTATGTGCCAGCTCCATATTCTTGTAGCTCCATCTCTAAAGGGGGAAATAATGCGAGGGTCAGTGCTTTGTCCTCACTTGAATTGGCAAGCTAGCAACCATCTAGTAATGCTTAGGGTTTATCAATGGAAGGCTAGGTGGTTTGTTTATTTATGGAAAGCCATGTTTGTAAAAAAATCCTAAGACTTAGAAATTTACTCAAAACAAAGTTTTATTGAAGGTATCATAAGTTGTTTCAGATATCCATCCATTCCATGGCAGTTTCAACACTGTACCAAACCAAAACCCATCCTACGGCAGTTTCGGCACTGCCAAACAATAACCCATCCTACTACAATTTCGTCACTCTCCTAAACAACTTCGTACCCCGCCATCCTGTTCTAGGATTAACGATCCCGTTGTGGACCAAGTACCACCGGGATGTTAGCCCACGCAAGGTTGGTCTAGATCACCACAGTGACCGCGCCAGGCCGCATGTTTCTCAAGTAGAGAGCTCTATGGAGACTGCAGTACCACCCATAAGATTCACTTGCACTACCACGCTATGGGCATGCGTTGAATCGGGGACCTCGTATTTGCAGACTTAGGGGCAGAGCACATCATTACGCGCAAGCCTCTGTAGAGCACTTCGCGTCCCCAGCAGTCACGCCTCAGCTCACTGTATCTTTGTGTTTAGGGCCTCACCCCATGGTTGCTTCTTCGGCTGTGGCACCCTCCGTGTGTTGACACACGATGTGGCGGGACCCTGTATCCGCAGACTTAGGGGCAGAGCGCATCATTACATGCAAGCCTCCGCAGAGCACTCCGCGTTCCTCTTGTTGCACTACGTGCGTGTTGTACATAACTCCTTATCAAAAGCGTAGACTCAGTCTACTTCATCTTATTTCCCAACCATAACCAAACCATTCCATCACGCACACTGGCATGCCAGGTCCCAAGTCCATCATAATCAGTTATCAATATCTATTAATGAATCTCGTTTCACCGTTTCAGGGTTCATGCCCCATGTCATCAAATTGTGGACCTAAGCATTGCTAAGCAAGTTTTACCCAGACCTAGAAGTCTAAACCATTTTGTTTTGTTTTCCAAAACCAGGTTGTCAATGGAATTTGATTCTCAAGGCACTCACTAAGTGATTCAAGGATAATTGATATCATCAAAACAATATTAATATTGATAGGGAATAAATCAACGAGTTATGGCATGATAAATCATGATTAACAACCACTAGTACAGAAAGAGTAATATAAGACTCACATTTTAAGACGGTTTTGACCAATCGAACCCAAAAACGTCTTTTATTGTGATGGGCATCCACGCGGATAGGGAATAAGAGACGGTTTAGCTATAACCGTCTTATATGTTAGTTGCTTTAGAGACGCTTTCATTCTAACCGTCTTATATGTCAATTGCATTAGATACGTTTTCATAGTTACAAACGTCGCATATGAGGTATGAGAAAAAGAGTCACTTTTATAAAAGAAGCGTCTTTTATAAATATGTATTATACGACGTTTCATTATCTACAAACGTATGTTTTGTTTGACGACGGTTGGATGGTACAAACCATCTCATAAAGGTATGTATTTGGCGACGGTTCGTAATCAGCAAGCGTCTATTTTGATTATAGACTCTTCAGTACTACAAACCGACTCGTATGACTAGTTTATATGCGAAGGTTGTAATATATTTATACGAGACGCTTTTAAGCAGAACCGTCTTGGAGCAGGCTTCAACTATTCCGAACTACACATAGGTAATCAACAATGTATTTCTACAATGTGACATGCAATTATATTTATTGAATAATAAAATGTACTCTATCTCTATAATAATTAATTAAAACCTAATTGGTAGTAAACCCGCATCCTCAAATTCGGATTAAAATTAATCTAAAAAATCTAATAAGTTTTAGAAAGTTAATCTAAAAATTGAATAAGTTTTACAATTTTTTTCCTTTTTACACCTCCTTCTTCTTATTTGCTCTTTCTTCTTATTACCCCTTTCTATATAGAAATCGAAACTCTTTCTTTACCCGCGCCTCCTCCTCACCGAGCTCTCTCCCACTCCATTAACCGCCGCCTCCCTCCACTGCCGCCCATCCTTTGCTGCCCGTCCACCCCTTCCCTAACCGCCTTCCTTCAGGCGTCGCCCCACCGGTGTTGCCGCCCAGATGGCGCCGCTGCCGCCGCCCCAACACCGAGCCGCCGCCTCCTTCCTAGTGTCGCGTTGCCACTCTCCTCACCACCACTGTCGGTCGCCTCCTCCTTCCCAATCGGGCAGCGCCATCATCAAGCCCTAGGGCATTTTGAGGATGGAGGTAAAGGGAGAGGAGGAAGGAGGCTGGCTAGTGAAAGATGAGAAGGAAGGGGAAGAAGGGGAGGGTTGGGAGCCGACCTTGGAGGAGAAGGAAGAAGAGGAGGGGGAGCTAGGGTTTGGAGCTCCTTCTTTGGGTAACGCTCTAAACATCCGCTTTCGGCACATAGTCTTTATATGCGTGGATTAGGCTAGGTTTGGAAAGGATTGGGAGCTATAAATGTTGATTTGGTGGGTCGGCGACGAATTCATGTACGCAGCGGCTTGTGAGCTCGTTTAGTCGAGTTTTCAGTTTGATTTGGAGGACAACCGTGTTGATTAAATTGTAGCTCGTGCTCTTAGCTTTCTAACGAGTCCTAAAATGCGTTCATCAGCCAATTGGTTGAAAAGTTATGGATTTGGCAAACCTGCGGTTAGGAGTTGCTAGATTTTCAGTGTGTAGGCAAATTCATCGGCATCAAGTGCTTTTATCATAGGAGCTAGTGCTGCATTGTGGCATGTGAATTTAGCGATGCGCTGTTGTAGCCTATGTACATCGCTCTACTCTTCGATGGGTCTTCAAGCTCCCAGCATCTGTCAGCACTAAATTAGAGTATCAATAATCTTGTACTAAATTAGAGTCCAAACCGGTGGAAACGGGAGTTCGAATAAATTCTATACTTTTTTATTAATTTTTTGGATGTACATTTTAATAAAAAATTAATATTACCTACTATGTTTCATGAAAAAAGAAAAATATTAGAAAGTACATAAAATTATAGATGTTTGAACAACAAGTAGAGTATGATTTTACATAAATTTAGAAATTTGAATCGCTCAATTCGGAGTTAAAACGAAGGAGATGTGATTTTTCAATGTTTCACACAAAATTATGAAAGGGGTATATTAGATTTTAATGGACTTCCAAACGGTTGAAACTAACGGACCTAACGATAGTGGCTCTAGAGGGAACACAAATTTGAACCAGCAGCATGGGAGGGAAGAGAGGATTCTGAGAGACAAATAGGAGATTTCAAGTTTTTGCATATAGGGAATTGTCTCATTAAAAATACATTACTTGATCATCATGTGAACTCCAATAGGACAGTGTTGGAGAACTAACATCAAAACAATTTGATGATAATTTTACTACAATGAGAACTAAAAAAGAGCACTATGCATCTCATGTTCAAACATGCTGAATAAGGACTGACTAGAGATGTACGGCCACACTTGCAAATTTGTAATTTATAGGATAAATAGGAAAAAGTTCACGAAGAAGCCCTCATAATTTAATGCAAAGAAAACATAGTTCTACAAACATCTAACTAGTGCAAAGGGTTATATGAAAAATTTTCCATTTAAGAAAGATTTAATTGAATGATGTATGTACCGATACCACTACCACAGCGAACCTTGATGGGTCCTCTTTGGGTGTCAAGGATATACGTTGGTTATAAGACAATGTTGATAATCCAAGTATTTAGAACCCATGACGAGGATAATTTTCCATCATTATAGGAGGAACAGTACCCTTTGAAAGAATAATACCAAGAAATCTCATGGAAAGTCATAAAAGATACGTTCGTGTGACCATGCACTATTAAAGAAGTAAATAAGAAAATGAAGAAGTATCGAAGGTATTTTTTGAAAAGGAGGATGCCGGCATTCGGACGTCCGGCGCGAGCGCGTTGGATCAGACGCGCCTCGATCGTCGGATCGTCGGTAGCGCGCGCATTCGAGCACAGACCCGCCCCCACGTGCACGAGACGCAGAAAGGCGGATGTTGGCTAGACGTGTAGTTGATAATTTTTCAATTAAACTTCTGATTTTTGTATAAAATTTAAACGGTGTTCAAATTGCATGGAACAAATTTCATGATTCTTCTAAAATCAAGGGCAACCTATTTTAACTACTTTTTTTTCGAATTTTTTATTTTTTAAATTTTTTAATGTGAAACTAGGAGAACCCACTTATGAAACTCGTACACAAGTGAACCTTGAATAATGTACTAATAGAACTTGACAAACACGGTTGAACTTGCACCTTTGCCCATGTGTTGATGAATCTTGTTCCATATACTGATGAATCTTGACCCGTGTAATGATGAATTGTGGTCCTATACTGGCGGAACCTTGGCCCACGTATGATGATGGCAAGCGCCAGATGAAACCTGATGAAACTTGGATGACCTGATGAAACTTAATGAAACATGGATGTAACCTGATGAAACTTGAAAAAACTTGGATGAAACCTGTTGAAACTTGGATTAAACCTCATGAAACTTGACAGTTCGGCAAGTTTAACGAGTATGAAATCCAAGTTTCAGTAGGCGAAACCCAAGTTTCACTAAGATTGAAGTTTCAATAACTTGAGAATCTTCTGATGAAACTTTAGAATTTATTGATGAAACTTGATAATCTACTAATGAAACTTGTGGAAATCTAGTCAAAATTTATATGGAACATACGCTTGTTTTGTTCGTAAAAACACGAGGAACGCGTTGGTGCAAACATTTGGTGGATTAGAGCACCCAGCCAAAATTTATGGCCACCAAAATTAAAAAATGCTTGTGGGACCCACCCCCACATGGCTGCAGCGTGCCCCAACGCGCGTGATCGTGTTCGCCCCACGCAGGCCATCCGGCATCTGTGCGCGTCCGAAGCACCTGGACATCCGGGCTGAAGTGTTTCCGTTCAAAAAATGAAGTAATGTATCGCGTAATCATTTTTGTTATTAAAAGGACGTCATCAAGTCGCATCATGCAATTAAATAGCCGGCTATAGCTCCGCTATAGCTTTTTCAGACATCAAACGCTACGCTAAGCACTAAAATTCCGCTAAGAGAGCTATGCACGCTATAGCCGCTAAATTGACCGCTATTTCCGCTATTTTTATAGCCGCTATAGCGCCGCTATGCTACTTTTTTCAATGTCTTTTGAAACTCCAACTATCACTAACGTATTTTGTTATGCTCTATTTCATTCTTACTTTATCTCACATAAAAGGTAACATTATAAATATTGAATTACTAAATAATCACATAAATTAGTTTCTCTATAATGAAGTTGTAGAAGAATATATCGCAATCACTTTTTCTAGGTGTTAATTATGATCTTGTGTGTATACATTAGATTAAGTAGTTATAAAGTAATGTGTTTGCTTCTTATTTAAGTGGATATGACTAGTGTGTATGCAAATATTTCATAATCTTATGAATTATGTTGTAATGTGAACTTAAGAAATGTTCCCTGGACTAATCAAATTTTCCAATTACCAGATTTTTGTGCAACAATTATTCCTATTTTCGTGATTTTTTGGTAAAACCGCTATTTGCCATAACTCCGCTATAGCTTCGCTATAGCCTTTTAGCTTTTGAAAAAAATGATGCCGCTATTTGCCTTAACCCGCTATTTAAAACCATGCGCATTATTTATAATAATGCACCAGAGAAGGTGGAAATATTATTGAAGGCATCCCTCATCCTGTTTCAAGGTCTCAAAGAAAAGGGCAGAAAATCTGGTTACTCAGATCCCAATTATCCGGAGACACCTAAAGAAAATGGATAATAGAGCTTGTCACAGCCGATCATTAAAATGCCCCAAAGGGAAAAAAAAAAAAAGATGGGGAGCTAGTTGAGACCTGGCACTGGTGAGCAGCCTGCTAGCAGGGCACTCATAGATTTGAAAACACAGATTATAGAAGAAGATGGAAGAAATATGAGCGCGCGCACATCGACACAAACTAAAGGAACTTGCTCTTGTGATGGAAAATAACGATGAAGAGCAAGTAAGTGCATAAAGCACCCCATGATGAAATGGGCATGAATTATGAATTACGAAATAGAAGGGGAATTTACAAATAATGGTAATAACCAATGTCGACATATATAAAATGACTACTAAGTAGATCTAAATCCAGAGCCATGACCGGATTGGATGGAATAAGAGAAGGTAGTCACCACAGAAATTATTTTCTGCAAACAAAGAGAGAAGTGTTTGGGCCTCAGTGCCACAGACCATCCCACATTCGCCATGTGGGGTATAAATGTGTTCTCGTTCAAAATAGGGATAAAAAAGTGATACGGTACAAAGTATGGTTGGTCACTCAAAGTTTCACTATTGCAAGAAACATATTTCCTAATCATGGACACCTTTAGACATTTAATAACACTCGCAGTATTCAACTTTAAGTTGGAAATGGAAATGAATTGAAGGACATTGTAACTGTATATATGAAAAGAGACTTAAATTCGGACTTATATGTGAAGATACATGAGTATCTTTGTCCTAAACCAAGATAGAGCAAATAAAAATCTATATAGTGTGACTCTACATCACCATATGGACTGAAGCAAAGAAAAGAAACACATACTTAAAGTATGAGAAAGAAAAAATCATTTGACTATTGCAGCTTAGGGTTACAGGTGGAGCATATGCCTAAATGAATTTAGATACACTAGTCAACCTACATCTAAAAAGTGAGGATGGTTTTCAGAAGACATATATATAGGACCCCAATGGTCGGTTGGTCATTACATGCAGATTGAGACCACTATAGACCTAGGAATGAGGGGAAGGAAGTCCTAGAGATTAAAGCCCCATATTTCAATGCAATAGAATGGTCATGCATCTCGCAACAGTATACAAGTAGACATTATGTTTGTCATTAATTTGTTGGATTGGTGTAATGCAGAGTACAGGAAAAAATATTAGAATTAAGGGCATCCTCTGTACCCGTAAGTAGAATTTTTTTTGAAAAGAGCCAAGATATCAATAGTCATTAAAGAAGACACTTGTGTTAACATTGGCAAACCATTCAGAAATCATAGCCTTGCATAAGACCTTCATGAATATGCATGGCCTAAAGAAAGTATACTCCACATTTTTAATCATGTGGATTGCACGTTGAAAGAACTCTCTATATGAAAATAAAGCCGCATGTGTAGCACAAGTATAGGCTGTATATGTGAAGACAACATTAACTAAGCATATAAACTGATAAACACAAGTATACGTATGCTCAAATAGATGCATGAGATGAATGAAACAAATATTCAGCACATTAAATTTTGTGAGAATTTTGAAGACTTATTTGCCAATTCCTTCCTTTATCTAATTTTGAAAGGTGCGTTAACGGGATTGAAATGAGAAAAAGTGTAAAATTTAGGAGGAGAAATTTCACATATTATAGAACAAAATCTTGAACCAAGAAGTTCAAGTACCTAACACCAAATAGAATGATGAAGGTTTGATGGATTTGTGCTCTTTTCTCTTGAGTGAGTTTTCTTGAAAGTTCTCACGTGAGATTTTTAATGTCATATCCATGCACACGTTAAGCGTATGTTATGTACTCTTTTTTCAAAGATGTTTTCACCGAATTTTTATGAAGTTTTGATGAGTCATATACATCACCTGGTAAAGTCTAAAGAGGGTGTTGAGAAACCACCCCCACGCACTTATTCGTGCCAGGCTTCGCCCTTGGATGGTATGGCCTGAGGTGGGACCAACACGTGGACTTGCCTTGAACTCTAATTAGGTCATCAATATATAAGGAGGGCAACCTTTTGTAACAAATTAATCTGAAAATAATAAAACATCGTCTCACTTCTTACGTATGTGTGTCTACTTTGTGTATTGTTCTTATTCTGTATCTACGCTTGCGCACAAAATGACCACCTCTGTGAGATGGAATTGGAAATATGCGAACTATGTCAGATCCTCTACTTTCGTGATCTTAGACAAAGCTTGTGTTTATTTCATTTATAATCCATGAACTGTCTTGAGTCTTGACCATGCCTTCCCCTCGCAATACTCGTTACGAGTAATGGTGCACGGCGGCAAGCCGGCAACCATATATAGTGCCACGCTCAACCGGCACAAGAATCATGTAAATCCATTTCTGGCCACGTCGAAGAATCTTTATTGGCAGCCTTTTCAAGTACATGCATCTTAGCAAGGGTTCCAGAATCAGGCAAAAATTTACAAGCAGTCAAGCCATGGGCATGAAGCAAGCATTAGATGAAACCCACAAATCAAGGAAAACGGTGAGATCACGAGAAGCTTATCGTCACGGGGCACTGACCGCTCTACATTGCTCCAGTGGTGATGGATTCAACAGTGTCGAGGAGTGCAAGATGGTGTTGTGATGTTGTCCGACCCAAAGTGGAAGCAAACAATTGTGCAGCATTCTTGAATTAGATGATGCTTTCACTCTGAGCCTGGAACCATGCAAGCCCCGGCGGACTGCATCGTCTTGACTCGGGGATGGGTACTATTGGCCCCAGAAAAATTCGCCATAAGTCGAGTATTATGGTGACAAGCATTGCTGCGCCCAAAGCATCCACAGCCACCCTCGACAGGTCCCACTTCTCATCTGCTTTTTCACCAATCCTGAATTTCAAATAACAAAAGTTGCACAGAGTTTCATCCACCTTTTCATCCATCATGGATTGCATATTGACAATCATGGATTGCATATTGAAGTAAAACAAAAGGATGCAAAAGATTGAGAACCATGGAAAACAATATTATTGAAAAATTTTAATGTTTACCCATGATAATCGGTATTAGCCGGGTGAAGAAAAATCTGGCACATTTGAATGCAGTTTCATTTCAAAACAATAAATAAAATTAAAATTCAAACCATTTTTTGTTGCGTCAACGAACTTTTGACAATTTTTCTGTCCATTTGTAATTTAAAATTCAGTAAAAAAATAAAAAATCATCAGGAAAACCAGTAGCTGATGAGAACTACATGCTTAATATTTGCATTTCAACGCTACAAGCTTACATCAATAGTGTTTGTATGGGATATAATCAAAGTATATCTATGGCTTCTATTGGTAAAAAACAAAGCTTTTTTTAATATAGGAGTTCCATACTGCAATTGGTTTTGAATTTTGATAAATGCTTTAATGCACGAAGAGATTAGTGAACCAATGCATGATTTTGGTGAGCCATCAGATTATGAATTACAAACCGATTTGATGCTGGATTATGCTCAGATAAAAGAAAATTAATTATTACCACAAAAGCAGAAAATTATTCTTGTAGACAGTGATAACTCAAGAAAAAAATATGGTAGTATTCCAATCAACCCAGCTGAAATGATGTGAAAGTAAGTTCATGGAAAGTAAGTTAAGGGGTTTCAGTACATTGATGTTTTACAGCTATTTTAAATTAATATATTTGGGCAAACATGAACAGAGTTAGGACCCTGAAAAAATTTGTGTTTACGAACAGCTTGATGAATAATGCGCATACAGAAATACGAGAGAAAACAGAATTATTTTTTGACAACAGATGCATAACTCAAATAAGAAATAGAGAAAATAGAATATTATAATAAACCAGTTGAACAGATCTAATTACTCATTTATTTTACCTTGAGAACATTGGGAAGCTGACGATGAAGTATATTGCATAAAACAATGAGCCAACTTTGTACATTATATCCCGATCAATAAATTCGTAATATGGAAACTGCAAAAGTTCACACAGACATCAGGCATATATTTTCTTGGGGAACAGAAAGTTAAAGTATTTTCAATAAAAAAAGATGGATGGAGAAGCATAAATCGATGATAATAATAAAAGTAAACGAGCATTTTTTAAATAATATCATAAAAATGATAAACAATACCACCTGCATATGTATTCAAAATGGTATTATACGTAAATCTGAAAACACCACGGATTTCTCATACATTAGACATCATGTCATTTAGCAAGAGTAAGTGTTACCCATTTACCGTAATTGGATGTGAACAAACAATGAAACACTACGATTCGGTATGTCACAAGTCATACAGCGATATGGACAACACTGCTCAGTTGCAACATAGGGATATGGAGATAGAGTGCTTTATTTTTTTCTCAAGCTATGCAGCTATTTGAAACTTGCACGCAAGAACTAAAGAAGATGAGTTGGAAACTATATGCCTCACCAGAAACAGAACAATTTTTATTGTGACTTTGCGAGACATCAAAGGAGTCTCATCAGTCATGTAAATTAAATGATCCTATAGGTAGATATATAAATCTAGAGCTAAAGGTTTCTGCTTGTCAATCAACCAAAATATGAAGCAGTAATCTTCTGGAAATATTAAGTGGCTATAACTGCACAAATGTCTTGTTCATATACACTGTTCTGTGAACAAATACAAATTATTCATTTTGTTCATTTAACTGATTTTTCCATTTGATAAATCCTGGTGCACCAGACAATTAACTCTTATTTTCCATTTCTATGCAGTAAATGGGTATATTGTAAGTTGACCTAATTGCCCAATTCCCTAATTCATATTTTGAATGGACAATATGGAAGTACTTAAAATTATCCAGAAAATTATCAAAATAGTTACCACTATAAAAAAGAAGATCAAAGTCAAATAGCACTAAGTGATGACGAGGAGCTTCAAAAGTCATCATCATCATCATCATCATACCCCAATGTTTCCGAGCAAAAACCGGGTAAGGGGGGTCGGAGTACGCAACCTTACCACTGAGATTAAAAATCAAAGAGGTTGTTTCCGTTTGACTCTTAGTGATACTAGAGAACTGTCTATACCTTCAAAAGTATTAATACTTAATAGTAGTGCATGCATGAAGAAATATTATGCCACACCATACATTTGCAATGGCTAGGGTCTCTAGGAATGCTATGAAGTATGAGAGTGCTAAAACCCATGCAGCTTCAAACAACCACCGAATCAATTGTGGCAGGTGAGCTGTAGAGTGGCGCAATCTGCGAAGTGTCATATTTGATGCCATGTGATAAAATAGGAAGCAAGCATGCGTCAGGAGAAACGTAGTATGGGGTACCTGAAACATGAAAAGAAATTACACAAGCATTCGAAAGCAAGAATTGCAATCTAACATCAACTCAGCTAAACATGGAATAAATATGTTCAAGTCTAACTCTGCAAAAGAGAAAATAGTGCAATACATCAATAACTATTATGAAGAGAAAAGTATAGGGAAATAAAATGTTAGTTTCTATCCCACAATTGCATTGTGAACTTCAATTTTTATACAAGGGCTGACGACAAGGTATGCCAGCAAAATTATCTGGTTTGTGCAAGCCATGTTGCAATAAACGTGGTAAAAAATCAGCCTTGAAACATTACAACTAGGGTCCTGATTGTGAACCATGGCAACAACTGATTGCGAACCAGTACAACTAGGGTCCAGATTCTTTCAATGCCCACAAGCATGAGCCTTGATTCTGACCCTTGTTTTAAGAAAATACAATGGACAGAAGGGAATATATGAAGTGAAAAAGGTATGAAATGAGAGATTCTTAGTTTCTTCAACATCATTTTTTATAACTTTATTCATAAATCAATTTGAAGTACATAGAACATTAGTAAAGAAAAGCATTTTCATGTCATCCCTTGCATGAAGATCTTACATTGTTCATCCTCCAAGATGGAAAAGTATATGATGCACCAAGAACTGTGAAGAAGTAATGTGTCCAAAAGTAATTACCAACATAACTAAAAATTATAATCCAAAGATTAGCCTGCAATTGAAAGAAGTGCTCCGGATTTAGCAGAATACTTTGAAAAGAAATGGTGAATTCACGCAAAGTCTACAAAGAACAAACAATTGAGAAGTATTGACTCTGGTAAGGAGGTAACTTATAATAGTAATTTAGTAATGAAGTATTCAGCGGCTGTGAATGATATATGTCAGTAGTGATTGTTTATACAGAAAAGGATGCTGAGTTTACCATAAAGACAAACAGTTATAAGAGTGTCACTTGACATCAAATTGGTAATTCCATACATCCATTACTTTACAGCCACATTCAGAAGGTCAAAGTTAGACTGACTAAATTATAATATGTAGTAAAAATATACTTCTGAATCAGATCTATAAAAACGAATCAAAGTACATC
Source organism: Raddia guianensis (assembly GCA_036346415.1). NCBI lineage: Eukaryota > Viridiplantae > Streptophyta > Magnoliopsida > Poales > Poaceae > Raddia > Raddia guianensis. Next base: position 23,818,662 of record CM070544.1, read on the forward strand.
CGATGTTGGGACTTTTGGAACACAGCATCTATTTCTATCATTTAAATTTTCTTACATTTATAAAACCAAAGTACTTACCTTGACCCAGTAGCGATCTTTCAAACTTCTATGACTATCTGCCTGAAATAAAAACAGTAGTGAAGTTAACATCAAAGTATATGTATCATATTGTCATGGGCGGTGACCCATGGTCACATGAATTCCAGAGCACTAAAAAAGGGTATGAATAAATTTTACGGAGATGCATTCTTTATTTTGTAAGAATGAAATATTATTATCCCATTTTAAAGATAGCATCAAGGAGGAACCCATTTATTTAACATCATCCAGAATAATAGTAAGCAAGTTAGCATTAAGTAATGTGACAGAACAAGAGACATTGTTTGGTGCAAAAGAAGCAGCGTTCTAGGTTTCCAAGGCAAACAACCCAAGGTACTGAAGAACTCTTCCCGCAATCAAAGATAATTTATGAAAGGAAAATAGAAAAAGAAAACAAAAGGAAAAAAGACACAACGTCTACCTGAAGCTCAATAAAGTGGAACACTTTTTATGTGATTTACTACCCATCAACACTTAAAGCAAAAGGAATAACCATCCTCATGTAGATGTTGACCTGAAGCTATCCTGATTCTACCAACCTGCAGTTATTATATCCAGTTGCAACAGCAGCAACAAGCTTTCTAACTCCTTTGTTTCCCCCCAATCAACCTCTTATTTCCCCATTTTAAAAATATAGCAAACTTGTCAGCACATTATTTAATAGTTTTGTTCGTTACTTCACCCTTGTTATTTTTGTATATTTACGTACTGCATCAATAAGAGCTTCATTTGTATAACGACTATTCTCAATACAAAATATGTTTACTCAACTCTATACCATTATATAGTAGGGAAATTCCCAGGTAATTTATGAGCCATAGTCAATGGTCATCCATGAGCTATAGTGTCTCCCATTCTGTTTCTTCAACTACTTGATGCAACAACTCATGGGATATGCATGCGTGCGCTTGTGGAATTTGGCCCTTCTGAAGGCACCTCCTTGGTTTCAAAAAGAGCAAAATTTGTAGGCACCTAAATTTGTTGAAAGAGTACTATTGAAACATTACCAATTTTGCCACGCATGAAGTAGAAGGGGACCAAGTTACCTTCCCTACGAGGAACATAGGGATGACGAAAGCCGGCACGGTGGACACCAATCCAAGAACCAAGTACTCCAGCTTCGTGAACCTCTGCACATCACAGTAAAAAGACCAAGATTGCTTAAGCTAGTACCCGCCCACTTCAATCGCCACAACAGCAAGAAGATCACATGGCAGCGCAACAAGATCTAATCTTTCTTTCAGGATCCGAACTTTTTTCCCCAAGAACGAGGAATGCCAGATGGATCGAGAAAGGCGGAGTCCGGAGGGCGAGTAGGCACCTCGTAGAGCTTGAAGGGGACGATGACGCCGAGGCAGAGCGTGAGCCAGAAGGGCGTGTAGAGCAAGAAGAACAGCTCCCCCCAGCGCTTGCTCCCGTCCTTAGCGAGCCACAGGCTCCTCCCCGTTGCAATCCTGGGCTTCGCCGCCGCCAGGGGCCTCGTGGCTGCAAGATGAGGAACTCCAGTGAGGCGCTCCGAGGGCCGCCGGTTGGGCTCGCCGCCGTGGGCTGGGGCTCACCTGCCATTGGCGGATCCCGCTGCTAGCTGAGGCGACTCTCTCGGTCTGGCCGTCTGGTGGCGCCTCGGCGGTGTGCGCCGTGCACTCCAGTAATCCACCTCCACTGAAAATTTGCCACTCGTTGCTTCGGTAAAATGCCTCTGGATGCATTTTGACAATTTTTTCGCTGAACTACTCCCTCCGTTCTTTTTTTTTTTCTTTTAACTTTTAAATACGCCTTTTACCATTAGTCTTATTTAATTTTTTTATAAATATAATTTATTTTAGTGTGATTTATTATATTAATAGAGGTGCTTTAAATATAACTAGCAAAAATACCCGTGCGTTGCAACGGAAGAAATAAAAATCCTCGCACATACAAAAATAAACGACATATGAAATTATAAAGGGTGATTTTAGATCAAAGCGTGCATGTGCAAAGTGCATTGAGATAATATATTGTAGGATAGGATTTATTGTGTCCGGGATTCACGCCTTACATCTCTGATCATGAAGAAGTTATTGTGTGATTTTGTCATTTTCTTATCATCCTTTTTAACAACCCATTATGCATCCATCATTTGACCTCACTATCTAGATAAGCTGCTTTGCTTTGTGCAAGCTCATTCTCAATGATGAGGAAAAATCAAGTCTTTCCCTCCACCGTGGATATAAAAAAATCTAAATAATGAGCACTCATTGCGCTGCATTCAAGGTTTCAGGTTTTGGAATCAGGTAAAAGATATCATTCACAGTATGATAGTAACAGAACGAGCAAATCCTTTGGATTTCACGGACAATTAGACTGACATCACAACCTCCTTCCATCCTAGCAGAAAGTAATCAAAGTATTATGATTTCTGAGAACAGCATGCGACTGCAAATGCATAGTTAACAGTGATAAGCATTGTGCACTAAACTAAGCATTGTTCACTCATTTCCATCCAAAACCAAATGCCAAACCTTCTTAACGTATTGAATAATCTTCTCATTAGGACGGGACCATGGCGGCGCAAGGGATAGCACAAGAAGGCAAGGAATTATATTAGCTTAGATAGGAAGCAGATGTGGATACCATTGAACCAATAGTAAAAGAACTTTGCCAATCTGGATTCCAAAAAAAACAGAGGAAAATTACTAATCTACATGCTGAAGTAAAGATCTTTGCAAAGAAGCATACCATCCTCACAGGCTATTAGGTCTAAATTAAATAGAGCAAACTATTTACTTACTTTAAACCTTCATGGTGTCCAGGAGCCAGTACTGATGAGTACTTTTTATTCCCCCCATCACGTGGTACAAATATCTACAAGAGCATAATGTATAGTAGCTGTTCATGCCTCGAACCGTAATTGTGAGACAAAACAATATGATAATATTGGCAATAGAGCACCAAGGAAAAATAGCCTAAGTTTTTTTATTATTTTAAAATAAACTATAGTTGGTGTGCAAGCCTGCGAGAAAATATGACAAGCAAGAATTGACAACAATTTACTAACAAATATACAACAGTGAGAAAGAAAACGACAATTCCAAACTATCCATAATTAATCTATGAAAAATGTGACAGCAGCCAGCTAATGTCATCCTATCTTAAACATTCTCCAAATAAGCCTATTAACAGCTCACAATTTCACACTTATGCACAGCAGCAACAACACAAGTATAAATGCAGCTCTGAAGGACATTCATTGAAACAAAGGTCTAAACTTTGACACTTGGTAGTAACCTCTCAATATAAATAAAAATATTTAATTAGTAGCAGCAAGATAAGATGAAAGAATTACAGAAAACTGGTTCTCCATGACCGGCGAATTCTCACATAGACTAGGAATGATGTGCCAATTCTTTAGCTCTCCTTGAAACCTCTCGAAATGCTACCACTCCTGAAAATTTTTTTGCAATCTATTGATATCAAAAATAAACCCTTCATGATGCAAACATAACAAAATACGACCAAAGGCATAGAACAGGGCTTCAGGTGGACGCACCCCATACCACCAAGTGGTACACCCTGAGAAACTGAGGGCTTACAGCTCTCTTTTGTGAACGGATCAATCAGAGCTTTCTGCAAGCACAGCAATAGACCCCATTCTGTCACCACACAGCGTTCCAAACCATATGTAATTTTACATGACCGTGGTCAAAGGCTATGCAATGTTACCCTTCCATGAGAATCCTCCTCACAAGACATACGACCACGACCTCATTTCAAGGCTCATCTGAATTTTTCATCGAACAACCCAAAATTAGAAGTAGAATCGAAAAACATCGAACTCCACAAACACCGTCACACGTAATCCACTCTCAGAGCATACCATCCTCATTACCTCCATGAAGGTAATGCTGAACTCCTCGAGTATGTTGGCGTGGCTGTTCGGATCAAAAGGGATAGAACTCACTTGTAACTTGAAGGTGCGTGTGCAAGAATAATGCGTGATTTGTTCTCGATTATTACTCGTAAGTCTCGTTGTGCAGCCTCAAGAAGCATATAATCTCGGAACTGATCCTGGTGTGATTTAAAAAGACAAGGAACAGTAAAAAATATAGAATATCTTAGTGAAAACAGATATTTAATTTCTACAAGGAACAATCGCAAAAAAAAGACTGATACACTACCGGACTTACTGAAGTTGCTTCTGACATAGCAATTGTTTCAATTGGAAACAAATGTAAATGATAGAAGTTACAATGCATCCAACAATATTGTTATTGTTAGATTTAGAGAGGGGAGAGTGTGTGCAATGGTTAGTATTGTATTGAACAGCCCAAAGGGCAATATATAGAGTACAAGGTGAACCCAAGAGATGGGAAAGGACTACCCTAACCTTACAATACACATAGGACTACAATACTCTTAACACCCCCCCTCAAATGCAAGGCATATGCAATAGCTTTGCATTTGGAGGAAAACACACACTCTAATGAAGGAAGATCCAAAGTCTTGTCTTGTGATGTCGTCGAAGTGCACATCTCTGGGAAAATATGCCAACTTCCATAATGATCTCATCCATCTGGCGTAACTGACGAAGAAAGTAGCGTAGATCGCAGCCTTGAAGGCATCATCACGAAAGAAGAGCGTGATGCGTCACGATGGAGGAAGAGGCGTGCGGGCCAAGGAGGACCAAGGAGCAGCAGATGGGAAGCTGAAGCCAAGTCTATGTGGAGATAAAGACTTCCACAATCTGTAATGAACTCCGACGGTGCTAGCCATGTCAGGAAAGGACAACCAAGAGGATCGAGCATGAGTGGAGATGAAGGTGGCAAAATAGAGTGTGGTCAAAATCAAGCTGAGGAAGAAGCTAGAAGCATAGCAGTGACTGATCGCAACCTTGGAAGGCATCATCACGAAGAGAAGAACGTGATGTGCCATGAAGAGCTCATGATGTCCAAGAAGATCAAGGCACGATAGTAGCTACTATAGGAAAAGAGTGAAGCTATCAAAGAATCAGCTGATTTGACATGAAATGGTGGACTCGCACAACAACGACAAACTGAGACGAAGTAGTAGAGGACTTGGATGGACATAACGGAGGCTATAAAAGGAAAAGACTCAAGGATACAAGCAGCGAGCAGTGAGATACAAGCAGCAAAAGATAGCGGGCAGCAGTGATGGCAAAATGGCGAGACGAGGATAGATGCCTCCGGTAGCAAGCTCAAGCACAAGATAATGGTGACATCAATATCACTAGCACCAATGGAAAGAGAGGATTCAAGGATGGCAAGGAGCAACTATGCAGCATAGAACCCGATGATGGCAATGCCAAGCGATGTCGGGGTATAGAAGCCGGTATGACCGAGGATGGCAACAAATCAACAATAATGACAGTGCCAACAATATCGACATGCCGAATCGGTGGGAAAGGAGGAGACTGGCTTGTTGAGAGACCCAAAGAAATGGGTGATAAAGCTGCAAAGGGCAAGCTCTTGCTTAAGAGTGACACAAGGTCATGGATAGGTGGTGCTAGCTGTACTGCAGTGGTGTTGGATGAGAGACTAATGCATGGCAAAGGTGCTGATAGCTTAGAACGACTGTGAAGCAATGCCAGAACGCGAAGCTGGATGGTGTTGCAGGTGACAGGAGACTGAAAATGGTCGTGGCAGCATAAGAGCAGAGGCATGGCAGCTTGAGGGAGAGGAGGTGAAGTGGACAATGACGATTTGAACGCAGCGTCGCGGCTGTGCAGAATCGCGAGCGCGCGCGATCCGTCCGTGGTTAACCGATCGGGAGGCGAGGAGGCGGTGCCGATGGATCTGGAGCTCGTGGGAGCTGAGGCGACTACCAGCGATGGCACTGGTGCGGTGGTGAGATGATGTAGGCTGCCGCCAGCGGCATGAAATGACGGCCCGAGGACGAGCCAGAGAGGATCCGACCTGCTCCTACCAGATCTGGTGTGGAGGCGGCGCAATGCGCGCGGTGCGGCCGGAGAGGAACGCGACGACGGCGGAGCGGCGCGCCAAGCTCGGATCCATCCAGATCTGGCGTCGCTGCTCGACACCCCGGACGGATCGAAGCGGCGTCGAACAACGTCGGCGTCGGCGGCGACGGGCGCTGGAGGCGATGGGGCAGCCTAAAGGAGGAGGGGGTGGCGCCAGAAGCGGATCGGGGCCGGGCTGCGCGCCAGGAGGAGGGACGGGCGGCCGCGCCGACCGTGGAGGCAGGGCGGCGCCGTCGCAGGCGTGAGGCAGGGACGACACGCTGGCCGTGGAGGAAGGGGTGGCCGCCGGATCTGGAAGAGGGGGCCTGTTGCAGCCTTAGGAGAAGCCAGAGAAGAGGATGTTGTGCGTGGCTGCTGCTTGAAGAAGGGGCCGTAGATGATGCTGCGGATTGGTTGCTGCTTGAAAGAGGATCCTAAGGCCTAGAGGGGGGGTGAATAGGCAATTTTAATTTTTCTTTAATTAATTGTTGATTAAGCATCAAATTAATAGTGACCCAATCCTAGTGTCAATTGATACGCAAGCGGAGGCGATAAACAAGTTAACAAGCAACTAAGACATGGCATCACAATCAACACATTCAATACAACGGTAGTAAGTGCGGAAAGTAAATAAGAGGGCTACACGGTGTTTGTTTGACCAAGTTCGAGCCGCAACTCCTACTCTCTGTTGAGGCTACCCCTTGCGCTGGGGACCGGCTCGCTCTCGAGCCTCACGCCTCACTTACTCCCGTGAGTCGCTCCGCCACTCTGGCGAGGTGGACTCACACACCCGACACCGACTCAAGAGTAGCCACACGCCGAGGCCTACTCTCAAGCCCACGCCCACGAAGGATGTCTTCAAAAGTAACAAGCTCGAAACGCCCGATCATGCCGGATCGAAGGACTTCCATGAAGCTCGGTATTGGGGTTTGATGGATTGTGGCTTTGGATGATCTTGTGGGTGGAGGAATGGCTCTAGAACACCTAATTGATGAGCTATGAATGTGGTAGGTGAAGTGGAGCAAAAACCTCAAAATAGCCACCACTAGGTAGGTATTTATAGCCCCAAGAGCAAAACTAGCCGTTGCCCCTCGGAAGAGGACAAAAAGACTAGCCGTTACACTCTACCGGACGCCATCCGACGGGCTCCGGACGCCGTCCGACAGAGCGTACTGCTCACCAAAATAGGTTTATCGGACGCCGTCCGGTCCCCACCGGACGCCGTCCGACAGTAAGGATCGAGCACGCGCTGGAGCTACCGGACGCCCCCCAGACGCCGTCCGGCAGCGAGAAACAACCAAAATTGAACTTGATCGGACGCCGTCTGCATTACGGACGCCGTCCGACAAAGGAGTATAAATTTGGATTTTTGGGCTGGTCGGATGCCGTCTGCTTTACCATCGCCGTCCGCGTAATAGATTTTCGGTGAAAGCGAGGGGAAATTTAGGTGGGTTTCTCTCTCTCTAGAAATCTCACATAGGGATATTTGGGTATTTTAGAGATGGTGGATCATGAAACCGAAGTTTTCAAGAATTCGCAAAGATCCGGCATAGTCCGAGATATTCGAACCCCTTTTGAACCGACGAAAAACAGAAATAAACCTAACTACTCCTAATCTATACGTGACCTCTTCTCTCGCCCGGTCACGCACTAGAAATCTTGGAGCAGCTCAGAAAATTGTCGACGCTTCAAATTAGGGTTTATAAAAATCGCCGAGTCTTCGCTAGGGTTCCGAGAAGTCCAAAAAAAAAACCTAGCCCTTTATATTAATTAATTTTGTCATCAATGCCACTAATAAAAATTAGGGCTCAACGATGCTCACACTGCTGCTGCCCGTGAGCTTGATGAAGAAGAAGTAGAGCTGCTGCTGCTGCTACACTCGATGGAAGGGAAGAGGGCTCCGGGGAGAAAGGCCAGGAGCAAACCAGGGGCCCTGCCCCCGGGAGAGGAGCCAAGCTCCTCCCGGGGGCGAGTAGCAGGGGAAGACAATCTCCCCCTTTGTGGCACTTGATGGCAACCCAAGAAAGAATAAAATTTTTGAGCTGCAAAAAGGGTTAGTGCAATACAAATATGCGAACAAATTGAATAAATAAGAAACCACAACTCGACCACAAGGATGTGCAAATAAAGGAAGCTCCCCCTAAATTCATGCATAAATTAAGTTCAGAAGCCAACAAGGTTCAAAAGACATAAACCAACCAAAGAAACAAACACAAATTTTTAACCGAGTATCGAGGCAACAAATAATATTACAGGTAAGCACAGGTAAACACAACCTCAATCTCACTACCCACTACTAACCCTCTACTACTCCCTAACTTCTCCCCCTTTGTCACCAAGTGACACAAACGGGAAAATGTCCTATTCTTGCTGATCTTGATCCATGTCGTCGCCTCCGTCATCTCCCTAGCCGCCGGTAGAGGAGCCCTTACCTCTGGGACGCTTGAACAGGGGCATATGAGCTGCAGAGGGGACCGACCGAGGTGAGGAAGTATCATCAAACATCTGGGTCGGTTGAGGATTTGGCAAAGAAAAGTTGAGATGACGAGCGATCTCTCCACCAGTGAAATAAATCTTACCAGGAGGAGGGTATGACTGAGGTGGAGGCACAAAGGAAGGAGCAGGCCCAGAAGGAGGGTACACACAAGGATGAACCGGTGGTGGGTAGGCAGGTGGACGAGGAAAACTCTGAGTCTGCTGGTAATCCTGATAACTGTCGTGGGCATGTGAATACCAACCATATGGATTTGCCCTTCCGCACTGCATAAACATCGCTCCCATGTATCGCACAAATGACTTAAACTCGCGAACTCATCTCGCCAAGTATGTCTGCGCCTGCCAAGTCTGTCATCTCTCTGCGGGTGGCTACTACTCTTCTTTCACCTCGGTGAAAATTTCTCATATCTCATCTGCAGCACCCTCATCTCACCTATCAAAACATCATACCACGGAGGAGGGATCATGAAGAGGAACTCGCACTGTGTCTTTGGTACAAATGGTCGCAATGGGGCAAGCAGGAGCAAAAACAGAGTCGGTGGAGGAGCATCATCATCAGTCTACCCAACTTGGGCTTGCTCCCAAGTGAGTTTAAAGTTCTTCATCCGATGCTTTTGATTCTGCTTGTCCGACTTCTTACTTCATCTACGTAAACTCGCCGAGTCCCGGAAAGCAATAGGCCAATATAGGGCGCTAGAGGTAGTGCCCTATTGACTTCTCTCAGATATAGTGTCATCCAACTCTCCCATGAGGGTGGCACCAATGTTTATAACTCGCTGTCGGAAGGTAAAGCATAAACCACCGCAGATCGGTAATATCCTCGTCACGGTTCCCACCTCGAACAAATAAAGTGCTCAAGGATAAGATTTATCGAGTGGCTCTGGCGCAATTGATTTGCCTTCTATGTTCGATTCTTCTTCATCAACATCAATGTACATGAACCGCACCTCCTCAAGAGGAGGGTACTTGCCTCTCCGAGGGCATCTTCATAGCACACCTCATTCAAATCAATGCCGAGTCCGAGTACCCAAGGCGTGATTCATCTCGCCATCGTGATCCCTTTAATCATCCATCAACCGAGTGATAATAGTTCGATTCGACTCGTCCTCGGCAACCAAGAGAGTAGCAAAGAACTCACAATTTCTTTCTACGCTCCGATCAATTTCTTGTTGGAGATCAATTCGCTAGACCTGAAGTGGAGCTGAAAATGGTATGCACCTCGCCCTCTCTCGCTGAGATCTCGCTCCAGCCAACACAGCTGGGATCCCTAGGACCACCGTGGGAGCAGAGAAGCACATGTACAATTGTTTCAAACTTGGTGTAGAACCAAGTCCTCGGTATCCTCTCGCCCGAGGGAACCACTGCATAAGAGACGGACCTCCTCTTCCTCGAGTCTCCATAGATAGTTTCGAACTCGATCATCCACAGTGGTCGTCCTCGGCGACCATCGCTCGGTGACATCCTCATCAATCGGGTCCTCAAAGATATGTCTCGTCAGCATCCTCTGCGGTGGCAAAAGAAGAACCCGCCATCCGAGTCCAATGGAACCCTTGATCAGACTGCTGCTGCAAATCTGCTCTAGACACTCTGCTTGGGCGAGGAGGAGCGGCACTGCTAGCCGTCTCATCGATGTAATCCGGATCGCCCTTATCGCATTGTCGCGCCAACCACCGAGGGTCCCGCCAGAGCCTTCCCGAATTTCTTCAATGATTTCGACATTTCGAATTAATTCCTCTGACAATGTAACCACTGACCAGAACACCTCACTGCCAACTGCCACTGACCAACGATCCACTGACACGGTGCCAACCCACCACGGTCCAACCCTGAACACGAACGCGGGAAAAACCTATTCAAAACCTAAAACTCGGTAACCAACGAAATTTGATGGGAAGAAAGGCGGGAAGCCGTTACCGAGTCCTAGAAGCGAAGGAGGAAGACGCCGTGCGCGAGGAGATCGCCCCCAAGGCCCTTCCCGGTAGGGGAAAGGAGGGGAACTCGACGGAGACGAGGCGCACGAACGGGGACGTCCACTTCCAATCCACGCGGAGGGAATCGAAGAGGACGACTAGGGGAGGCCGCCGGTGGTGGTGGAGATCGCCGGAGGGTCTTCCCCGGTGAGGAGAAGCAGCAGGGGCGGCGCCGGTTTGGGAGGAGAGAGGAGATCAAATGGGGAAAGAGGGAGGCGGAGAGGTAAGTTATAAGCAGTTCCGCGCGATTAGGTCATGTCGGACGGCGTCCGACGGTTACCGGACAGCGTCCGACAGGAGGTATGCGGTGCATGCAACACGTGATCGGACGGCGTCTGAGAGTGGACGGACGGCGTCCGAAGAAGGCTGAAAACGCAGCTGCTGGCACTTCTGACCAGTGGGCCCCACCAATGCGAGAGATATTATATAAAAATAATATTTTGAAGTGATGATCTCCATTTTTGCTCAAAATTCATACGAAGATTCAAATGTGAGCAATTTGAAGTGATTTTCTAAGATTTAATTTTGAAGGGATAAGATTATAATATGACAAATGAAATCAAGTCAAATTCAAAAACCCAAATTTTGATCTTAGAGATCAACAAAATGTGCGAACCCAAATTTTGCCTTGATTTCTCATATAGGCTTGAAAATCGAGCATAGGGGTTCACTTTAGAGTTTAAGCACATGTTTTTGAATTTTGGTTCCTTTTCAAATACTTTCAACAATTTTGATGCCATATGATTTTCAAGAGAACAAATATGCATATGGAGCAAATTTTTTAAAGGGGTAAGATTTTCAAAACTAGAAGTTTGAAATGGTATGAAGATAAGGATAGTCTATTAAGCTCAAATTTGTTTTGGCTTGAAATATAGAACAAGAATGTGCTAACCCAAAATCAAATTTATCTTTTCACCACTAGGGGAAGTTTTGAGATCATGAATTGAAACTAAACTCCCCCTAAATATGACAAGGGTCAAAAGCAAATGGAAATATTCAAATAAGACCCAAAAGTCATAAAAACCAATCAACACGCATTTGATCTATCTAGTATGTTGAGTTCATTCCTTAATTTGCAAAACCGTGCCTCATCGAAGGGTTTGGTGAAAATATCCGCCAATTGGTCTTCCGTTCGCACGTAGGCAAGCACAACGTCACCCTTTGCAACATGGTCACGAATAAAGTGATGTCGAATGTCGATGTGCTTTGTACAGAATGTTGGACCGGATTGTTGGCTATTTTCACCGCCTGACCGCATTATCGCATAGAAGTGGCACTTTTTCAAATTTTAACCCAAAGTCACTAAGCATCCGAAGTCATGTACAAGAGTTGAGCACAACAACTCCCCGCCGCTACATATTCGCTCATGTAGATAGCGCCACGGAGTTTTGCTTCCTCGAAGTCCATGACACGAGTGAGCGTCCTAACAAGTGACAACCCCCCGAGATGCTTTTGCGATCAATTTTGCAACCGGCGTAATCCGAGTCGGAATAGCCAAGAAGCTCAACACGCGCTCCCTTGGGGTACCAAAGACCTAGACTAGTAGTGATTTTTAGATATCTCAAAATGCGTTTTACGGCAATAAGATGCACTTCCTTAGGGGATGCTTGAAAACGAGCACACATGCACACACTAAACATAATATAGGGTCGAGAAGCGGTAAGATAGAGAAGCGAACCGATCATGGAGCGATAAAGCTTTTGATCCACGGGCTTTCCATCTTCATTCAAGTCAAGATGCCCATTAGTGGCCATTGGTGTTTTGATCGATTTGCAATCGTCCATTGAAAACCGCTTGAGAAGGTCCTTTGTGTATTTCTCTTGACAAATAAAAGTCCCTTCTCGAAGTTGCTTGATTTGAAATCCAAGGAAGAAGGTGAGCTCTCCAATCATAGACATTTCAAATTCCTTGGACATCATCTCGCCAAAGTCTTTGCATTTAGATTTGTTAGTGCATCCAAAAATAATATCATTCACATATATTTGACAAATAAATAAGTTATTTTCAATTGGCTTTAGAAACAATGTGGAATCAATCGCACCGGTTTTAAATCCCTTTTCTAAGAGGAAGTCCCTAAGACGCTAATACCATGCTCTAGGAGCTTGCTTGAGACCGTATAGCGCCTTAGTGAGATTATAGACATGGTTTGGGTGTTTGAGGTTTTCAAAACCGGGCGGTTGCTCGACATAGACAAGTTCATCACTAAAACCATTTAGAAAAGCACTCTTAACATCCATTTGAAAGAGAGTTATGTTATAGAGAGAAGCGAAAGCCAAGAGTAACCGAATAGCATCAAGTCGAGCAACGGGGGTGTAGGTTTCTCCATAGTCAAGTCCTTCAATTTGTGTGAAACCTTGCGCCACCAATCTTGCTTTGTTTCGCACCACTTCACGTTCTCATCTTGTTTGTTGCGGAAGACCCATTTGGTTCCAATGACATTGTGATCCTTCGGTCTTTCCACAAGCTCCCAAACTTTATTGCGGGTGAAGTTGTTCAATTCTTCATGCATGGCGTTCACCCAATCCGCATCCGCCAATGCCTCATCAATGGTCCTAGGCTCAACAATAGACACAAAGGCGTGATGCTCACAATAATTAGCGGTATGAGAACGGGTTCTTACGCCTTGATTGAGATTGCCAATGACTTGATTTAGGGATGATCCTTGGAGAGAGCGGTGTTGTTGGATCGGTACTTGTAGATCAACGTCTCCCTTGAGCTTGATCAACTTCAAAGTTCGCATCTCCGCCCACCGCTTGATCTTGAGTTGTTGGAGAGGTGTCTTGAACTTGATCATCGATGGAGGTGGTGGGGGTGATTACTTCATCTTTTGGTGCCTCCGGTGAGGGTCGAATTTCCCCCAACTGCATAGCATCATGCGGTGGCTCATCACCTAGATTTCTTGTCAAATCTTGCTCATTTTGCGAGCCATTAGTTTCATCAAACTTGACATCATAGACTTCCTCAACTAGCCCGGTAGAATTGTTAAATGCTCGAAAAGCTTTTGAGCGAGAAGAGTAACCTAACATGATACCAATGTCGCACCTCTTTTGAAACTTAGCCAAATGAGTCCTTTTCTTATAGATGTATACCTTGCAACCGAAGACTCGAAAATACGAGATGTTGGGCCTTCGTCCCACTAGTAATTCATATGATGTCTTGTGAAGGAGTCGGTGTAGGTAGAGCCGGTTGATGGCATGGCACGCCGTGTTGATGGCTTCCGCCCAAAAAGCATGCGGCGTGTTGTACTCGTCAAGCATTGATCTTGCCATCTCCATCAAAGTACGGTTCTTCCTCTCCACCACTCCATTTTGTTGGGGAGTGTATGCCGCCGAGAATTCGTGCTTCACACCTAACTCATCACAAAATTCTTCAACATTTGTATTAGCAAACTCGGTGCCATTATCACTCCTCACCTTTTTAATAAAAGAGTCAAATTCCTTTTGAGCTTTCAAAGCAAATCTTTTAAACACATCACCGGCAAGAGATTTATTTGCAAGAAAAAACACCCAAGTGAAGCGAGAGAAATCATCGACAATCACATGACAATAAGAATTACCGCCTATGCTCGCATAGGTGGTTGGGCCAAATAAATCCATATGCAAAAGTTCAAATGGTCGGGATGTAGACATGAAAGTCTTCGTCGGATGAGAATTAGCCACTTGCTTGCCGGTTTGGCATGAGCTACATAAACGACTTCTCGAATTTGACATCCTTCACTCCAACAACCAAGTTATCTTTAAAAACCTTTTTCAAAGTGCCCATTCCAACATGTCCAAGACGTCTATGCCACAACCAACCAAGAGTGGTTTGAGAGATAAGACAAGTCTTCATTTGACAAGTTTCACGGTTTGAAAAATCAACCAAATATATGTTTTGAAACCGGGTGCCTTCAAATGCAACACTTTGATCCTTAGTGGAAACAACACGAACTCCGTTGATCGAAAAGAAGCAATCAAAACCCAAATCGCATACTTGAGCAACGGAGAGGAGATTAACGTTGCAAGCTTCCACTAAGAGCACATTAGAAATGGATAGGTCATTTGATATTGCAATTTTACCTATACCCTTTACCTTTCGCTTGGAGTTATCCCCAAATGTGATCTTGTGTTTGGGGTACTTCTCCTCCTCTAGTGAGGTGAACATACTTGAGCTACCGGTCATGTGTTGGGTGCAACCGCTATCGAATATCCAATGCCGGCCACCGCTCTTGTAGTTCACCTACACACACAATCAAGCTTGGGTTTTAGGTACCCAAGACTTCTTCTTAGGTCCTTTTGAGTTAGTCATCAAGCATTTGGACACCCAAATAGCCTTCACATCTTTCTTTTCATTTGGTGCACCAACATATTTAGCATAGGTAGAGCCATTCTTCCTCATAAGCATGTAACTAGCATTAAGCACTTGAGTTTTAGACATGAATTGAGATGTTTTAGCAAGAGGACAAGCAATGGCTTTATGTTTTCATTTTACAAATGTGGCAACGGTCCTCCCTTAACGAAAGTTAGCTTGGCTTACCCCAACCACCCTTGGCAAATCCGGGATGAAATCCCAAACCATGCTTACCCAAGGTATACCTTTGCTCCCGAAGCACCTTGTCAAGAGAGTTGTTCCCCACAAGCAATTTAGCCAAGCTAGAGTCTAGTTGCTCAATTCTATCCTTAAGAAGCAAATTTTCCTTAACTAGCTCATTAGCACATTTAGCAACACCACAAGTGCCAATTGAACAAGCATTTTCATTTGGAGAAGTAGCACTAGTGGGTGAAGATGAGCTAGCATTGGGTGTGATCGTGGGTGACAAGGTAAAGGATGTGTCATGAGATAAGCTAAGTGAACCGTATATAGTGTCAATCAAATCACAAGTCACACCAACATTGCATTTTTCAATTAGCAATCAAGCGGAGTTTCAACATCAACATTAGAGCTAGCAAGTTTATTTTCTAGAATCTCAACTTGCAAATTTAGAGCTTCATAATCATTTTCTAGAGTTTCATGCTTTTCTAACAAGTTCTCAAATTCATTTGCTAGCTCTTTATGCACCTTCACTAGCTTCTTTCTCTTAGACTTTTCCTTCTCTAGAGCATTATTCAAATCATCAATTAAAAGCTTAAGCTCACTTTTAAAGAGGTGCTCATGTGTTACCTTCTCCTCTAGTGCCATAAGACACATGGAAGGTGAGGGGTTGTCGATGGCGACTCCGGATATCTTTGTGTTTTCATTATCGGAGGAGTCCGCCCAAGAACCTTCATCATCGGTGATCCATTCCCCAATCACCTCTTCTTGTATATTTGCGGTGAGGCAAAGTTTTTGCTTGGGAAGAGCCGCAGGAGCGTTTTCCTTGATCGCAAGTCCGGCTAGCCCATGAGCTCTAGTATCTTCTTCTTCGGAGGAAGATTGAGAGGACGATGAGCTTGAGCTATCTTCCTTCTTAGTCTTTTGACCGGAAAGAGCTTTCTTCTTATCCTTTGATTTGTGATCACTCTTGCGGTAGTGACGATATTTCTTCTTGTCATCTTCCTCATCTTCCTCTTGATTCCTTGCCTTGTGCTTGTTCTTTTTACTTCTTGGGCAATCCGCCGCCAAGTGACCCTTCTCTCCACATTCATAGCAACGCATCTCGGAGATAGGTCTTCACCTTGAAGAGGATGATCCGCCGCGGAAGCTCATCTTCTTGATCAACTTTCTTGACCGCTTGACAAGGAGGGCCAATTCTTCAATCTCCGGAATTGCATCATCGGAGTCTTCATCATTTTCTTCAATTTCAACTTTCTTCTTTCCACTTTTGGCTTTGGCGGGGAGAGCGATTGACTTCTTATTGAGCGGAGACTCTTCACTTTCAAGAAGCCGCATCTCATATGAGTTGAGTTGCCCGAGGAGCTTTGTCGGTGTCATCTTCTTAAGTTTTGACTTAGATGCTCGAATTAAGGTCACAAGTGGATTGAAACTAAATGGCACAACGTCAAGCATCTTCCGACAAATGTCAATGTCTTCCAAGGCCTTCTTCTCCGAACATCCGGCAATTTCATTGACGATGGGGTTCAACCTAAGAAACATTTCATTAGCACTTTCATTAGGAAGCATCTTGAATTGATCAAACCTTTTTCTAGCACGAGATAGCTTCTCCTCAAGCATCTCGGCACTACCAACATGAATTTCTCTAAGATGCTTCCAAATGTCATAAGCTTTAGAGAGATTGCCAATGCTATCAAAGACTTCGGAAGACACACTAGAGAGTAAAGTATTTCTAACAATGGCATTAAAACGTTTGTACTTAGCATGAACTTCATCAAGAGCAATTGTTCCGACCGGAGGGTCCGGATAGCCGGTCTCACAAGCAACCCACACATCATAGCTAAGTGCCTCTAAGTAACATTGCATCCTAATTCTCCAATAGTTGTAGTTTGTTCCATCGAAAATAGGAGCTTTTCCAATTTCTATCCTAGGCCCCTCTTGAGCCATCTCCTAGCGGTTAAGCTAATATCGGAGAACCTAGACGCTCTGATACCACTTGAAAGAGGATCCTAAGGCCTAGAGGGGGGGGGGTGAATAGGCAATTTTAATTTTTCTTTGATTAATTGTTGATTAAGCATCAAATTAATAGTGACCCAATCCTAGTGTCAATTGATATGCAAGCGGAGGCGATAAACAAGTTAACAAGCAACTAAGACATGGCATCACAATCAACACATTCAATGCAACGGTAGTAAGTGCGGAAAGTAAATAAGAGGGCGACACGGTGTTTGTTTGACCGAAGTTCGGAGCCGCAACTCCTACTCTCCGTTGAGGCTATCCCTTGCGCACAAGGACCGGCTCGCTCTCGAGCCTCACGCCTCACTTACTCCCGGTGAGTCGTTCGCCACTCCGCGAGGTGGACTCACACCGTGACACCGACTCAAGAGTAGCCACACGCCGAGGCCTACTCTCAAGCCCACGCCTCCACGAAGGATGTCTTCAAAAGTAACAAGCCCGAAACGCCCCGATCATGCCGGATCGAAGGACTTTCATGAAGCTCGGTATTGGGGTTTGATGGATTGTGGCTTTGGATGATCTTGTGGGTGGAGGAATGGCTCTAGAACACCTAATTGATGAGCTATGAATGTGGTAGGTGAAGTGGAGCAGCAAACCTCAAAATAGCCAGCCACTAGGTAGGTATTTATAGCCCCAAGAGCAAAACTAGCCGCTGCCCTCTGAAGAGGACAAAAGACTAGCCGTTACACTCTACGGACGCCGTCCGACGGGCTCCGGACGCCGTCCTGACAGAGCGTACTGGCTCACCAAAATAGGTTTATCGGACGCCGTCCGGTCCCCACGGACGCCGTCCGACAAAGAAGCGATCGAGCACGCTGGAGAGCTACGGACGCCTGAGACGCGGTCCGCAATGAGAAATGACCAAAATTGAACTTGATCGGACGCCGTCCGAAACGGTGAGTATAAATTTGGATTTTTGGGCTGGTCGGACGCCGTCTGCTTACCAGACGCCGTCCGTGAGAATAGATTTTCGGGTGAAAGCGAGGGGAAATTTAGGTGGGTTTCTCTCTCTAGAAATCTCACATAGGGATATTTGGGTATTTTTAGAGATGGTGGATCATGAAACCGAAGTTTTCAAGAATTCAAAAGATCCGGCATAGTCCGAGATATTCAACCCTTTTGAAATCCGACGAAAAACAGAAATAAACCTAACTACTCCTAATCTATACGTGACCTCTTCTCGCCTTGGGTCACGCACTAGAAATTTTGGCAGCAATCGGAAAATTGTCGACGCTTCAAATTAGGGTTTATAAAAATCGCCGAGTCTTCGCTAGGGTTCCGAGAAGTCCCAAAAAAAAAAACCTAGCCCTTTATATTAATTAATTTTGTCATCAATGCCACTAATAAAAATTAGGGCTCAACGATGCTCACACTGCTGCTGCCCGTGAGCTTGATGAAGAAGTAGAGCTGCTGCTGCTGCTACACTCGATGGAAGGGAAGAGGGCTCCGGGGAGAAAGGCCAGGAGCAAACCAGGGGCCCTGCCCCCGGGAGAGGAGCCAAGCTCCTCCCGGGGGCGAGTAGCAGGGGAAGACAATAGTGAGCTAGAGTGATCTCTGCTCTGATACCATGTTAGATTTAGAGAGGGGAGAGTGTGTGAAATGGTTAGTATTGTATTGAACAGCCCAAAGAGCAATATATAGAGTACAAGGTGAACCCAAGAGATGGGAAAGGACTACCCTACCCTTACAATACACATATGACTACAATACTCTTAACAGTTATGTGCAGGGGCAGCAAACACAAACGGTCAGCAGTATTAGATAAAATAGGAAAACCGAATTGAATGTACTCGCCAAAATCCACCATCATAATTACAGAGGAGTATTACGAACGATGTCAAACCATTTCTGAATGGTGGGCAACTGGACATTACACATACGAATGATTACTTGAGAAATAATTACACAAAGAACAAAAACATCATATTTTGGGTGCTCCCTCAATGCATAACATATAGCTACAGGACATACCAGCACTGACGTACAAGTTCCAAGCCATTTTCATGAATCATATTTTTTTCTATTTGGTATGTTTTTAATAAGTTAATTAATTAGTTCATGAAATGTAGCTTCAGTGATCAGCGATTTTGTAACATTACATAACAGATTCAGTAAACAATTTTCCAAAATATTCTTTAGTTTTTAAAATAAATTTATGCTCCTTATAACATAAATACTGAATACTAAATTGCTCAACCATCAATAATGTCACAATTACCTTAGTAAAACCTGGGCTTGCAATTACAACAGATTGGATTACTTCAAAATTGTTATGCTTCCAAAAAGAGTGCAGACAAGTAAATGCAATGCATCAATCAAAACTTGCCTTTATGAATGTTCATGTTTAATTCTGAACTTTGTATAGATTATTTACTTGCCTGCGAGACAAGCTCAAAGAACTTCTTAAGTGCTCACAAAAGAACAAAACAAACTGCAGTCAATTGGAAATAGATAGAAATCATAGAATGTTTAATTCCTGGTGATCATAACCAACAAAGGCAGGGCCATGCTTTCTAGGAATTGATGTTTCAATGCATGCCCCGGTTGCTGTCATGCTGGTGATGGTGTGGGCGGCGGCCGAGGGAACTGTCCCGAAGGAGGGAGCCGCCGTTGCTAGGTCGCTGTTTTGCCGCCGCCTCCGCTGCCGCGCCAGGTCGCCACCTGGCCGCGGACCTCTAATCTGCACCTGGTACGGCGGCGGCCGGCGGAGGCGCAGTCGGCGCCATTCTTAGAGACTGTGGGCGATGCAGGTGGGGACTAGCTTGGCCATTGCCTGTCGTGGAGGTGGCGGCGGCAGTCGCTATGGAGGGGAGGAAGAGAGGGGAGGTCGTGGCAATTGTCGTCGACGCGATCTTCGTGGGCGTGCGAGGGCCCGCGGCGACGAGGTTATCGCCGGTTGGGGGTGGCAGTTCACCATAGTGAGGAGAGGCGATGGAGTGGGCTGCATAGTGGGGGGAGGAGGTACAGAGAGATATAGAGAGAGAAGAATCTTACCCGTAGAAGGCGGCGACCAGCTACCGACGGGCGGCCCAATGCAGCAGGGGCTGCAGCGGCGACAGGCGGCTCGATGCGGCGGGGATAGAGAGAGTGGCGCGGTAGGGGCAACGGGAGGGGAGGTTATGCGGGGCGAGGCTCGTGGGAGGGGGGAGCAGAAAACCCGGAGGCGGCTTGGTGAGAATGGGATCGTTATGGAGATCGAACAAGGCACAGAGATCCGTATTTGTTGGATGGTCTACATCACAAGTTGGCAGTACCACCACCACAACCATTAGGTGCTTTAAAGTAGTATAAGATAGAGACTTATGTTTTGCTTCTCTGTATTAAATTCTTGAATAAAACGAATAGTTAAAGACAGTTAAAAAGTCAAAGGCGTAAAAAAACAGAGGGAATACTTACGTAAGTGCAGCCACATCCTGGAATAGAATTTTTTAATTTCTTATATTTTATAAATAAATAAAATTTGAATTAATTAAATAGCCTCCTCCCACCGAAATGATGGAATCTACAAACCGCCATTTTGAAGGATGGGAATTTAAATTATCGCCGAATCGTTCGACGTGGAATGACCGCAACGTTGGCAGCAAAGGTCACTGTTTGAACTGGCTGAAGTCCCAACCCACCAAACATAACAACGGGATTTGGAGGTGAGGAAATCCTGTCATTCCAACCGGCAGGATTTAGCTACATATCTAACCAGCAAATCACCCCTGCTGGCCATTGTGGCCATTTACATCTCAGGTGAGAAAAAGAGAAAGGAGAGAGGAGTGGAAGGGAGAAAACAAGAGAGGGATAGAGAAGTAGTGGGAGGGAGAAAATAAGAGGGAGGAGAGAAGGGAAAAGGAAGAGACGGAGAGAAAGAGAGGAAGAGAAGGAAGAGGGTCGTCTCCCACATTTGGTTTACAAAGGTATTTTTATTTAATTTTAAATTTATACATTGCAAAAAAAACAAGGTAGGGCTAACCACAAAAGCCAGTAATGTAGTTATTAACATTAATTAGGTTGCTTCAAGAATTGAGGTTATGTGATAGTTAGACTTGAGATATTGGTGGACTTGTAGGGTGATGTAGGCCTTGTTTGTTTCAGCTTAAGGCCTTGTTTGTTTCAGATTAAATTAAATTAAACGAAAATTTGTTTTTTTTGTATAGGCCAAATGTTGTAATATTTTGTAGTTATTTTTGTTGGGTTTTAAATAGTTCCTCTTAATTAAAGTTCGCAAAATATTTTTTTCATAATTTTAAAATTTTTAAAACGTATTCCGAGTGGGTCACAAATTTGCTACAGTAAAACGCAACTCAACATTAATCTGAAACAAACGTGGCCTAAATCAAATTGAATACAATTTGTTATTTTTTATAAGCCAAATGATGTAATACTTTGTAGTCATTTTTTTGGGTTTTAACTAGTTTATCTTAGAATTTGTAAAATATTTTTTCATAATTTTTTGAATTCTTAAAGACATTTTTTGGGGGTCACAACTTTTTCTGATTAAAATTTTCATCAACTTTCAGCTCAAACAAACAAGGTCGTAGTGTATAGTTACTTTTAGTGCCAGTCAATTAGTATTGGAGTGATTTGTAGGGTAGATCTAGGATATAGTATGTTTGTAGTATAATTTATAACATACATATGAGGTAGATATATGTGAGTTATTTGCATATAGCAGCTTTTGGGATCTCTATATAGATATCGTGTTATGATTTTGTTAGTGCAATGTGCATGATACATATGATGGTTTACGTTGAAATAATTTGCGGTAATTTCTTCTGAGTACAAGTAATGACAGACAAGTTATATTTTCAAATAATTATGGGAAAGGAGAGATCGTGTATGGTTATACTGGAGTAGATCTGTCCAATTTTTAATCAGAGACACTTGGGATATTTAGGCCGATAGAGAGGGCGTTTGGTGGATTTCAAAAGTGGCAACTGTAGACCTTTGGACTAAATCCGAACGAACATGTCATGAGGGTTATTGTTGTGGTGAGCCATGGTACATAAGAGTATTATTGAGAGTTGATACCAATAATGTCTATGTAAAATTGAAGGTGCAATGTGAAGATTGTGATTTTCCTTTAGTTGTTTTTGCTTGGGCTGAGTTGAATCAATGTGCTAGGTCAAGTGACAGAGGAGGGAATGAAACAAGGGACGTCACAATTGAAGAAGTGGTAGACCACACAGTGGTGGCAAACCACTCGAACGTTAAAGGAAGACATAAGTGGAACCAGGCAACATAGGCAGCGACGGGTGTGGCGCATGAAGGGAAAGAAATTAAAGCAATTGTAGAACAGATGGAGGCAGAGGATGCGGAGCACGAGAAAGTTCCTGAGAAAAACATGTTAGACGATGAGAGAGGTTTTGTAGATCGTCCAGTACTGGCTGAGTGAACTTCCTATAATTTTGAGGAGCTATCCATGCATGAAAGTACTCACATGGGATGGGATTACCATGTGATATGTGGTGACGCAGGGCACAATGTATTTGTATAATGCTTCGGTTCTATCTATCGTGAAGCATTGGGTAGTGTCAGGGTCAAGAAATCCACTAAGAGTGTGCACGATGTGAAGTGTATGGTGCCTTATTGTTCATGGTTGGTTCATTCAAAGGGAAGTGGGTGGATTACCGGGTTTATTTGATCATGAAACAGCACAATTGTCAGATGCAATGCGCGCAACGAAGGCATAGGACATAAATTCAACTTTCGTAGCAGAGGTCATGTATGCACATTGAAAACACGCTACGGCGACCAGAGGGAGGTGAATGGGAGCCTTGAAGATTTTTCTTCGCGCTAGTGCTCCTCGAATTCATCATCCTTTCAAAACACGAACAACTCGACAACTATACTTACCCCTAACATGAGAGCCATGTAATGTGGGGATTTTTTTCAATTACAATCCTGTTTATCAGGTGTTTAAAAAGAAAGAAGTCAATTCAAATCTTGTTTTAATGAAGCACATCAAGCCAAATCACTAAAGCCACTTTCAAAAAAACAAAATCAAATTCTCCAGGTTTTTTCTCACTTAGAGTAGGGATACGGTGGGTTTCTGATGGTTCAAAATTTTTTAAATTTTTCTCCCTATGCAAAAATGAGTCGTGAAGAATTCTACCAAAACGCTTCTCAAAACTCTTTGCATAAAAATCATAAAAAATCAAACACCACAAGCTATCAGGATCATCGAGCAGAAAATTTGGAGCTCGGTGTTCACCTCATTACTCTTAAACGGTGCAAGAACATGACTCCAAATTTTTACAGGAATATATAAATGAGTCACGCACCTTCTCCAATAAGAATCACTAAAAAAATGATTTTTCTAGTGTTTTCTAAAATTCAAACATTGACTGCTACGTGAAAAATAAATTTTGAACAGATTTGTAACATGATGGAAAACTTGATCTCCTGTCAATCCTATGGTGCTAAAGAGATGTAAAACCATATGAGCACCCTCAATACATCATGGATCAGAAGCATAAAGATGGAGAGGAGGCAAATAAACTAGTTGCAACAAAAACCACCAAAGCAACAAGATCAAAACATATGAAATTGTAAGAACGAGTCATGAACTTGATGAACAGAGGTTTCATTACATAGATAGTTGTAAGATTACAAGCCGCTCTCGCAACTACAAGCACTCGCAGGTGCCACTCTCTCTCTCACACACACCCTTCTCACAAATCTAAAATTTCTAACTCAAGTGGTGAGGAGGAGGTGCTCCCTCAGGGGTGAGACCCCCTAAACCGTATGGGTTTCCTCTACCCTTGATCTGACAATCAACGGTGTACAACACACACACACACTCTTGCTCACTCCCGACAAGGAATATTCACGCCATATTACCCATTAGGTTGGGTTAAAGTTGTTATCAAACTATTCTTAGGCTAACAAGGATACGACAATCAAAGCAGTTATAAAGACCAGATCATACAAGGGCAGACATGTATAATTATAACATGATTAACAAGTGGACGAGTTAATAAACATACAATCTGATAATAAACAACATAGTTTGGGAAAACTGGGTAATGAACATGATTATAGCGATGTTAATCCACACTAGGGAAAGTCGCAATCTCTCCCTAATACGTGTAAACATCTATAAGAGTAAGTGTTAACTCACCTTTTTCCAGTAGGTATTCCTCTTCGATGTCTCCGGGCATTTCCTCGGTACCGTTTACATATATTGCAGATAAACTCCAATAAATAACCAATGGTGCAGTAAATATCAATATGATGCATGAATGCAATTACGCTTTCATTCGACGATCCTATTTTACCCTAAGGAAGATCGCATCAAGCGTTCATCGAAAGGACATGCCATGAATGATCTTGCAAGGCGATTCGAGTCTATTTTCCTTATCGATATTAGTAGAGCGCTAAATTATAATCCCAAATTAAGGTATTTAGTTTTATACGATTTAGTTGCATTTCTACAATCTTATAAGCGCATACGATAAAGGTAAAGGTTCCAAAATATCTCCCCTTTACTCTATTGTTTGGTGAGAGCGGTGTTATATATTATTTCTAGGTCCAAATACTTATCCTAAGTCTGAAAAGTTATTTTATGTGTAAAGACGTTAATTACATGAGTTTTTAATAAACTACTCACTATCTTAATTAATGGGCTCTCGTGTAGTACTAGCATATTCGGTACTATTTAACCTTTCTAGGGTTTCTAACATTCCGTTTAGGTTTATAAGAGTATATTATATTTTATATGATTCTCCCATCTTTACAAGCAAATCACTTCGGCCCATTTTCTATATAGGAAGGTATTATGGGAGTTAATTAATAGGTTCAGGGAAAACCTATGGACAGTGCTTAGGCTAATAATATTATAAAATTCGTGATGGGTTCTAGTAATTATCAAGAAATTTCTACGAATTTAGGTGGCGTCCATGGGATTTGAATAAATTACGAAATCCTACTGTAAAATAAGAAAAAGGTTGTCATTGGGATTAATTCATACAATTTATTATTCCAATTTTTCCATTATACTATTTATTGTGATATTTTTCCCAGGTCGAAAACCCTTTTTAGTATTTGTGTACAAAATTTCATAATTTTTGGTGGTCGTTTGATATTTGAAATAAATCCTACAAACGTGCTATCACACATGAAATAACAGATTTTGGGATTTAGTTACAAATCAAGCTTTGGGCTGGCCTTGGGCCGAACGTGGCTGGGGTGAAATTTTTAATTTTTTTATATTTATTTTTATTGGTTTATGCAAAATTATGTCGGATTGAAATTTATGCACAAATAGGCGCCGGTCGCACTTTGAATTCGCGACAAGTACCCTGTCGCACTTTGGGCGAACGATAGCTTAGTGAGAAGACGGGCACAGGAGAGACAGGCAGCGATTGTGCGTTGAAGGAGCGACGGCCTGCGATCTACAGTAACTCGGCACTGTTCATTGAACTTCTTATATCTATTAACACTTCATACCATATCCAACTTACACGAAACAAATTTTAAAATTCATGTAAAATCCTAAAGAACCCATTTTTGAAACTTTCAATTTTTTAAATTTTTTTAATTTTAAATTTCGAATTTACACTTGAATTTGAATTTGAAATTTTGAATTTTGAAATTTAAAATTTCGAAAATTCAAAATTTGAAAAATGGGTTTTTTCAGGATTTTATATGAACTAGTAAAATGTCCGTGCTCTGCCACGGATCATAAAGGGATGAAAGGAAAACATAATTCGTAGACAAAAATATAAAAATGAAAGGTGATTTGTAAGAAAGATCGAGTGTAGCACGTGACATGTTGTAGCTTGGATCGTTTAGGTTGAAACATTATTTGATATAAAAAATATTGGTCACCAACCACCACAGTATCCAAATTTTGGAACCAACTAAAGAAATAACTAAATTAGAACAAAAAAACGAACTAAATAAGCCCGAGAACAAAACATAAGCAATGCTTCCCAAGAATATCCCAAACTGGATCATGAACAAGTTCAGTTAGAATGAAAATATAGTTGCATCTCTAAGAATTATTTCAATTTCAATTACAGACTATTCACCATGCAAGTCAAAACTTGCTATTATGCGAGCATGTAGCTAATAGAAAAATAGCATGCAGCCATGCACCATAATACATGGATGTGCAAGCTTCAAATCTGCACTAATGCATACACCTATCTGTACTACATCTACAGAAGGAAGGGAATGGTAAATCCTATTGACATATGCTTGACAAGGATAGACAACTCGTCAACTTCAAAATCAATATTGGTTAATAAGAGTCCAAAATTAAACCAAGACAACAGCAATACATTAAAATAGCATTTGCCAATAGAATCATAACAGTAAGTAAATGAAGTTATTCCATTAAAAACAAGGTCCAATTATAGCTTCGAATTTACGAGGGCAACATTATGTTGGACAAATGCTAAAACAACTTCATTCTAAACTGAGTGCAACACGCGAATGCAGAGAGAGAGAGAGCGAGAGAGAGAGAGAGAGAGAGAGAGAGAGAGAGAGAGACATTTATTGAGTATAAATCGATTACAGTTGGTGTGTGCAAAATAGCCTCGTCAATTTTAACAATGTGAAAAGTTCATCTGTTAATTGCTCCAAATTCCATTCTTCTCTCTAAATAATTCAGACCCCACGATCCTTTGTTCCTGCACGCCTGCAAAAGAGGAAGCCCAGTCAATATATAAAAAACTGAATCACAAAAATAAGTATAGTAATAGAACAGCTAAAAGCAGCTTAGAAAACACACCGACAAAAATAGTGGAGCGATAAACCAGAATCATACGTATTAAATGTTCATGAATACTTAAGGTGTATTTGAATCTTTACCTCGTAAATATTATTAAAATAGCGAACCTTAATATTAAGAAGTCTTCATGAGGTAATCGCACCAAATTCTATTCTTCTCTCTAAATAAGTTAGACCCCCACGATCTTTTGTTCCTGCAAAGAGGAAGCCTAGTCAAGAGAGAAAAACTTAATCACAAAATTCCTGAATCCATTAGCATCTGTCCATCAATGAAGATTTTGTTGCAAAAAAATGCAGTCAAGATAAAGGAAAAGAAATTATTTTGTGTAGTGTCTTAGTGGAGAGACACATATTTAGTGATGTGATATGCTAACCGACAGAGGCCAGAGACCATCGTAGGAAGCTAGTCCATGGCATGACGGCTGGACTGGATTGAGAGTGGGCTGTGGGCATGGTTGGGCACAACTGCTAGGCTAGGAATGGAGGCATCTCATTGATGCAGATGGATAATCTTTCATGGAAGTGATCGATCTAACATTGTGAGCTTTTCACTCTAATTTGCATTGCCCCAGATCCTTGGGCAGCAAATTAGTGGCCAAATACTTACATCATATATCACCTACCATTTTCATAGCAAAATTAGCAATTTCTAGTATGTATCAAAAACTTTGGTGATCTTCACCAAGCAGTTGTCTACAGGCCGAGGATGAGGCAGATAACACATCCAGGACTTCGGATTCATCCTTTCCAAACAATACAAATTAACCTCGTTATTTTAAAAAGAAAACACTGGATTTAAATTAGCATTTAGGACGAGACAATAATTGTTTCTTCTTTGTATGACAAAAAAAACTTTGGTTTTACAACTGTTCAGATTTTTCTGTGTGTGGTACAGGTTCAGTATGTTATTTGTATAAAATGTTTCTGTCTTTTATGGTCTTAATTCTTATCTTTTGTCTTTCTTCTTTAGGCCTGCAAAGATGCTGGATTTGGTATAAGCCTTTTTGAGAGACTGGTTATGCTGAAATTTGAAAAGCATTTGCTGAATATAGTATCGCATGAATCCTTGTCACAGTTTATTTCCAAACGCTCGGAAGTTTTTAGATGGTCCAATTTCCAATTCCTTATTCAGCTCAAGAGCAAGAACCCAGGCAATCCTAAGCATTCCTGGCGCAGTCATATCTACCAATCGAAGGTTCGACTACGGATAGGATGGAATACGCAAAACAATCAAAACATGGACAGTAAAAGGAGGAGGAAAAAAAGGGAACAGAGCGCGTACAGCCTCTTCGGAGATGATGCAGAGCTCGCCGCTGGAGTAGCCGCCGCCCAGGATCACGTACACGAAGGAGATGCCGCAGGGGCGCTTGAGGTGGCGGCAGAGGCGGCGAGGGCGCGACAGTGGCAGAGTTGAGGGTTGCAGCGGCGTCGAGGACGGGCGGCGAGGTTCGGGGACGGCGCGGCACGGTGGCGCGGGCCGGGCGGTTCGGGATGGTGGCGGGCGGAGACGGCGGGAGGGGCGACATGGTGGCGTCGAGACATCGGCGCGAGGGAGATCCGCGACGGCGAAATGTGGGCGCTGAGGTGGCGGCGAGGGCGCGTGGCGTCGGCGTCGAGGATGCAGCAGCGTCGACGGGCGGCGAGTTTCGGCGGCGCTGGCACGCAGTGGCGCGGGCAGGCGTTCGGGATGGTGGCGCGGATGGAGACGGCGGAGGCGCGGCTCGTCTTCACCGGACTTCAGCGAGTAGTGGAGGCGGTGCTCGTGCGGGAAGAAGCCGAGGAGGGATGCACCAGTTGATTGTCGGGAAGACCTCGCCTCGCGGTGGCACCCACCACCTCCAGTGAGAGGGGTGGGTGAGGGTGAGGGTGAGGAGGCGGCGAGTGGGGACGAGGGAGGTGGTGCGGCGACGGGCGCGCCAAGACGCTGAGGAGGCGCCGGGCGGGGACAAGCGGGTAGGGGAGGCGCCGGGAATGGAGAGCGGCGGGCAAAGGGTAGGGGAGGCGGCGGGAATGGATGGGAGGTGGCCTTGGGTGTGGGAGAGAGGGGCGGCGGCTTGGGTGAGGGAGAAGGGGGCGACGGAGGAAGGGCGGTTTTTGGGGTGGATGAGGACGGGTTTACTCATGAATCAGTGGATCCAGATCGCAGGTGCCTGGCTGGCCAGTAGATCGGACGGATTGCATCACGCGAGATGGACGATCTGGATTAAAAGTTCGAACTACCACCATCACCACCACCACGACCACAAGGTGCTTTATAATAGTAGAGATTTTAAAATTTGTTTCATGTAAATTGAATATAGTATGAAATATTAGACATATAATTTTCGTGTAAATTCAAAATTCAAAATTCAAAAATTGCAAGTTTAATATTTCATACCATGTCCAATTTATACGAAACAAATTTTAAAATTCATGTAAAATCCTGAAGAACACATTTTTCAAACTTTGAATTTTTGAAATTCAAAATTCAAAAATTCAAATTCAAGTGTAAATTCGAAATTCAAAACTTTTTTAAAAAAGTAAAAGTTTGAAAAATAGGTTCTTTAGGATTTTACATGAATTTTAAAAGTTATTTCGTGTAAGTTGAATATGGTATGAAATGTTAATAGATATAATAAGTTCAATGAACAGTGCCGAGTTACTATAGATCGCAGGCTATCGCTCCTTCAATGCACGATCGTTGCTCCTGTCTCTCCTACGCCCGTCTTCTCAGAAATCTATCGTTCGCCCAAAGTGCGACAGGGTACCTGTCGCGAATTCAAAATGCGACCGGCGCCTATTTGTACATAAATTTCAACCCGACATATAATTTTGCATAAACGAATAAAAATAAATATAAAAAATTTAAAATTCGCTGGGGTTAGGATGCAACAGCTTAACAGAAGGTGTATTTTAGTGTTTACGTCTCCACTTATTGACACGTGGGACCAAGGCCCACCTGTCGGCCTCCTGAGACACATACTAGCATGGCCCCACATGTCAGGTGTTCAATCCCTCCCAGCACTGTTCTTCGTCTACCTCTGTCTACCTCCGTTCATACAGGCTACGGCAGCCATGGTTACTCCAGGGAGCTCGGCTAGATGGCGACTGGGGACATGGCGGCGTGGGCAAAGGGCTAAAATGGAACCGGGGAACCGAGCCGCATCCACCGTGCCCAAGGTTCAACGAACGGCGCGACGACACGACAGCCCGAGGAGCTCCAATGGCGAGCACGAGGGCAAGCCAGCGGTGCACTGAACAACCTAATCTAGAGGTAAGGTACGATGAGCACGAGCTAAGGAGAGTGAAGGGGATGCTCAGTGCTCACAATGTAAGAAAATTAGCCGGAGATGGCTTGGTGTGGTCCAGCGACGAGGAGGTCGACGATGGATCGTAAGAGACGTCGCCGGCGAGCTCCAGGGGATGAGATGAACAGAGGAGACCACGAGCTTGACGCGATTGACCCACAGGAGCTCTAGGATAGAGGGTTTAGTATAAAGCTCACTGGAGCATTGAGAAAAGGGCGGAGAAGTGAAGAAAGCGCCAACGATTCACAGGGGTCGTTCGAGCTCTACATCCTACCAGACCCCGATAAATCTGAGGGGAGGTTAGAGGAAAGCAAATACTATTCAATGACGTTGGAGACGAGAGGAAAGGCTCACCAACACAGTGCCTCCATCGCACTCGAATGTTCGTCCGGGTTCTGCGAGAAATTTGGGGATATTTGAGAAGAGCTTGGTGTGGTGGCTGCTTCGGCTCTTAGAGAATTGGAGAGAGTAGGGCGAGGGTGATGAAGACGCTCTACCGCAGAGTCTTGCAATGGAAGCACGCCAGGGTAGGGTGAGGGGCACATGGCGAAGGCCGGTGGCTACCCCGCCATAGGGTTGGACTTTGGGCAGCCCCGGGCGAGCGAGCGGTCGACAGCGAGGCGGGTGAAGGTACAGGCGTACGTGCTCGACGACGAGACAGCTACATCAGGCGGCGATAGACCGGTCAGCGGTGGCGAACCGGTCCGCCCCGAGGCATCCGATACTGAAGGAGAGGAGAGAGAGAGGGGGGTTGCCTGTGAGGTGTTTGATAAAATGCCCCAAAGACAAGTTATGGGGAGAGAGAAAGATGTGATTTCAATTGCATATGAAATTTTATCTTTGGCTTTAGTTTGGTCCAAATAACTCAAACTTTTCACTAATTTGCTCCTAGCCCAAATTTGGGTGTTACATTTAGTTATTTGGCTTGTTCTCTTTCTCTTTTCTAAAGTAGTTTTAGTTGTTTGTCTTGGTCTCTTTTCGTAAAGCCAATTTTGCATTCATTTTCTCTAGCTTCAACACTGAGCAACCAATATTGTGAATGAAAAATCCCCACATATGTCCATTGATTTTATCTATGTAGCTTAGAGGTTCACACAGTTGTTATTGTTCGGATTTAGAGTGGAGGTTCACACACATATGTCCATAGCTTAGTTCAAGATTAATAAGTTAGAAAAATGATGAAATTAATTGACAAAAAACTAAATGGTGCTAAAAATATAGAATATGTGAAGCTAAAAAAATTGTGCAACATAGAAAATAAATTGTATTTAAAAATCGTACGCCTAAAAATCTTCTTTTT
Organism: Raddia guianensis; assembly: GCA_036346415.1. Taxonomy (NCBI): domain Eukaryota; kingdom Viridiplantae; phylum Streptophyta; class Magnoliopsida; order Poales; family Poaceae; genus Raddia; species Raddia guianensis. The sequence goes on from CM070544.1 coordinate 23,850,021, forward strand.
CTTCTTCTTCTTCTTCTCCTTTTACATGAGATGGGTATACGACACCTAAAAGATTACCAAACTCATCTCCAATATCCACTTGTAGCTCTCCTGGTAAATTTTTTTCTTGGAAAGGTTTCACATTTAGGTGAGTCTCGTAGTTGTCATCTGTGAGGTCGAGCAATCTACCAAGCAAAAGACATTTAGGGACAATCCAATAATTTCGGTCCTACAACTGGTATCAGAGTAGGCTTTGGCTCTGTTCTTGATCTTCACCGATCAAAGAGCCGGGAAATAGAGTGGGCCTTCCAGTCATCGTCGACTACTTCTTTCTACTACTACTTCGTCAAATAGTAAGTGATGTGATCTACCTACCAACTCTTCATTCTTTATGCTTGATTATCATGCTAGGTTGCTATTTTTGCCGTATACTTGGTTTACTCCTTGCTTATCATTGCTGATGTGTAGATATTGTTGCTTGCATGCCTAGATTATAAATTTGATCTTGTTTTCATGCCATCTATGCCAGGCAACTTGTATTGCCTGCTTGATGTGCTTGTCTGTGATATCTTGGTAGTAAGTAGCTTCTTTAATCAGTGGCTAGTTTATTTAATCATTCTTGTTTAGGCTTACTTGTATAATCTCTCTCTCATCTTAGGTAATATAACTTGGCTAGGGATTTATCTTCCTTTTTTTGCCATATGCTCTAGTATGTGCTTCATTGATAATTTGCCTTAGATTGTGTTAGTTTCTTGCATTCTCTCTCCAGTTTGCAATTACTTTTGACTAGAGCAAAATATGTGTTAATATCATGTCAAATGCTCTACTATGTGCTCATTGTTAATAAGTGCTCATTGTTAATAATTGCTTCTATCTAGTGTTGATCTCTCCCTGTGCAGTTAATTTTGCCTAGAACTAAATTTGTGTAAATGCTCTAGTTTGTGCATAATTGATATTAATTGCCTAGGATTGTGGTAAATTGTTTTGTTCTAGGGTTATTCAATGCGTTTCTTTTACTAGGGCTATATTCTGTTGGTTTTCTTGTCATATGCACTTGTACGTGGTTAATTGTTAATAACTGCAATATGGTGGTATATAAGGTTGTGCTTGATCATTCTTGTATATTGATTCAATGTTTATCATGATTATTCTGTTTGCGTCATTCATATGTGCACTTCCTTATCTTGCATCTTCTGTCTTGCATTCACCTTTTTTTACAAAAAAGAATATCACACATGGTTTCGTGAGATTTACACACAATAATTTTTTTGTAGGTTGTTTTCTGAACTCTAGAATGAACAGGCAACTGCCGCTCTGATATCACTTGATGCACACTAGGATCGGCCCGATATTCTAGTGAGAATGATACATTGATTTGATGTAGTGATGATGCTACTAATCGAAGGGATCAATGAGCGTGCAATCGCAAGTGTCACCACACAAGGCGATCAGCCGAGCCAGGCACGATCGAATCTTGAACCTTCTAGCAATCGAGAACAAGTAAGAACAAGATGATAACTGATAATTCAACTCGCAAAACAAGGGTGAGGCTTTTGTGCATTATGGTTGACCTCGTGTGTGTCCCTCCTTGTATTTGTGTGTCGACTAGACCAACCATGATGAGAAACAGAACCTCACCCTTGTTTCGTGAGTTGAACTATCAGTTATCATCTTGTTCTTACTTATTTTCAATTGCTAGCAGATTTAAAGATTGATCATGTCTGGCTCGGTTGATCACCTCATGTGGTGACACTTGCAATTGTGCAGTTGCTGATCCCGTGGATTGGTAGCATCGTCACTACACTAAATCGGCGTATCGTTCTCACTAGAAGATTGGGGCGATCCTAGTGTGAATCAAGAACATGTGTTTGCAATGACGTATAAAGGGAGGACAAGTTCTTATCTAAATTAACTACCTTTTAGGCAATGTCATATTAGAGAGAGAAGTTCTCTTAGCTAGAAAAAAGTGAAAAAGAGAGGAGAAAAAATTGGAGGAGTTTCATCTTGGTGTTTAGTAGTTGTTCCGTGACAACGTTGGTGATTAGGCTCACGTCTCTAGCACGGTCTAGCCTAGAACTAGCATAGTACTACTGTTTGAACGCTTGTGCAACTTGTTTTGACTAGTCTGGTTCTAGTATATCCTTTGCTACATATTATACCTATCCAAGTTCTACCTAGATACTATTATCCACGGAAGGACCTTGCAATCGCTTTGTCACCTTCTAAGTGCAGGTTACCACCAGTCATCGAATGCACCTTAACCAGTTGCAGGGTAAGAACTTGTAAGTGCTTGGTGAGAGCTTCAAGTGTGAGAGACTTGTCAGTTCCAGCACCTATTAGTAGAGAGGAACATATATTTCTGTTGTGTTCTTTTCTTGTCTACTACTAATAATGGCCGTCCCACGAAAGAATAATGACATATACTTTGAGGATGATCCAAGCATTCCGCCAAGAACAAAGAAAGTTAACGAAAACTTTATCGTTAGATCGAGGAAAGAGCAGAAATTGAAAGAAAGAAGCACAATGAGTTCATGGAAAAATGACAAAATAGAGAATTAAAAGGTGAGAAGATCGAGCACGAGACTGTCCCTTCGACCAACAATAAGAAGGCATCACTGAAGAAAGAAGTCAAGCCTACACAATCCAAGAAGATGGATGGTGAGTGTGTTTCAATAAGTAAAAATAAGAATGTGCTTGCTATTACTGCGACTAACCTTGCAAGCAAGAATAACCATGATGGTGTGCACTTGAGTGCTACAATGACGGACAACTATATGAACCTCATGTCTCATCGCCTACTTAGTGTACCACTAGAGCATGCTAATGAAACTCAACACAATAACTTATTTCAAACTAAGTTTGTTGTGCAAGAACACGGCGTACACGTCATCATTGATGGAGGAAACTGTAGCAACCTCACAAGCCTACATATGGCCGAGAAATTTGGCTTGACCACGACTCCATTTTATCAACTTTACTCGATGGAATGGTTTAACTCAAGTGGTTAGGTTCAGGTAACAAAAACTGTGCGGGTGCCTATCTATATTAGTTCATACAATGATCATATTTATTGCGTTGTCCTACCTATGAAAGAATGCTCCTTTTTATTAGGTAGATCTTGGTTAATACGACTGTTTCCTCACATGATATTCCTTTGTAATCACTTGTTTCTTTGCCCCTTTTGCATGAGTGTGAGGAGTCGAGAACGACTCAAAGCCAAGAGGGGGAGGATGATGATGATGACATCACCCCTACCAATGTGCCCACTCTACCGCCATCTATTGTGCAAGGACCAATAACAAGGGCACGTGCGTGACAACTAAACCACCAGGTGGGCTCGTTCCTTAACACACAAGAGAATACTCATAAGAGCGAGTTACTACCTAATAATGTTGTGCTTGTACTTAGCAATTATGGTGTTGATCAGCGAGGATGGAACTCTACGCCAAGACAAGTTGGAAACCAATTCGACCACGAGTTGGAGTCCGGTTCAGTCACAGTGGACCAGTCTGTCTTCAAACGGGCGTAGCAGATGCATATCAACTCCAATTGTGGTGTTCAAGTACATTACGGAGAATCCCTCGACGATACCTTTCCAACGGATCCAGTCGCATGTCCAAATTCCTTCTAAGTTGATCACAATTGTCGAAACAAGAGCCGACCAGATTCTGTTTGGCTGCCCGGTGCTGCGTCACCTTGTTTTTGGGCTTTGGCCCGTGTATCCCGCGCAAGGGCGAGGCGCCCCAAACCCTAGCCGCCGCCTTTCTCCCTAATAAGACTTCGTAGCCGTCATTGTTAGAGTTGGGTTTTTCTTAGATAATTTTCTGCCATCGCAGTATCGCCGAGTATCGGTTTGTGGAACCCCAAATTCGTGATCTTAATACATATTCGCAATTTCAGATTGCTTCTTCTTCGTTCTTGCTTGTGTTCTCGATTCGCTTGCAGGAACTAGCCTTCGTGGTGAGGTCGACCGTGCGCTTGCGTGGTTGATAACGAAAGGAGACGGTGGTGTAGCGATTGCAGGCCTAGATCGGTGGTGATCAAGGTCGGATCGTCAACGTCGAGTTCTCCACTAATCATGATTATCCATACCTGTCGGAAGATCGGAACCCCGTCCCCATCAGATGAGGGCATCCAACCCAATGATACGACCACTGCCCGTACTTCCTTTCCTCTCTGACCGCTCCATCTTCGTCGCCTACTATCGACGTTGCGACGTCTTCGTCGCCTACGATGGATGTCGCGACATCTTCATCACCGAGAGGCCGTAATCCAGAATCTCAGCCATTCAAGGCCACATCAACGGACAAGCGACTCAAGAATGCATCGATAGCCCACGTGCCAAGGGAGGACCAAATACAAGCCCAAATCACCACCGAGTTCAATTCGGCCAATGCAGCAACACATCAATTTCAAATGGGCATAACTCGGGCTCCCGAATTCTGTTTTCAGTGTGCAACCACCCGTTGGAAATCTTAGGAGATAGACATTCTAATGGATCAAGCCTCATGTGCATAATCACCCAAGTGTGATGGAAAAAATGTAGAACAATGTCAAGGACTAGGATTTTTGGGTGCTGCGTCACCGTATTTTTAGGCCATTGGCCCATGTATCACTAGGGTTTGGTGGTGGTTGCAAAGTTGGGTGCCCACACCCCTTGGCCGTCGCTATATATGTGGTCGCCACTTCTCTTATATCCTTAGTTTTTTTATATTGTTGGTAAACTCCGTATGCGTCCCTCCTCAATCTTGCGTTCGTCAGCTATACCACCCGAGTTGAGAAACAGAACCTCACCCTTGGTTTCGTGAAATTTATCAGTGATCATCTTGTTCCTTTCTTATTGTCAATTGCTAGCAGGTTCAAGAATCGATCGTGCCTGGCTTGCTTGATCACCTCGTGTGGTGACTTTGCGATTGCACGGTTGCTAACCCGTGGATTTGTAGCTCTGTTACTACACCAAATCGACATATCATTCTCACCAGAAGATCAGGCCGACTCTAGTGCATATCACCATGGAGAGTAACACTTCGATTGTTCATCTTCTTTAGTCTCATGTATGCATCTCATATGGATATATGCTCATATTGTTCTTATTCACATGATCCATTAGTTAAACTTCGATTGTGCATATATGCATATTGTTATATACACATCTTAAGTGAAGTTCAACGTGCATGCTATGTTGTCTCATTTATAGGTCCATGCTTATATTTAATTCTCATTCATTGGATCAAATAATTCACATGTGATTTAATTATTAAAAGCATATATGGTTTTTTCATATATATTTATTTATGTGTACATTATGTGAAGATCAGAGATTAGTTGTTCATATGCACTACTAGAGAAAGGGCATTCCCTACCAGCACATCAGTACTGGTTGGGGCCGAACCGGGACTGGCAGTGGCAACAGTACCGGTTCAACCGCTAAGGGGCTGTGGGACCATATCAGTATACCGGTTCGTGGCTCCAACCGTTACTAACTGGCCGATAATGTTTGCCCACCTAGCGCCTTGGGGATCCAGTACCAGTTTGTGGAATCAACCGGTACTGGACCGCAATATTTGAACTGCTTCTTCTTCCCTAGTCCCCACCAGAGCAGCACAGTGGCGCCCAAGTCTCGACTAGAGCAGCACAGTGGCGGCCGAGAGCAGAAGGGGATCAGGGGGAGGTGCTGCCCAAATTTTTAATTTGTGGTCCAATTACTCAAAGCGCAAGTTAAATAAGGTTAGCAACTTCGTTGGTCTACATTTGGTGTTATATGGTGCTTCAATTTTGCTTGAAACATGGATAAAGTTTGATTTTTTCCCATTTATGATCCATGAAGATTATCAATGTAGATCGATGTATAGCTCGTTCTTTTGTAGCCTTAGTTTAGAACTTGTTTGATTTATGATGTAGCTCGCATTGAAGGCATGGATCGATCAATTGATCTTTTGTGTGCCTCATTAGGTGGCAAGAACTTATTGTGTATTATTGTAATTTGCATAACTTTTGAATCTAGATTTTGAATAACTTGTCGAGCAAATAATCATTATATTAAAATCAATGTAAAATTATGCATTGCAATATAGTTGTTTTACAAATTTAGTTGTATTAATAATAGATAGAATTTTTTAGAAATTAACTATTAATTTAATTTGGATTTTGGGAATTGTTCAATAATTCATTATCTTTGTGCAACATAATGTAGATGGACCGGCGATGGATGTACACGGATCGACGTGGCTTGGAATTTTTGCAAGGTTTGGACGGTTTCCTTCGTGCGGGAACTGCGCGCACGATGTCGGGCTACATAATATGTTGTTTATGCGTGGACGGCAAGAATGAGAAGGAGTGGCAAGGATCTGACCACATTTCCATTTGTTTACAAGATGGTTCATGCCAAACTATAACTGTTGGACCAAGCACGGTGAAGAAGAGATTATAAGGGAAGACAACGAAGAAGAAGAAGAAGAAGAAGAAGAAGAAGAAGAAGAAGAAGAAGAAGAAGAAGAAGACGACAATACCCCGGAAGCTTGCCAACACTATTCTTTCGAAGAAAAATTGGGGGCGTTTGGCGATCATGACCTAGAACAGATGCTGGTAGATAGAGAAATAGAAAATGGAAGACAGTACGAAAAGTTTAAGCGCATGCGGTAGGACTACGGTACGCTGTTGTACCTAGGCTGTAAACACAAAAAGTTGCGCATTGTACTACTGTTGCAATGGAAGACTACCAATGGATTGTCTGACAAAGGATTTGACGAGTTGTTATACCTAATAAAGAAGTTGTTTCTAAAGGGTAACACGCTGCCTGAAAGTACATATGACGCCAAGCATGTCGTTTGCCCATTGGGGTTGGAGGTACAAAAGATACATGCATGTCGTAACGATTGTATCTTTTATCGGAATGAGTACGAGGAATTGGAAATTTGTCCAGTATGCTAAACTTCGCGGTATAAGACCAGGCGTGATGACCCAGGGGAGGTAGAGGAGGATTGTAAGAAGAACGCCCCCCCTGGCTAAAGGTGGTTTGATATTTCCCTATAATCCCCCGCCTGAAGCGTTTATTTGCAAATAAAAGGCATGCCCAGATGATGCGCTGGCACAAAAAAGATCGTAAGGACGATGGAAGGCTAAGACACCCGGCTAATGGCTCCCAGTGGAGGAAAATATATAGGAAATACCCGGACTTTGCTGAGGATGCAAGGAACATAAGGTTTGGGTTGAGTACGGATGAGATGAACCCATTCGGTGAGATGAGCAACAGTCACAGCACTTGGCCCGTGACTCTATGTATGTACAACTTTCCTCCTTGGCTCTGTATGAAGCGGAACTACATTATGATGCCATTGCTTATCCAAGGGTTGAAGCAACCTGGAAACGACATCGACGTATACCTGAAACTATTGGTTGAAGATCTGCTAACGCTCTGGACTGATGGTGCACGTGTCTGGGACGAGTACAAGAGAGAGAACTTCAACCTACATGCATTGCTTTTCATGATCATCAATGTCTAGCCTGCACTAGGTAACCTATCGGGCCTATCTATCAAAGAATATAAAGTCTGCATCCAGTGCTTAAAGGATATGGACAGCCGGTACCTGAAAAACTCTCGGAAGGTTGTGTACATGAGCCACCGTAGATTCCTCCATCCGTGGCACTTGTTACGGAGGAAGGGTGAGAATTTCAATGGGAAAGAAGAGAAACGCAAGAAGCCACAACATCGGAGTGGGACCCTTATATTTTCTATGGTAAAGGATCTGAAAGTAGTTTTCGGAAAGTGTCCTGGTAGCAAGTCTGTCCCGACTAAACAAGGTCATGATAAGCCCATTTGGAAGAAGAAGTCCATATTTTGGGACTTACCTTATTGGATAGACTTAGATGTCCGCCACTCTCTGGATTTCATGCATATCACGAAAAATGTCTATTTGAACCTGCTAGGCTACGTAGATATGTATGACAAATCAAAAGTTACACTTCAAGCATGAAAAGACCTGCAGCTACTGGGAGTCAGGAATGACCTACATCTGGAAAAAAGAGCAAAAGGACAACATTACCTCCACCCTGCGAGCTACACTCTGAGCAAGGAAGAGAAAAAAAGCATTATAAAGTTCTTGAGCAGCGTGAAGGTCCCCTCAAGGTAGTCCCCTAACATCAAAAGACTGATAAACACAAAAGAGAATAAGATCGTACACCTAAAATCACATGATTGTCACGTGATGATGACACAGTTACTCGCAGTGGCACTGAGAGGTATTCTACCAGACAGGGTTTGAGGGACAATCATAAAGTTGTGTTTGTTCTACAACGCGGTGACACAGAAGGTCCTCGAACTTAATAAGCTATCTAATCTGCAGGATGACGCGGTAGATAGTTTGATCAGCCTTGAGATGATTTTGCCTCCGTCTTTCTTTGATATTATGGTCCATCTCCTGGTCCACATTGTCAAGGAGATAGAAATTCTTGAACCCGTGTTTCTGCACAATATGTATCCCTTCGAGAGGTACATGGCCGCACTAAAGAAGTATGTTTGTAACTGGTCTCGTCCAGAAGTTGCATTGCCCAAGGTGTTGGAACAGAGGAGGTGATCGAGTTCTGTGTCGATTACATTAACGATCTAAATCCGATTAGTGTCCCGGTATCACGCCATGAGGGCAGGTTACGAGGATAATTGACTCTAGGGAGAAAAGAATGATTCTGTGACGATCTATGTTCATTTAAACAAGCACATTTCACTGTATAGAAGCAAGCAATTGTAATGGCTCCCTATATCTATGATCACAAGATGGTTCTATGCGAACAATACCTAGATAAGTCAGATGATTGGATAACAATCGAACAAATGGATTGTTTCGGCGGATGGTTACAAAATCAAGTGATGGCCAAGCAAACAGACGATAATGTATTGAAACTTTTGGCTTGGGTACCATCCACGACAATCGTATTGTGCCAAGGTTATGAAATAAATAACTACACATTTTACACAACTACCCATGATAGAAAGAGCACCAATCAAAACAACAACATTCGTATAGATGCCTTGGACAGCAATGGAAACATGGACAACTACTATGGCTTCATAGAGGAGATATGGGAGCTGGACTATGTAGCTTTGAAAGTCCCTCTGTTTTGGTGCTAGTGGGTGAAATTGCGAACTGTGGAGATCGACGAATACAGTATTATCGGTACAATAAATACTGGGGTATGAAGAGTCCTAAGGAAGGCTAAGAGTGCAAAGGGCCCCATCGTCGGTGTGGCGACCAGGCCCAGTGGCGTGGGTGAGCCTTGCAGCCTCCGGCGGGCCCCACGCGTCGAGGGCGGCGGGCCCAGCCAAGGGCGAGCCCCTCAGAGCGCCGGGCGAGGCCCACACGCAAGCGGGCGACAGGGCCCAGTGGCGTGGGCGAGCCCCCAAAGACATCCGGCAGCCCCACGCGTCGAGGGCGGCTAGGCCCAGTGGCGTGGGCGAGCCCTCGAGCGCCGGGCGAGGGCCCCACGTCGCCAGCGGGCGACGAGCCCGGCGTGTGGCGAGCCCTTTAAGGCCCCCACTGCAAGCGGGGCCAGCGTGGCAAGGCGTCCGAAAGGAGCCTTCGGCGAAGACTCCCCCTGCGAAGAACGGCGCATTCAATGCGACATTACGCGGATAGACGGATGAAGAGATGATTACCGCCACGGTAACCTCTGCGGTCGATCAAGCATCATTGTGGCGCGCCGAATTGACCGCAGAGAGAGAACTTACCGTCGTCAGGATGGCGGCCCGCGTCAGATGGGGCAGAGCTGGGCCCCGCCCGCAGTCTCACTGGAGTGTTCCTGCGGGTCAGAAGCCACTTGCGAGGCACGCGTGGGCGGCGCCGTCTTGGCCAAAGATGCAACACGTTTTCGTCTCTCATCCCCGCCCTCGCGTCTTATCGATGTACTAAGCGTCTTTATCTTGCCTACCCCTCGGCTCTCTCCGCTAGTCCAAGGCTTGTATAAAAGAGGAGGAGAGAGAAGCAAGAGGGGGGTTCGAAACATTCTCTAATCGCATTCCACACAACCACAACACGGAAAAGAGCTAAGGCTCGGCGGACTAGGATTGCACCCGCGAGGGGTCCGAACACAGGTAAACCACATGTGTGTCGCTCCTTGCCGCGTCCCACGCTCAAATCGAACTGAGCTCGGGTTGATCGGCTAGCAGGATAGAAATCTGATAGGGGTATGATCCGCAGTGGTTGAGCGGAGAGCACGCCGTCAGTGGCGCGCCAGGTAGGGGAGCGCTAGCATCAAGTTCGAGTTCTTCGACCTCTCTTCAGGCGGTGATGGCGGATCAGCAGTCCGCGATGGACCAGGAAGTGGCCGCTAGAGCCGCGGCCGCGGCGTCGGCCGCGGCAATGGTGGTGGATCAACCGGGCGGTAGCCGTCCCAGTCTGGCTAGGTGGCGCCTGGCCTTGGAGGAGTGCCCTCCAGCACAAAACCTCCATGCGGCCAGGGCCTTGCTGGACAACCCGCCGGTTCTGGTAACTCCGGACTCTCCGGCGGCGCCGTGGCTGGTCAGTTTGGCCCGCTACGTGGATGCCGCCGTGGCGGTAGTGCAAGTCACGGGGGGCGCGGGAACCGGTGTTTCCGCTTCCTCCCGCTCTTTGGTTTCTGCACATCCCTCCCACGGATCTCCCGGTGATAGGGAGCGGGGCCACGACGACGAGAGCGTGCAACTCCTCGGGGGTTCGGCCGGGCGGCGTCTGGTGGGTGGGATCTCGGTCCCACTTGGAGGACCGCCATCTACGACACGGAGAAGACTCATGACAAGCTCCGCAGGCGGCACGATCGAGAGTGCGACCGCGCTGTTGCTGCCGTTCGCGGGGGTCAGCAGGAGGACTCCCATGAGGCCGCCTCCGCCGGAGAGGGCGGCGCCTCTTCGGCGCCGTCCGGACGGCGGGCGCGCAAGGGACGAAGGGCGTGTCCAGAGCGTGAGGCTCCGACGCCGGTTGCCGCGCCTTTTCCAAGGAGGCTGCGCCGAGTCACGATGGCGAGAGGTTCGGCCCGCCGTCATCGAGAAGTCGATGGGTCTACCAACCCCGACAAGTTTTGCGAGATCTACACCACGGTGATGCAGCCGATCGAGGGTCGGGGAAGGTTCTGCGAACTACTTCCCGCGGTCCTCACCGTGAGCCCGTTCGTGGCTCATGAACCTACCTCCGGTCGGTGGGGTCGTGGAAGGAGCTCTCCGAGCTCTTCATCACCAACTTCGGGGCACATTCGAGCAGCCGGTCGAAGACGATCTCCACGTGGAAGCGGAAGAAGAAGTCGCCGCGCGACTATATCCGGCGCTTGATCGAGTTTGGGCGGCACTGAGGGTTTGGGCTTCAAGCATCCCGCACCGCCACGGCTTCTCTCGCCTCGCCTCCGTGATGCCTTGGTGGTGAGGAGATGCGGCGTGCGATTTCATGCTAAGCAGATCCACCGACCGGCCCAGGCGCTGCAAACCATTCCGCTCTCCTGGCCGTTCGCGATGCAGAAATTTGATATCTGAGCCCGTTCCATGGGCGACCGGGGCCTGCATGCATCTGTTCGTCGCCGTCGACAAGTTCACCAAGTGGGTTGAGGCCTCGCCAGTCCCGGCGATCACGTCCGCTGCAGCCATAAAGTTCATAAAAAGCATCTTCGTCCGGTTCGGCGTCGCCAGCAGAATCATCACCGACAACGGCGCTCAGTTCAAGAGTGCCGATTTTCAAGATTGGTGCGAAGAGCTGGGCACCAAGCTGTGCTTCGCCTCCGTCGCACATCCGAAGAGCAATGGGCAAGTAGAGCGGGCCAACGCGGAGGTGCTCAAAGGACTCAAGACAAGGGCGTTTGACCGCCTGGAGAAGCGTGGCAAGCGTTGGGCGGAAGAAGTTCCCACGGTGTTGTGGGCACTGCGGACAACTCCCAACAGAGCCACCGGCGAGACCCCTTTCATCATGGTGTATGGCTCTGAAGCGGTGCTCCCATCGGAGCTCACCTTCGGGTCCCCAAGGGTGGCGGCGTTCAGCGAAGACGGAGACCCTGACCAGCGTCGGGATGAAGTAAATCTCTGGAGGAGATCGAGATGTAGCGGCGATCCGAGCCGCCAGTATCAGCGAGCCTTCGCGCCGTTATCAAGCAAAGCGGTCTGTGAGAGAACATCGGCGATTAGGCGACCTCGTTCTGCTGCAGGTTCAGCGCAGTGACGAACAAACTCGCTCTCCCCGTGGGAGGGCCCTTCAAAGTGGTCTCGATCTCCTTGAGCTCGGTCGAGGCTCGCATTCGAGGACGGTGGCGAATTGGCGAACACTTGGAGCGTCGAGCGGTGAGGAAGTTCTACCGTGAGGTAGGCGTGCGAGAGCTTTTTTGGGCCTCCTTTGGAGCCGAGCGGCGAGATCTTCCTCCTTCCTCGCTCGCCTCGGGGCCTGCAATGTACAAAGCCATCGGCAAAATAAAGATAAGTTCTGTCTCTCTGTGGGCATCCGTTCTTTTTCGCCTCCAAATGTCAGTTAGAAAACATTCATTGAAAGTTTGGTAGCGAAAAAAGTACTTAAGGCCGATGGCCCTTAGTTGCAAGGGCGAACGCTGACTTGCGGGGGCGGGCCAGCGAGGCGACGGAAGCGGGTTCTAGCCTAGTGTGTCTGCTCAGTCTGGGCAATGCGCCAACGACGGCACCAGCGACTAGACCACTTCCGGAAGCTGAGTTCTCGCCACGCAACATTTAAGGTCGGTTTGCCAAGAGGCTATAAGGGTTGAAGTAAACAGATGCCTAAAGAAAAAACGCTCACTTTCAGCAGAACGTTCTGTCTAAAACTTTTGGCGGTCAGTTGCTTAGCCTCAAAAAGTCTGTTAGAAAACATTCTGTTGAAAGCTGGTAGCGAAAAAGTACTTAAGGCCGATGGCCCCTTAGTTGCAAGGGCGAACGCTTGACTTGCGGCTGGGCGAGGCGAGGCGGACGGAAGGCGGGTTCTAGCCTGGTGTGTCTGCTTGGTCTGGGCAATGCGCCAACGACGGCACCTGCGACTAGACCACTTCCGGAAGCTGAGTTCTCGCCACGCAACGTTTAAGGTCGGTTTCCCAAGAGGCCATAAGGGTTGAAGTAACCAGATGCCTAAGGAAAAAGCGCTCACTTTCAATAGAACGCTCTGTCTAAAGCTTTTGGCGTTCGGGTGCCTCAGTTCTTTTCGTAAGTAAGAATTTGCGCAAAAGTTTAATCGAGACTCACGGCAGAAAAGCAAAAGTTTGCATTGACAGGTTCTGTTTACAAGACGAAACAAACAAGGGAGTTCTGCTGCTCCTCGTCATCATCGTCTTCTGCCGGAGCAGCTCCGCCCATCATGGATACACGGCTGGCGGCGATCTTGACCCGGGATTGTTCGCCCGGGTCCAGCTGGCGTGAAGGTTCCCCGGTGGCGGCGTCGAGGTCGAACGTGGCGTTTTGGGCAAGGCGATTGCCCAAGACGAACCATTTTGCCGCTTCGCGCCGTGGCGACCATCTTCGATCGCCGCGTCCGCATCACCACCGGCAGGTCGCGCGAGAGGTTCGGCGGGCGCCCATCGCGCCAGCGTCTTCGCGGCGTGTCCTCCAATGAAGCGTCTGAGGTAACCCAGTAGTCTGGGCGTCTGAAGTCGCGAGGCGGTCCGCAGACATATCGGCGAGACCCGGGCGCTTCGAGTCGCCGCGAAGTCTTCGGCGTCTTTGGTGGCGCGGCGGCGGCGCTTGTGCCGCCGCAGCCTCGCTGGTCGCCGTTCCCTCGCCGCGTCTCTGGTCAAGGACTAGCCGTAGCTTCGCGGCTTCGCTCCGACGAAGCGAGCGCTTTCCGCACCGCCAGTGTGGGCGGCCGCAAAGCGCCGGAGGAGCGCTTCGGCGTCAGCGGCGATGGCGGAGATGGCGTTGGTGTCGGTACCGTGGCGATGCTTTGAGGTCCTCAACCTCGACGCCGGTGCACTCTCCGTCGAAGGGGCCGTGGGCAAGCTGGGGGCTGGCGGATCGCGCGGGATGGAACCTGAGGCCCCAGCGTCCGCTCTATCCCGCAATGAAAAACCAGAAGGGTTCAGGTATGCGAAAAACATCTAGCATGCTAACCCTAACGCGAAATGTATATGAACGCAGAGAAAGTTACCTGAAGCGGCGCCCCCCAAAAACGAAGGAAGAGGCGTGTCGCACCGCTTGGTCGCGAGCAGCGCCACCGCCTCCTCCCGTTGTAGGAGGCGGAGGCGCGCGGTTACCGCGGCCGGCGCCGTCAGCTCATGCGCTGGCGCGAGGAGCCGGGCGCGATGGCAGCGCCAGCACAGAGGTGCCGAGCGGAAGAAATCGGCGCAGAGGCGCCAACTCGGGAGAGTCGCCGTGCTCTCGCCAGCGGCGAGCGGGCGGCGTCGGCGCGAGGCCCAGCCGGAGGGGGCCAAAGGAGGCGGCTCAGGACTCGAAGGGCGGAGCCTTTTTGGGCTCGCCCCTCCCTACTCATCATCATCGTCTTGGGGGAGGACGAGGCGACGCTTCCCGAGAACGCGGTCGGAGTCGGCCGCCACGATAGGAGGAGCAGCGGCCGCAGGAGCATCGGCGATTGTCGGCAGAGGATCGCGGATTTGCAGAGGTCCCCGGGCCACTTGGACCGCGGGACCAGAAACCTCCATGGGAGGCAGCGCCCGCAAGTACGGGTTGCGCTCCCGTGGGTCCCAGTCGCAGAGGGGGCGGACGCTCGCAGGCGGAGAAATGTCGTCGGCTGGCGCGGATAGAAGCCCCACCAGCCACTGCCGGAGCACGTCCTCCGGCACGTTCCCTGCAGCTGGACGCACAAGAAGAAGCCGCGAGTTGGCAAGCAATAAAAAAAGAGGAAAGGACGCTCCGCGGAATAAGAAAACCCGAAGGAGTGGAAGAACAATCACCTCCAGGGCGACGTGGATTCTATCGTCGTCACCATATCTTGCCAGCGGGCGCCCTCACGCTGGCGCGGCGAGGCGGTGCTTGCAGAAAGTCCGCCGCCACATGGGTTCCGTAAGCCCGCCGCGGGCGGCTCGAGAATCTGCGCCAAAGATCACCTCCATTCCCGTCGAGTCGTCGGGCAGAGACTCCCAGCTGGGGAGGGATTCTGCAGGACCCTCGGGGAAGGCAAGATCATCGCAGCCGCTGGAATCCTCCACGTACAGCCACTGTCGCGCCCAGTCCTTCTAGTTGGACTTGACCGCGACCGGGATGAAGGCGGCGGCGTCTCGAAGCGCGAAGTAGCAGCTCCCAACCCTGCTCGGGCGCGAGCTCGTGTGCAGTGTGAAGAGCCGGCGCCAGAGCGGGAGGTTCGGCATCATCCCCACGAACATTTCACAGAGGTGAGCGAAGATGGCCAGCATCACGATGGAGTTTGGGGGAAGGTGCGCCGCCTGGATCTCGTAGAAGGCAAGCACCCCCAAGAAGAACTCAGAGTATGGCGGAACGAGTCCCGCCAGCACCGCCAGTGAAGGTAATGATCTCCCCGTCGCGGGGGCTTGGCGCCATGGTACCGGCGCGGAACGGGCAGAGGCTGGCGGCACGAACACTTGGAGCCGCGCCACCATGTCCTCGTCGGCGGCGGAGGCGGCCAAAGCTGGACCAGCTGGCGGCGCGGCCGGAGCGGCGTCCCCGCGGCGACCCTTGCTGTGCTTAGGAGCCATTGGAAGGTGGCGGAAGTGCGGTGGCGAGAGTTGAAGGGCGAAGAAACTTGGCGGCGGTGGCAAAGGAAAGCAGGTGGCAACTCAAAGCACTTTGGCGCTCGGAAGGATTCATCACGGCGCCAAGGGACGAAGTATTTATAGGCGAGGGGCGCGAGAGCGACGGTTTGGATTCCATCCCCGCGCGCGCGCGCGCGGTGCCAGCATTGCCCCGCGCGCTTCGGTTTTTCACGGAAAAGCGGTACGGTTCCCCAAGGAAGATCGTGCGCAGGTGGAGAATTAGGCGTACGGCAACCACTGGGGGCGGGTCCCCCACGATTCGTCTCCCAAAGCACAAGAAACGGCGGAGTATCGGCGCGACGGTTCGCGTATCATGGTGGACCCGAGGGCTACTGTCAGTACAATAAATACCGGGGTATGAAGAGTCCTAAGGAAGGCTAAGAGTGCAGGCGGGCCCCACGCGTCAGACGGGCGACCAGGCCCTAGCGCGTGGGCGCGAGCCCTCAACAAGTCCGTGGCCCCACGCGTCGAAGCGACGACCGGCCCCAAATACGTGGGTGAGCCCTCACAACAAGATCAAAGGGTGAAAGAGGATCCTAAGGCCTAGAGGGGGGTGAATAGGCAATTTTAAATTCTTTTGATTATTCTCAATTAAGCATCATATTAATAATGACCCAATCCTAGTTGCAATTGACAAGTAAGCGGAAGCGACAAGCAATTACGAAGCAACTAAGACATGGCATACAAATTAACACAAGCAATGCAATAAGAGTAAGTGCGGGAATAAAAAGAGAGGGAGACATGGAATTTGTTTGACGAAGTTCGGAGCCGCAACTCCTACTCTCCGTTGAGGCTACCCCTTGCGCACAAGGACCGGCTCGCTCTCGAGCCTCACGCCTCACTTACCCCCGGTAGTCGTTCCGCCACTCCGGCGAGGTGGACTCCGTCACCCATACACCGACTCAAGAGTAGCCACACGCCAAGGCCTACTCCCAAGCCCTCGCCTCCACGAAGGATGTCTTCAAAAGTAACAAGCCCGAAATGCCTCGATCATGCCGGATCGAAGGATTTCCATGAAGCTCGGTGTTGGCGTTTAATGATTTGTGGCTTTGGATGCTTTGTGGGTGGAGGAATGGCCCTAGAACACCTAATTGATGAGCTATGAATGTGGTAGGTGAAGTGGAGCAGCAAACCTCAAAATAGCCAGCTACTAGGTAGGTATTTATAGCCCCAAGAGCAAAACTAGCTGTTGCCCTCGAAGAGGACAAAAGACTAGCCGTTAGCCTCTACGGGGCCGTCAAGACGGGCACCAGACGCCGTCCGAAATGACAATCTCCAAAACAACATTATCGGACGCCGTCCGTCGGGACGGACGCCGTCCGGCTGAGGGAGGCTTGCTGAAATTAGCTAACCGGACGGCTCCCGACGCCGTCCGTCGAAAAGGGCCTCGATATTAAACTTGACCGGACGCCGTCCGGCAACGACGGACGCCGTCCGACAAGGAAAAGATGCAAAGGACGGGCGCGCCTCGACGCCGTCCGGCAATGAAAAGACCAGATCTGAACCTTACCGGACACCGTCCGGTGATTACCGGACACCGTCCGACAGAGAGTACCAATTCGGATTTTGGGCTGGTCGGACGCCATCTGGATTTACCAGACGCCGTCCGACAGAATGGATTTTCGGCTAAAAAGTGAGGGGGGAAATTTAGGTGGGTTTCTCTCTCTCTAGAAATCTCACAAAGGGATATTTGGGTATGTTTAGAAGAGGTGTGACGGCGTGTTCTCCGCTCAACCACTGCGGATCACACCCCTGGTCAGAGTTTTAGACTACTAGCCAACTCGATCAAGCTCGGTTCGATTTGAGCGTCGGGCACAACAAGGAGCGACTCGCAGATTTACCCAGGTTCGGACCTCCTCGCGGGTAATAGTCCTACTCCTGCTGAGCCTTAGCTCTTTTCTGCTTGTGGTTGAATGGGAATGTGTTTACAGGGTGCTTGCGAATCATGTGTTCGAACCTATGCTTGTGCAACGTCAAGATTTTACTCGCCTCCTCCTCCCTCTCTCTCCTCCCTTTATACAAGCTTTGAACTGGCGGAGAGCCGAGGGGGGGCAAGACTGATTTCAAGATAATCGACAAGACACGACAGAAGAGACGAAAACGCGTGCCGCTTGCCCACGCCCAGCAGCTCGCCTCGCGTGCCGCAAGTGGCCTCTGCCCCAAGCACAATCCACCGGTGAGTCTGCGGGTGGGGCCTACTGCCCTCCTCGACACGGCGGCCTCCTCAAGCAAACCTTCTCTCTGCCGGTCAATTTTTCTGCGCCACGGATGTGGCCGCCGACACTGCAAGGGTCATCAGAAGCGGTAATCATTTCTTCACTGTCTATCCGCGTGATGTCTCATTAAATGCACCGTCGCCGTAGCGGGGAGCCTTCGTCCGAACACTCATACGCAACGTTCCGCCGCTGGCCCCACTGGACGTGTGGGACCCGCGCTGGTCTTCGAGAGGGCTTGCCCGCACCCGCTGGCGCTGGGCGCTTCGCCTGCGTCTCCAGAGGGGGCTCGCCACGCACACTTTGGCGCGTGGGGCCCTCGCCTCGTCTTGAGAGGGGCTCGCCCACGGCTGGGCCTGATCGCCCACGACGCGTGGGGCCCTCTTGGCCTCCCGAGGCTCGCCCACGCCTGGGCTTGCTCGCCCGCCGACGCGTGGGGCCTCTTGGCCTCCCGGGGCTCGCCCACGCCACTGGGCCTTGCTCGCCCTGGCCGACGCTGGGGCCCTCTTGGGCTTCTCAGGACTCTTTGTACCCCGGTATTTATTACACCGACAGTAGCCCCCGGGTCCACCATGATACACAAACCGTCGCGCAGACACTTTTTCGTTTCTTGTGCGGCGGGAGACGAATCTTGGGGGACCCACCACCTGCGGCGGCCGTACGCCTGATTTTCCATCTGCACACGTTCTTCCTTGGGGAACTACGCCGCTTTGCTCTTGGGGCTATAAATACCTACCTAGTGGCTGGCTATTTTGAGGTTTGCTGCTCCACTTCACCTACCACATTCATAGCTCATCAATTAGGTGTTCTAGAGCCATTCCTCCACTCACAAAATCATCCAAAGCCACAATTCATCAAAACCCAATACCGAGCTTCATGGAAGTCCCTCGATCCGGCATGATCGGGGCGTTTCGGGGCTGTTACTTTTGAAGACGACATCCTTCGTGGAGGCGTGGGCTTGGGAGTATGCCTTGGCATATGGCTACTCTCAAGTCGGTGTACGGGTGACGGAGTCCACCTCGCCGGAGTGGTGGAACGACTACCGGGGAGTAAGTGAGGCGTGAGGCTCGAGAGCGAGCCGGTCCTTGTGCGCAAGGGGTAGCCTCAACGGAGAGTAGGAGTTGCGGCTCCGAACTTCGGTCAAACAAACACCGTGTCGCTCTCTTATCTACTTTCCGCACTTACTACCGTTGCATTAAATGTGGTGATTGTGATGCCATGTCTTAGTTGCTTATTAACTTGTTTATTGCTTCCGCTTGCATATCAATTGACACTAGGATTGGGTCACTATTAATTTAATGCTTAATTGAGAATAATCAAAAGAAATTAAAATTGCCTATTCACTCCCCTCTAGGCCTTAGGATCCTCTTTCACTCTCGCCTTTGAGGGAACCACTTCGCATATGAGACGGACCTCTTCTTCCTCAATGTCTCCATTGACAGTTTCAGAACCTGATCATCCACTGGGTCATCCTCAGCGACCACTGTCTCAGTAACGTCCTCATCAATCGGGTCCTCAGCATATGTCTCATCATCAAGATCCTTGGCTGTAGCAAAGGAAGATCTCGCAACCCGAGTCCAATGTATTCCTTGATCAGGCTGCTGCTGAATATCCGCTCTAGTCACTTTACTTGGGCGAGGAGGAGCGGCACTGCTAGCCGTCTCATCTATGTAATCAGGATCGCCCTTACTGCCACTGTCGCGACGACCACTGAGGGTCATGCTCAGAGCCTTCCCAAACTTCTTCAACGAGCGAGACATCTCGAATTACTCCTTCTGACAAAGTGACCACTGACCAGAAGAACCTCACTGCCAAATGCCACTGACCAACGATCCACGGACAAGGTGCCAACCCCACCACGAGCCGACCCTAGACATGAATGCGGGAAAAATCTATTCAAAATCTAGAACTCGGTAAACGGAGGATTTTGCCGCGAAAAGGGATGGAAGCCGTTACCAAGCCCTAGAAGGGAAGGAGAAAGCCGTCGTGCGCGAGGAGATCGTCCCCAAGGCCCTTCCCTAGAAAGGAGGGAACAGCGGAGACTTGGCGACGATCAGGCGTCCCACGTTCAATCCCCGCGGTGGGAATCGAATAGGACGGCGAGGGGAGGCCGCCGGTGGGGTGGATGTCGCCGGAGGTCGCCGGAGGGGCCTCCCCGGAGAGGAGGAGCAGCAGGGGCGGCGCCGGTTTGGGAGGAGAGAGGAGATGGAATGAGGGAAGAGGGAGGCGGAGAGGTAAGTTATAAGAAGATCCACAAGATTGGGCCTGTCGGACGGCGTCCGACAAGACAGATCTGGCCTGATTGACCTCGTCGAGGCGAGACTTGGTCTCTATATGATAATTGATTGACAACAATCAACGGTAGCAAGTGATTAATGCTTAAACATTTTAATTTTGAAGGGATAAGATACTAAGTTGACAAATGAAACCAAATTAAATTCAAAAACCTAAATTTTGATCTTAGAGACCAAGAAAATGTGTGAACACAAATTTTGCCTTGATTTCTCATATAGGCATGAAAATCGAGCATAGGAGTTCACTTTAGAGTTTAAGCACATGTTTTTGAATTTTGGCTCCTTTTCAAATATTTTCAACAATTTTGATGCCATATGATTTTTAAAAGAAGAAATATGCATATGGAGTAAATGTTTCAAAGGGGATAAGATTTTCAAAATTAGAAGTTTGAAGTGGTAAGATGATAAAGATAGTCTATTAAGTTCAAATTTGTTTTGGCTTGAAGTATAGGAGAAGAATGTGCTAACCCAAAATCAAATTTATCTTTACACCACTAGAGGGAGTTTTGAGATCATGAGAAGAAGTTAAACTCCCCCTAAATGTGACAAGGGTCAAAAGCAAATGGAAAAATTCAAATAAGACCCAAAAATCACAAGAATCAATCAACACGCATTTGACCTATCTAGTATGTTGAGTTCATTTCTTAATTTACAAAACCATGCCTCATCTAAGGGTTTGGTGAAAATATCCGCCAATTGGTCTTCCGTTCGCACGTAGGCAAGCACAACGTCACCCTTTGCAACATGGTCACGAATAAAGTGATGTCGGATGTCGATGTGCTTTATGCGGAATGTTGGACGGATTGTTGGCTATTTTCACCGCACTTTCATTATCGCATAGAAGTGGCACTTTTTCAAATTTTAGCCCAAAGTCACTAAGCATCCGTGTCATGTACAAGAGTTGAGCACAACAACTCCCGCGCTACATATTCCGCTTCATGATAGATAGCGCCACGGAGTTTTGCTTCCTCGAAGTCCATGACACGAGTGGCGCCTAGCAAGTGACAACCCCGAGGTGCTTTTATGATCAATTTTGCAACCGGCATAATCCGAGTCGGAATAGCCAAGAAGCTCAACACGCGCTCCCTTGGGGTGCCAAAGTCCTAGACTAGTAGTGATTTTTAAATATCTCAAAATGCGTTTTACGGCAACAAGATGCACTTCTTTAGGTGATGCTTAAAAGCGAGCACACATGCACACACTAAACATAATATCGGGTCGAGAAGCGGTAAGATAGAGAAGCGAACCGATCATGGAGCGATAAAGCTTTTGGTCCACAGGCTTTCCATCTTCATTCAAATCAGGATGCCCATTTGTGGCCATTGGTGTTTTGATCGATTTGCAATCGTCCATAGAAAACCGCTTGAGAAGGTCCTTTGTGTATTTCTCTTGACAAATGAAGGTCCCTTCCCGAAGTTGCTTGATTTGAAATCCAAGGAAGAAAGTGAGCTCTCCGATCATCGACATTTCGAATTCGTTGGACATCATTTTTCCAAAGTCCTTGCATTTAGATTTGTCAGTGCATCCAAAAATAATATCATCCACATATATTTGACAAATAAATAAGTCATTTTCAATAGGCTTTAGAAACAATGTGGAATCAATCGCACCGGTTTTAAATCCTTTTTCTAAGAGGAAGTCCCTAAGACGCTCATACCGTGCTCTAGGAGCTTGCTTGAGACCGTATAGCGCCTTAGTGAGCTTATAGACATGGTTTGGGTGTTTGAGATTTTCAAAACCGGGCGGTTGCTCGACATAAACAAGTTCATCAATAAAACCATTTAGAAAAGCACTGTTAACATCCATTTGAAACAGAGTTATGTTATAGAGAGAGGCGAATGCCAAGAGTAACCGAATAGCTTCAAGTCGAGCAACGGGAGCGTAGGTTTCTCCATAGTCAAGTCCTTCGATTTGTGTGAAACCTTGCGCCACCAATCTTGCTTTGTTTCGTACCACTTCACCGTTCTCATCTTGTTTGTTGCGGAAGACCCATTTGGTTCCAATGACATTATGGTCCTTCGGTCCTTCCACAAGCTCCCAAACTTCATTGCGGGTGAAGTTGTTTAGTTCTTCATGCATGGCGTTCACCCAATCCGCATCCGCCAATGGCTCATCAATGGTCCTAGGCTCAACAATAGACACAAAGGCGTGATGCTCACAATAATTAGCGGTATGAGAACGGGTTCTTACGCCTTGATTGAGATTGCCAATGGCTTGATCTAGAGGATGATCCTTGGAGAGAGAGCGGTGTTGTTGGACGGGTACTTGTGGATCAATACCTCCCCCTTGAGCTTGATCAACTTCAAAATTAGCTTCTCCGTCCACCGCTTGATCTTGAATTGTTGGAGAGGTGTCTTGAGCTTGATCATCGATGGAGGTGGTGGGGGTGATTACTTCATCTTTTGGTGCCTCCAGTGAGGGTCGAATTCCCCCAACTCCATGGCTTCATGCGGTGGCTCATCACCTTCATTTTTTGTCAAATCTTGCTCATTTTACGAGCCGTTAGTTTCATCAAACTTGACATCATAAGCTTCCTCAACAAGCCCGGTAGAATTATTAAAAACTCGAAAAGCTTTTGAGCGAGAGGAGTAACCTAACATGATCCCAATGTCACACCTCTTTTGAAACTTGCCCAAATGAGTCATTTTCTTATAGATGTATACCTTGCAACCAAAGACTCGAAAATAAGAGATGTTGGGCCTTCGTCCCACTAGTAGTTCATATGAGGTCTTGTGAAGGAGTCGGTGGAGGTAGAGGCGGTTGATGGCATGGCACGCCGTGTTGATGGCTTCCGCCTAAAAGGCATACGGCGTGTTGTACTCGTCAAGCATTGATCTTGCCATCTCTATCAAGGTACGGTTCTTCCTCTCCACTACTCCATTTTGTTGGGGAGTGTATGCCGCCGAGAATTCGTGCTTGACACCTAACTCATCACAAAATTCCTCAACATTTGTGTTAGTAAACTCGGTGCGTTATCACTCCTCACCTTTTTGATAAAAGAGTCAAATTCCTTTTGAGCTTTCAAAGCAAATCTTTTAAACACATCACCGGCAAGTGATTTATTTGCAAGGAAAAATACCCAAGTGAAGCGAGAGAAATCATCGACAATCACATGACAATAAAATTACCGCCTATGCTCGCATAGGTGGTTGAATAAATAAATCCATATGCAAAAGTTCAAGTGGTCGGGATGTAGACATGAATGTCTTAGTCGGATGAGAATTAGCCACTTGCTTGCCGGCTTGGTATGAGCTACATAAACGATTTTTCTCGAATTTGACATCCTTCACTCCAACAACCAAGTTGTCTTTAAAAACCTTTTTCAAAGTGCCCATTCCAACATGTCCAAGACGTCTATGCCACAACCAACCAAGAGTGGTTTGAGCAATAAGACAAGTCTTGATTTGAGAAGATTCACGGTTTGAAAAATCAACCAAATATAAGTTTTGAAACCGGGTGCCTTCAAATGCAACACTTTGATCCTTAGTGGAAACCACACGAACCCCGTTGATCGAAAAGAAGCAATCAAAACCCAAATCGCACACTTGAGCAACGGAGAGGAGATTAAAGTTGCAAGCTTCCACCAAGAGCACATTAGAGATGGATAGGTCATTGGATATTACAATTTTACCTATACCTTTTACCTTTCGCTTGGAGTTATCCCCAAATGTGATCTTGTGTTCGGAGTCATTCTCCTCTTCTTCTGAGGTGAACATACTTGAGCTACCGGTCATATGTTGTGTGCATCCGCTATCAAATATCCAATGCCGGCCACCGCTCTTGTAGTTCACCTACACACACAATTTCAAGCTTGGGTTTTAGGTACCCAAGACTTCTTCTTGGGTCCTTTCGAGTTAGTCATCAAACATTTGGGCACCCAAATAGCCTTCACATATTTCTTTTCATTGGGTGCACCAACATATTTTGCATAAATAGAGCCATTCTTCCTCATAAGCATGTAACTAGCATTAAGCACTTGAGTTTTAGACATGAATTGAGATGTTTTTGCAAGAGGACAAGCAATGGCTTTTTGTTTATCATTTGTGCAAATATGGCAACGGGTCCCTCCTTTAACAAAAGTTAGCTTGGGCTTACTGACCGCCCTTGGCAAATCCAGGATGAAATCCCAAACCATGTTTACCCAAGGTGTACCTTTGCTTCCGAAGGACCTTGTCAAGAGAGTTGTTCCCCACAAGCAATTTAACCAAGCTAGAGTCTAGTTGCTCAATTCTATCCTTAAGGAGCAAATTTTCCTTAACTAGCTTATTAGCTCATTTTGCAATACCACAAGTACCAATAGAACACGTATTTTCATTTAATGTATTAGCACTAGTGGGTGAAGATGAGCTATCATTAGGTGTGATAGTGGGTGACAAGTTCAAAGATGTGTCATGAGATAAGCTAAGTGAACCATTCACGGTGTCAATCAAGTCACAAGCCACACCAACATTGCATTTTCAATTGAGCAATCAAGAGAAGTTTCTTCAACATTAGAGCTAGCTAGTTTGTTCTCTAGAATCTCAACTTGCAAATTTAGAGCTTCATAATCATCTTCTAGAGTTTCATTTTTTTCAAGCAAATTTTCAAAATCATTAGCAAGCTCTTTATGCACTTTCATTAACTTTTTCCTCTTAGATTTTTCCTTCTCTAGAGCAATATTCAAATCATCAATCAAAAGCTTAAACTCACTTTTAGAGAGGTGCTCATTTGTTACCTTCTCCTCTAGTGCCATGAGGCACATGGGAGGTGTAGGGTTGTCGATAGCGACTCCGGACACTTTGGTGCTTTCATTGTCGGAGGAGTCCACCCAAGAGCCTTCATCATCGGTAATCCATTCCCCAATCACCTCTTCTTGTGTGTTGGCGGTGAGACAAAGCTTTTGCTTGGGAAGAGCCGGAGGGGCATTTTCCTTGATCGCAAATCCGGCTAACCCATGAGCTCTAGTATCTTCGGAGGAGGAGGAGGATTGGGAGGATGATGAGGTTGAACTATCTTCCTTTTTGGTCTTTTGATCGGCAAGAGCCTTTTTTTTTCCTTCGATTTGTGATCGCTCTTGCGGTAGTGACGGTACTTTTTCTTGTCGTCATCCTCATCTTCCTCTTGATTCCTTGCCTTGTGCTTGTTCTTTTTACTTTTTGGGCAATCCGCCGCCAAGTGACCCATCTCTCCACATTCATAGCAACGTATTTCGGAGATAAGTCTTCGCCTTGAAGAGGATGATTCACCGCGGAAGCTCATTTTCTTAATCAACTTTCTTGACCGCTTGACAAGGAGGGCCAATTCTTCAATCTCCGGAATTGCATCATCGGAGTCATCATCATCTTCTTCAACTTCAATCTTCTTCTTCCCACTTTTGACTTGGGCGGGGAGAGCAATTGACTTCTTGTTGAGCGGTGACTCTTCACTTTCAAGAAGCTGCATCTCATATGAGTTGAGTTGCCCGAGGAGCTTTGTCGGTGTCATCTTCTTGAGCTTTGACTTGGATGCTCGAATTAAGGTCACAAGTGGATTGAAACTAAATGGCACAACATCAAGCATCTTCCGACAAATGTCAATGTCTTCCAAGACCTTCTTCTCCTAACATCCGCAATTTCATTGTGATGGGGTTCAACCGAGAAACATTTCATTAACACTTTCATTAGGAAGCATCTTGAGTTGATCAAATCTTTTTCTAGCACGAGATAGCTTCTCCTCAAGCATCTCGGCACTACCAACATGAATTTCTCTAAGATGTTTCCAAATGTCATAAGCTTTAGTGAGATTGCCAATGCTATCAAAAACTTCGGAAGACACACTAGAAAGTAGAGCATTTCTAGCAATGGCATTAAAGCGTTTGTACTTAGCATGAACTTCATCAAGAGCAATTGTTCCGGCCGGAGGGTCCGGATAGCCGGTCTCACAAGCAACCCACACATCATAGCTAAGTGCCTCTAAGTAACATTACATCCTAATTCTCCAATAGTTGTAATTTGTTCCATCAAATATAGTAGCTTTTCCAATCTCTATCCTAGGCCCCTCTTGAGCCATCTCCTAGCGGTGAAGCTAATACCGGAGAACCTGGCTCTGATACCACTTGAAAGAGGATCCTAAGGCCTAGAGGGGGGTGAATAGGCAATTTTAAATTCTTTTGATTATTCTCAATTAAGCATCATATTAATAATCACCCAATCCTAGATGCAATTGACAAGTAAGCGGAAGTGACAAGCAATTACGAAGCAACTAAGACATGGCATACAAATTAACACAAGCAATGCAATAAGAGTAAGTGCGGGAATAAAAAGAGAGGGAGACACGGAATTTGGTTGACCGAAGTTCGGAGCCGCAACTCCTACTCTCCGTTGAGGCTACCCCTTGCGCACAAGGACCGGCTCGCTCTCGAGCCTCACTCCTCACTTACTCCCGGTAGTCGTTCTGCCACTCCGGCGAGGTGGACTCCGCCACCCGTACACCGACTCGAGAGTAGCCACACGCCAAGGCCTACTCCCAAGCCCTCGCCTCCACGAAGGATGTCTTCAAAAGTAACAAAACCGAAACGCCCCGATCATGTCGGATCGAAGGACTTCCATGAAGCTCGGTATTGGGGTTTAATGATTTGTGGCTTTGGATGCTTTGTGGATGGAGGAATGGCTCTAGAACACCTAATTGATGAGCTATGAATGTGGTAGGTGAAGTGGAGCAGCAAACCTCAAAATAGCCAGCCACTAGGTAGGTATTTATAGCCCCAAGAGCAAAACTAGCCGTTGCCCCTCGGAAGAGGACAAAAAGACTAGCCGTTAGCCTCTACCGGACGCCGTCCGACGGGCACCGGACGCCGTCCGACAGCGGCAACTGCTCACAAAACAACAGCTTATCGGACGACGTCCGGTTAGGACCGGACGCCGTCCGACAGAGGGAGTGCGCTGGAAATTGGCTAACCGGACGGCTCCCGAGACGCCGTCCGATCAGAAAGGGCCTCAGTTTTTAACTTTACCGGACGCCGTCCGGCAACGACCGGACGCCGTCCGACAGTGAAGATGCAAAGGACCGGACGCCCCTCAGACGCCGTCCGACAGCGAGAAAGACCCAGATCTGAACCTTATCGGACACCGTCCGGTGATTACCTGACGCCGTCCGATAGAGAATACCGATTCGGATTTTGGGCTGGTCGGACGTCGTCTGGATTTACCAGACGCCGTCCGACAGAATGGATTTTCGGCTAAAAAGTGAGGGGGGAAATTTAGGTGGGTTTCTCTCTCTCTAGAAATCTCACAAAGGGATATTTGGGTATGTTTAGAAGAGGTGGACTACGGAAACCGAGTTTTCAAGAATTCGCAAAGATCCGGCATAGTCCGAGATATTCGAACCCCTTTTGTAATCCGACGAAAAACAGGAAATAAACCTAACTACTCCTAATCTATACGTGACCTCTTCTCTCGCTCGGTCACGCACTTGAAATCTTGGAGCAGCTCAGAAAATTGTCGACGCTTCAAATTAGGGTTTAGACAAGACGACGAGTCTTCGCTAAGGTTCCGAGAAGTCCAAAAACCCCCTAGCACTTAATATTTATTTATTTTGTGATCAATGCCACTAATAAAAATTAGGGCTCAACGATGCTCACAGCGGGCCCCACGTGTCAGGAGGGCGGCCAGGCCCCAGCGCGTGGGCGAGCCCTCGAGCGCGGGCGAGGCCCCACACGTCGAGTGGGCGACCAGCCCCAGGCGTGGGCGAGCCCTTGGCCAGATCCGGCGGCCCCACGTGTCGAGGGGCGGCGAGCCCGGTAGCGTGGGCGAGCCACTTAGAGCGCCGGGCGAGGGCCCCACACGTCGAGCGGCGACCAGAGCCCAGCGTGTGGCGAGCCCCTCAGCGCCGGGCGAGGCCCCACACGTCGTCGTGGCGACGAGCCCTAGCGTGTGGCGAGCCCCTTTAAGGCCGCCCATCGCAGCGGGCCCAGCGTGGCGGAGTGTCGAAAAGGAGCCTTCGGGCGAAGACTCCCTCTGCTGCGAAGACGAGCGCATTCAATGCGACATTACGCGGGTAGACAGATGAAGAGATGATTACGCCACGCGACCTCTGCAGTCGATCAATCATCATCGTGGCGCAGCCGAATTGACCGGCAGAGAGAACTCACCGTCGTCGGGATGGCTGCCAGCGTCGGGGAAGCGGTGGGCCCGCCTGCAGATCTCACTGGAGTGTTCTGCGGTCGGGCCACTTGCGAGGCACGCGTGGGCGGCGCCGTCTTGGCCTGATGGCAACGCTTTTCGTCTCTCGCCCCGCCCTCACGTCTTATCAGTGTACTAAGCGTATTGTATTGCCTACCCCCTCGGCTCTCTCCGCCAGTCCAAGGCTTGTATAAAAGAGGAGGAGAGAGAAGCGAGAGGGGGGTTCGAAACATTCTGTAATCGCATTCCACACAACCACAACACGGAAAAGAGCTAGGCTCGGCAGGAGTAGGACTGTTACCCACGAGGGGGTCCGAACCTGGGTAAACCCTGTGTGTGTCGCTCCTTGCCGCGTCCCACGCTCAAATCGAACTGAGCTCGGGTTGATCGGCTAGCAGGATAGAAATCTGATAGGGGTGTGATCCGCAGTGGTTGAGCGGAGGGCACGCCGTCAAGTATGACAACAGTGAACCTCAAGAAAATGGCTTATAGGGATGAACCATTCGTGCTAGCCAATGATGTCACACATGTATTCTATGTGAAGGACAAAGCCAGCAAATCGAAAAGAAGCAAGAAACAGAAAGACAAGACTAGCAGCTCTGATCGGCCAAAGCATCATGTGGTACTTCCAAGTAAAACAAGGATCGTCGGAGTTGAGGCCGTGACAGGCGAAGAAGAGTATAACCAGTTCGACGAGTTGCCCCCTCTCATGGTGGATGTAGACATCAGTGTCCTAGATGATGCTGACGAATCACCCTATGTACGTGACGGGGATAAAATCACGGCCCATTGCCATGGCCCACTCCCTGACGGCCCAATCGAACAGTCTACTAGGGCCTAGCTCCTTAGAAGGTTCTATCAGACCCATATGCATCCTGCCGAACAGCTTCTTGGTCGGCACGGTGCGTAATGGCTTAGGATTCTTGTTTGAGTCCGACTCGAACAAGAGTTCCGCACGGCTACGTGAAGACCCGGACGTTGGTTTCCCGGATTGAAGCAGACGTCGTGATCCCCAAGACTAGGAGTATGCCTTATCTGCCTCGGGATATATTTGGCATGTCGAGTTCAGTTCGATCTCGTAGTTAGCCCGCCCGATATTCCCTCGGTAGGTCGGTTTGCTCGCACTATATAAACAGGCCCTATGGCGTTTAGAGGACCACGGCCAAGAGCTCTCGCATCTTAGCACTTCGTAGACACCTGATCATTGCATTGTCGCACTCGTACACCATAATCTCGCCGAGACTTGTTCGTCTCGTCGAGCCACCTCTTGTAATCATCTCTGATATATAAGAAAGGCTGGACGTAGGGCTATTATCTCTCTCGAGAGGCCTGAACCAGGATAAAATGCTTGTCTCCTGCTCGTTGTAGTTCGATTACGCTTAGCGTGTCTCCTATCTCCCTCTTGAAGAACCTTAGTTGACTTGGGTCAATATCCCAACCGTCGACAGTTGGCGCCGTTCGTGGGGAGCTAGTAGATCGAGCATGTCGAACTCCTTCAACGACCAGGAAAATCTTCCTGAGGGCGATGACTCAGAAGGGCAGGATGTCACATCCCCTGTCAGATCGGATCGATCCCTTCGATCTCGATCGCCTTCCAGATCTGGTCCCCGCGACGAGCTCCGTGCTCGGGGGCTAGATCACTTCGCGCCGGGTAGCTCTTCGCCCGGGGCGCACGTCTGGCAGCTCTTCGTCCGGGGCGCACGTCTGGTCCCCGCGACGAGCTCCGTGCTCGGGGACTGGATCAAAACTCCTTCCAGATCAGCAGGAATCTGCGAAGCAAGTTGGCCTCCACTTGGAACGTCGACCAGCTTCGTTAGTTCTTTGTGTTGGTCCCTTGTTTGCTTAGCTCCGCGCTTTTTGTCAAACTTCGCGCCTTAGTTCGTCCAAGTCTCTCGGGCTGCCATGTAAAGTTCAATCCAGTAAACGGTGAATGTTCGCGGCCCCCTGCGGCCCTTCTCACCACTTGTTTTCTTAGACTACTTTCTCTCTGGTAACACTTGATGGCTGCCCGGTCTTGCGAACTCTTGGCTCCGCGATCTTTAGGGTTTCCCTGCCCGTATCTGGTTTCAACAAGTTCCTAAACTCAGAGTTGCGTAAAACGACTTTTCGCCTCGCAGCTAAGTCTGCTCTCGTAAGCCCTCCGCGGCAGAGGCACTTACCGTTCACGGCACAACCACTTGGCAAAGCCTGCTCTCGGAATTGCCTAACTTACGTAACGAGCAGTTCATGGAACGAGTCGATCAGGATACGGGTGTCACTCTATCTTTATGCGCACGTGCTTGAATTCGCAAACTCAGGTCTTCATGCAACGTCCGTACCGGGGGCTAGGGTGTCGCTCTTTCTCTTGTGCACCTGTTCGAGTTCGCAAACTCAGGTTCTCGAGCAGATGCACAACGGGGACTGGGAGTTAGGCTAAGCGTTCTACCGTTTTTCCTAAAACTTTCTAGCGCTGTTCTGCCTTGCTCTCGGTTTCCTGCTCGTTCTTGTCTTTTGCTGCTCTTTCTTATAGGGAAAAGCTCGGAGATGTTCGGCTTCATCCTTGCTGATTGTCTTGTGCTAGGCCTGCTCCTCGGCCTCCGCACAAAGGGCCTCGACCTCTTCGGTCTTGGCGCGCAGCTGCTCGGTCAGACTCTCGCTCTGATTCAAGCACTGCTCGACGGTCTTAGGCTGCTCGGCCAGCTCCTCGACCCTTCCTTTCGCGATGCTAGTCCTCGCGGCCAGCGCGCGAAGTTCCTCGGCTTCTTCCCGAAGAGCCTCGGAGGATTGCTTCTCCTTGGTCAGTTGGGACTTGAGCTGAATCTCAGCAACCTCGGTACGTTTCCAGTATTCCTTTTCCTTTCCTTAGCGTTGGTTTTCTAAAACCTCGTTGCCGGTCTTTCGCTCCCGTAGCTCTCCTCGCGCGCGAGCATGTCTTTTTATCTGGCAACGACCTGTACAGCTCTGGTGAACCGAAGCGGTGCACCACCGAGGGAGTCCTGCCCACCGTAAGCCGATTCTCATCGCAACGGGCACTCCTGGCATTGGTTCCGCACCCGCCAAGGCGACACCAACGCTACACGGGTCCATGCCCGGATAAGATTTCGCCTCGCACGTCTTGTCTGCGGCTAAGGTCCCGATCGCCTTCCCTGGTTAGCGGTCTTAGCCACAGCGGGGCTGCACTTGCTCGCACACGTCTTTTTTATCCATGCTACGTCCTCCCTGGCACGGTAATCTGGAGCATTGCACCACCAACGGAGTCCTGCCCACCGTAAGCCGATTCTCATCGCAACGGGCACTCTTGGCGTCAGTTTCGCATTCGCCGACGTGACACTAACGCTATCGGGGGACGTACCCGAAAAAAATTATGTCTTGTACGGACAGGTCGTCTTTGGCGTGTTTTCAAAACTCGCTCTGCTCTTCTTAGAGCCTGTCCTTGCTCTTTTTTCCCCTTGCTGGCTCGTTTCTTGTTTGTCTTCTGCAGGAAATACAGGAACGGGGAACGTCAGACGCCGGTAATGGTCGCGGCGAGGTTCTAGGATTCCCCACCAAAACCGATGTCTGCATCCCTCTCTTCCCGGTAAAGTTTGGAGCTCGGTTTTCACCTCATAGCTCCCAAATGGAGAAACCAGTGGACTTCAAATTATTACCACAGATGGGTATATGAGGCATGCATCTTTGCCAACTAGAATCATCCCAAAATGATGTTTCTAGAGTTTTCTAAAAATTATTTTTCTGAGTGCTATGTGGATGGAAGTTTCTAAACAGATTAGCAAAAAAGTCAAGAACTTGATCTCTTGACTCTCATATGGTTGCAAAGTGTGTATCAAATTATATTAGCAACCTCAAGGCATCATAAAACACCAATAACCAGCAAGAAATCATCCAAGTTCTTCTCAAAACAAGAGCTCCAAATGGGAAAACAAAAATAAGAAAAACTTAGAGCAAATCAATGCAAAATACTCATGGAGAAGATTTCATTGCATAGAAGTTGGGGATTACAAACCACACTCCATGTGGTCACAAGCACTCTAAGTGCCACCCAAAACACACCCAACTCACACCCTAAATCCTAGAGCCCATCTCCACCCTTCATTTGAGGATGAGTGGTGTACAAGACACACTCCCGAGAGGGAATATTCTCTACATATTCCTTCAGAAAATATCTCCGCGGCTTCCTCGGTCGCCATCCCAAGCATGGGCCCACCGATCAGATCAACTTCGCCACCACCGACGCCATAGCCTCTAGCTGCCTCGGATTCCTTTCCATGGCTAAGCTTCTTGAGTACACCACCTCATGTGACCGCCAGGTCATCGAACCCGGTCGCCTGCACGCCTCCGGACGCACCAGCCTCCAACTATCCTCACAAGCATCACCACGTACTACCGACACTGCATCATCGAGGTGAACACACACGAAACCAACACACCTTACCTCACCTGCAAGGTTAGTTCATCATAAAATTACCAATACAATAATCCATTCGTGACATCACAATTAGCAAGCCCTAACACACCACGTGTCAGCTTAACAAATTTCACTGGACCACGTCCGATCAAAACTATTACCTAGCCCAAGCTCAGCACAATGATCCGGTTCCAATACCACGGCAATTTCCACAAATGCACCATTTAATAATTTTTCAAAACACTTCAAATTCCATCTTGTCAACATATATTCATCATGAAACCAAGGTACCCTCCACATGGGTCTCAACAATTTTTTGAAGAAACTGGACTTGCTCTAGAGCAAGTAATGGGCATAAAGGATATCTAGTATGCGGAAGTGACAAGATCGAAATTTTCCAAGGGCGGGGCTTTGGTTAAGCGGGAGGACCTTGTCCAGCTACCAACAAAGATGGGTCAATTCCATGATTGGTATTTGGAAGCGGGCAACAGTGGTCTAGTTGCGTTCAACGTGGGCCTGATGGGCTGTTGGGTTATGTAAGTATTTTCTTTGCAGAAATCCCTCGTGCTATACTATCTTTCTAGTACAATTAACTAAATATCCATCTTATGCAGATTGGAGATGCAAAGATTTAGAAGGAAGAGAATATTTGACAGAGGATTCATCAACCCATTAAAAGTCAACCAGAAGATGCTCATGGACTCACCAACAATCACAGAGAACACGGTTTACGACACTCTCATTGGTCAAAATTTTCATTCACAAATATATCTACCATGGAACTATGAGGATGTGATTTCGCACTGACTCGTTCTAATCCTTTTTCATAACACGATGTTACAAGTATTAATTAGATACATTGATATGTATTTTTATGTATAGTTATCACTAGATCCTTGTGATTATCGAGCTAGATCGTAGTCAGATCACAACTTTCGACTCGTTAAGGCATCCAGTTAGCCGGTAACAAGGCATGATCGACTTACTGAACCGGTATTCCTGTTACTTTCAATATGGCACCAATTCTATTTCCTTTCAATTTAAATAAATTCTAATCATTAAAAGTTCGTAATCATGTGTGTAGTTCATTCGAAAGGTTCCATGTGACGATCGAGGGGGAATTTAGATAACAATTTGGTGTTGTACGAGTCTCCAAGGTAATGTTAGCTTTTTAGTTAGTTAGATTATAACCTTTCATGCTCCTATTTCACCCTGTTATCTTTTTTGTCCACAGATCGTGCGTCAGCCGCCCAGAACAAATTTATGTGGTTACTATGTATGTGAGTTCTTGCGCACCCAAACAGGAGCCATTAGCAGCCATATGGATGAACGAGGTTCAGAACTCTTGCTGGAGCAGGTCAGAGCAGTGCAAGAACAAATCGTCATCTTTATTCTCGATGAGATCGTAAATCCCCGTGGCGAGTTTCATGACCGCGTTAATAGGGTTGGCCTTCCTATACGGACTAGTCAAGTGTCAGGATGGACATCTACTACAACCAAGAGCGATTCATGTAAAAAATCCCAATAAACAGATCAAACATGTGTATTTACTTATTATTTGATATGTTCACATATGTGTACTTATATATTTGTTGCCTAGCTAGCTAGCTAGCAATTGTGACATATATTAGTTGCAATTAAATTTGTTAATTAATTTCATTGATTTATTTGTGGTTAATTGTGCGTGATTGATTACATATAAAAATAATATATACTAGAAAACACATGTATAATAACAATAATATATATTAATATTAAGTATACTGCAAAGCACAGGTGGCTCCACGCCCCCCACCAGTACTGGTTGGAGACACCTACCGGTACTAGTTGGGGCGTGGGGGAGGTGCCACGTGTGGGCTTAGCAGTACCGGTTGGAGACACCAACCGGTACTAGTTGGGGGGCGGGGCAACGTGCCACGTGTGCGCTACGGCGCAGCAGGACGTGCCTTCAGTACCAGTTTTTAGTACCAGTTTTTGGAACCGGTACTGATGCCTGAGGAGCATCAATCCCCATTTAGGGTTTTCGGTTCAAAAACCGGTACTGATGCCCCTTACTAACAGGTACTAAATGCCTGTTCTGTAGTAGTGATGATAAGTGTTTCTATGCTTTGTGATATTTATCGTGAAACACTTGTATTGCTTAGTTGCTCATGAATATCAAATTTATTCATATATTTTATTGAGTTTTTTGAAACTAATGTCTTTTATGATTGATGCCAAGAGAATTAGGTCACATAGAGGTGAATGACGACTAATGATGTCAAAGGATGTAGAGGTCAACCAAATGGAAAATCATTAAAGGTTGATGAGCAAGTTGAAGTCGATAGGACGGAAGGATCAACAGGTGATGATCAAGTCAAGGTCATATTCCAATCGGTAATGAGTTGCCCTCGCGGCCCAGTAGCCATTGAATCTGGACT
Organism: Raddia guianensis; assembly: GCA_036346415.1. Classification (NCBI taxonomy): domain Eukaryota; kingdom Viridiplantae; phylum Streptophyta; class Magnoliopsida; order Poales; family Poaceae; genus Raddia; species Raddia guianensis. Next base: position 23,885,112 of record CM070544.1, read on the forward strand.
GTTGTAACTCCCAGTCCTAGTTTGTGCCCAGCTGGGACAGATGGGCCGATATCAAAGATCAGTTCCGTAGCCACTGAAATATCTAAAAAATATGGTGAACCCAAGACTCGAACCTGGGATCTCATGCCACTACATGACTTTGCACTCACCGTTCTAACCAATCCACCCACCCACGCGTATTGATTACAGTAGGATATGCATTCCTTTTGAAGTTTGCTGAAATGGGCCTTTACTGATGAGCCCATATCGATGCGAGTTCAATATTCTGAACCGTCTCGATGAGTCTATCGCCACTTGACTTACACTACCGCAAAAGTTATTTTTATTGTTGCCTCCAATTGGTACTGAAAGTCTAGAATTGCTACTGTTGCTATGAACTGGTACTGGTGCACTATCAGTATCGATAAATTAGGCCATTTCTCTAGTAGTGATGGGTTCGCATATAACCGATGTAAGCTACTATGTGGACTGTTGTATTGAAATTTTGGGCTGTGTGAGCTACCTGTTGCAAGCTACAATAGTTGCTTGACACGACTGCTCTATCATATCTTGTCATATCTGTACTCCATCCCCAGCATTGAATTGACCTTGATCACAGCAAAAGCTCGTTCCTTTGCTTAAAGTTAAGTTTTAGTTGCTTCAAGCTATCGCTTTCCGCCGTCTATAATTTTCGCACGCTTTACATGAATCATCATTTGTTAAATCTGAATGCCAACGTACTCTAGTTGGCTAGTCCTGCACAGCATGGATTAGATGGCAGCAGATTGTTTCCCTTGAAGGCAAAAAGATGGAGAACGATTTTATCGGTATATTTTTTTCTCTTATCTCAGTTGACGACAAATATTTTATAACCGAATAAGAGTAGTTCATAACTTCATATCTGTCGAAAAATCAGGCAGCATTTTTTTGGCTGATCACATATCACTGACTATCAATTCCCTGATTGCATTTTGGCTAAACAATTCGGAGGATCTAGGTGGAAGCGGCGCGCAAGAAATTAACACGCAGCACTGTGCACCGGCCTTAAAAATGCGAGGGAATATTGGGGACGAGGCCCACCTGTCAGCCCTACCCGGATATAAGACTAGGAGTAGTCTCTCAAGACGATGTATACTCCGGCGCGCACCGTGGTGATGGTGATGGCGTGCACCAAGCCAGACGCCGTATGGAGTCGCTCCCCCTCGTCTTCGTCGTCGCCGGCGGGCGGCTCGTCGCGGCGGCGGAGCCCGTGGGTGGCCGCCGACGAGAGCAAGCGGTGGGGGGAGGCGTTCTTCCTCCTCTACACCCCCGTCTGGCTCGCGCCGTTCCTCGGCATCATCGTGCCGTTCAAGCTCTACGAGGTGCGTGCCTGCCTGCCTGCCTCTAATTAAACTGTATAAGCTTACATGCAATATGTACGCATGGCATGGGTGCCTTCATGTACGTACGTACATGATCGTCCTGCGTGTACTCGTGTGTGTGTCTCTATCTATCTATCCGTGCATGCCGGAAAAATTGGTTGAATAATATATATATAAATAGAAATTGGGAAAGTATGTCACAACGGTCGGGAATTGCCGGAATATACCCACTTTCCGCCATCGGGGATGGCTAAAAGCCGCTTCCGCCGCACCGGATGGCTTCCGCCACCCCAGACGGCAAAAGCCAGTGGTTTGTGCCACCCCCGGTGGCGGAAACCATCACAGCGCGACACGCGTCCACCGGCACCTCGCCGCGCGCGGCCGGCCTCCTCACCGCGCGGATTGTCTGACACGGCCCCGAAAAAAAATTAAATGCACTGAAAACGAGATGGATTATATATTATTTTTGTTAGCTGCTTGATCACCTTATAATGTCCTATTATTTCATGTCAATCTTAATAGGAGGGCATAAGAGCATTGTATTTATTTTAATTATTTACGCGAAAATGTATTGATGGGACTGAAATTTTTTTGTAGAATTAAAAGTGACAGAAAAAAGATGTATAAAATTAGAACAAGTTACGCACCATAGTGTTATCCAATTCTCTCAATTTTTTAAGGCATTATCAAATACGATAGCGTTATGACATTATCATTGTTTAAGTAATTTGTTCACTCCATTCAATTAAGTAAGAAAAATAAAAAGAAGTAAACAAAGAAAAAAATTTGAAACGTTATTTACTTCTTTTTATGTCCTTACCGTTTCAAATTTGAAACTAATTACTAATTACCGTTTCAAATTTGAAACTAATTACCGTTTCAAATTTTTATTGATGGGAAAATATGGATTGCGAAAATGTATTGATGGGACTGAAATTTGAACTAGTTACCGTTTCAAATTTGAAACTAATTACCGTTTCAAATTTGAAATGGTTTTAGTTCAAATTTCAGTCCCATCAATACATTTTCGCGTAAATAATTAAAATAAATACAATGCTCTTATGCCCTCCTATTAAGATTGACATGAAATAATAGGACATTATAAGGTGATCAAGCAGCTAACAAAAATAATATATAATCCATCTCGTTTTCAGCGCATTTAATATTTTTTCGGGGCCGTGTCAGACAATCCGCGCGGCGAGGCCCGGCAGCAAGCGAGGTGCCGTGGACGCAGTCATGTTGTGATGGTTTCCGCCACCAGGGGTGGCACAAACCACTGGCTTTTGCCGTCTGGGGTGGTGGAAGCCATCCGGTGCGGCGGAAGCGGCTTTTAGCCATCCCCGACGGCGGAAAGTGGGTATATTCCGACAATTCCCGACCGTTGTGACATACTTTCCCAATTTCTATTTATATATATATTATTCAACCAATTTTTCCGTGCATGCCTGGTTGCAGAAGTTCGCGGAGCTTGAGTACTTGATGGTCGGCTTGGTCTGCTGCCTGCCGGCGCTGGTGGTCCCGCTTTTCCTCGTCGGGAAAGTAAGTTCATTTATATATGTGGCCGTATTAATAATTTAATAAAGCATATTTTGAACGTCGATCTGCAAGGAAGCATCCATGCATCGACCTTCTATAGGATTTGTTTAAGGTGTGTAGTGACACATCCCACCAGTACTGTCCCATTCAGTTGTGACGCGCCCTAGCACATGGAATTGTGGTGATAATCTCAACTATAGATGGTCATGTCTGTACCGGTTCGAACCGGTACCACTACCGGTTTAGTGGCAAATCGGGGCTAATACTCCACGGTATTACCAGCCATAAGCTATCACGTGAAAATGTTAAAAATATTGAGAGAAGTGGTATTCAAACCCAGGACCTATTTTCTCATATATACCTCACCGTTCTAGCTAGCCAACCAAACCCACCCACACGTTCTGATATAGAAAGGATAAAACTTTTTTTAGCCTTTTCAGAAACGAGGCATCAGTACCGGATCGTTGCTCCAACCGGTACTGATGCCCACTCATTTGTACCGGTTCGTGATACTAAAGTACCCCATGCCTTCAGTACCGATTTGTACAAACTGGTACTAAAATCCCACAACAACCCTATTTACAATGAACCCGTACTGATGTTACTATTAGTACAGGGTCCAATCCAACTTGTAGTGACGAGCTAGTATTGATACGCAGTTTTCTAGTAGTGAATGTTTGTACAAAATATATATACTCTGTCTGTACCATAAAAAGTCTCTGGTGGTGGTCGTTGGTGTTCGGTGCCATTGCATTTGAACGAAAATTTCCATCATACTAATTGTTGTAAAAATTTTATTTTATTCATTTCACTCAAATTACTCGCCCCTTATATCAATGATAATAAATTTTTTTATCCACTTAAATTATTTCAACCATGCCATTGGATGAAACATGCATGTACCAAGAAGACACATGATTACTCGTGATGCTCCACGCAATAGCATTTGGATTTTCTTATATAAAGCATGTGGTATCAGCTAGTATATATATATAGTCGTATTGATGGCTGCCAGTATTTTATTAAGTGGTATATTGAATATAATTAAATTTTGTCCTCGTATGCGCATGTGCCCACTATCATTGATTGAGATGGCGCATACGTTTAAGTAACAACTTGTCGTAATATTATATTAGCGAATTGTCTCGAATAGTAGCTTCCAAGCATTTAAAAAAATATCTTAACTCTGTGTGTTACTAGCCCGCCTTGTTCGTTCCTTTGCGAAAAAAATTATTTTATATATAAAGGAAGAACGGACGGCCGGATCTCACCTTTGCTGATGATCGGACGGCCGTGGCGCTCGGTACTGTAGCAAAGGGACGCGTGTTGAACGCAGGAACGCGCTGCTCGCGCGTTGTATATAGAATAGATATGGAAGCATCTTAAAGTGCTACTGTTTGACCATATGGAACATCTTAAAGTGTTAAGACTGTTTGCTGGGTCGTTATTAATTGTTATCTTTAAAAGACACGCGGAGACGTCCTAATTTAGAGACAAGCTAATAGACAGTACCCTTGAGCATATCCACATCAATAAATAGTACAAGCCCGAAAACGCGCGCCATTCGCTCGCCACGTGGCTGGCCTCCCCGCCCAGCGCCGCCACGTTAGTCCGATCGCGCGCAGCAGTCAGATCTGACCGTCCATTCGATTTTTATGTATAAAATAATTTTTTCCACGCAAAAAACCACAGCTCGAGTGGTTTGCCTGGCTGGTTAGCAGAGACAGATCTCACCGCGGAGACCGCGGTTCGATTCCTAGCCAGGCGCCGAATTTTTTCGCTCTATCTACCGCGTCCGCGCACGCGTTTCCCGCCCATGCCGCACGCCTGTTCCGCACGTTTCCCGCCCGTTCCACGTGCGCCTACATCATCTATGTTGGTAATATTTTTTATCTATTGTATTTTTTCTCGCTATTTATTACTCCTCGGCCCAACAACTAAAACTAAAAAAATCAGATATTTTGTTCCATTTTAACACTTAATTGATTAGCCATGTTATGCTTTAAATTAAGAATTTGATGCCCTATTTTGAAATTTTATTTCCCCCTAAATACTATCACAGTAAGTTTATTTTATCTATTCCTGTTTCAGGCCGATAGTGTTAGAAGTTTGAAAGATAGATATTGGGTGAAGGTATTATTTCGACAGCAGTACTCATGAATTTCCTATACATAATTTCCAGCATGTAAATGAAATTTGTAAACATAACCGAAAACATCTTCTTTTAATTAAGTATACACCTCAATTACATTATATATACAAAAGTTACACTAAATGTTATGGAAAAATGCATAAATTTTGTTTTGTATTGTTTTTGCACATTGAAACATTATATTTTTTATGTCAGGAGAAAAGTTAGCCATATCACTGTAGTTCACAATGGCAACTTAGCATTTATCATGCCATATATAATTTTATATCATCACCATGTACATAGAATTTTACAAATATAAATTAAGATAAACTAATTCAATATTATATGTTGTGTTGAAGCTACAAAATTTATTGAAATTATAGTGAAACATTAGGGTTAGACAAAATGATTGTTGAGTATTTAGTGTAGCAATTTACTTTTTTTGAGAGGTCATATATAGATAATATGGCAAATTTAAGTAAGTATTCATTAACTTTAATGAACTATAAAAGGAGTAACTCATGGACAATAGTGTGTACATATATTTTTCTAGAAGCATTATCATTGTCATGTAGAATAGAGATCATGTGGAGGAAAGAATTAAGCAGCAAAGAAAATTTTGACATCTCTTGCACCAATTATAACATGAGAATAGGAAATTTACATACAAATGTGTTCTACATAGACATGCCTACAGATAATAGCATATTGTATAAGCCATCTTTAATTATTAATGTTATAGATGATAGGGAGTTTGTTATATACATTATCGGTCGTGTAGACCAATGCACACGCTCCAATTGATATGAAAATTGTAAATAAAAGTATCATTAGACATTTGCCTTTATTTATTTAATTAGCACATCAATAATATTATTCCTTATTCACTTTTCTTAACTTACAGGCTAATCTATGGATAATAATTTTTAGTTACGTCGGTAACTACCTTCTGACACATTACTTCTTTACGGTTCTTGGTGCATCATATACTTTTCCATCATGGAGGATGAATAATGTAAGCTCTTGTTTTCCATAAAGGGTCATTGTGTCCTATTTTGATAATTGGAGGATTGAGTAAACCTGATTTTAGAGCTCAACGACCAAATAATGTCAAGTATCATAGTTCAAGGATTGGAGTAGGACATTTTCCAAATATTTGTGAATTTGGCATTGTAACAGAACAAATTTCTTGACCTTCCCATTGGTACAAGGGCCTCTTATATTTTTTGGTTCGAGGGCCACGTCAATATCTTAGTTGGAAACCCATACAAATTGTTTACACAATTTTCCTACATAATTACTATGTAAAAACAATACAAATCAAAATGTAGTGTTAAATAATTTAAACATGTGTTGTCAAAGATGACATTGCATATTCTAAAAAATATATACTTTTGAATCAAGGAAATAAATATGTGTTCATATGTGTAAAACAAAGAAAAGAAAAGAAAACTCCTTGTGGAAATATATACCCATTTAAGCATATTTATGAAAATGAAGTATTGTCTAGGATATATATCTGGGTAAGCATAGTGATAATTATGGAAGATTAAGCTCTCAATATACGGGGGTGACTTCTTGGTCTAATAATTCTTTTATTTATAAGTTGAAGATTTATATCCCAAAATTGCTTCAATCGCATTCATAATCATGTCGGAGATATAATTCTTTCATTGAAGTGGTTTGGTAATTTTCGTTCATGTTTCAGGTACCTCATATGACATTTCTCATGGCTCATGTTTGCTTCCTGTTCTATCATATGACATCAAATATGATTCTTCGTAGATTGCGTCACTGCATGGTTGATTTGCCACCAACTATTCGATGGATATTTGAAGCCACGTGCATTTTAGCTCTATCATACTTCATAGCATACCTGGAAACTCTCGCTATTGCAAATGTACGAAAAATATATTTTCTGTGTCCCAACCTACTAATAATACCGGAAGTATTTTTCCTTTGTGTTTAATTTTAAATTCATTGGCTTTGCTTGGATGTGGCCTAATTAATTTATATTTCCCTCGATCTTGATCAACTTAAATCCTTACACATGCTAAGGTATATGATTGGACAGTCACTTAAGGAATTGGTGTTACCATAAACCTCTATTTCTTATTGTTTATTTATAGTTGTTTGCTAACAAGTTGTTAGTTTGTCACCCTTGTAAAGTTAAATCCTTACATTTGTATATTTGTGCATCCTTTAAGTTATAAACTAGAATGCCCAACACATCAAATGCATAAAAAAAACTATTTTGTTTTTGAATATACACCACAACATATTCTTATTTCTGTTAATCAAATATAATATGGAGAGTTTAGCTCTAATTCAATAGAACATATTAAATATTTATCTATGTATCTTATATCAAGATCAAGATAAGAAATAGGCTACCAAATGATCAAAGAAATTACATTATCATTTTTGAAGGTCGAATTACATTATCATTTGAGATCTAGATCACCAGTTGTGCCACCAAATTTCCATTCATCCTTCCGTTATCAGCATGGTCGTAGGTCATAGCCTATTTTATTTTATGTACACAGGGTGAAGAATTATGCCAACTCCGAACCCATCCTACCAGGATCTTTATTTAATTAGCAGGGATATATGAGAAATTGAATGAACATTATAAATATTCAAATTAATAAGTAACATGAACTGCTCACCCTAGAACAAATAAACAAATAGATCTAGCATATTTATGGAGGTTTGGCTTAAATTATTGTACCAGCGAAGCACCAATTTGCATTGATGTTTGTGGTTCTTTTACAAACACATGTGCTCAGATACAGAGACACAATTCCCATCAAACAAAAGAGTAAGATATATAGCTGAGCACAGTTTTGTGGTACTATTCCAATCATTTTGGCTAAACTAAAGAAAAATGGTCACAATATATAGTATATGTTGGTGATACTTTAGTGGAAAACCTATAATGCAATTAAAAATTTCTACTGTATATATGTGCGGAACCTGACATTGTATCTTAATTCTTTTGCATTTCACATGATTTTCACATCATATTGCGCTAATATTTCTTTTGAACTTCTTTGGAAGATATGGAAATGATATTGTTTTATTTTTAGAAGTAATGTTGCATTATATATCTTGATAGCAACATTAATTCTTTGTACTCACCGGTATTGTTGTAATTGTATCTTTGTGTCTTACCCTCTTAATGTTCACATAATTATTTCTTATCTGCATTAGCAATAGTTCTTTTTCCTTCTATATATGTGTATTCATGACATATTCAGTGATTACAATTTGCAGTTTCCATACTATGAATTCATTGACCGGGATAAAATGTACAAAGTAGGGTCGTTGTTTTATGCCATATATTTCATCATCAGCTTCCCGATGTTTTTGAGGTAAAATCAAATTACAATTTATATGCATGATCAAATTAATCTATTGGAAGTCATGCCAGTTGTTATACCACGTACAGGTAGTGACGCTAGTGGGTTGCTTCGTAGAATCCACAAACCCCCACTTGCTTAACTAAAATACACTAAGCACTGTAAGACTTGGTGTATTTCAATGAAATAAGCTGGTTCGTGTGTACCCACGAAGCAACCACTTGCATCCCTAACACGTGGCTCTTGTACTTTATTGACCTTTGGTCCACCTGAATATAAAGTAATTATACCCATTTATATGAACCAATCACCCCTAGCAATGAATTAAGTGTGCTAGGTTGTTCTACAGATCACTTTCCCATGTTTGGAGCAGGCTATATGTGCTAGAGGGGAATTTAAAATAAGGGCAAAATAATTGCATATATATGTAACCGTAGCATATAGACCAACTCAAGAAGGAACATATATATCAACCCAGATAAAAATGATGTTCACGATGGTTTCAACAAATGTTTGTAGAGCTAAGTAAATTAAGTGAATGGATGAATATACCTGTGTATATGATAAAACCAACCAGTTAGTGGGGGATAACTAGATATTTAATGTGCTAGCCAAAAAAATCGATTTTCATATGGAATGTAATAAATCGGGGTATCCTCCCACAAACCCCGTTGAAAAGTTCTAACAATGTTTAATCAAACTAGTTAGAAAAATAGTAACAGGTGGATGCAAACATGCATATATTAACAAAAATATACCAGATCATATATGTGTGTGTGAGAGAGAGGAAGGCTAGCGTACTCTCGAGAGTATAGATCTCTCCGTACTCCCGACGAGTTTTTGAAATCCTAGGCGTCTAATAACCAATCTGAATCGTTGATCTTATTCGTCTCACTGAAACGTAGCCAGTGACAAAATTTCATAATTTTCTAAATTTATTTACTATTTATTTCCTATTTTTAAAAATCGACCTTCCAATTAGTCGTGGTGTGTTCAAAAAAACTGATTTTTAAAAATAAGAAACAAATAGTAAATAAATTTTAAAAAATATGAAACTTAGTCACTAGCTACGTTTCAGTGAGATGAACAAGATCAACGGTTTGAAACAGTTGTTAGACATCTCGGATTTCAAAAACTTATCAGGAGTATGGATACGCTAGCCTCTCTCTCTCTCTCTCTCTCTCTCTCTCTCTCTCTATATATATATATATATATATATATATATATATATATATATATAGAATATATATATATATAGAGAGAGAGAATATATAGCGATACTCTCGAGTCAGATCTCTCCGTACTCGGGTGGTTTTCAAATTGAGATGTCTAACAACCGATCCGAACGGTTGATCTTGTTAAATCTCAACGAAACGTTGTCGGTGACAAGTTTCATATTTTTTGAATTTGTTTACTATTTGTTTCATATTTTTGAAAATCAGCCATCCAATTAGTCGTAGTGCGTTCAAAAAGCTGATTTTCGAACATAAGAAACAAATAGTAAACAAATTCAAAAATATGAAACTTGGTCACCGACAACGTTTCGAGATTAACAAGATCAACGGTTCGGATCGGTTGTTAGACATCTCAATTTCGAAAACCACTTGGGAGTACGGAGAGATCTCATACTCGAGAGTACGCTAGCTCTCTCTCTCTCTCTCTCTCTCTCTCTCTATATATATATATATATATATATATATATATATATATATATAGGAATGCTAGCGTGCACCTCAGAGCACGGATCTCTCCGTGCTCCCAACTCGTTTTCGAAATCCGAGATGTCTAACAAACTGATCCGAACCGTTGATCTTGTTCCTATATTTTGTGTTGGTATTTTGTGGAGAATTATTTTGTATAGGTTGCTAATTAGCAATATCATATAATTTTCTTAAAGATTTTGAAACAGCTATTAGATGTGTATAGCAAACCCCAAGCACAAACAAATTTACAGGAAACCATCATCACTCTTCCATTGGCCTCTTGACAAGCGTCGATTTAGCTTTCAGAACTAAATTTCAATGTTTTCAGCATAGCTCAGATATCAATTAATAGACACAAACGTGCTCACAAAATTGGTATAGTAGTTCTATATGTGCAATTTTGCATTGGTAGAATTAGAATCGATCATTTTTTTCACTCCATATAACATAAATGCGTGCGTGCGTGCGGGTATGTAGTATTTTAATTCATGGGCCCCCCTCAGAGAACTCAAACATGACTCTGGCGGTCTGGCCCATGGATACATCGTATACATATATACACACTATGGCATCGATCGTCTAGAACAACAGAAGAGCACATGATAGCCTTTTGGACGCCAGCACAACCTATCAATCTGCCGTTTTCTTTGATTAGCTGTACTTTGATCACACAACGAGGCTAGGCGCCATGCATTTTACACACCCGCTAATGGCTTCGCTAATCGCTACTAACCTAACTAATAGGTCGATGCTATTCTTAAGCTAACGATGAACACAAGGCTAACTGTGCCAGTTAGTTAGCCAATGCCCCATGACTCCCATGTACGTTACAAGAAAAATGATCTCGCCACCTATTTTGGTTAACGATCTGCTCTGTGCAGCTCTCTTTGCTTTGACTGCCAAGGCTAAGTTTAACATATATGCAAACCAATTAATTACTCCAAGAATTACTTCATTCACACAACTAATGCATGAACTGAATCACATATGCATGGATATCTATGATGGCTCACTCAATAACTCAGTTAGTTACAAGATTGAGCTAGCGTTTTTTTGTAGTATATCTATTAAATATTTGGTACTACTTAATGTTTTTGACATCTAGGATTGATGAAAATGAAGACGACAAGTGGGACCTTAGAAGAGTTGCTATTGATGCTCTAGGTGCAGCAATGCTGGTCACTATAATACTTGATTTGTGGCGCATATTTTTGGGGCCAATAACTCCTGTGAGTGAGCAAAGAGAATGTGGCAGTCAAACAGGATTACCTTGGTTCAAAATATAGTTTCTAATAAATTTTTTCAAGCCTTTGTATAATCTATCTCAAGGTAGTACATTTATAGTTCGCCATTTTTTTTTATATGTTTCTCAAAATGCACTATTTGCTCATTCCGAATTTGATATTGTATGTATGATGTGCTTCATTGATATGATATTGTTAAGGTACTATTTACATAAATATTCATTGCTGTAACTAACTAACCATGTATTGAAACGGGTACATGTGTTGTTACAATTACTATTAATTGTTTGATTGGTGTATGCTTGGTAATTAAGTAAGCTCAAACTTTTATCATTCCACCTGAAAGGATCCAAAGGCTCGAGAGAGGAGGGATTTAAAATTACGATAAGAGCAAAGTTTTAAACCTTTTGGTTTTTTTTTGTTGGAATTAACTCAATAACTCTCTACTTTCAAACATGAGCGACAAGCATAAAGCATATAAAACAAAGAATTAAGGTAAATCATGTGGAAATGAAAAGAATACAAAGTAAAGTGGCAGGGGACAAGGGATTTTTTTCGTAAGGATCAAAAAAAGGATTCCCCTTTCCCTACTCGTTGCTGAAGTACTCTTCAAGAAAAGGAGTATCGCTTAGATTTACTTGTGGTAGATTTTCACCGCTCTGATCGATAGTTGGTCCTCAATCTTCACAACCACACCTGGTTCTCTCATAAGTTTCACCTTAAAGATCACCAAGCCCCATTTACAAGCTAGCAAGGACCTCAAGTAATAGGCCGTAGTTGGTTGGAACTTGCCAGCTCAAACCTCGATGAAGCACTAACAAAGTGAGTGCAAGTCGTCGCCGTCCAGCAGAGGCTAGGCATTCGCACACACATAGACACACACCGAATCAGTTTTCCATGATCATTTATATCATCCCCTCAATCTTAGTCACTTTCTAGTAGTATGAGATTGTTACCTTGTCGATCAAACTCTCTTCTCGCCAAGGGCTAGCTTAGTGAACACATATGCAACTTGATCATTTGAGGGACAAACTATAAATCCAATTTCTAAGCTGCAACCCACCTTTAGAAGGAACAAACCTAAGTTGTCCTAACTTTGCACCGAGCGTTGAGTTCCACGCTATTGGCGTTTGTTCAAGACCATATATAGGTTTTTTTCGGTTTGCATACAAAATTTGGATGTTGCCTACTTAATTATATACACTGCAGGTAGACTTTTTATTGTAATTCTCCAAGAAGAAATGTATTCAGGATATCTACTTGATGCAAACACCAGCCTTGTGAGATTGCAATTGCAGGCAACAATCTAGCAGTTGTTGGTTTCACTGTTAGAGTTAATCTAGGGTTAGGAGAGTATACGTGCGTGTCTCGTTTGCTTTACAGCTACGTGATGTGACCAAGTTTGAGTGCGTTTAGGAAGTTTTAAACTGTATTGAGGCCAGTGTGGTCTCTATATGTGCTGTATAAAAGGGCAGGGTGCCCCTTGATTGTTGGTCGGGAGTTAGAATCACGAGTTGATTAAATTTCTTCTTGTGCGTGCATTGCTCTTCCCGCTAAGAAGCTACGACAACGTGTATCCATTGCTAGCTAGCTTCATGTGTCTGTTGCTTCGTTCCAAGATTAGCCAAAATACATATACACACCTGGCATGATCCCGATGCCTGATCCAACATCTAGTATGAGAGCTTGATCGTATATGTCTAAAATCCCCCGATTCAATCCAATATCGATCGTCATGGCAGCAGGCAGCACAGCGGCTAAGGAGAGCGGCGATATGTCGTTCAACTATCCGTAGCTGACAACGACAAGCTACACAACCTGGTCGATCAAGGTGGAGGCGATAATGGAAGCCCATGATGTCTGGGAAGCTGTGGATCCAGTGCCGGATACCATCGTAGATCCAAGGAAGGACAAAACAACGACGATGTTGCTGTTCCAAGCAATTCCGAAGGATCTGTTGCTGCAGGTGGCAACAAAGAAAAGGGCCAAGGAGGTGTGGGGCGTGCTAAAAACATGTTTCATCGGTGTTGATCGGGTGAAGACTGCGCGACTCCAAATGCAGAAAAGAAAGTTTGATGCTATGCGTTTGAAGGAGGGAGAATTCTTAGATGAATACGCTAGCAAACTCAGCGGGATGGCTGCAAGGTACGTTAATCTGGGTTTCAAGCTTGATGATGTTGTCATGGTAAATAAGATGTTTAATACCGTGCCGGATTATCCCATCATCGCCGGAATGGAGCAATTATGCGGTCTCGACACAATGCAATTCGAGGAAGCAATGCGATGCTTGAAGACATACAAAGCATGTACGCACACACACATCGGTAGGGAGCACCGGTGATATCCAGCTTCTGTTTACTTAAGTGGAGTGGCAGGCGCCGCAAAAGAAGGCTGGCGACAAGGGTTCTAATAAAGGATCGAAGTGAAAGAACATTTGTAACCATTGTCATCGATGCGACAAGTGTGGTCATCACGATGATGACTGGTCAAATGATACTGACAGCAATGGTCAGTTAGGTGATACCGACAGTGGCAAGTCAAGGAACCGCAAACAAAACTTTGGAGGTGCAAAGGACAAGAGCAAGATCAAATGCTTCAACTACAATATATACGGGCACTATTCACCAGAGTGTCGGAAACCTCGTCGTAATCAAGAGGAGGCGGTGAATCTCATCCATAAAGACATTGATGATGAACCATGCCAACTTCTGTTCACGCATGTATAGAAGGTGCATGATGTGATGTTTTTGTGTAAAGAGGAGGTGATGTTAAGGTCATGTGTGCTGAGGGCGAAACACAACTTTACATCAACAAAATGGTACTTGGACAATGGTGCAAGCAACGACATGACAGGCAGAGGTCATTGTTCGAAAAGTTTGATGAGTGTTTCCAAGGACAAATCTAATTTGGTAATGGATCTATTGTGAAGATCAAGAGGATGGGGTCAATTCTTCTCCAGTGCAAGAACGCAGGACAACGTGCACTCTCTTAGGTATATTTTATACCGAGTCTCTTCAAGAACATCATCAGTTTGGGACAGGTTGTCGAAGATGGATGCAAAGTGATCAGGTGCCATGAAGATTTATGGGTATATGAGCAAAGCGGGAAGCTTCTCATGAAGGTGAAAAGATGCAAACCTAGGTTATATATGATTCAGTTGAACATATATATTAATGAGCATGGTCAATAAGAAGTATATGAAGAGGTTTTTACATATGATATGTACAAGCAGGGAACATCAAGTGCAACTCCAACGACATACCAAATGTGGTCGTGTCAGATCCTTTCTATGCCTAGAGGACGCAACTAATCAAGAGAAGGATGAGAAGGAGGAGATAAAGATGGCACCAACGACAGCGGTATTCTAGGATAGTTTGGATGACCTTGTCGGCATCGAAGATGTTCAAGTTGAATCTCATTTTGTTCAAAGTATCGTGCTATGGAGGAGGAAGGAGGAGGAGGATAAATTCGGGCGTGAGCACTGTGTCAATGAGAAGTAGATCGATGTACAATTTATTTGCACTGAGGAGCAATGTGCGGATGCTTTGACGAAGGCGCTGCCAGGCATCAAACTGGCAGAGATGCGTCATCTACATGGAATTCTAGAGTTGAAGCCTAATCAAGATTAAGGGGGAGTATGTTAGAATTAATCTAGGACTAGAGCATATGTGCGTGTCCTATTTGCTTTATGGCTGTGTGCATGTGACTGAATTCGAGTGCATTTAGGAAGTTTTAGACCGTATTGAGAATGGTATGGTCTCCGTATGTGATGCATAAAAGGGCAGGTGCACTCCGATTGTTGGTCGGGAGTTAAAGAGAATCACGAGTTGATTAAATTTCTTCTTGTGCGTGCATTGCTTTTCCTGCTACGAAGCTACGGCAACTTTTATCCAACTATCCGTTGCTAGCTTCATTTATCAATTGCTTCGTTCCAATATTAGCCAAAATAGATATACACACCTGCGATCCCGGTGCCTGATCGAACATTCACAATCGGACTAGGGATAGGAAAGAGGGGATGGCCAATGTTTTAAAATTGGCCAAATCCAAATGCGATGATCTTGAGATCACCAATGCTTCACTAGTAGAGGATATTGCAAGGCAAACGATGACCGAGTCTTTTAAAGTGAAGTTTGTTGATTTTTTGAAAAGCAACTCCACCTCGATAGAAGCAAATTGTGATTCTATGGCCTTAACTAGTAATGGGTGTGCTAAATGCTTCCAAGCTGATATTGAGGCTTGTGTCTCAAAGCCCTTCTCTAATATGGTCTTCAAAAGTCATTGTTGGACATAAAAAATTCTGTCGACGCCCATCAGCACTAATCAGCAATTAATAATTAAATACGTCCCCGGGTTAGGGATGAATGCTTGTTAAATCGAAACATTTAGATTAGCAATTGGGTGTTGGGTGCTGGGTTGGGTATGGTGTTGTAATCGTTTTGTTTCCGAGCACAGGGTTGCTCGTGGTATTGGACGGATACAATCCCATTGATTCTATGCTTACAGGCGGATGGAGTATTATGCATTGATCTTGATGGAATTAACGATGTTTACACTTGATAATGTTAATACTGGTCCACAAGTCTTTACATGTTTGCTCAAAGGCAATTTACCATCTACTTATTTTTACGTCTTTTAAATGCATTTTTATGCTGAAACAGTTATGCTAGCCATTCGTTTGTTATTCAATATGCATGGATGAGGCTATATGTACCTCATAGTGCTGAGTACCATCTGTAATCAACCGATGTGCTGCTAAATGTTGCAAGTGATAGTGAACCCACACTTGAGTCATACTATCATGCGGGGAATGACAACGCTAGCAGGCATAGCGCCGAGTTCTAGTTTCCAGTCGCGTTTCCCTTAGGTTATGAGGCACACCTTACTGGACATTTGCTAATTTTTTATGATGTTCCGCTGCCACTTCTAGTCAAATAATCTCAGTATTTCCACTGTGACAAAAACACTGATATGTATGTTAAACCTATAGTATGGATAACTGTCCATACCCTTTTGTAATATGAAATTATGACCATTTTTCTATGTGTTGTGCTATCGATCCAAATGAGGATATGTGTGTGTGATGGTAGCTAATCTTGGGAGCCGTCACTGATCAAATATCCGGTACCCGAGTTGGCACTCGTTTTAGTAGAGATTGCTTGTGCTGGTGCACTCGGATTGATCACTAACGTACTCGGCTCACCTCGAATTTGGACTGTATGTTATTATTCAATCAGTGCATGCCATGATCAAGCTATATCTCTAATAAACTGAGTGGAAACTAAGGGGCTACTACAACATATGTCCCCATGAATCAGTTTAAGGAAAGCGATGACTTCATCTCTAACCTTCGGGACCGATGGCATAGTAACCAATTACCCAGTGGCGCAGCTGGTTCACACAAAATCTTCATGATTTGGTAAATTTCTAACACTGATACCATGGCCTTACGAGTTATTCATAATTTCTCTCATCATTATAAGACTAGGGTGGCCAAATCTGCTATGCCGGAGGGGAAAAAGTTTGGAGCTTCTAAAGGTCATCTTAAGGAAGATGAACACTGCATGTGCTCTAATGCAAGTGTGGTATAACTCAGTTTCTAAGGATGCGAACTTATCAAAAATTCGCTTCTCACATCAATTGTGCTACACGATGCATAAGAATTCATTCCCAGTCTCTTATATGGTTTCTACTTGAAAACCATTGTCACGGTATCTCGAAAACTCAAGAGCGCTCAAGTATATTCAGTGTATAATAATGCCTATTTCATTTCAGTGAAAGTTCCCATAGGCAAAATTATAGTGGCTCTTTCCGAGCCTACAATGCAAGTGCCGCTTACAGCGATAGTGGTGATACAACCAGCATTATTTGAGATAAACTGTAAGTATTTCAATTCTCTAATGATACTATTCGTAGTACCACTATCTAGATTGTATAATTCCTCCATGGGCGCTACACAAATATATATATATAGTTGCAATCAGGTAATGGCACAATCACATATATGCAAAACATATTTATTCATGCAAATCTTCAAGTACTTCAAGTTTAATCATAATGAAAATGTTAGGTTTTTCAAGACCAACCACGAGAAAAAAGATGCACTCTCCTAGAGCATACTATGCAAGTATGCAATACGAAACAAATTATTTAAATGTTTTCTAGCGCAGCCACTATAAGATAACGGAAGCGACAGGCTATAAAGAGCACTAGATAGACTCAGTGAACATTGCATTCACACTCTTCTGTATGTCGGAGTTATTAAAGTGATCTATCTTCACGGCGCTGTCAGGGACATGGCCAGGAGGGGCAGTGGGAGAAATGCCAGCTCATCCCTGAGAAGGTCAAACCTCCTCAAATTCATCTTCATGCTTAGGATCACCAACACGAAGCTCTGCTAGATGCGCTTCAATAGGGACCTTCTTCTTGGCTTGATGACCTACGACCAGTTCCTTGGGCTCATGGTAAATCCTGGACCAATGCCCCTTCAGGTCGCAACAAAAACACGTTTGGTTCTGCTGGCCAAACGGTTTGCGCTGCCCCTAATTAGTAGACTTGTCAGTTACTTCTCCTACTTTCCTTTCCCTTTTTGCCCTTTTTCTTAGGCTTCTTCACCTTGTAACTATTGGCATTTATTTCAGTGCCAGTCACGTTACATGCTGCATAGGACTTGAAATTTTTTGTCAGGACATTGTCATGAGTTTCAAACACTATCATCATATCAATGAGAGTGTTATATACTCCTCAATGTTGTCTTAGCGATAGCTGCGAGCTAGCTGAATTTCATTGGGCTGTAAAGTAGAGAGTTTTCTCAATCTTTTCTTGCACTGTGATCAACTTGCCACAGAGTCTCAGATTGGTGTAAATGCGGTGCAGCGTAGTGTTATAGTCAGCAACAGACTTAAAGTCAGCCACCCTAAGGCAATCCTAGTCTTGCTGGGCTTGTGGGAGTATAGAGTACCTCAACCTCTCAAAGCACTTGCAGAGCGCATTACACAGATTCAGAGGACATGTACTGTCATGTACTCACTCTTGAGAGTAGGTGAGAAGTAGTGCCTAAGGAAATGCAGTGCCCGGTTATTTTGTTTTGCAGTGGGTAGCGCTGACCAATGCCAATGGTACAACGCAGCTGCTTGCTACACAAAACAATTTCAACATCTGACTTCCATGTAAGAAAGTTCTACCCCTTGGGCGCAAGTTCCTTGAAATCACGGCTTTCAAGGCTAGTCAACTGCAAGATAACAAAATTCACGATTACTTCTAGTAATCAAAACCTAGAGTGGTGCGTGACATTACTTCTAATAATCAAAACCTAGAGTGGTGCGTGACATAAAATAATTCTCACGGTTTCAATACGGTGCCATTAGACATGCAAACAAATTACTGTTAATATAACTAGCAAAAATTTGCAGAATAGTTGCACATAAATATTAAACAGTAAATAAACAATTCAAATTTATGCAAAATAGGTTCGAAATTAAATTCCCAAAGTGCAAAACATGCCAAAAGGTTCAAATTCGGGTGATTCTGCAAGAATCAGGGGTTTTATGCAATTTTTGGATTTTTTTTAGAATTTTTTGCCGCCTTTTTTTTATATTTCTTCAAATTCAGCCCCGATTTGGGCCTTTCGACCCAACAAGCCGCAACATGGCAGGTCGGCTGCGTGGTGGCAGGCCGTAGGCCAGGCCTGCGCGAGATGCCGTGGGCCAGGCCGGCCCAATCCCTGGGCAGCGGCAGGCGGCGGCGCGTCGGAGAGGTGGCACTAGCGCCGCGCGGCCGGGATTTGGCGCCGATGGGTCGCGAAGAAGCCGACGGGGCGCGCAAGGTGTCGGCGCGCGGCGTGATGGCAGCGCTAGTGCTGGGAGCGCACGACGGCACCGGCTTCAAGCACCGCTGTGCGCAGCGACGCACTGTGGCAGTGGCGGCGTGCAAGGCACGGATGGGCGGTGCCGGTCAAGACAGTCAAGAGTCAACCGACTAGATTGTTGTGCAAAGGCCCCGAAATATTCTAATCTATACAAAGTGATGCATGCAATACCAATCTAGTAGGGACTAACGTGGGACCCACCATGGGGACGCGCCGGCCTGCCCTATCCGCACACGTGCCGCGCATCGGACCTAGCTAGGCAGGGCTCCCCTCCCCAGTTGTTTCCCAACACTACATATACTGCCCCGACACCTTCCTTCCATTCTATTAGCTCCACGTCTCATCTCCCACACCTGCTCTTTATTTTCGTCCTTTTGAAAACATTTTAAATCATGTCCACAACTTGGATAGTTCCACATATCGCGTCTACTATTTCCTTTAATTCATTTCAAAAAAACTGAGTCATGTCTATCCATTGGATAGCTTCATCTATCACTTGTCAGCTCTTTCCTTTCATTACACCATGCATGTAGATTCAATTTTCTTGGATCCACGCTACGAAGGAAACAAATAACACTAGGAAAAAAACTAATAGCATAGATAGGCGCCAAATCATTTAGTGATCAATAGGCGGGAAAGAAAAAAAATAGGGACCAAACAAATATTTGGCATGCAGTCGTAACCATGAAAAATGACACTAAAATAAGCTTTCCATGTAAAAGAAATAGGCACCAAAATTTTTAGGATCATGCAAAATTTTCCATCTCAAGACTAGTCCTGGGAATTGGGCCGTGCTTTTTTGGGCTTGCCACGGCCCGAGCACGGCCCGATTTTCTCGGCCAAAAGCACGGCCCGTCACGAAAATATTTGGGCCGTGCCGGCCCAGCCCAATTGCCGTGCCGTGCCGTGCCTAAAAAGCCGGCACGACAGGCCGCCCGGCACGGCCCGAACATTTGGGCCGTGCTCAGGCCGGCACGGCTCGAACTGAGGTACGAGTCAGTAATTTATATTTTTAATGGTCTTTTGTTGCTCGGATGAATTTTGTTTCTATATGAAAGGTGTAGAGAATTTGGAGACGCATCTTTTTCATGTAGATCACTTTTTCATCTGAGCAATGCATGAATTGATAAAAAATATTTAGTGCGCTGGCTGTTTTAGAGCCCACATTACCCATTTCGGTAATTAACATTTTTCGAGATATTCCGCTACTCAGATGAATTTATGTTCTACAGGAAAGTTGTAGAGAATTGTGAGACGCATCTTTTTTGTATAGACAACTTTTTCATTTGAGTAATATATGAATTTATAAAAAATTATTTATCTCTCTGTTTTGTCTGGCGTGTCGTGCTCGGGCCGGCCTGGCCCGATTGCGGCCTAGCGGGCTTTTCGGCCGTGCCATGCCTGGCTTTTGCCATCCGTGCCAGCTCGGAACGGCCCGAAGTGTTGACTGGGCCGTGTCGGCCCGATACATGGCGGCCTGAAGCATGACGGGCCCGTACCGTGCCGGCCTGGCACGGCCCAATTCCGAGGACTACTCAGGACATCCCATTTCCTATACAATTCATTCGTTCTAACACACATGTGGTCTACGTCTCATCCAAATGGCATCCCCGATCAAAGACGGCTAGAGCCCAAGTCCATAAAATTTGAGCAGACCTGATCACCTGAATCCCATGAGTTCAACGAAAAAAGATGTCAATTTCATTGTTAAAAACACATTGATTTTTTCTGCATGCTATAATAAAAGTGTAGTCAACATCTCATGACTTCTTATCCTCTGTACAGTTAATTCTTGACACGTTTTGTGTACGCCTCTTCTAAATAGTGTTTTCGATGTAAGAGTGTTCGAGCTCACTTTGAGCAGTCCTAAAGTTAATGAAATCAACAGGATTGTGCTAATTTTGTTGCACCATTAGTCGGATGTCACATTTTACTAAACTTTATCAATGTTTTATGATTTTATGTTACCATAATTTATGTGTTTCTTTTGTATCTTTTGTATTCCGTAGCATTGTATGATTGTTGTACTTGATATTTTCACTTTTGAGATATCTAAGCATGACTATGCACTAGCTTACTTGTCTTAGAAATCATTATATATAATTTTATGGGACTGTCTATTGCAGAGTCGCCTTTTTTTTTAACCATCAGTCGATTTTTTAGACCGTTGGATCTCAATCCAACGGCCCAGATCAATCCCGCGCCCCCACTCTCTTTCTTACTTTCCCCTTCCCCTCCCCTCCACCGCCCCAACCCTGACTGTGCCCTTGCTCCACGCTCCAACTCCTCCTTCCCCGCCGCCTCACTTTGCATGGCGGCGGCAGCGCGCCGCCGGCGCCTAGCCGCCCACCATCCAACCTCCCACGCCGACGCCGCCCGTCCAACCTAAACCGGCCGTCACCTCACCCCCGCCACCGCCACCCAATCGCTTTCCTCCTTCCGCTCGTGGCGCCGCCTCCTCCGCCACCACCCTCACTCCATCCCCCACCAATCGCCGGGCCGCCGCCTCCCCCGGCCATCCCTCTAAGCTCGGCGGCACCCCGAATCCGAACCTGAACTCCACCTAAACCCTAACCCATCCGAGGCGGCGCGGCGGCGGGAGAGAAGTAGGTCGCCGAAGGAGAGGAAGACGGTGGGCTGCGCTCAGGTAAGTGAGAAATCGACTGAAATCCTCCCGAATTTCAGTCGACTGATGATTAGCATTTCCGTAATTTTATACTCCTATGTTACTTCGATTTACGTCTTTTTCAGCTTCGTTGAACGCACCATCATTTGCTGGGTATAACTACTTGTTTTTCTCACTCTTCTGAATTCTTCTCCGCCTCGATTCCCAACAAAAACTCTGCTCTGTGTACTGCCTCTGCTTCTGCTTCTGCTTCCACCGAAGCAGCACCGGTGGGGATGGTGATGGCGGCGGCCGTGCGGGCGGCGGCGGCGGATGCGCTGGTGACTTTCCTGTGGGTGCTGTGCGAGTCCGCGCTCGCCGCCTCCACGACGGCGGTGACGTCCTACCTGGGCCTGCACGTGGGGCTCCCCTACACGCTCCTCGTCACCGTCTCCCTCCTCTTCGTCCTCCTCTTTGCCTTCAACCTCCTCTGCGACGCCCTCGGCGACGCCAGTTTCAACCCCACCGCTGTCGCCGCCTTCCACGCCGCCGGCCTCACCGGCCCCGGCGGCGGCGGCGCCTCCCTCTTTTCCCTCGCCCTCCGGTTCCCGGCGCAGGTACGCGCCGCGCTCGATCGATCGATCCCAATTCCCTGGCCCGCCCTTTATTTTCTTCCTTTCTCATGGCTGAATTTTGCATCTGCTAGGCCACCGGCGCGGTGGCCGGAGCTCTGGCGATCTCGGAGCTGATGCCGGCGCAGTACAGGCACACGCTCGGGGGCCCCTCGCTCAAGGTCGACCCCCACACCGGCGCCGTCGCCGAAGGGGTGCTCACCTTCGCCATCACCTTGGCCGTGCTCTGGATCGTCGTGAAGGGCCCCCGCAACCCCGTCGTCAAGACCTGGATGCTCTCCGTCTCCACCGTCTGCCTCGTCCTCTCCGGCGCCGCCTACACCGGCCCGTCCATGAACCCTGCCAACGTCAGTCCCTCTTTCTTTTGCTTTTCTTTCTTAACTTCTGCATCCCGCTGTTTGGGCAAGATTATCTTGATCAAATTTCCACATTTACTGCACGAGGATACCGTGTTTTGATGAAATTAGTTTGTCAAAAGTCAAAATAGCAACTTTGAGTAAGAGTAATCCACAGGCACATAAATGGGAGCGTGATAGTTTACTGAATTGCACGATTGGGATTCGTTTTATCTTCTTTGCTAGAGTGCTATGTATAGTCAGGAACGATTCTTCTATTATGTAAAAAACCCTATTTTGCTACAATACAGGTTCAAATCCCTCGCCATATAAGGGAAATTTGAGAGTACCAACTTCAATGCTTTGCTGATGTATGATAACATTTTCTAGATGGAGAGAGTTACAATATTTACATGTATCATCCCTAAAATTTGCCACTGCTGAGCCATAAATAACTGAACATGGGTTGAAATGAAAGGTAGTATGATTATATGCGTTTGAACTATATAAACGGGGTAATACTTGCTGGATGTCACTGGAAATGTCTGCTTTGTAAAGCCACCCAAACAAAGCTTTTCGTTTAAGAGAAAAACAACTATCCAAAAATATGTTTAGTTGTATCATACATTCCTACGTCTGTTGTTTTTATTTCCATTGTTATCCCACTTCAGATATGGTTCATATGTTGTGAAATTCCTCATATACCCCCTAAATGTGGGATCTTAGCAGAGCTAAAGATGCTAGGCAAATGTTACCGACTTTTCAATTCATTGTTGTGTTGAATAGCATGTAAATATTCTTCTATCTTTGCCCACGAGCATGATTCTGTTTAGGATAATAAGCATTACTGCCATGTTTTCTTTGTTTTCGGCTTACTGAATAGTGTGAAATATCATTTACAGGCTTTTGGCTGGGCGTATATTAACAATCGCCATAACACATGGGAGCAGTTATATGTCTATTGGATATGTCCCTTCATTGGCGCCATTCTTGCTGCATGGATCTTCAGGGCCGCCTTTCCACCACCAGCACCTAAGCCCAAGGCCAAGAAAGCATGATGACCTGAACTTCACTTGCATATGTTGGATTTGAAAAACTCAGCATTTTTATGTAAAAGAATGCAAGGAATATGTCCTTTATTCAGAAAAAAAAAAGAAAATACTTGACGATATTTAGTTTCATTAACTTTCCACCATATTTAGATTACTGTAATTAATATGGTAATTTATGACTGGTTCCCTTTTTTCGGTTCCATCGATGAGTTAAGATTACAGAATTATATTCCCTTTCTTTTGCTTTTTTACACTTCTGAAAGTATTATGGTTGGAGAATTCAGAAAATCGTAGTTTCATATAGAGTTACCATCTTTCTACCAAGCTGGCAAGCTGTGTAGCCTATTCTGCAACGCAGCCAACAATGGTGCCGTCTGCCGTAGTGCCTATTCTTGTTTGAAAGTTGAAATGTTAAATTTTCTGAAGCAGGGCGACTGCAGCCTTTTCAATTGATTGATGTAAGTTTTGCAGAATTCTTTGTCACGAAGCACTGCGCAAGTGCTTAGAGAGTGCTCACAGGAGACGCGTGCTTGACTTGTGGAAAGTGCTTTCACGGTGTCCTAAAGCTAGTTGCAATCATAAAGCACATGTATAAGCTCTTTAGCACTTGTCATAACTCATAAAACACCTTGTATATACACTATACACAGTGCCAGAGGGGAGCATTCCAAACACACACACACACACAAAAAAACACGTTTCAAGCGAAACATCGGAACGCTAAATGTATCCATATTTACCATTAATTAATCTAAGAATACCCGACATCCCAGAATTCCATCAAATTGCACGCCCATTCAATGTTCATTCACTCACATATGAGGTCTAGGACCTAGATATTCGGCACATAAGTAACATAGAAAATTGCCAATGTTTGAGAGTGGTAAATAAAAAAATAGAAAACAATAATCCTTCGTTATATATATCCTTTTCTTTTTCATGTTTGTTTCTCCTTAGTTGTGGCCGCGCCTTCGCATCTCATTGGCTAGGCTGACAAATAGCCCAAACCCCTCTTCCTCCCTTGGCGCTGCTGATTTCCCCCACTCTGTCCATCTCTCATCCAAATTTTGTAGATTTCACCACGATAGGCTAGATTCTTAATTTGTATAGCACATTGATTTAGTAAATTCCTTGTGCATATTGCCATTGGTAAATAGTAATGTGCACCCACTTACATGATCTATATTTATGTTTTCTAGTGTTTTTCTTAATTAGTTGGCTTAGCAGGTTGGATAATCAAAGTGTGATTCCCACTATGGCTAACATTGTTTCAGAGAACTGTTTATATGGGATATTTCAGGAGTTTATTCATGCTACAATTTAACACTTCATTTTAGGACTAGATAAAATTTTATTAAGATATGATCACCCCTTTCACATAATGCATCACCAAAGGCACTAAATACAAACAAGAATTTTTTTTTAAGAATCGTTGTTGAGCCTCCACCGTCATCAGTTTCTGCATCCCCGTCTCATTCTCTTTGGTTGATGTCAACCCTCGATTTTAAATTACCTTGAGAGTCGGAATCCCATGCACTAGCCCTTGGATCAGTACACATTTACACTACCGCGGAAGATCACATATCCGATACAAGCATACATCGAATTAAATGTGAAAGAGGATCCTAAGGCCTAGAGGGGGGTGAATAGGCAATTTTAATTTCTTCAAGATTATTTGTTAATTAAGCATCATATTAATTACCCAATCCTAGTTGCAATTATCAAGTAAGCGGAAGCGATAAACAAGTTAATATGCAACTAAGACATGGCATCACAATCAACACAATCAAAGCAACGGTAGTAAGTGCGGAAAGTAAATAAGAGAGAGCGGCACGGAATTTGTTTCACCGAAGTTCGGAGCCGCAACTCCTACTCTCCGTTGAGGCTACCCCTTGCGCACAAGGACCGGCTCGCTCTCGAGCCTAACGCCTCACTTACTCCCGGTAGTCGTTCCGTCACTCCGGCGAGGTAGACTCCGTCACCCGAACACTGACTCGAGAGTAGCCACACGCCAAGGCCTACTCCCAAGCCCATGCCTCCACGAAGGATGTCGTCTTCAAAAGTAACAAGCCCGAAACGCCCCGATTATACCGGATCGAAGGACTTCCATGAAGCTCGGTGTTGGGGTTTAATGATTTGTGGCTTTGGATGATTTGTGGGTGGAGGAATGGCTCTAGATCACCTAATTGATGAGCAATAAGTGTGGTAGGTGTAGAGAGCAGCAAAACCTCAAAGAAGCCAGCCACTAGACATCTATATATAGCCCTAAGAGCAAACTAGCCGTTGCCCCTCGGAAGAGGACGAAAAGACTAGCCGTTAGCCTCTACCGGACGCCGTCCGACAGCGGCGACTGCTCACAAAAATTAGGTTTATCGGACGCCGTCCGGTCCCCACCGGACGCCGTCCGACAGTGCGGTGTGCACTGGATTGTGGCTAACCGAACGCTACCCGGCTGCGCCCAGACGCCGTCCGACGGGAGAAAACTCAGATTTTTTAACTTTATCGGACGCCGTCCGGTAACAGCCGGACGCTGTCCGACAGTGTGCACTGTGTACGTGTTTTGCTGGTCGGACGCTGTCCGGCTGTGCCCAGACGCCGTCCGACAGAGAGTGTTTTCGTGCTAGGAATTGTGGGTGAGTTGAGGTGGGTTACTCTTCACTCTAGAAATCTCACAAGGACATCTGTAGGAATATGCGATCGAACTCACTCACACCGAATGTGGAATACCTAAGCTCTGCACTTCTCTGAAACTGTTGCAATTCCGGCACAGCTCGAGAAGTTCAGAGAGTACGCCAAGAGAAACAAATTGGGGCCAATTTTCTGGAGCTTCTCATTACTCGAGAAAAAAGCGATCGAGTACATATATATGTAAATTGATCGTGCCATCCCACGATCCTACAAACTAGGAAAGAAAAAAAACAAACTGTGCATGTTGCACGTTGGATACAAACACACGCACGCCACACGTTCGTCCGAGGTTCACGCTCGGACTCCTTCCTCCCCCTGCCTCCGCACGCCACGGCTGGAGCCACGCAGGTTTAGGTCCAACAATCTCCCCCTTAAACCTGACATGGCCCAAGATCACGCACACCTAGAAGATGGCGCATTGTTGCTAACTTGATCGCTAGTAAGGCCTTGGTCAGGATATCTGCCTTTTGGTCATCAGTGCTGACATACTCCATAGCAATGTCTCCTCTTTCAACACACTCCCTGATGAAATGATACTTAATATCTATATGCTTGCTCCTTCCATGAAACACCGGATTTTTCATAAGTGCAATGGCTGACTTGTTGTCAATCAACAACTTGACCTGTTTCAGCTCAATCCCTGTTAATGCCATTAACATGTCCTTGAGCCAAATCGCTTGACAACCTGCAGCTGCTGCAGCCATGTACTCAGCCTCACAAGATGACAATGCAACCATTTTCTGTTTCTGAGAAGCCCAAGTTATCAGATTGTTGTTGAGGTAAAAGACCATACCTCCAGTACTCTTCCTATCATCAAGGTCACCATCTAGATTGCTATCACAGTAACCTTGAACCGATTCATTTTCAAAGCCACACATATACACAAGACCATAGTCCAGCGTGCCCTTGAGGTATCTCAAAATCTGCTTCACTGCTGTATAATGCAGTTTGGCTGGTCTCTCCATAAACCTACTTGCTATGCCTACTGAGTATGACAAATCAGGTCTGGTGTGCAGCAGGTATCTGAGACAACCTATCACTCTCCTGTACTCAGTTGAATCAAGTGATTCTCCATCTAGATCCTTGTGTATCAAGGCTCTGATACTTGGTTGGATTGCACTCTGCCATTCCAAACTGCTCAAGCACCCTCCTTGCATAGGCAGTCTGCTTTAGGGTGATCCTGCCATCCTTCTGGCCAACCTCTATACCCAAATAGCAACTGAGCAAGCCAAGGTCAGTCATTTCAAACTCTTTCTTCATCTGTTGTTTGAAATCTTCAATTTCAGCAGGATATAAACCTGTTACAATTAGGTCATCTACATAGACTCCAACAATTACAGTTGCTTGGCCTTGTCCTTTAGTGTACCTTTGCTTTGTTCTTGTGCACATCTGCTGAAACCCATATGCTTTAAGCTTCTGTCTAGTTTCAGATTCCATGCTCTTGGAGCTTGCCTCAAACCATACAAGGCTTTCTCAAGTTTGTATACAAGGTGCTCTTTTCCTTTGACGGCAAAGCCCTCTGGTTGTGTCACATATACTTCCTCTTCAAGTTCCCCATGAAGGAAAGCTGACTTAACATCTAGGTGATGAACTACCCAGCCTCTGTTTGCAGCAATTGCAAAAATGAGCCTGATAGTGTCAAATTTAGCCACTGGAGCATAAACTTCATCAAAATCCACTCCAGGGCGTTACACATATCCCTTTGCCACCAATCTTGCTTTGTACTTGATGATCTCACCATCTGACTTTTTCTTCAGCTTATAAACCCATTTAACACCTATTGGTTTCTTATTTGGTGGCAGTTTAGCAAGGTTCCATGTTGCATTTGTTTCAATGGAATCCATCTCCTTCAACATGGCCTCCTGCCATTCTTTGTGTCTAGCAGCCTCCTCATAACAAGCTGGTTCTTCAGATTCCAACAAGAGCAGCTCTTCCTCTGCATGAACATTCTCTTGTTCAGTGTGACCGGTTTCCTGCATCTGTTTAGCAGCAGTTGCTACTCTTGCTCTGGCTCTTGTCACTGGACCAGGAGGTACTAAGCTACTAGCTGATTCTATGGCAAATGTCTGAGTAACTCGCTGTTGCTCAGTGGAATGTTCTTCAGTTGGTAAGTCTTGTGTCTGAATCTGAACAGTAGGAACTTCAGGACCAGGTTCAGGTACAAATGGTTGTGTCTGGGGCTGAAATTCCTCCTGAACACTGAAATCTGATTCTCCTACTCCTGGTGTGTCACAGCTCCAACACCACATGGCTTCTTCATCAAAAACCACATCTCTGCTCACAAGAATTTTCTTGCCCTGAGGATCAAACAACCTGTGTGCCTTGCTGCCTGTCTCCACTCCCAGGTACACTGCTTCTTGGCTTCTATCATCCAGCTTCTTTGGATTCTGTGAAGTGACCTAGGCATATGCTGTGCATCCGAACACTCTCAAGTGTCCTAGATTTGGTTTTCTGCCCTTCCACATCTGGTAGGGTGTCACCTCTCCAAGAGCCTTTGTTGGAAGCCTGTTCAACAAATACACTGAGTGCCTGACAGCCTCTCCCCAGAACCTCCCAGGGACTCCCA
This sequence comes from Raddia guianensis, assembly GCA_036346415.1. Taxonomy (NCBI): domain Eukaryota; kingdom Viridiplantae; phylum Streptophyta; class Magnoliopsida; order Poales; family Poaceae; genus Raddia; species Raddia guianensis. Next base: position 23,914,176 of record CM070544.1, read on the forward strand.
TACTTTTCAACAGAGATCTTGCCATGGCCATCACAGTCCTGTTTCTCCTCTCTACAACTCCATTTTGTTGTGGAGTGTGTGGTGCTGTGAAATGCCTCTCTATGCCTTGCTCTTCACAATATTCAGTAAACTCCCAAGACAAAAATTCTCCACCTCTGTCAGACCTGAGTGTCTTCACTACATGACCACTCTTTTTCTCTGCCTTGCATTTAAATTTCTTGAACATTGCTAGTGCCTGATCTTTATACTTTAAGGTGAACACCCACATCCACTTAGTGTAGTCATCAACTACAAGCATAAAGTAGTTACTACCACCTATTGTTGGGGGGGTGATAGGACCACACAGATCTGTATGCAGCAAAGCCAGAGGTGATTCTGCGCTGTAACTGGTAGTAGCTAGCAGGAAATGGTAGCCTAGTTTGTTTACCAAACATGCAGCCTTGACACACTTCATTTGGATGTTTTATCAATGGCACTCCCTCTGCCATTCTCTTCTCAGTGAGCAGCTTCATTGACTTGAAATTCACATGTCCTAATCTAGCATGCCACAGCCACGAAGGATCATCAAGCCTAGCCAAGAGACACACTGCCTCACTAGTATTCATTGCTACCTTGTACAGACGATTCAGAGAACTCTTTATCTTGAACAATAACCTATTGTTCTGATCATACACTAGCAAGTGTTCTCTCTGCATAACTATTTTACTCCCCCCTTCAGCCAACTGTCCACAGCTAATAATATTGCTACATAGGTCAGGGATGTAGTATACCTCTGTGAGCAGTCTCTGCTGATCTCCCTTGAAGTTGAACAGCACAGATCCTTTCCCTCTGATCTGTACCACTGATCCATCTCCAAACCACACTCTTCCTTGCACTGATTCATCAAGGTTATGGAATTTCCTCCTATCTCCTGACATGTGGTTACTAGCCCCATTGTCAAAATACCAAATATCAGTGCTCACCTTTTCTACGTCTGATCTCCATTGAGTGGGTTTCATCTTCTCTTCATTGAGGAGCACAAGATCATCCCGACCAACTGTTGCCAACAACATCAGTGCTGGTTCCTCCTCCTCTACTTGGGTCAAATTTGCTTCTTCAGTACGCTGCTTGCCATTCCTGCATTTAGAAGCATAGTGTCCATACTTGTTACAATTAAAACATTTGATGTGGCTCTTGTCACGGCTTCCTCTGCCGCCAGAGCCACCGGAGCCACCTGCTCCGTCCTTGTTCGGCGCACTGCCATTGCCACGTCCTCCACGGCCGCGGCCACGGCCATGCCATCGTCCTCCTCCACCTCTGCCACGCTGGTTGCTGGTGAAGGTCGATGGCGCCGCTTTGTTCTTGTTTGCTGATGAAGAGTCGCCGTTCCCCTTCTGTCGCGTCTGCCACTGCGCCTCAGTGAGCAGGAGCTGGCTGTCGGGCTGTCCCCCGACGCGCGCCGTCGTGCGCGCTCCTCATACGTCTTCAGTCGTCCAATGGCCTCCTCAAACGGCATGGTAGTGGTGTCACAAAACTGCTCGATCCCTGCCACAGCTTGATAAAGCCAATCGGGCACTGAATCGAGGAGCTTCTTGACCATCTGCTCGTCGTTAAGGGAGCCACCCACGCCGTGAACCGAATGGCCATGCCACTGATTTTCCCGGCGTAGTCATCCAGGGATTCTCCATCCTTCATTCGGAGCGAGTCGAATTCGCTCCGCAACGTTGCAAGGCACGCCGTCTTCACGCGCTCTGCCCCAACGAATCTGGTCTTGAGACACTCCCAGACCTCCTTCGCCGTCGTCTTGGGCGCCACCCTGCATGAGGATGTCCTCAGGCAGCGCCTGCAGAATATTGGCGTGCGCCGTCTTGCTCTTCTTCGCGTCGATGGCCACACCGGCCGGAGGTGAGATCGACTCCCAGAGGTCCTGGGCATCGAGCAGCGCCTCCACCTTGATTGCCCAAGCGGTGTAGTTCGTCGCGGTGAGGAGCGGGTACTGGAGCGACACACCGCCGCCGTCCCTGCTCGATTCTCCCTGGACCATCGCACACCCTGCTCTGATACCAAGAGTAGGAATACGCGATCGAACTCACTCACACCGAATGTGGAATACCTAAGCTCTGCACTTCTCTGAAACTGTTGCAATTCCGGCACAGCTCGAGAAGTTCAGAGAGTACGCCAAGAGAAACAAATTGGGGCCAATTTTCTGGAGCTTCTCATTACTCAGCAATAAACAGCGACTGAGTACATATATATGTAAATTGATCGTGCCATCCCACGATCCTACAAACTAGGATAGAAAAAAATAAACTGTGCATGCTGCACGTTGGATACAAACACACGCACGCCACACGTTCGTCTGAGGTTCACGCTCGGACTCCTTCCTCCCCTTGCCTCCGCACGCCACGGCTGGGGCCACGCAGGTTTAGCTCCAACAACATCTTTAGGTATTTTTAGAAGATGTGGACTAAGAAAACCGAGTTTTCGAGAGTTCGCAAAGATCCGGCAAGATCCGAGATATTCAAACCCCTTTTGAAATCCGACAAAATAGGAAATAAAACCTAACTACTCCTAATCTATACGTGACCTCTTCTCTCGCCCGGTGACGCACTTGGAACCTCAGAGCAGCTCACAAAATTTGTCGACGCTTCAAATTAGGGTTTTACAAGAACGCCGAGTCTTCGCTAGGGTTCCGAGAAATCCACAAACCCCCTAACACTTAATATTAATTAATTTTGACATCAATGCCACTAATAAAAATTAGGGCTCAACGATGCTCACAATCTCCCCCTTTGTGGCACTTGATGGCAACCCAAGAGAGAATGAAATTTTTGAGCTGCAAAAGGGTTAGTGCAATACAAATATGCGAGGAATTTCGAAACTAAAACAACCACAACTCGACCACAAGAATGTGCATAAAAGAAAAGCTCCCCCTAAATTTGTGCATAAATTTAAGAACGCAGGCCAACAAGATTCAAGTGTCATAAACCTTACCAGAGCAACAATCACAAATTTAAAAGAGTGTCGAGGCAATAAATAATATTACAGGAAAAAACCAGACCTCGATCTCACTACCCCTTACTAACCCATGCCTACTCTCTCTAACTTCTCCCCCTTTGTCACCAAGTGACACAAAAGAGAAAAGCTCCTAGCCAGTCTACTCTTCTTGATCTTCATCCATGTCATCGCCTCCATCAATTCCATGGCCACCTGAAGATGATCCCTGCCCTCTGCGACGCTTGTATGTAGCGAGATGAGCTGCAGAAGGTACTGACCGAGGAGAGGATTGATCATCAAAGAGCTGGGTCGGTGGAGGATTTTGCAAAGAAAAGTTTAGATGACGACACATCTCTCCACCAGTAAAAAAGATCTTACCGGGAGGAGGATGCTGAGCTGGAGTACCAGGAGGAGGGAAAGGCAGTGGTGGTGGCACAGAAGTAGGTGTAGGCCCTGGAGGAGGATATACCCAAGGATGAACCAGTGGTGGGTAGGCAGGTGGGCGTGGGAACACCTGTCGCTGCTCATAGGCCTGATAACTGTCGTGAGCATGAGAATACCAAGCGTACGGATTTGCCCCTTCTGGCACTGGCATGAACATCGCACCCATGTACTGCAAATCAGACTTGAACTCTGCAAACTCATCACTCAGATATGTCTGCTGTCCTGTCAACTCATTCATCTCTCTGCGGGTGGCTGCGAGCTCTTCTCTCATCTCAGTGCGCAGCCCTCTCATCTCACCAATCAAAGAGTCATACCAAGAAGGAGGGGCAGCGGCAGATGAACCCGCACCAGGCGCTGGCACAAATGGCTGCATTGGAGCAGCAGGGATAAAAGCAGGGGCCGGAGCTGGAGGAGGAGCATCATCACCGGGGCGATTCAACTTTGCCTTGCTTCCAAGAGAGTTCAAGAAATTCTTCATCTGATACTTCTTGATCTTGCAGTCCCAACTCTTTACCTCATCCTCAGAAATCCGCTGTGTCCTAGAGAGTAACAGGCCAATATAGGGAGCTAGAGGTAGTGCTCTATTGACCTCTCTGAAAATAGTGTCATCAAGTTCTCCCATGAGGGTGGCTCCAATATTTATGGTCCTGCCTGTCAGAAGATAGAGCATAAACCAGCTGCAGATTGGAAGAATCCTGTCGCGGTTGCCGCCTCGAACGAACAAAGTGCTTCGAAGTATAAGATTTATCAAAGCAGGCTCCTGTCGCAATTGATTTGTCTTCTCTATATTTAACTCTTCCTCATCAAAATCAATGTACATGAATCTTATTTTTTCTAGTGGAGGATATTTTCCCCTCCAAAGGGCATCTTCATAGGCCACCTCATTTAAGTCGGTGCCAGAATCAGGGTTACCCAAAGCACAGTTCATATCCGCCACTGTGATGCTCTGAATAAGTCCATCGACTGAGTGATAGTAATTAGCTTCTGTCTCATCTTCGGCGACTAGCAGAGTAGCAAAGAATTCACAGATCCTTTCTTTGCTCCAAGTCAACCTTTTGTTTGAGATCAGTTCTGCCAATCCTGGAGTAGAGCTGAAGATAGTGTGAACCTCAGGCCCTGCCACTGCTGTGATCTCAGTCCAATCAACACAATGGGGGTCCCTCAGACCACCCTTAGGTGCAGAAAAACACATATATAGCTGTTTTCTGAAACTTGGTGTAAAACCTGAAATCTTTGGTATCCTCTCGCCGCTGAGGGAACCACCTTGCATAAGAAACAGACCTCTTTTTTCTCAATGTTTCCATGGATAACTTTAGAACCAAGTCATCCACAGGCTCGTCCTCAGCGACCACTGTCTCAGTGACATCCTCCTCTGTCGGGTCCTCAGCATATGTGTCATCATCAACGTCCTCGGCGGTCGCAAAAGAAGACCCCGCAACCTGTTTCCAATTGTATCCTTGGTCATGCTGCTGCTGTATATCCCCTCTAGTAGCTTTTCTTGGGCGAGGAGGAGCGGCACTGCTAGCCGTCTCATCAATATAATCAGGATCACCCCGGCTGCCACTCAGTGTCCTGCTCAGAGCCTTCCTAAACTTCTTCAATGAACGCGACATCTCGAATCACTCCCTCTGACCAAGTGCCCACTGACGAGACAATCCCACTGCCAAGTGCCACTGACCAAGTCCCAACCACAAGAGCCAACCACACCACGAGCCAACCCTGAACACAAGCGCGGGAAAAACCTATTCAAAATCTAGAACTCGGTAATCAAAGGAATTTGCCGGGAAAAGAGGCGGGAAGCCGTTACCGAGCCCTAGAAGGGAAGAGGATGCCGTCGTGCGCGAGAGGATCGTCCCCTAGACCTTTCCCGGTAGGGGAAAGGAGGGGAGCTCGACGGAGACGAGACGCACGAAACGGGCCGTCCACCTTCAATCCCCGCGGTGGGAATCAAAGAGGAGGACGAGGGGAGGCCGCCGGTGGTGGTGGATGTCGCCGGAGTTCACCGGAGGGCCTTCCCCGGTGAGGAGGAGCAGGGCGGCGCCGGTTAGGTGATAGGAGTGAGATGGAATGGGAAAGAGGGAGGCGCAGAGGTAAGTTATACAGCGATCTGCACGGTTGGGCCTCATCGGATGGCGTCCGACAGTACGGGTGCAACGTGGAGGAGACTTCGTCGGACGCAGTCTGGAAAATCAAGACGGCGTCCGACAGAAGGATTGCGACGCGAATTGGACTTGGTCGGACGGCGTCCTCTGGTGACCGGACGGCGTCCGACAGTACGAATTCAACACGCGCAAAACCCTGTCGGACGGCGTCCAAGAGTTTCCGGACGGCGTCCGATGAAGGCTGAATTTGCCACTGTTAACACATCTGACCAGTGGGCCCCACTAATGCAAGAATTTTTTATAAAAATAGTGTTTTGAAGGGATATTCTCCATCTTTGCTCAAAATTCAAAGGAAGATTCAACTGTGAGCAATTTGAAGTGATTTTAATTTTTAATTTTGAAGGGGTAAGATTCTAAAATGGCAAATGAAACCAAATCAAATTCAAAAACCCAAATTTTGATCTTAGAGACCAAGAAAATGTGTGAACATAAATTTTGCCTTGATTTCTCATATAGGCATGAAAATCGAGCATAGAGGTTCACTTTAGAGTTTAAGCACATGTTTTTGAATTTTGGCTCCTTTTCAAATATTTTCAACAATTTTGATGCCATATGATTTTCAAGAGAACAAATATGCATATGGAGCAAGTTTTTCAAAAGGGATAAGATTTTTCAAATTGAAAAGTTTGAAGTGATAAGAAGATAAAGAATAGTCTATTAATTCCAAATTTGTTTTTGGCTCGAAATATAGGACAAGAATGTGCTAACCCAAAATCAAATTTATCTTTTCACCACTAGAGGGGGTTTTGAGATCATGAGTTGAAATTAAACTCCCCCTCAATGTGACAAGGGTCAAAAGCAAATGGAAAAATTCAAATAAGACCCAAAGAGTCACAAAAACCAATTAACATGCATTTGATCTATCTAGTATGTTGAGTTCATTTCTTAATTTGCAAAACCGTGCCTCATCTAAGGGTTTGGTGAAAATATCCGCCAATTGGTCTTCCGTTCGCACGTAGGCAAGCACAACGTCACCCTTTGCAACATGGTCACGAATAAAGTGATGTCGGATATCGATGTGCTTTGTACGGGAATGTTGGACCGGATTGTTGGCTATTTTCACCGTACTTTCATTATCGCATAGAAGTGGCACTTTTTCAAATTTTAGTCCAAAGTCACTAAGTATCCGTGTCATGTACAAGAGTTGAGCACAACAACTCCCCGCCGCTACATATTCCGCTTCCGCGGTAGATAGTGCCACGGAGTTTTGCTTTCTCGAAGTCCATGACACGAGTGAGCGTCCTAACAAGTGACAACCCCCCGAGGTGCTTTTGTCATCAATTTTGCAACCGGTATAATCCGAGTCGGAATAGCCAAGAAGCTCAACACGCGCTCCCTTGGGGTACCAAAGACCTAGGCTAGTAGTGATTTTTAGATATCTCAAAATGCGTTTTACAGCAATAAGATGCACTTCTTTAGGGGATGCTTGAAAGCGAGCACACATGCACACACTAAACATCATATCGGGACGAGATGTGGTGAGATAGAGAAGCGAACCTATCATGGAGCGATAAAGCTTTTGGTCCACGGGCTTTTCATCTTCATTCAAGTCAAGATGCCCATTAGTGGCCATTGGTGTTTTGATCGATTTGCAATCGTCCATCGAAAACCGCTTGAGGAGGTCCTTTGTGTATTTCTCTTGACAAATGAAGGTCCCTTCCCGAAGTTGCTTAATTTGAAATACAAGGAAGAAAGTGAGTTCACCAATCATAGACATTTCGAATTCCTTGGACATCATTTCTCCAAAGTCCTTGCATTTAGTTTTGTTAGTGCATCCAAAGATAATATCATCCACATATATTTGACAAATAAATAAGTCATTTTCTATTGGTTTTAGAAACAATGTGAAATCAATCGCACCGGTTTTAAATCCTTTTTGTAAGAGAAAGTGCCTAAGACGCTCATACCATGCTCTAGGAGCTTGCTTGAGACCGTATAGCGCCTTAGTGAGCTTATAGACATGGTTTGGGTGTTTGAGGTTTTCAAAACCGGGCGATTGCTCGACATAAACGAGTTCATCAATAAAACCATTTAGAAAAGTACTCTTAACATCCATTTGAAAAAGAGTAATGTTATAGAGAGAGGCGAATGCCAAGAGTAATCATATAGCTTCAAGTCGAGCAACGGGGTCGTAGGTTTCTCCATAATCAAGTCCTTCGATTTGTGTGAAACCTTGCGCCACCAATCTTGCTTTGTTTTGCACCACTTCACCGTTCTCATCTTGTTTGTTGCGGAAGACCCATTTGGTTCCAATGACATTGTGGTCCTTCGGTCTTTCCACAAGTTCCCAAACTTCATTGCGGGTGAAGTTGTTTAGTTCTTCATGATGGCGTTCACCCAATCCGCATCCGCCAATGCCTCATCAATCGTCCTAGGCTCAACAATAGACACAAAGACGTGATGCTCACAATAATTAGCGGTATGAGAACGGATTCTTACGCCTTGATTGAGATTGCCAATGACTTGATCTAGGGGATGATCCTTAGAGAGAGCGGTGTTGTTGGACGGGTACTTGTAGATCAACGCCTCCCCCTTGAGCTTGATCAATTTCAAAGTTTGCATCTCCGTCCACCACTTGATTATCGATGGAGGTGGTGGGGGAGACTACTTCATCTTTTGGTGCCTCCGGTGAGGGTCGTATTTCCCTAAACTCCATGGCTTCATGTGGTGGCTCATCATCTATATTTCTTGTCAAATCTTGCTCATTTCGCGAGCCGTTAGTTTTGTCAAATTTAACATCATAGGCTTCCTCAACTAGCCTGGTAGAATTATTAAAAACTCGAAAAGCCTTGGAGCAAGAAGAGTAGCCTAACATGATACCAATGTCACACCTCTTTTGGAACTTACCCAAATGAGTCCTTTTCTTATATATGTATACCTTACAACCAAAGACTCGAAAGTAAGAGATGTTGGGTCTTCGTCCCACTAGTAGTTCATATGAGGTCCTGTAAAGGAGTCGGTGGAGGTAGAGACGATTTATGGCATGGCACGCCGTGTTGATGGCTTCCGCCCAAAAAGCATGCGGCGTGTTATACTCGTCAATCATTGATCTTGCCATCTCTATCAACGTACGGTTCTTCCTCTCCACCACTCCATTTTGTTGGGGAGTGTAGGCCGCCGAGAATTCATGCTTGACTCCTAGCTCATCACAAAATTCCTCAATATTTGTGTTAGTAAATTCGGTGCCGTTATCACTCCTCACCTTTTTAATAAAAGAGTCAAATTCCTTTTGAGCTTTCAAAGCAAATCTTTTAAACACATCACCGGCAAGTGATTTATTTGCAAGGAAAAACATCCAAGTGAAGCGAGAGAAATCATCGATAATCACATGACAATAAGAATTACCGCATATGCTCGCATAGGTGGTTGGGCCAAATAAATTCATATGCAAAAGTTCAAGTGGTCGGGATGTAGACATGAAAGTCTTAGTCGAATGAGAATTAGCCACTTGCTTGCCGGCTTGGCATGAGCTACATAAACGATTTTTCTCGAATTTGACATCCTTCACTCCAACAACAAAGTTGTCTTTAAAAAACCTTTTTTCAATGTACCCATTCCAACATGTCCAAGACGTTTATGCCACAACCAATCAAGAGTGGTTTGAGCAATAAGACAAGTCTTGATTTGAGAAGATTCACGGTTTGAAAAATCAACCACATACAAATTTTGAAACCGGGTGCCTTCAAATGCAACACTTTGATCCTTGGTGGAAACAACACGAACTCCGTTGACCGAAAAGAAACAATCAAAACCTAAATCGCACACTTAAGCAACGGAGAGGAGATTAAAGTTGCAAACTTCTACCAAGAGAACATTAGAGATGGATAGGTCGTTAGATAGGGCAATTTTACCTATACCCTTTACCTTTCGCTTGGAGTTATCCCCAAATGTGATCTTGTATTCGGGGTCCTTCTCCTCTTCTAGTGAGGTGAACATACTTGAGCTACCGGTCATGTGTTGGGTGCAACCGCTATCAAATATCCAATGCTGGCCACCACTCTTGTAGTTCACCTACACACACAATTTCAAGCTTGGGTTTTAGGTACCCAAGACTTCTTCTTGGGTCCTTTTGAGTTAGTCATCAAATATTTGGGCACCCAAATAGCCTTCACATCTTTCTTTTCATTGGGTGCACCAACATATTTTGCATAAGTAGAGCCATTCTTCCTCATAAGCATGTAACTAGCATTAAGCACTTGAGTTTTAGACATGAATTGAGACGATTTTGTAAGAGGACAAGCAATGGCCTTGTGTTTATCATTTTTGCAAATATGACAACAGTCCCTCCCTTAACAAAAGTTAACTTGGGTTTACCCCAACCTCCCTTGGTCAAATCCTCGGGATGAAATCCAAAACCATGCTTGCCCAAGGTGTATCTTTGCTCCCGAAGCACTTTGTTAAGAGTGTTGTTCCCCACAAGCAATTTGGCTAAGCTAGAGTCTAGTTGCTCAATTCTATCCTTTAGAAGCAAATTTTCCTTAACTAGATCATTTGCACATTTAGCAACACCATAAGTACCAATAGAATAAGCATTTTCATTTAAAAAAGTAGCACTAGTGGGTGAAGATGAGCTAGCATTGGGTGTGATAGTGGGTGACAAGCTCAAAGATGTGTCATGAGATAAGCTAAGTGAATCATTAACGGTGTCAATCAAGTCACAAGTCACACCAACATTGCATTTTTCAATTGAGAAATCAAGAGCAGTTTCATCAACAACATTTGAGCTAGCAAGTTTGTTTTCTAGAATTTCAACTTGCAAATTTAGAGCTTCATAATCATCTTCTAGAGTTTCATGTTTTTCAAGCAACTTCTCAAATTCATTCGCAAGCTCTTTATACACTTTCATTAACTTCTTCCTCTTAAATTTTTCGTTCTCTAGAGCGTTATTCAAATCAGCAATCAAAAGCTTAATCTCACTTTTAGAGAGGTGCTCATTTGTTACCTTCTCCTCTAGTGCCATGAGGCACATGGGAGGTGTAGAGTTGTCGATGGCGACTCCGGACACCTTGGTGTTTTCATTGTCGGAGGAGTCCGCCCAAGAGCCTTCATCGTCGGTGATCCATTCCCCAATCACCTCCTCTTGTATGTTGGCGGTGAGACAAAGCTTTTGTTTGGGAAGAACCGGAGGAGCATTTTCCTAGATCGCAAGTCCGGCTAGCCCATGAGCTATAGTATCTTCTTCGGAGGAGGAGGATTGGGAGGATGATTAGTTTGAGCTATCTTCCTTTTTGGTCTTTTGACTGGCAAGTGCCTTTTTCTTCTTCTTAGATTTGTGATCGCTCTTGCGGTAGTGATGGTACTTCTTCTTGTCGTCATCCTCATCTTTCTCTTGATTTCTTGTTTTGTGCTTGCCCTTTTTGTTTCTTGGGCAATCCGCCGCCAAATGACTCTTCTCTCCTCATTCATAGCAACGTATTTCGGAGATGGGTCTTCGCCTTGAAGAGTATGATCCACCGCGGAAGCTCATCTTCTTGATCAACTTTCTTGACCGCTTGACAAGGAGGGCCAATTCTTCAATCTTCGGAATTGCATCATCGGAGTCATCATCATCTTCTTCAATTTCAAGCTTCTTCTTCCCACTTTTGGCTTTGGCGGAGAGAGTAATTGACTTCTTGTTGAGCGGGGACTCCTCACTTTGAAGAAGCCGCATCTCATAAGAGTTGAGTTGCCCGAGGAGCTTTGTTGGTGTCATTTTCTTGAGTTTTGACTTAGATGCTCGAATTAAGGTCACAAATGGATTGAAGCTAAATAGCACAACATCAAGCATCTTCCGACAAACATCAATGTCCTCCCAGTCCTTCTTCTCCGAGCATCCGGCAATTTCATTGACGATAAGGTTCAACCTAAGAAACATTTCATTGACACTTTCATTAGGGAGCATTTTGAATTGATCAAATCTTTTTCTAGCTCGAGATAGATTCTCCTCAAGCATCTCGGCACTACCAACATGGATTTCTCTTAAATGCTTCCAAATGTCATATGTTTTAGTGAGATTGCCAATGCTATCAAAGGCTTCGGAAGATACACTAGAAAGTAAAGCATTTCTAGCAATGGCATTAAAGCGCTTGTACTTAGCATGAACATCATCAAGAGCAATTGTTCCTATCGGAGGATCCGGATAACCGGTCTCAAAAGCAACCCACACATCGTAGCTAAGCGCCTCTAAGTAACATTGCATCCTAATTCTCCAATAGTTGTAGTTTGTTCCATCGAAGATAGGAGCTTTTTCAATTTCTATCCTAGGCCCCTCTTGAGCCATCTCCTAACGGTGAAGCTAATATCGGAGAAGCTAGATGCTCTGATACCACTTGAAAGAGGATCCTAAGGCCTAAAGGGGGGTGAATAGGTAATTTTAATTTCTTCAAGATTATTTGTTCATTAAGCATCATATTAAGAATTACCCAATCCTAGTTGCAATTATCAAGTAAGCGAAAGCAATAAACAAGTTAATATGCAACTAAGACATGGCATCACAATCAACACAATCAAAGCAACGGTAGTAAGTGCGGAAAGTAAATAAGAGAGAGCGACACGGAATTTGTTTCACCGAAGTTCGGAGCCGCAACTCCTACTCTCCGTTGAGGCTACCCCTTGCGCACAAGGACCGGCTCGCTCTCGAGCCTAACGCCTCACTTACTCCCGGTAGTCGTTCCGCCACTCCGGCGAGGTGGACTCCGTCACCCGTACACCGACTCGAGAGTAACCACACGCCAAGGCCTACTCCCAAGCCCACGCCTCCACGAAGGATGTCGTCTTCAAAAGTAACAAGCCCGAAACGTCCCGATCATGCCAGATCGAAGGACTTACATGAAGCTCGGTGTTGGGGTTTAATGATTTGTGGCTTTGGATGATTTGTGGGTGGAGGAATGGCTCTAGATCATCTAATTGATGAGCAATAAGTGTGGTAGGTGTAGAGAGCAGTAAAACCTCAAAGAAGCCAGCCACTAGACATCTATATATAGCCCCAAGAGCAAACTAGCCGTTGCCCCTCGGAAGAGGACAAAAAGACTAGCCGTTAGCCTCTACCTTACGCCGTCCGACGGGCACCGGACGCCGTCCGACAGCGGCGACTGCTCACAAAAATTAGGTTTGTCGGACGCCGTCCGACAGTGCGGTGTGCACTGGATTGTGGCTAACCGGACGCTACCTGGTTGCGCCCAGATGCCGTCCGACAGGAGAAAACTCAGATTTTTTAACTTTATCGGACGCCGTCCGTAACAATGGACGCCGTCCGACAAGCAGTAATGCTTATGCAGTGTTTTTGGTCGGACGCTGTCCAAATTGTGACTGACGCCGTCCGACGGAGAGTGTTTTCGTGCTAGGAATTGTGGGTGAGTTGAGGTGGGTTACTCTTCACTCTAGACATCTCACAAGGACATCTTTAGGTATTTTTAGAAGAGGTGGACTAAGAAAACCGAGTTTTCGAGAGTTCGCAAAGATCCGGTAAGATCCGAGATATTCAAACCCCTTTTGAAATCCGACAAAACAAAAAATAAAACCTAACTACTCCTAATCTATACGTGACCTCTTCTCTCGCCTGGTCACGCACTTGGAACCTCGGAGCAGCTCACAAAATTTATCGACACTTCAAATTAGGGTTTTACAAGAACGCCGAGTCTTCGCTAGGGTCCGAGAAATCCACAAACCCCCTAACACTTAATATTAATTAATTTTGACATCAATGCCACTAATAAAAATTAGGGCTCAACGATGCTCACAAAATGAAATCCCTAAATAGTACATACCAAGTTACGCCCTTAGACGAGTTTAGTAAGGCGGACAACACATGCCTTAATATTACAAAACAATGTTCAGAGTATTGCTTCTATCCCAAAATATGTACTCAAAAGAATCTCCTATCGGCTAAGTGCCCTGCCAGCAACCGAAGCAACTCCTAAGACTCGTCAGGTCCACCGAAGTCTTGTCCATCGTCGTCACGGCATTCGTACGGATCCTCCTCGAGTCCGTCTTCTAAAGAAAGTAAGTAGGCAGGTCAGCGTCATCGAAACGCTGGCTAGTTAACACTTCCCTTAATGCAATTAGTGCATAGCGGCTTTATTTGGGGAAGGTGGTTATTTTATTTGCGTAAGGCTAGTTTTAAATGACTTTAAAAACTTCCTAGACTAGCATCAAGTATTAGTAGTCTTATTATATAAATTAGATGTTTACCATCTTAATAATGCACCTTGACGCAACTGATCGACCAACCATTCCGACCAACCCACAATAGACCAACTCTCGACCAAATACCCAAACCAGCTTGACTGATCACCCCGACTTTCTTCCTGTTGCCCCCAACATTTCCTAGATCCGCCATCTTTCCGTGATTTGGTAATCCTGTTGTGAACCACACTTGCCATGGCATGCCCGCCTCGGCCTAGGGGGTTGCCAACCCTCACTAGCCGACCGTCACCCTGGGGAAGTGTGTCCTTTATCACCCTCAGTAATGACCCATGCCGGTCCTTATCGAGAATAGTCCCAGAGGGCCTCCGCAGAGCGCTCACAGCTGGCGATCCAAGACCCATACTCCGCGCGATGGCCACGCGTTATGTTGGAACCATCCCTCAGATGGCAGCAATCTCCCCGCTACGCGTGTTACTCCGCGCTCCTCCTGGGTAAGCCCTGGCTAAACCCAGCACCAGACACCCTCTCTCCTGAAATTAAGAGAGGAGAAAGCTTAGGAGGGGTTCCAAGAAGCTCCGGGCGAGAGGAATCGGAGAATGGCTCATGGATTTGACGAAATTGCTTCGGCGCCGATGAGAAGTAATTTTGGGGAAAAAAGAAAAACTAGCGCCGACGGGGGAGCTCCTGGCTTTATAGGCGCGGGGCGGTGCTTCGGGCCCGAAGGCGCACTCATGGCGGCTCGGGAAGAGGGCGGCGATGCGACGGCTGCGGCGCGGCGATGATGGCGGGCATGGCGCATGGCGCGGCCCAGAGCAGAGCAGGGTGGCAGCGCGGGCTAGATGAGCGGCGGGCTGGGCCACCGGGCAGAGAGAGAGAGAGAGAGAGAGAGAGAGAGAAGAGGAGAAATGGGGCCCATGTGTCAGTGCGAATTCAATTGAATTTTGGATTTCAAAAATTTGAATTGCCCCCAAAAATTGGTTGTTACAGCTGAACTCGAAGACGGATTAGAAAAATAAACATAACCAAAATTACGATAAAGATTTGCCGCCTTCTCTTTCGCTGAACATAGCCAAGAATAGATTAAAAAGATCATTGTCAACAAAACCATGACGGCACAAAGATCTACTGTGTGCTAAAAAACTTCACCGAAGACCAACCTTGCACGCAACAGGCATGCCAGCATATGAATTCCCAAGCCATGGTTTCTGCACACATCCTTCAATCCGTGCCCCAAAAAAGATGTGTTGTGGACAACCTCCGAGGCCATCGCGAATGACACTTTCTCTTTCTAATCGAAGTCTGAACAAAAAAAAAAAAATCTCACCAAATCCATCGATAAGAAAACAAATCTACCATTATAATTTCCCTAGCGCAGGTGAATTATTGTCTCTAACGATTGAACCATATGATTACTTAACCAAATATTTACCAATTAGACCACAACTCGGTACAAGCCCAGTGCAAAACATGTCTTAACCTAGAAAGGAATAGCATCGGGATTGTCACCTATTCGTTTAGCGTAGGCGGTGTCCCAAAGGAATTGCTATTGTTGGGATATTGCTGGTGGAGCTCTAGGGTGTCGGGAATTATTATTGTTGGTATATTGCAGGTGGAGCTCTAGGGTTTCGGGCTAGGGTGTTTGTTGAACGTAGGGTACTACCTTAGTACCTTTAAATGGTCATACCCTTGAGAGTGGACAAAACAAAGTGGGCTCACATAGTATCTTCACTTGTTAAACATTGGTGTGGGTAAGGTTTTGTTGTGTGTGTGGATGTCACTCAATGGTGCAATGAATGATATTGAAAAGTTTGTGTGTATTCGATTGGTTTTGAGTGAGACAAGGTATGACACGAAAATTCCCTAAGTGTTGGCGATGTTTTGCATTTTTGAGAGTTTTCCCTTTTTGAAAAAATTAAGTATTACTCCCTCCGGTTCAAATTATTTGACGTTTCCGACCAGGCTTACCAAATTAAGGATAGCGTGAAATGACTAACTTACCCCTTTGTGTTTTGTGTCTCCAGTCTCCCCGTGTGTGCTCTCGTCCCAAGAGATGGCGCCGCCGCGTCCTTGGCTCCTCGACACCGACGCCGCCGTCACTCCCTACCCGACGCTGCCGCGGCGCCCCTGGATCACTGAATCCTTCTCCGCCGCCGCTCCCTCCCCGCCGCGACGCCCCTGGATCACTGAATCCTTCTCCGCCGCCGCTCCCTCCCCGCCGTCGGCGCTTCTCCCTCTGCCGCAGTCCCTTCCTGCCGCTACTCCCTCCTCTGCAGCACCGGTGCTATTCCCTCCGCCTCAGTCCCTCCCGACCGCCACTCCCACAGCATCGGCACCCCACCCGATTTGTTCATCCCCGAGGTACTCTTGCGTTCTTGATTTTCCATCCATCCTTTCCTGTTAAAGAGAGTTTTGCTGCTTGATGCAACATGATGTTTTTATCCTGCGTGGCAAGGGAGTTGCAAAATTGATGCAAATGCCTTTTATTTCGCAAATTAGAGCGATGATCTGGTGTCACCGGTGTGGAGTTTTGCTGCTTGATGCAACAGGATGATAAATGTTGTATTGTTGTGTTTGCTATAGAAAACGGTTGACTACCAAATGCAAATTGTAGTGAATTGTTGACACAAATTGGAGTACTAATGTTTACCACAGGGTAGGAGTATTACTTGGTGTGAATTGTTTGTTGCATCATGGAGTATTATTCAGCATGCGTGGTTTGATTTTGCAATGTCAAGTGAAAGTCTGAAACCTAAAACGTGAAATGAGCACAAGTAAACTTTTCTGAAATGAAATTCGTATTCCTGAAAAATATTCCAAGTCATTTGACCATGCAATTGATGCTCCTGCAGGGTTGCACCAGGTGGGCTACATGTTCAAGGAGGAGGAGGGCAATTGGGCAATAAGAGGAAGTCCCCCTGTGCGACCATGCCACTTTTTAGATCCCCAGTGAGCAGAATGTTCTTGTCACCAAGGATTCCTTTACCTCGAGCACAGCTGGGGTCTTCTTCAGTGAGACACAACACATCGCCAAGGAGTCCTCTACATGGTATCGATTTGAATGTGGCACCGAAAAATAATGATCAAGAGAAGCAAAGGGGTAAGAAGAGGAAGTCCCCCTATGTGACTATGCCACTTTTCAGATCCCCAGTGAGCAGAATGTTCTTGTCACCAAGAATTTCTACACCTCGAGCACAGCTGGGGTCTCCTTCAGTGAGACACAACACATCGCCAAGGATACCTCTACATGGTATCGATTTGAATGTGCGACAAGAAGAAAATGATTCTGACCCCGAGGGAACTGCACTGGTGATCATCTTGTGTCATAATGTTTTCTGATTATCTAGATATGCACAATTTTTTTCTTTTGTAAGGTAACAATTGTGTACATCGTTTGCTTACCCAGGTGAATGCCAAACTTCGACTTCCTGTTGTATTGAATAAATTCTTGCAACCTATAACTCTTTCCCCTGAAGAATTTTCCCTCAGTGGAAAGCATTGACTGTTCATTCACTGAAGGTTCAAGAAGTGGTAAGGTTTCACTTGTCTTGTGGAGGATTATTGAACTTCAAAGGAATAGGTTTCCTAATGACACCTTGTTATGTGAACAAACAGGTTAAAGGTGTAAAACCATTACCTCTTCCTGAAATGGCTAGTCTTTTCATGAGTCTTCATCTGGCTGTTACTCCTGGACTTGTATGTTGCATGATATTTCTCCACATTTTTAAACTTTGTTATTTCGAATTATTGAACATCCTTGTTCGTTTCTGGATAACAATCCAAACAATCTAGTGGCATGCACTACATTTTATTGGGAAACAACCCATGCCAAGCTTTGTCTGGTAAGAAGTATGCTGATTAGCTTTCCTTTTATGCACAAATTTTGCTGTTGGATTGCAGGTATTCTGTCTAATTTTACAAAAATTTCAGATTTCAGATTTCATCCATGGATTTCAGATTTCAGGTATTCTGTCTAATTTTACAAAAATTTCAGATTTCAGATTTCATCCATGGATTTTACAAAAAGTTCAAATCATTGAATGCAAAACAATCTGTGTCCAATGCAGATGCTGCCATGCTATTAGCATTTCTGAAGTACAGTACATTTCAGTGATTAGAACATACAGAAGTACATTTCAGCGATTAGAACATACAGGAGTATTCAAGCACAAACAGGATACATACATTTAGGAGCACATACTGGAGTGAAATTGCAATCTGGGATCTCTGCCCTTCTCCAACTCTGAAATTTCTAGAGGTCTGAACTTACAACTTTGCAAAATTAGAACTGTGGCAATTCATACAATATGTGGCAAAGCATTGCAATTCCTACAATATTCTTCTTCTCCTTGTTCTCGGAATACTCCTTCATGTTCTGTATCAAGCTTCGGAATACAATATGTGGAAGTATAATATTTTTTCTTTTTTCATTACTTCATGTTCTTGCGAAGGACTACAACAGTGGGCTCAAAGATGGACTACTCCGACATCATCGACTCGCCGTCGGCCGCCGCTGCGCCGTTCTGGCCACCGCCGCCGGGGCTCTTGAGCGAGGAGAGCACTGACGCCGCCCCCGGGGAGCGGCCCTCCTCGACGGCCTAAATCTCCTTGCCGGCGGCCACCAGGTCGGGGCTGGTGGCGAGCGCGAGGCGGAGGCGGCGGCGGCGGCTCGCTGGAGGAGGGGGCCGGCGACGGCTCGCTGGAGGAGGACACGGCGGAGGCGCTGGGGAGCAAGTGAGCAGAGCAGGGACAGGGCCAAGGGCAAAATCGGGATAGAAATTTTGGATGGCGCTGAGTTTCCACCTGAGCGTCAAACATTTTGATTTTTCTTCTTTGACCTGCCGGCGTCAAACAAAACGATCCGGAGGGAGTATATATGAAAATTGTATAGAATTTTTAGGCGCACCTTGTTTGTGGTTACAACCTTTTTATCTAAAATTTGAAAAACATAAAAAATTAAAGGATTGTTGATGTATAGGAAATTAAATGAATATGGGTATTTTGGGAATTTGTGAATGCTTTGTTTTGTCATGCATTTAATTGTTAATTCATGATGGAAATGGACTATCTTGCAGATATCAAGATAAGTTTGGGTTTTGGATAGGCTAATTTTTCTGGAACAGGTCTTGAACTATTGTTGGCAACTGACCGTGGACGCAAAGTGAAGGTTCGAGGATTTTGGAAAATGAGGTGGTTGCGTGAGACGGTTGCACTAGGACTTGGTGTCGCAAAGATGACGTCGAAGATGAACTGAAATTGGCGAGTGAGACCGAGGCATGGTAGGATGATCGTGGACATTGAAAATTTCGCAGTTGGGTTGAACCGGTTTCATCTGGTGTGTGAGCCTAGGTGGGCATTTACAAGAGTGGGATATGCAGAGCATATTCCTCGTGGTGTGGTTGGTTAAGATGTGGTTAATCTTGGCCATCACTACATAGATCAATCTTTTACCGATGACACAACCCCCAAACCTGCTGACATAGACCTGTGCCATTGCGACCAACAACATAGATCTGGTGACACGGTGGTTATGACATAGGTGAATAATATCGGCGACACACCACATGGGCGCGAACATAAGCGCATTCAAGGCCGACCCCCTCTGGATGGGCTATGTCGTCATCCAATCATGCCTGCCGATAAAAGCATACCCCCAACGGCAACCATCCATCCATGCAGCTTTGATGTGTGGACCACACGGGCAAAGCTTTTGTTGGCAGCTACATGGAAGCTCGCGACACAAGGTTGCCATGTGAGGTCGACATGGAGGCCTATGACAGAGACCTCAACTGGGGGGAAGCAGCCTGTGTCACTCTATGACAGAGATAGTATTCCAGCAAAAAAATATCTGTTGTAATTTTAAAAATCTCAATTTTAATCTGCAAAAAAATCCATTAACCACACATTTATGGACCAATTCCCAAGAACCATCACAATAATCACATTTTATGTTCACAAACTACATTGTACATTATTTCACATTCACCAACAACATTAATCATTGCAAAATAACATTCCATAATTCGACATTCACATAAACATCAATGATTCCATGTATCTTCACATCGACAACCATACACATATCCACATGCACAATATTTCATATAAAGTTCACATCGGCGTGCAATGACGTACGAGGGCAACTAAAGTGACGACTGTCTAACCTCTAGTTTTGCAAACACGCAAAAGGGTCGGACAACATCTTGTCAACAAACCGCTCCCCTCGGCCAATCTAGTTGTGCTCCCACTTGCCTTATCTTCCCCTATTCAGCATTCGTCACAGGCGCAGCCAAGCCGGACACTTAAAAGACAAGAAACCACATATATGATAATCAAGTTTGGAACTTGGTTGATCTGCCTGATGGTGTAAAAACTATCGAGTGCAAATGGGTCTTTAAGAAAAAGATAGACGCCGATGGAAATGTTCACATATTTAAGGCGCGCTTGGTAGCAAAAGGGTATAAGCAGATTCATGGTGTTGACTATGATGAAACTTATTCGCCTGTTGCCATGGTGAAGTCTATCAGGATCATGTTAGCGATTGCCGCGTATCATGATTATGAAATTCGGCAAATGGATGTCAAAACGGCTTTCCTAAATGGAAACCTAAGCGAGGACGTGTACATGGTACAGCCCGAAGGTTTTGTCGATCCTTTAAATGCTAGCAAGGTATGCAAGCTTCGGAGGTCTATTTATGGGCTGAAGCAAGCATCTCGGAGTTGGAACCTTCGTTTTGATGAAGTGGTCAAAGAGTTTGGCTTCATCAAGAATGAGGAAGAGCCGTGTATTTACAAGAAGGCTAGTGGGAGCGCACTGATGTTTCTGGTCCTGTGTGTAGATGACATACTGTTGATCGGAAATGACATTCCAATGTTAGACGCTGTTCAATCTTATTTAAGAAAGAGTTTCTCAATGAAAGATTTGGGAGATGCGGTCTACATTTTGGGGATAAAGATCTATAGAGATAGATCGAGAAGGCTAATTGGGTTAAGTCAAAGTACTTACATTGACAAAGTCCTAAATCGGTTTGCTATGCAGAACTCGAAGAAAGGATTCTTGCCAATGTCTCATGGTGTAAGTCTCAGCAAGACTCAGTGTGCCTCGACGCCTGATGAGCTTAAGAGAATGAGTGCGATTCCATATGCCTCCGCTATTGTATCCATCCATCAGACGCCTTTGTATACGCATACGATGTTTCATACGCTCTAAGTGTTACGAGCGAGATACCAATCGAATTCGGTGAATGTCACTTTGGATAGTCAGAAGAACATCCTCAAGTACTTGCGAAGAACTGGGGAGATGTTTCTGGTTTTTGGAGGAGAGGAGGAGCTCGTCGTAAAGGGTTACGTCGACACTAGCTTCCAAACCGACAAGGATGATTCGCGTTCGCAATCCGGGTTTGTATTCTGTCTCAATGGTGGGGCAGTGAGCTGAAAAAGTTCTAAGCAAGAGATAGTAGCTGATTCCACGACGGAGGCCGAGTACATTGCAGCTTCTGAAGCAGCAAAGGAGGCGGTTTGGCTCAGAAAGTTTGTTTCTGAGTTGGGAGTTGTCGCTAGTGCTTCCTGTCCAGTGGACCTCTATTGTGACAACAGTGGTGCCATTGCACAAGCTAAGGAGCCTAGGTCTCACCAAAAGTCCAAGCACATACTCAGGCGATACCACCTGATCAGGGAGATCATCGAGAGAGGTGACGTGAAGATTTGCAAAGTGCACACGGATCTAAACGTGGCTGATCCGCTGACAAAGCCCCTTCCACAACCCAAGCATGAGGCGCACATAAGAGCCATGGGTATCCGATACCTGCATGATTAACTCTAGTGCAAGTGGGAGATTGAAGGGAATATGCCCTAGATCAATCATAAGATGATTGTGTAATACGTCTTTGTTCATGTACTTTTTGATAACTAGCTTATCAGGTTCCATGAATAATGGTCATAACTTTGTTCATCAAGTATGACTTGATTGTGAGACACATTGTTTGTATGACATTATTCTAAACTGATCCCTGATCCAGAATCATTATGAGGAGCATTAATGATTGATCGGCACATATATTGATTGTTGGTACTGTTTCACATACCATAGATATTGTGGATATCGAATCAATAATGTGGACACGTGTTAGAGAACACGGATGGTTGGATTGACCTACTCCGAGACACTGCTGAGATTGTTATCTTAATAGTGCCATCAGATTGTTGTCTCGAGTGGTACACCTATATGATCCTTAGACCTGAGATCATCATAGAGTCCCAGCATGCGTAGTTGTATACTTTGGGGTTATCAAACGCTACTCCGTAAATGGGTAGTTATCAAGGTAACTTACGGGTATGCCGCGAAACATGGCATAGGGGTGTGATAGATCAAGATGGAATTTGCCCCTCCTCGATAACAGGAGAGATACCTCTGGGCCCCTCAGTGTGGATGGATAAGGAAAGTGCGCGGCCGTGCCAAGGTGACTAATTGTTAGTCACATCTTATATCCATTACACTGAACGAGTGAATGGGTCGAGCTATCACAAGGGTGGCATGTATCTTGCCTTGAGCTTGACTGGTGTCGCGTGGCAAAGGGATCGGTATGTACGCGTGTATCAAGGTTCACCGATGAGATCATTCTGCATTCGGGGTCAATATGTGTTGCTAGATACCGCTATTGATCGTGAATGGAAATGGGTTTCGTGTCATGTCGACTTCTTGCGCATGAACCTAACGGGTCACACACTTAACTGTTTGGAACATGCTTAACGGATTCACTTCTGTTAATGGATTTCAGCGCGTGGATATGGATCCGCGTAGGAGATAGAGTTCTAATGGGCCTTCTAGTGTAGAAGCCCGTTAGCACGTCTATATAAGTTGGAGGCCAGGGCGGCGCGGACAGAGTTAGATGTACTCCACCAAAACCCTAGCCGCCGCGCCCCTCCCGCTCCCGAGGAAACCCTAGCCGCGCGACGTGGTGCTAGCACGCCGGCGCGCGACGTTCCACTCCTGGACGTGTGGATACCTTAGAGGCGCTGTCGCTTTCGCGGACGTGCTTGCTGATCGGCGACCTTTCCACGAGCTCGGGCGACCTCTCCCCGGCACCGGCGACCCCTCGGCGAGCAATTGGCGCGCTGATCGGGGCGTGTACGACTACTTCCTCTACGTGCACGATTCTTCTTCCGCTGCATCCTCGCGTCGAGGGTAACGATCCATGGTCCCCTACTTACATGTTGATCCTGGGTTTGCGCGAAAATTTTGATTTTCGGCTAGCGTATCCTGCGCGTTTCCCATCGGAAGCAACTATAAGAAGGAAGGTCTCGGCTGCGTTCCTCTTCCTAAGGGCAAAAAGTGAAGGGAATATGCCCTAGATCAATCATGAGATGATTGTGTAATACGTCTTTGTTCATGTACTTTTCGATAACTAGCTTATCAGGTTACATGAATAATGGTCATAACTTTGTTCATCAAGTATGACTTGATTGTGAGACACATTGTTTGTATGACATTATTCTAAACTGATCCCTGTTCCAGAATCATTATGAGGAGCAGTAATGATTGATCGGCACAAGTATTGATTGATGGTACTGTTTCACATACCATAGATATTGTGGATATCGAATCAATAATGTGGACACGTGTTAGAGAACACGGATGGTTGGATTGACCTACTCCGAGACACTGCTGAGATTGTTATCTTAATAGTGCCATCAGATTGTTGTCTCGAATGGTACACCTATATGGTCCTTAGACCTGAGATCATCATAGAGTCCCAGCATGCGTAGTTGTATACTTGGGGTTATCAAACGCTACTCCGTAACTGGGTAGTTATAAAGGTAACTTACGGGTATGCCGCGAAACATGGCGTAGGGGTGTGATAGATCAAGATGGAATTTGCCCCTCCTCGATAACGGGAGAGATACCTCTGGGCCCCTCGGTGTGGATGGATAAGGAAAGTCGCTGGCCGTGCCAAGGTGACTAATCGTTAGTCACATCTTATATCCATTACACGGAACGAGTGAATGGGTCGAGCTATCACAAGGGTGGCACGCATCTTGCCTTGAGCTTGACTGGTGTCGCGTGGCAAAGGGATCGGTATGTACTGCGTGTATCAAGGTTCACCGATGAGATCATTCTGCATTCGGGGTCAATATGTGTTGCTAGATACCGCTATTGATCTGTGGATCGGAAACGGGTTTCGGGTCCATGGTGACTTGGCGCATGAACCTAATGGGTCACACACTTAACGGTTTGGAACATGCTTAACGGATTCACTTACATTAATGGGTTTGGCGTGGATATGGATCCGCGAAGAGATAGAGGCCTAACGGGCCTTCTAGTGTAAAGCCCGTTAGCACGTCTATATAAGTTGGAGGCGAGGCGGCGCGGTGCATGAGTTAGATGCGATCCACCAAAAACCCTAGCCGCCGCCTCTCGCTCGAGAAACCCTAGCCGCGACGTGGTGCTAGCACGGCGTATGACGTTCCACCCTCGGACGTGTGGATACCTTAGAGGCGCTTTTCGCGGACGTGCTTGCTGATCGGCGACCACTCGGCGAGCACGGGCGACCTCTCGGCGAGCCGGGCGATCTCACCCAAGCACGGGCAACCCCATGAAAGCACGGCGACCCTCGGCGAGCCGGCGACCTCACCCCAAGCACGGCGACCCTCGGCGAGCACCGGCGACCCCTCGGCGGCGGTCGGCGTCTTGATCGGGCGTGTTCGACAACTTTCTCGGCGCTGAAGTCTTCTTCCGCTGCATCCGCTGTCGAGGGTAACGATCCGTGGTCCCCTACTTACATGTTGATCCTGGGTGTGCGCGAAAATTTTGATTTTCGGCCAGCGTAGCCTGCGCGTTCCCCATCAGTGGTATCAGAGCGATCATGTGTAGTTTCGGATCTGGATCTGGCGCATATATGATATGATGCTGATATTGTTCACGGGTTAATATGATCACGGGGTATTAGAGGTATGAGTTGATAGCACCATGTGACCAAAAAGATTAGTTCGCCCTCTTTTATATTCAAGACACACAACTCCCATACCGGCTGGTAACACCATCTGGGATTCGTGTGCGATGAACAAATCGAGGCAACAGATCGAGATCGCATGTGGTCGCCGTCTTCTCAAGGGGACCTCACGCGTTGGGTTGATGAGATCGACCTTATGGAAAATTGGGACATATGATGGCCCGGGATCGGTTTGATTTGATCAATCCGGTTGAAATTTCCATAGCATTTTTCATAGATACGATCTATGTTCCCTGAAAATTTTTCTACGGGCGCTGCCCCTTCAATCCCCGCCCGCTAACCGGCTAGCGGGACCGCCGTGATAGTCTGCGTAAGCCTGTTAATTAAAAATGACTCACATCGCGAGCGTTAGAATTCGATTATGCGCCTAACTTGTTTTTCAGGGAATGATGTGAGTTGTATGGACCCTTTGTGTTGATTGCTTGTGATTTTCATGACCTGCGTGTCATGGTTAATTGCAGCCGAAGGCTGTCCTGTTGTTGTATAACGGCCTGCGTGCCGGCATGTGATGCCTTGAATCCTCATGTATATTTGATTACTAGCTGTTAGGAGTAATAGCTTGTAATTGGTCATGGAGACTTCAACCCTGGTGGCTCGGTGGACAGGAAAGAGCGTGGTGATGGAGATCACCGTGTACTTGGGCCATACTAACTCACAGCTTGATAGCGTATCTTCTGTGATTGTTTTCCTGCTCTGTTGTTCTATCTCTTTATCATAATTGGTGGTCATGATAGACTTTGATAGGATAGTTTCCCTCGAAAAATTAAGTAACTACCCTTCCAATAGCGGCACCTACAAAGACCCTGTACGTTAGCGGATTGTTTCCACCCTGCTTTGCGAGGGAGGGCGCCGTTTTCTTCCTTGGTCGTAGGGTGGAATGTGATTCCACATGCAATGCGTTGGTTTGCTTATCGGGGCTAGCACAAAAGGGTTTTGGGCCCCGGGGTATCTATGTTGGAGCCGGGGCATCGAATGCCGTCCAACAAACAAGAGTCACATATGATGTGATTGGCAAGGGGTTGCCTACCTATGTCTAGGTTCTTTGGTAACTCTAGAACTTTCGACTATGGATCTTGTCCTTCTAAAATGCACCAGAGGGAAAGTGATTTTTGTGGGAGCATCTTTTATTAAATTGTTTAATGGAAGATTAACATGAACTTAGTGCTAAAACTTTGCTTATTTATTCTGTTGTGTAGATGGCACGCAATGTCAATGCAAACCCTGGTTTTAATTTGCGTTCGGTCCTTGAGAGGGAAAAACTCGATGGGACAAATTTTATGGATTGGTATCGAAACTTGAGAATTGTTCTCAACCAAGAGAAAAAGGAATATGTGCTAGAGGAGCCATATCCTGCTGAACTGGCTGATAATGCACCAAATACGACAAAGCGTGCTTATGAGAAGCACACTAACGATGCTCTTGATGTTAGTTGTCTCATGCTAGCCACTATGAACTCTGATCTGCAAAAACAGTATGAGCATGCTGATGCACATACTATGATCGAGGGTCTTAAGGGCATGTTTGAGAACCAAGCTAGGGCTGAACGATATACGATATCCAAAGCCCTGCTTATGTGCAAACTAATCAAGGAGCTCTTTGTTAGTCCTCATGTGATCAAGATGATTGGTTACATTGAGAGCCTGGAGAAACTTGGCTTTCCTTAAAAAGCGAGCTGGCCACGGATGTGATTCTCCAGTCGCTCCCTGCGAGCTTTGAGCCATTCATTTTGAACTTTCATATGAATAGCCTGGAGAAGACCCTGACCGAGCTGCATGGGATGCTGAAGCAGGCTGAGCAGAGCATTAAGAAAGGCCCTAGTCATGTGATGATGGTTCAAAAGGATAAGAAAAGGAAACGCAAGGGCAAAGGGAACGGTGAGGATGTGATCCAAGATCCGAAACCTAAGCCAGCTGTGAAGCCCAAGAAGGGTGGCCCTGGGAATTCTAACGAGTGTCACTACTGCCATAAGAAAGGTCATTGGCGTAGGAACTGCAGAAAGTACCAGGAAGACAAGAAGAATGGAACTGTTTCATCTTTAGGTATTATTGTTATTGAAATTAATCTTGCAACTTGTCCTAATGAATCGTGGGTATTTGATACCAGATCAATGATTCATACTTGCAAATCGTTGCAGGGGCTTAGTAGGACTCGAAGCTGTGCAAGCGGGGAGGTAAATATTCGCGTCGGCAATGGAGCAAAGGTTGCTGCGTTGGCTGTCGGCGTCTATTCCTTACCATTACCGTCTGGTTTAGTCATGGAACTTAATAATTGTTATTATATTCCTGCCTTGACCAAAAACCTTATCTCTTCTTCATGTTTGGAAGAAGATGGTTATGATTTTGTAATAAAGAACAAGCGTTGTTCTATTTATTTCAATGGTTTGCTCTATGGTAACTTCTCATTAATGAATGGGTTGTATGTGCTGGATCTTGATGATGCAAATGTTTATAACGTTAATGCTAAAAGACTCAAAACAAATGATTTGAATTCCACTTATCTGTGGCACTGTCGCTTAGGCCATATAGGTAAGAAACGCATGGAGAAGCTCCATAAAGATGGACTTCTTGGTTCAATTGATTTTGAATCTTTTGACACATGCGAATCTTGTTTACTTGGCAAGATGACAAAGACACCCTTTACTGGTCACAGTGAGAGGGTGAGTGACTTGTTGGCCCTCGTACATACGGATGTATGTGGACCGATGAGTGCTGAGGCCAGAGGTGGTTTTCGGTATTTCATTACTTTTACCGATGATTTTAGTAGATATGGCTATATCTATCTAATGAGGCATAAGTCTGAATCTTTTGAAAAGTTCAAGGAGTTTGAAATGAGGTACAAAATCATTTGGGCAAGACAATCAAATTTCTACGATCTGATCGTGGAGGTGAATATTTGAGCCAAGAGTTTGGCGATCATCTAAAGAGTTGTGGAATTGTTCCGCAATTGACTCCACCCGGGACGCCTGAGTGGAACGGTGTATCGGAACGGAGGAACCGAACCTTGTTGGACATGGTGCGGTCTATGATGAGTCGGACTGATCTTCCTTTGTCATTTTGGGGACTCGCTCTAGAAACTGTTGCGTTCACTTTAAATAGAGTTCCATCAAAATCCGTGGAGAAGACGCCATATGAGATATGGTCGGGGAGGCGTCCCGTGTTGTCTTTTCTAAAGATTTGGGGCTGCGAAGCTTATGTAAAACGTATGACGTCTGATAAGCTTCACGCCAAATCGGATAAATGCTTCTTTGTGGGGTATCCAAGGGATACATCCGGTGGTTATTATTTTTATAACCCGGAAAAGGGCAAAGTGTTTGTCGCAAAAGATGGTATCTTTCTAGAAAAACAGTTTTCCGAAAGAGCCAGTGGGAGCAGGGTGCAACTTGAAGAAATTCGGGAAACACCTGAAAATGTTTCAGCTCCTGCTGACCCTCAACCCGACGAGCAAGTTGTTGCTGAGCCGGAGGTTGAGGCGCCAGCCCCACGTAGATCCGAGAGGGCAAGTCGTGCTCCCGAGAGGTTTATGTTCCTCGCCACGGAGCAGCGCGACGTGTTATTGTTGGACAATGATGAGCCTAAGGATTATGCGGAAGCAATGGTGGGATCGGACTCTGAAAGATGGCTAGAGGCCATGAGATCCGAAATAAAGTCCATGTATGATAATCAAGTTTGGAACTTGGTTGATCTGCCTGATGGTGTAAAAACTATCGAGTGCAAATGGGTCTTTAAGAAAAAGATAGACGCCGATGGAAATGTTCACATCTTTAAGGCGCGCTTGGTAGCAAAAGGGTATAAGCAGATTCATGGTGTTGACTATGATGAAACTTATTCGCCTGTTGCCATGGTGAAGTCTATCAGGATCATGTTAGCGATTGCCGCGTATCATGATTATGAAATTCGGCAAATGGATGTCAAAACGGCTTTCCTAAATGGAAACCTAAGCGAGGACGTGTACATGGTACCGTCCGAAGGTTTTGTCGATCCTTTAAATGCTAGCAAGGTATGCAAGCTTCAAAGGTCTATTTATGGGCTGAAGCAAGCATCTCGGAGTTGGAACCTTCGTTTTGATGAAGTGGTCAAAGAGTTTGGCTTCATCAAGAATGAGGAAGAGCCGTGTATTTACAAGAAGGCTAGTGGGAGCGTACTTGTATTTCTGGTCCTGTATGTAGATGACATACTGTTGATCGGAAATGATATTCCAATGTTAGATGCTGTTCAATCTTATTTGAGAAAAGGTTTCTCAATGAAAGATTTGGGAGATGCGGTCTACATTTTGGGGATAAAGATCTATAGAGATAGATCGAGAAGGCTAATTGGGTTAAGCCAAAGTACTTACATTGACAAAGTCCTAAATCGGTTTGCTATCACGTAACTCAAGAAAGGATTCTTGCCAATGTCTCATGGTGTAAGTCTCAGCAAGACTCAGTGTGCCTCGACGCCTGATGAGCTTAAGAGAATGAGTGCGATTCCATATGCCTCCGCTATTGTTTCATACGCTCTAAGTGTTACGAGCAGATACCAATCGAATCCCGGTGAATGTCACTGGATAGCTGTAAAGAACATCCTCAAGTACTTGCGAAGAACTGGGGAGATGTTTCGGTTTTGGAGGAGAGGAGGAACTCGTCAGAAGGGTTACGCCGACGCTAGCTTCCAAACCGACAAGGATGATTCGCGTTCGCAATCCGGGTTTGTATTCTGCCTCAATGGTGGGGCGTTGAGCTGGAAAAGTTCTAAGCAAGAGACGAGAGTCGACTCCACGACGGAGGTCGAGTACATTGCAGCTTCAAGCAAAGAAAGGAGGCGGTTTGGATCGAAAAGTTTGTTTCGAGTTGGGAGTTGTCGCTAGTGCTTCTGTCGGTGGACCTCTATTGTGACAATAGTGGTGCCACTGCACAAGATAAGGAGCCTAGGTCTCACCAAAAATCCAAGCACATACTCAGGCGTTACCACCTGATCAGAGAGATCATCGAGAGAGGTGACGTGAAGATTTGCAAAGTGCACACGGATCTAAACGTGGCTGATCCGCTGACAAAGCCCCTTCCACAACCCAAGCATGAGGTGCACACAAGAGCCATGGGTATCCGATACCTGCATGATTAACTCTAGTGCAAGTGGGAGATTGAAGGGAATATGCCCTAGATCAATCATGAGATGATTGTGTAATACGTTTTTGTTCATGTACTTTTCGATAACTAGCTTATCAGGTTCCATGAATAATGGTCATAACTTTGTTCATCAAGTATGACTTGATTGTGAGACACATTGTTTGTATGACATTATTCTAAACTGATCCCTGATCCAGAATCATTATGAGGAGCAGTAATGATTGATCGGCACATGTATTGATTGATGGTACTGTTTCACATACCATAGATATTGTGGATATCGAATCAATAATGTGGACACGTGTTAGAGAACACGGATGGTTGGATTGACCTACTCGAGACACCGCTTGAGATTGTTATCTTAATAGTGCCATCGATTGTTGTCTCGAATGGTACACCTATATGGTCCTTAGACCTGAGATCATCATAGAGTCCCAATGCGTAGTTGTATACTTTGGGGTTATGAAACGCTACTTCAGAATTGGGTAGTTATAAAGGTAACTTACGGGTATGCCGCTAAACATGGCGTGGGGTGCGATAGATCAAGATGGAATTTGCCCTCCTCGATAACGGAGAGATACCTCTGGGCCTCGGTGTGGATGGATAAGGAAAGTGCGCGGCCGCGCTAAGGTGACTAATCGTTAGTCACATCTTATATCCATTACACTAACGAGTGAATTGGTCGAGCTATCACAAGGGTGGCACGCATCTTGCCTTGAGCTTGACCGGTGTCGCGGGCAAAGGGATCGGTATGTACGCGTGTATCAAGGTTCAGCCGATGAGATCATTCGTGCATTCGGGGTCAATATGTGTTGCTAGATACCGCTATTGATCTCGTGGATCGAAACGGGTTTCGGGTCGCGTCGACTTCGCATGAACCTAATGGGTCACACACTTAACGGTTTGGAACATGCTTAACGGATTCACTTCTGTTAATGGGTTTCGGCGCGTGGATATGGATCCGCGTAAGAGATAGAGGCCTAACGGGCCTTCTAGTGTAGAAGCCCGTTAGCACGTCTATATAAGTTGGAGGCCAGGGGCGGCGCGGTGCATGAGTTAGATGCAGTCCACCAAAAACCCTAGCCGCCGCGCCCCTCCCGCTCCCGAGGAAACCCTAGCCGCGCGACGTGGTGCTAGCACGCCGGCGCGCGACGTTCCACCCCTGGACGTGTGGATACCTTAGAGGCGCTACCGCTTTCGCGGACGTGCTTGCTGATCGGCGACCTCTCCCCAGCACCGGCGACCACTGGCGACCTCTCGGCGAGCCGGGCGACCTCACCCCTAGCACGGGCGACCCCTCGGCGAGCACGGGCGACCCCTCGGCGAGCCGGGCGACCTCACCCCAAGCACGGCGACCCTCGGCGAGCACCGGCGACCCTCGAAAGCGAATGACGACTTGATCGAGCGTGTTCGACTGCTTCCTCTACGTGCGCGATTCTTCTTCCGCTACATCCGCGCGTCGAGGGTAACGATCCATGGTCCCCTACTTACATGTTGATCCTGGGTTTGCGCGAAAATTTGATTTTCGGCTAGCGTATCCTGCGCGTTTCCCATCAGAAGCAACTATAAGAAGGAAGGTCTCGGCTGCGTTCCTCTTCCTAAGGGCAAAAAGGGCCACATTGTGTTAGCCCTGGTAGCCAAGCCGATTCACTTTGTTCAAGCACAAGGAGCCAAGCGATTTGGCTCTCATGCATCTTTTAATGCTTCTTATGTGCTAAACAAGACTAACCTTGGTATAATTGTTGATACATATGTTGGTCCTAAAACCAAAAATGCTCCTATTGCTCGCTCCATTTGGGTTTCAAAGACCCTTGTGACTAACTTGAGAGGATCCAACCAAGTTTGGATACCTAAAACAAAGGCGTGACTCTCTTTTGTAGTAATACCTCTCCGGTGGCACAAGTTGAGTGCTCGATAGCGGTTGTACACATTATATGACCGGAGAGAGGGGCATGTTTTGTGAGCTCAACACTGACAATTATACAAATGAAAGCATTGTATTCGATGATAATAGCAAAGGTAAAACCATCGGGTTCGGTAAGATTGCTATCTCCGAAGACTTGTTCCTTACCGATGTACTTCTTGTTAATTCCTTGAGTTGCAATTTGTTGTCTATGCCGCAATTTTGTGCCTCGGGTTACAATTGTATCGTACTAAAGAGGGTGTGGACGTCGTGAGGAGGAGTGATAATTTAATAGCCTTTCAAGGTCATTTAAAGGAAAAGCTCTATCTTGTGGATTTTTCCATAAATAAACCCAACCTTCAGGCATGATTAATGGCTAAATCTAGCATGGGTTCGCTTTGGCATCGTCACTATAACATGTTGTTATGTGGAACCTTCACAAACTCTTGAAAGGCGGCCACATCGAAGGACTAACGGATGTTGCCTTTAAGAAAGGGTTTGTAGCGCGTGCCAAGTCGGAAAGTAGGTCGGTGCGCCGCATCCGGCCAAGAATATGATGAACACAACAAGACCATTGGGGATGCTACACATGGACCTTTTCGGCGAATTGAAGTTCTTCCTTTGATTTCAAGTCAAACAATTAAAGGAAACTTTCATTTGCCAAAGCAAGTACGTCAAGGACTTGCTCAATAAGTTCGACATGGACAATGCCAGACCAATCCAGAGGTATTGAGACCTATTTGCAGCGTACCCCGGTTTGATAATAAATATATGTGACAAGATGGAATTTGAAGTGTCTTGAAGAATTTTAAGTGGTGCATTTGTGGAAATTGATATGAAATTGGGACCGGACCACTGTGCTGAGCTTGGGCTAGGTAATAGTTTTGAACGGACGTGGACCGGTGAAATTTGTTAAGCTGACACGTGGTGTGTTAGGGCTTGCTAATTGTGGTGTCACAAATGGATTATGTTGTTGACAATTTTGTGATGGAATAATCTTGCAGGTGAGATAAGGTGTGTTGGTTTCGTGTGTGTTCACCTCTGTGATGCAGGTATCAGCGGGTACGTGACTGACAATAAGTGGGGACAGCAGGAGGCTGGTGCGTCCGAAGGCATGCAGGCGATCGGGTTAGATGACCTAGAGGTCACATGGGGTGGTGTACTCAAGAATCTTAGTCATGGCAAGGAATCTGAAGTAGCTGGCGGCTGCGGCGTGGGTAACCTAGTAGCGAAGTTGATCAGTCCGATGGGCCTAGGCGTGGGCTGTCGACCGAGGAATCTACGAAGATATTTTCCGGAGGAATATGTGGAGAATATTGCCTCTCGGAAGTGTGTCTTGTAGTGTGTGAGTTTTACACTACTCATCCTCAAATGAAGGGTGGAGATGGGCTCTAGGGTTTAGGGAATCTCACCCTTGGGCTATAAATATAGGGAGGAAGGGAGCACCTCCTCCTCATCCGCTTAGAGTTGAAAATTTCAGAAATAGAGAGGATGAGTTGGGTGTGTTTTGGGTGGCACTTAGAGTTCTTATGGCCACAAGAAGTGTGGCTTGTAATCTCTCAACTTCTATGCAATGAAATCTTTCTTCCTCATGAACATCTTGTGTTAATTTGCTCCAAGTTCTTCTTGCTTTTGTTTACTTTTTTGGAGCTCTTATTTGGAGATGAGTCTTGGTGATTTCTTGCTGGTTCTTGATGGTCTATGATGCCTTGAGGTTGTTAATATGATTTTACTTCCACGCAGGATCGTAATACATATATTTTTTAGTGTAAGTAATATAATATGGTAGTATATGTGACTTTCTACACACAAACGAAAAACGGCTATAGATGTGGATATAAGCAAGCAGAAGCATTAACAACTAGCACAGAACAAGCCATCTCCTCCGCTTCAACACATTCTCCCAAGTGACAAGTCCGCCATGCAGCGCTCAGTGCTCAAGGCTCTACTTTGCAGCCCGCTTGTGTCGACCCTTGACTTTCCTTAAGTCTCGGTGGAATCTCTGCTGGCCGCTGCGTCTCCTTGGCCCAGCCTCGCTCCCACATCGCTGATCTTCTCCGGCGTGTCTGTGGCGTCGCTTCGTCTGGTGGTCGTGCCAGCGCTAGCGTTAGCCGGCGTCTCTGTGCCCTCTTATGCCTTCCGCCGCCGTGGTCTTAATTGGGGGCAGCGGTGGCACAGATGGGTATGTGCCCCGCTGCTAGATGGAGATAGACGTGCACCGCCTCTGCATAAGCAGGTGGCTCTTCCCGGACATGATATTCTTAGCCTTAGTGCTACGAGTAACATAGTGTTGTCATTTGGAGACTTTGCAGAGAGTTGTGTTTCTTGTCAGTTGATTATGATTCTAACATTTGGGCAGTGGCAAAAAAAAATTTTCATGACCGTGTGCAAAACCTAAATATGTGACTCTAAAAAGTTATAAAACTTAATTTTCTAAAATAATATTACATTTTACCATTTTAATCATGTCTTGTTCATCTAAACTTAAATTGTAATTTATAAGGTATAATTTATTTTTTTAGTACCGATATACTTAACTCCTTAAAGTTAACATTAAAATATATTTTGTTCTTACATATCTCATTTTTTAAAAATAGCATATTTTCATTTCCAATCTACTTATTTTTATAATGATGTAATGTATATGTTATCTGAACTTATAGTAAGTTCTAATTACACAAAATTATTGTGTTAGGAGTTTTATGAAATAGAAATATCTCTATTTATATAGTTGCATTGTTATTGTAATGTTATGAGATGTTTAATTTATTTTCTCATAAAGTTAAACGTAAGCTCTAGTTGGACATAATGATTACAACAGGACATTCAATAATATAAGTGATGAATGTTCTATTTATACTATTACAATGTTATTGTGGTGTAACATGTGTCAAAATCTAAACCATATAACATAAATATAGAATCACCTATATAAAAATATCTTTACTTTATACCTTCCTGCCTAATTATCTTATATCTAGACAATTCTTTACTTATCCATCAAAGATAAAATTTTATTATAAAAAACCTTCTACCTTCTTATACTTTGATGCTAAACATTCTTTTACTACCATTATATATATTATTCATATTATAAAAATTTCAAACTTTTAACAGAATTTTATACATATGTTTGGCTAATTCTTCACACTTTTATACTTTATCTTAGTTTTCTAATTGTGTTCCGGTTATATTATCATTTAATTTTTGATTATTTCATGTCTATGTACTTTCCATACGTGTCTTACTTTTTGTGCGTTTAACAAAAATAAAACTAAATGAACAATCATAATTTATAACGTGCTAATGAAATATTCGTATTATGTTCAGTAGATAAGATATAAAGATAAACATAAGATAATGATCAAACCAATATGATGGCCACACTTACAACATGCATCTCTAGGAGAATATCGGAATTTTCTTCGTCCTCCAGTCAACTCTTGTGGATGGAAGAAGTGCGATAAGTTGACTCAAGAATTGCGTGCGCTTGAAACTTTGCATAGAATTGTGCTTGCAGATTTTGATTTGCTTAGGGGGAGTCATACTAGTGTGCTTTTAAAACTAGATGAAACTAGAGAAGCTTTACTTATTGCTACCTCTGTTCCTGAAATAGCATCTGCTTGCATGATTGATCACTCCATGATTTGTCCTGATCCTTCTGCACACACTACACCTAAGGACCCTATCAGCCCAGATGAAGGTTGCAGAGATCCTGTTTCACCTAAGGACCCACTCATCTCAGATGAGAGTTGTAGCTTCTACTCTGTTGATGCTACGTGCCAAGATTGCACCTTTTGGATGTTAGAAAACATGAACTTGCGATCTAAAATCTCTGAGTTGGACAATGCCTTGCTTGTTGCATCTTCCTTGAACGTTGTGAAGAGCTTGATGGGGGAGTTGGCTAGTGTCTATCAAGATATAAGTGCTAGATTTCAGGGTAGACTAGCCGAGGTTCAGAATGCCAAGTGCGTGTTGACGGCGTGTTCTCCGCTCAACCACTGCAGATCACACCCCTAGTCAGATTCTATCCTGCTAGCCGATCAACCGTGCTCGGTTCGATTTGAGTGTGGGACGTAGCAAGAAGCGACTCACAGGGATTACCCAGGTTCGGACCCCCTCGCGGGTAATAGTCCTACTCCTGCTTAGCCTTAGCTCTTTTCTTGTTGTGGTTGAATGGAATGTGGTTACAGAATGCTTGTGAACTGTGTGAAAAAACCTCTCCCTCCTCCCCTCTTTCTCCGCTCCTTTTATACAGGCCTCGAACTGGCGGAGAGAGCCGAGGGGGTAGGCAGTACAGTACATTGACAAGACACGCGAGACACGACAGGAGAGACGAAAATGTGCCGCTGCTCACGCCGAGCGGCGCCGCCCTCGCGTGCTCCGCAAGTGGCGTCTGACCCGCACAGACACACCGGAGAGACTGCAGGCGGGGCCCATCCTGCTCCTCCTGACGCGGGCGGCTATCTTAAGCAAACCCTCTCTCTACCGGTCAATTCCGCTGCGCCACGAGGATACCCTTTCGACCTGCAGGGTCATCAGAAGCGGTAATCATTTCTTCATCTGTTTATCCGCGCGTGATGTCGCATTGAATGCGCTCGTCCTTCGCAGCAGGGGAAGCCTTCGCCCAGAAGACTCCTTTCGGAGCGATCCCTGCCACGCGGGCCCTGCTTGACAGTGGGAGACCCTACGCGCGCCGAGGGGCTCGCCCACACGCCCGCTGACGATGGGGCCCTCGCCCGTGCGCCGGCCGAGGCTCGCCCTTACACGCCGGGCTTGGTCGCCCGCCGGCGTGTGGGGCCCTCGCCTGTCTTCCCGAGGGGCTCGCCACGCCACTGGGCCTGATCGCCCTTTGACGCGTGGGGCCCTCTTGGCCTCTGAGGAGCTCGCCACGCTACTGGGTTTGGTCGCTCAGTCGCCACTTGTGGCGTGGGGCCGTCTGGCGCTGAGGGCTCGCCACGCCATGGGGCTGACGCCCGCTTGACGCGTGGGGCCCGCTGAAGCGCTGAGGGCTCGCCCACGCTGGGCTGATCGCCCGCTTGACGCGTGGGGCCCTTTGAAGCCGAGGGGCTCGCCGCACGCCATTGGGGCTGATCGCCCGCTGACGCGTGGGGCCTCTTGGCCTCTGAGGAGCTTCGCCCACGTCTTTGGGGCTGATCGCTTTACTGACGCGTGGGGCCCTCTTGGGCGCTGAGGGGCTCGCCCACGCCATGGGGCTGATCGCCCGCTGACGCGTGGGGCCCTTTGAAGCCTGAGGGGCTCAGACGCCTGTGGGGGCCTGATCGCCCGCCGACGCGCTGGGCCCTCTTGGCCTCTGAGGAGCTTCGCCCGTCTTTGGGGCTCCTTTGCTGCTCGACGCGTGGGGCCCTCTTGAGCGCCGAGGGGCTCGCCAGCCATTGGGGCTGATCGCCCGCCGACGCGTGGGGCCCTCTTGGCCTCTCTGCTGGACTCTTCATACCAGTGTATTTACTACACCGACAAGAGCCCCCGGTCCACCATGATACGCGAACCGTCATGCGAGACACTTTTTTCTCGTCGCGGCGGAGACGAATCGTGGGGCCCACTTCGCGCGCCGACGCTGATTCTCCACTGCGCACGATCTTCCTTGGGGAACCGCGCCGCTTTTCGCGGAAAATCGAAACGCGCGGGGCAATGATAGCGCGCGCGCGTGGGCACGGAATCCAAACCGTCGCACCCACGCGCCTTTCTTATAAATACTTCCCTTGGCGCCGCGACTAATCCTTCCGCACGCTAAGTCCTCAAATTGCCCTTCACCTTCTTCGCCGCTGCCACAGAGCCTTGTTTTTTCGCCAACTCTTCCACCGTTTTCCATGGCGCCCAAACGCAGCAAGGGTCGCCGTGGGGACGCGCCATCGTCTGGGCCAGCTTTGCCTGCCTCCGCTGTCGACGAGGATGTGGCGATGCGGCTCCAAGGGTTCGTGCCGCCCACCTCCGTCCGGTTCCGCGCCGGCACCATAGTGCCAAGCCCCCGCGACGGGGAGATCGTGACCTTTACCTAGGCGATGCTGGCGGGGCTCATCCCGCCATACTCGGAGTTCTTCTTGGGGGTGCTTGCCTTCTACGAGATCCAGGCGACGCACCTTCCCCCCAATTCTATCGTGGCGCTGACCATCTTCGTCCACCTATGCGAGATGTTCGCGGGGACGATGCCAAGCCTTCCGCTCTGGCGCCGGCTCTTCACGCTGCATGCGAGGTCGCGCCCGAGCGGGGCTATTGGAAGCTACTACTTCACGCTCTGCGACGCCATCGCCTTCATCCCGGTCACGGTCAAGTCCAACTGGAAGGACTGGCACCGCCAATGGCTGTATATGGAGGACACCAGCGGCTGCGACGACCTTGACCTCCCCGAGGGTCCTGCGGAATCCTTGCCACCGGGGTCTCGCCCGACGACTTCGGCCGAGCCGAGGTGATGCTGGGGAGCATTGCTGAGCTCCACCGCAACGGGCTCACCGGAACCCACGTTGCGGCGGATTTTTTGCGGCGCCACCTCTGCCCGCTCTGCATGAGGGTTCGCCCCGCCTGGCAGTATTATGGCGATGACGATGGAGTCTGCATTGCCTCCGGAGGTAAATGCTCCTTCAGTCTTTCGGGTTTCTTGTCTTTTTGAAATGCCTTTTCTTTTGACTCCTTGTGACTTATGGCATCTTCTTCTCTCTTGCGCCCAGCCGCAGGGAATGTGCTGGAGAACGTGCTCCGGCAGTGGTTGGCGGGACTCCTGACCGCGCCCACCGGCGACATCTCTTTGCCGGTGACCATCCGCCCCTCTGCGGCCCAGGATCCACGGAGCGCAACCAAGATGCGTCGCCCCCCATGGAGGTCTCTGGTCCTGCGGTCCAAGTGGCCCGGGGACCACTACAGATCCGCGATCCGCCCCCGGCGACCGCCAAAGCTCCCGCGGCCACTGCCGCTCCTGCCGTGGCGACCGACTCCGACCGCGCTCTCGAGAGGCGCCGCCTCATCCTCACCGAAGATAACGACGACGAGGAGGGAGAGGCGAGCCCAAAGAGAGCTCGCCCCTCAAGTCCTGAGCTTTTGCCGCCTCCTCCGGCCCCCTCCAGTGGGGGCCCTGCTGCTGCCGCCGCCGCTCCGCCACCAGGCGAGAGCGCGGCGACTCTGCGGAATCGCACCGCTGCGCGCGATTTCTTCTGCTCCTCTGCGCTGACGCTTCTGCGCGGCAGCACTCGCCGCGCCGGCCTTTGTCGTCGCGCCGGTGCTTCTACAGACCGGCGCCACTCGTGCCGGCCCTTTGCCCGACGGCGTCGACCATGCGGCTAAGGCGCGCCGCGCTTCGCGACCAAGCGGCAGCGCTGCCCCTTCAAATTTCGTTTTGGGCGCGCCGCTCGAGGAGCTTTCTGCGCACGCGACACTTTATGTTAGGGTTAGCATGCTGCATGTTTTCGCATACACGAACCCCGCTCTGTTTATCTTCATGGGATAGAGCGGACGCTGGGGCCTCAAACTCCATCCCGCACGATTCGCCAGGCCCCAGCTTGCCCGCGGCTCCTTCGACGGAGACGAGGCCTCCCGCCGCGGAGATCGCGCCGGAGATGAGGCTGGAGGAACCTTCGGCCGTTGCCGCAGCTGATGCCAACGCCGTGGGTGCCATTGCCGCCGACGTCGGGTGCTCATTCGAAGCGCTCCGTGCCCTCGCCCACACCTGGGCAGCACGGGAAGGCGCTTTGGCTTCAGCGTCGCGGGCCGTCGGCGAGCTGCGGCAGGCGCTTGAGCGGAAGTCCGCCGAGAGGGAAACGGCGATGCGCGAGGCTGGGACGGCGCAAGCCGCTGCCGCCTCGGCCACCAAAGACGTCGAAGACCTTCGTGCGAGCACTCGAAGCGCCGGTCTCGCCGACATGCTTTGCCGCTTACCACAGCTTCCGGGGCGTCCTGTACCGCTGGCGCTCTGTTGTACTCCCATTGGAGGAGACCGCCGCCTGATATCTTTGGGGCCGTGGGGCGCGCCGCCGAGGCCCTGCGAGTTCTGCCGGTGGTGATGCGGGCGCGGGCGATCGAAGATGGTCGCCACGGCGCTCCTGAAGCAGCGCGGTGCGTCTTGGGCAACTGCCTTGCCCAAAACGTCGCGTTTGACCTCGACGTCGCCACCGGGGAACCTTTGTGCCAGCTGGACTGGATTGAGCAGTCGCGGGTTGACACCGCCGCCAACCACATCTCTATGATGGGCGGCGCTGCGTCGGCAGAGGGCGATGAAGACGAGGAGTAGACGAACTCCCTCATTTGTTTTTGTCCTGTACAAATCATGTTAATACAAGCTTTTGCTCTTTCGTCGTGAATCTCGATCAAAATTCGCGCAAATCTTTACTTGCGAAAAGGGGAACTGAGGCACCCGACCGTCAGAAGCTTTAGATAGAACGTTCTATTGGAAGTGAGCGCTTTTTCCTTAGGCATCAGGTTACTTCAACCCTTATGGCCTCTCGGCAAACCGACCTTAAACGTTACGTGGCGAGCACTTAGCTTTCGGAAGTACTCTAGTCGCTGGTGCCGTCGTTGGCGCATTGCCCAGACCGAGCAGACACACCAGGCTAGAACCCGTCTTCCGTCCGCCTCGCCTCGCCCAGCCGCAAGCTTAAGCGTTTGCTCTTGCAACTAAGGGGCCATCAGCCTTAAGTACTTTTTCGCTACCAGCTTTCAACAGAATGTTTTCTAACAGACTTTTTAAGGCTACGCAATTGATCGCCAAAAAGCTTTAGACAGAATGTTCTGTTGGAAGTGAGCGCTTTTTCCTTAGGCATCAGGTTACTTCAACCCTTATGGCCTCTTGGCAAACCGACCTTAAACATTACGTGGTGAGCACTTAGCTTTCGGAAGTGGTCTAGTCGCTGGTGCCGTCGTTGGCGCATTGCCCAGACCAAGCGGACACACCAGGCTAGAACCCGCCTTCCGTCCGCCTCGCCTCGCCCGCAAATTAAGCTTAAGCGTTTGCTCTTGCAACTAAGGGCCATCACCTTAAGTATTTTTTTCGCTACCGACTTTCAATGAATGTTTTCTAACAGACTTTAAGGCGAAAAAGAACAGATGCCCACAGAGAGACAGAACTTATCTTTATATTGCAGATGGCTTTGTACAATGCAGCCCCCGAGGCGAGCCGGGAAGGAAGAAGACCTCGCCGCTCGGCTCCAAAGGAAGGCCAAAAAAAAGCTCTTGGAACAGCTACCTACGGGTAGAACTTCCTCAGCTGCTCGACGTTCCAAGTGTTCGCCAATTCGCGACCATCCTCGGCGAGCTGGACCGAGCTGGGCGGAGATCGAGACCACCTTGAAGGGGCCCTCCCACAGGGGAGACAGTTTGTTGCGCCCAGCCTGCACTTGGATTTTGCGCAGAACGAGGTCGTCCACTGCCAGTGTTCTCTCACACACCCGCCTTGCTTAATAACGGCGCAGTGCCTGCTGATACCTGGCGGCCCGGATCGCCACCCTGTCTCTGATCTCCTCCAGGAGATTTACTTCATCCTGACGCCGGTCAGGGTCTCTGTCTTCGCTGAACGCCGCCACCCTTGGGGACCCAAAGGCGAGCTCTGATGGGAGCACCGCTTCTGAGCCATACACCAGGAAGAAAGGGGTCTCGCCGGTGGCTTTGTTGGGAGTTGTCCGCAGTGCCCTGTCTGGTGGGGACTTCTTCCGCCAGCGCTTGCCGCTTCTCGAACGGTCGAAAGCCCTTGTCTTTAGCCCTTTGAGTACTTCGCGTTTGCCGCTCCACCGCCCATTGCTCTTCGGATGTACAGCGGCGGCACGCTTGGTACCAGCTCTTCGCACCGATCTTGAAATCGGCGCTCTTGAATCGAAAGCCGTTGTCGTGATGATCTGTTGGCGGCCGAACCGGACGAAAAATGCTCTTCATAAA
Source organism: Raddia guianensis (assembly GCA_036346415.1). Lineage (NCBI taxonomy): Eukaryota > Viridiplantae > Streptophyta > Magnoliopsida > Poales > Poaceae > Raddia > Raddia guianensis. Next base: position 23,955,767 of record CM070544.1, read on the forward strand.
TTTTATGGCTGCGGCGGGCGTGATCGCCGGGGCGGCAATGCCTTCACCCACTTGGTGAACTTGTCGACGGCGATTTAACGGTCGTGTAACCTCCGGTCGCCAGCGAACGGGCTCAGATATCAAATTTCCCACCGTGAACGGCGGTGAGAGAATGGTTTGCGGCGCTGGGCGGTCGGTGGATCGCTTAGCATGAAATTGGCACGCCGCATCTCCTCACCACTCGAAGGCATCCCGGAGGCGAGAGGCGAGAGAAACCGTGGCGGAAGACCTTTCCAACCAACGCCCGGCTCCCTGAATGGCTCCCGCACATGCCTCCATGGATCTCAGAGAGGATTGCACTCCCCGCTTCCCCGAGTGATGCACTTTAGTAGAACTCCGTTTGCGCCGGCGCGTCTGTCCCCATCTACCGTATGTGGCGCTTGCGCCTTGCGCGCTATCTTCTCGGTACCGACGCGTCATCGTCGGGATCACTCCATCCCGCGGTAGGTTAGGATCGGATCCATCCACGACCTTCCGGACGAGTGTGACGACGTTAGCATTGTCGTCGGCGTACTCTGCCGAACTGGCATTTCCGCCTCAACCGCCTCGAGAGTTCTTCCGCCTCCTCCAACCGGGAGCTGTGGCGAGATTGGTGACGTCTCCTCCAAGTGTGGGGCTGCGTCGAAAGCGTCGTCCCGCCAGATTGGGGCTGCGACAGACGGCGGCGTGAGTCTTTCTTCAAAACCCGGCGGAACAGTGCCTTTGAGGAGGCAATGCGGGGGCGATTCATCCGCCATATAGTTGTCGCGGCGAGGGCGTGCACGGCCCAAGCCCTCGAAATGCCGCTCCAACCGCGCACCTCCGCCCGTAGGCCGCCATGACGGGATCCGGCGGTGAAATCCTTCCTCGCTGGTTGATGACCGGAGTGAGTCGCCTTTACTTGCAATCGCCGGATGCCCGGGTCGGCCACCCCGAGCCCGGCGAGTAACCTTCATACTCAAACGTTGTTGGTAGCGCGAACTCCAAAGAACACTGTGTCGGACAATGTCGCGATGGGAGACACGAGCGACACCGCCCCAACCCCTCAAGCCACAACGAACCGTCGAAGAAGAGAGTCCACGACGAGGGTACTGGGACGTCTTGACTCTGTGTCCGCGGAGTCCACTCACGATTTAACTCCGCGAGCTTGCCCTTTGATGGCCGTTCGGGGAGCGAACTTGAGGTCGAATTCTGCCAACTCCATGGCCCACTTGGCGATGCGGCCCGTCGCCTCGCGGTTGAGGAGGATCTCCCGCAAGGGGTACTTGGTCAAGACGTTGATCTCTCGCCCCTGAAAGTAGTGACGCAGCTTCCGGGACGCCGTCAGCACGGTGTAGAGCATCTTCTGGTGTTGTGAATACCTTGTTTCAGCGTCGTGGAGGACTTTGCTGATGTAGTAAATGGGGCGCTGAGCACCTTCTCTATCCGCCACCAGCACCGCGCTGACCACCTGGGGGTTCGCCGCGACATAAAGGATCAGCGGCTCGCCTGGGTCCGGGGCGACCAGCACGGGCGGGGAAGTGAGGTACTTCTTCAGCCCGTCGAACGCCTCCTGCGCCTCCGCCGTCCACTAGAATTGGTTGGTCTTCTTCAGGAGCTTGAGTAGTGGGAGACTTTTATCCCCCAGGCGAGCTATAAAGCGGCCCAGGGAGGTCAAGCAGCCCACCAAGCACTTCATCTGCCGAAGTCGCGTCGGGGGCTTCATGTTCTCGATCGCTGCGATCTTGTCAGGGTTCGCCTCAATCCCCCTCTAGGAGACGAGGAAACCGAGCAGCTTGCCCGACGGAACGGCGAATACACACTTCTCAGGGTTGAGCTTGATGCAGTACTTCCTCAAGTTGGCGAATGTTTCCTCTAGGTCGCAGATCAACTCCTCCGCCTTCTTGGACTTCACCACCGTGTCGTCGGCGTACACTTCCAAGTTCCGCCCTATTTGAGGCGGTGGCGATATGCATGGCCCTCGGTAGGTCGGGCCTGCATTCTTCAATCAAACGCCATCCTTGTGTAGCGATGACGCCTATAGGCGTCCACGAAAGCGTCTTGTCTTCATCTTCTTCGCCATGCTAATCTGGTGGTACCCGAGTGCGATCCGAAGCATGTTTTCGCACTCACCGTGGAATCGATGATGAGATCAATGCGGGGCAGCGGGTACGGATCCTTCGGGCACGCCCTGTTGAGGTCGGTGAAGTCCACGCACATCCTCCACCGCCCGTTGGATTTCTTGACGAGGACGGGGTTCGCGAGCCACCTGGGATGGGCGACACTGCGAACGACCCCCGCCCTTAAAAGCTTGTCCACCTCCTGGCGGATAACTTCCTGGCGCTCCACCGATTGCTTCCGGACCTTTTGCATGACCGGTCGCGCGCCGGGGAATGTTGCCAACTTGTGCTCAATCACCTCCCTGGGGACCCCAGCCATGTCGGACGGTTGCCAAGCAAACACGTCTGCGTTAGACTGGAGGAAGGAGACGAGCGCGCCTTCCTATTTGGCGCTGAGAGAGGCGCCCACCCGAATGGTCTTCGCCGGGTCTGACTCACTCAGGGAGATCGTCTTAACCTCCGGGGACGAACCGGGGGAGGCACGGATTTTCGCCGGAGGAGCTCCCAGAGTCGAAGCTTCAACCTTCTGGGCGCCGATTGCCCCCGCCAAAGCGAGAGCGTCCTTGTCGCAGCGGAGCGCCTCCGGGCGGTCCACTGTCAAGACAATGGGGCCAGCTGGCCCTGGAATTTTCACCACCATGTACGCATAGTGGCACATCGCCATGAACTTGGTCATCGCCAGCCGACCCAGTATGGCGTTGTACGGGAGGTCGAGGTCCGCCACCTCGAACTCGAGCATCTCCGTGCAGAAGTTGTCGGAGCCCCCAAACGTCACCGGGAGGCTGACGCGCCCTAGAGGGACGGACTCAGCCCCCGGCGCGATGCCGAAGAACGGGAGCGCCGGTCGAAGCTCCTGCTGCTGGATCTGGAGCGCCTTGGCGACCCGGGCGGACAGGAGGTTGAGGGAACTCCCTCCGTCTACCAGCACCCGCCCTAGCTTTACATTCCGGACCGTGGGCGCAACCACGATCGGAAGATGTCCCGGGCCGGTGGTACTGGCTGGGTGATCGGCTTTGGCGAACGCGATCGGTGCTCCGACCACGCCAGCCTACCTTGCGACCCACGCGCGCACGCGGCGGCGCACCTCCCTCATTGCACGCTTAAAGCTGGCGTGGGGCGGATAGGTGGCGATCCGCCCGTGGATAACGGCAACCGGCGCTCCGCTTTGTTGAAACCAAGCGAAGCCGCTTCCTTGCCGGACGCCTGCTGCTGCTCGTGGACGCGCTCGTCCACCAACTTGCTGACGACATGGCCATCTGCCAAGTCATGGGTGTTGTTGCGGTGAATGGGGCGATAAATCCTTCCATCCCACTCACGGGGCGACGGTCTACGCCCTCGTGGCGGCTTGAGGGGGCCGTCGCGGCCACGGCGTCGCCATGGCGCCCGCGCCCACCACCCTGCGGGGACCGCTCCGCGGCGCCGTGACCTCCTCCTTTCTTCTGCTGCCGCTCCCGCGCAGCGGCGGCGTCTACCGTTGTCGTCGTCGTCGTCGCGCTCGGCGGCCATGACCTGCCCGGTCTCGGCCGCCTTGCGCTTCTTCTTGTCCCTGCCGCTAGGATTTTTCGAAGTCCCGGCCTCGCCGCCCGTAGCTGTCCCTGCCCGTGCAGCTGGGCGGAAGCGAGCCTCCGCCTGAAGGGCGCAATTGTGCGCCAGGGTGAAGAGCTCTTCCGTCGTCTTGATCTTGCGGGTCGCCATCTTCTCCTTGACCCTGGGGTCTCGGGCGCCTCTCCTGAATGCCGTGACCACGGCGTCGATGGAGATGTCAGGGATGGTATTGCGGACCTGACTGAAGCGTCGGATGTAGTCGCGCAGCGACTCTCCCTTCTTCTGCTCCACGTTGTGGAGATCGTCTTCGACTCCGGGCTGCTCGAAGGTTCCCTGGAAGTTGGTGATGAAGAGCTCAGACAGCTCCTTCCATGACCCTACTGACTCCAGGGGTAGGTTCATGAGCCACGAGCGGGCTCCGCCGGTGAGGACTGCGGGGAAGTAGTTCGCCAGAACCTTCCCCGACCCTCCAGTCGGCTGCATCACCGTAGTGTAAATCTGCAAGAACTCGTCGGGGTTGGTGGAGTCGTCATACTTCTCGATGGGGGTGGGCCGGAACCTCTCCGGCCACTGGACACGGCGCAGCTCCTTTGAAAAGGCGCGGCAGCCGACTTCTGGAGCATCCTGCTCCTGGATGCGCACTCCGTCCCGCCGTGCCCGTCGTCCGGACGGCGCCGAAGAAGCGCCACCTTCCCTGGTGGAGGCAACATCTTGGGAACCCTCCTGGTCCCCACGGGCGGCAGCGTCGGCGCGGTCGCGCACTCGGTCGTGCCGCCTGCGGATCTTGTTGCGCAGGTCTTCTCCGTGTCGCAGATGGCGGTCCTCCAAGTGGGACCGGAGATCCCGCCCTGTCGCGCTGCTGGCGAACCCGTGAAATCGCGCTCTGTCATCTGGCCCGCTCCCTCACGCCAGAGATCCGTGGGAGTGGGCGGAGAAGCTAAAGCGGGAGGAGGCGGAAACACGGTTCGCGCCCGCGACTTGCACCACCGCCATGCGGCATCCACGTGCGGGCCAAAGCGGCCACCACGGCGCCGCGGAGAGTCGAGTCATTTGAACCGCCGGGTTGTCCAGCGAGGCCACAGCCACATGGAGGTTACTGTGCGGGTGCACTCCTCAAAGCCAGCGCCGCCTAATAAGCCGGGACGGCTGCCGCCCGGCTGATCCATCGCCATTACCGCGCCGACGCCGCGGCAGCGCTCTAGCGGCCGCCTCTGTCCATCGCGGATCGCGATCCGCCATCGATGAAGTCGAAAACACGAATCGATGCTAGCGCTCCCCTACAGCGCGCGCCATCGCGGCGTGTTGTCCGCTCAACCACTGCAGATCACACCCCTAGTCGATTTCTATCACGCTAGCCGATCAACCGTGCTCGGTTCGATTTGAGCGTGGGACGCAGCAAGGAGCGACTCACAGGGATTACCCAGGTTCGGACCCCCTCGCGGGTAATAGTCCTACTCCTGCTGAGCCTTAGCTCTTTTCTTGTTGTGGTTGAATGGAATGTGGTTCTGAAATGCTTGTGAACGTGTGAAATAACCTCTCCTCCTCCCTCTCTCTCGCTCCTTTTATCGAGCCTCGAACTAGCGGAGAGAGCCGAAGGTAAGCGTCTGATACATTGACAAGACACGCGAGACACGACAGGAGAGACGAAAACGTGCTGCCGCTCACGCCGAGCGGCGCCTCCGCATGCTCGCAAGTGGCGTCGACCCGCCTGAACACACCGGAGAGACTGCGGGCGGGGCCCATCCTGCTCCTCCTAACGCGGGCGGCTATCTTAAGCAAACCCTCTCTCTACCGGTCAATTCATTGCGCCACGATGGCAACCGCCGACTGCGAGGTCATCAGATGCGGTAATCATTTCTTCATCTGTCTGGTCGCCCGCCTGACGCGTGGGGACCGCCTGAAGCGCTGAGGGGCTCGCCCACGCGCTGGGGCCTGATCGCCCGCCTGACGCGTGGGGACCGCTGAAGAGCCGAGGGCTCGCCCACCTGCTGGGCTGATCGCCCGCTGGCGCGTGGGGCCCTTTGAAGCGCCGAGAGGCTCGGCCACGCGTTGGGGCTGATCGCCGCTGACGCGTGGGGCCCTCTTGGCCTCCTGAGGAGCTCGCCCACGCACTGAGGCCTGATCGCCCGCCTGACGCGTGGGGCCCTCTTGGAGCGCTGAGGGGCTCGCCCACGCGCTGGGGCCTGATCGCCCGCCTGACGAGTGGGGCCCTCTTGGCCTCCTGAGGAGCTCGCCCACGCGCTGGGGCCTAATCGCCCGCCTGACGCGTGGGGCCCTCTTGGCCTCCTGCTGGACTCTTCATACCCCGGTATTTACTGCACCGACACGTGTCCTGTCAGGCTCTCAAGGGCGAAGTCAAGGTGATTAGTGTCGTAAGGCTTTGGGCAAGGGAAACATAGATAAACATGACTCTTCTGACTCTTCCCTTTCTTGCTAGTTTTGTCCCCAACTTCATCAGGTGTGTGAGTACCTAATGAGCACACTTGAGAAATTTGTTGGGGGCAAGAGGAAGCTGAACTTGATTCTTGACAAAAGCAAGATTTCAACGGGTAGATTGTATAATTGGCTTGAACACATCAGGAAACACCCTCCTAGAGTCCTTGGGCTAGATGCAAATGCGCAAAGAGTGGTTCTTAGTGAAAGGGTTCCTGAGACCACTGTCTTCAGGTCTGCTGGGGTAATCAATGAGAGTCCTGTTGTGAGGCCAGTTCAGGCTGCTGTGTCTGACAGTCCACCTAATAAGGATAGTTTCATTGTTGCTCCAGCCCCTGGGAGAGGCAAAGGAGTCATTTGCACTTTATGCAATAGGATAGAACACAATGAGAAGGACTGCTTTCGTCGTGCTAAGCAGACACGTGAGGAGCGTAGGAAACCGGTCAAGGTCCAAGGCCCTCCTAAGGAACCTACACCTAGGGTAGCTTCTCCTCAGTTTAGAACGGTGGGTAGACGGTCAGAACTTGGAGCCCAGCATTCTGTTGCTTATCCGGTTGTCGGTCTTGGGCGTGAGCAGCGTCGTCCTCAGGGCGCGCTTCCTGTTAGCAACAGAGGTGCTCGTCCGCGACGCGAGGTGCCGACTCCATGGTGGAGGACTATCAATAGGAACGAAGGCAGGAAACATGGACAATATGCATCTGCCTCGGCTCAATGGCAAAATGCTCCACATCTAGCACAGGGACATGCTCCTACTAAAGGAGTTGACCTAGTTCGGGTAGAGTCCGCTCGTTTTGGTCGCGTGACTCAATATTGGGTTCCAAATACAGTTCTTTTGTTTCCCAATGCTGAGCCACGTTTCTCTACTAGTTGACTGAGGCACGTTGGGCTGGGAAGGGGGACTGTGGATCATCGATTTCGGTTGTCGTCGTCACATGACCCGAAACTCTCGTTTGTTCTCCTCTCAAGTCCGTGAGCCTTAGGGTGAGAAAATCACTTTTGTGGACGCTTCTTCAAGCCGTGTGCTTGTTCGAGGCTCTATTCATGTTAGTGATCAGGTTGTTCTTAAGGATGTGGACCTTCTTGTCAGCAAGCTTCGCTATAACTTGCTTTTGATTTGTCAGCTGACTGACGAGGGTTTTCATGTTCACTTTAAGCAGAATGAAAGTTGCATTCTTAATTCTTCTGGGATGGACTCATGGATTTGGTAGAGTTTTTCATGTTGATTTCTGATATTCAATTGCCTCTTCTCATTGCTTAATTGCTTAAGAGTCCCGTGACATCTCCTTCTGCCATAGGAGATTGGGTCACATTGGTTTTGATAACTTGACAAGAGTTAGCAGTCAGGATTTGATTAGTGGTTTGCCGAAACTCCAGATGGTCAATGAAATAGTTTGTTCTCCTTGCCGGTATGGGATAATGGTTGGGGCCTCTCACCCACCAGTCACCAAGGTGATGACTGATGCACCGGAGCAATTGCTCCATATGGACACTGTTGGTCCATCCCGAGTGCAGTCCGGGGGTGTTAAGTGGTATGTACTGGTTCGGGTCGATGATTTTTATGGTACTCTTGGGTTTACTTCATGGTGACCAAGAATGAAACATTTGGTCATTTTCGATCCTTTGTTCGCAGATTGTCAGTTGAGTTCCTAGGAGCGCTTCGCCCAATCCATTCAGACAATGGCACAAAATTCAAGAATGCATATTTCGAAAGTTTTTGTTCTGATTTTGGTATTAAGCATCAATTCTCCTCCGCACGTCACCCAACAAAATAGCGTTGTGGAGAGAATGAATTATAGTTTGGTAATTAGGGCTAGGACTATGCTTTATTAATATTCTACTCCTAGGTATTTTTGGGTTGAGATTGTTTCTACAGCTTGCTATGTTTTAAACAGGGTGTTTCTGATATCCAAGTTGCATTGCACATACTACGAGCTTCGATATGGGCGCAAACCTAGTGTTTCACATTTTAGGGCGTTCGGATGTAAGTGCTTTATTCTGAAGTCTGGAAATTTGGACAACTTTGAATCTCGATCTTCAGATGATATTTTCCTTGGTTATACAGCTTCTGCGGTCAATTACCGCGTCTGGGATAGTACGAGGCGTAGAGTAGTAGAGACTTGTGAGGTTACCTTTGATGAGGCTATTCCAGTGGCAAGGCTAGATATCTCAGGATCTGACTTGTCATTTGAGCTTATCTTTGTTGAGGAGGGAGTCCTTGGAGATGACAGTTCTATGGAGCCTGACCTCGACTTTGCTCCACCGGTGGCGCCTCCTACTTCCAGTGTTGTTTCTCTGGATCACCCCTTACCTTCTACTCCTACTCAGCTCTCACCTTGTGTTTCTAGGTTCTCACCCATAGAATCTTCGTACGGTGGCTCTGAGCCTACCTCTCCTGTTCCAGAGGTAGAGGCCACTTCTAGGGCTCCTCGACACATTCAAAAAGACCATGCTCCTGAGAAGATGATCGGTGATTTGACCGAGAGGATGGTAACCTGATCAAAGTTAAGGCTTGCTCACCTTTGCTTGACTGTTGCTTTCGTTGCTTCCTTTGAGCTGAAGGATGTCACCCATGCTCTTTCTGATCCCTTATGGGTGAATGCAATGCATAAAAAAGATGGAAAATTTTGAGAGAAATAAGGTCTGGCAGCTTTGTTAGTGTGTTTCAGCTGACAAGTTTTTCGGGACCTAATCTGGTTGTTCGGCGGTAGGGGTGTGCACAGATGGCTCACCCCTCTCCTCTCTCTTCGGCGCGAGATCACAAGAACAGACACTAGAGATCATAGGAATAAATGTTTCACACATGTAAAAAAAATGAAAGGTAAAAGAGTATGATGGTGGTTACATGGTGAAAGGTTCTAGTTGGCCTAAAGGAGGTGAATAGGCAACTTTTCAATTTTGTGCAAATTTGCAACTTAATCAAGTTAGTGACCCAAGCTAACTAGCAAGTCCTATTCAAAGTAGAATCAAAGATGCAGCAAAAATTTATAACAAGTTAGTGCTGAAATTAAATATAGGAAATAAAAGAGGGACACAAAGATTTATTTGACTGAGGTTTGGAGCCCTCCTTCTACTCCTCGTTGAGGCAAGCTCTTCACCAAGGATCGGCTACCACTCGAGCCCACAACCTTTAAACACTCGAGTTAGCATTTCACCACTCCGGTTGGCAAGCTCCTAGCCTCTCACAACAACATCTTGATGATCAAAACCACCAAGCAGTATAGGATTGATGATAAGAGTAACAAGTTTCAAATCATCACTATGTTGAATCGATCTCAAAAATGGAGCAATAAAGTTTTGGCCTTTTAGATAATATGTGGACTATGTGAAAAACAAGGCTCTAAATTGGCATGAATGAGTTTAACCGATGCTTAGGGGCCTAGGCTCACTCCGGAAGAGGGTTTCCATGGCTTTAAATAGGCCAAAATGAAATTTATAGCCATTTGACACCTCTTCTAGCCATTGATTAGACACCAAAGAACCTTTTGAAAAGTACTGTCAAAATTGCTATTGCAACAAAAAGATTTTTAAAAGCAAATCAGGGCAACAAAGAAAACACAGTTTACGCTGGACAGAGTATTAGTGGAAATCCTTCACACAATGAATTATCTGGCACAAACAGTCATTTGTCTGGACTACCCTGACAAAAAAAAAATTAGTTTGCTATAGTCAGTCCGGTGCGAATTGCAAATTCACTGGATAGTTGAGAAAGTTTCTAACTTTGAGAGGATGTTCACGTCGGACTGCTCGGTGTGAACTAAGATTTTTCTATAGAGATGCCGAACTGAAAATGGGGTAACATAAAAGCTTGTCTAGCATGAACTTAGATTCCTCTGGTGGTACACCGGACTAAAAGTTGGGGATTAAGATTTTGTCTTGCGTGAACTTAGATTCCTCTACAAGGATTTTGGCTAGAAAGGTAGTAATTATGTTTTAAGGATTTATATTGTTCCAAGTTGTTTGGTAAGCTGGAGAGACAAACTAAGTCATAATCTGAAACCCCCTTTAATAGTACAGCAAAGACAAAAACAAAGATCTTAGCTAAATAGTTGATTCATCTCCCAAGCCTAGAAACTATCAAAAGATAACCTTGAAATATAAGCTTGATGCCATGCCACCAAGTATAAAAACCCACACAATGAGTCTTAATGCTGTTAAGATGGTCACTTTTGATCTTCAAGTGCTCATCATCACCAAAACACCATAATCAAAGATATCCAATGAAAATTGAGGGGTCTAGATGCTACAATATATCTCTCCTTTTTTATGATTTATGACAATATTACTTTCTGCAAAACAAAGTTATCTCCAAGCAACGGTACATATGATTACAAATAATTTACAACCAAAGGATCTTAGGATAGATAAACCACAACTCCCTCTAAATCAAGTAATTAAGTTCAAAATGCTAGAAGAAGTTAAGCAATAAACAACCAGTTCGAACAACCAATAAAAGTTCAATAAGAGCAAATAAAAAATATAGAACACTATTAAGATAAAAAGCTTCTTCAATTTTTCAACTTCTTCGACTCCATCTTCAGCTTCTCTCCCCCTTTGGCATCAAGCACCAAGAAGAGATTAATGTCTTTTGGAGAAAGTTCTCTTCAAGGCTTTGGTCAACTTGGACATCTTGGATTTTTGCTTGTGAGAGACACTTCCAAAAGTAGACGATTGTTCATGAGATTCTTGTCTTGCTGATAGAGAGGAGATTCCACAGCTTGCTCATGCCAACTAGCTTGGGGTTCATCATTGATGGTCTAGGCATGAAAGTCTTGTTGAAGCTACTGGATGTTGGAACCAATCTCATGCAGCTCAACATTTGCAATGCCTTTTTTTTCTCACTCGCTGCTCATACTCATTCAACCTTTTGTAGAGATCTCTAATGCCTTCATCTTTATGTTTTAACGTAGCAAGCATGTAATAATGTGAGGGAGCCATTGTGTTGTTCCAAAACCCTTTGAAATCAGTGTGAAAATATGATGCTCGATCCCAAAGTTCAGCAGTGTGTTCTTGTAGCCTACTTTAAATGTGACCACAATGAACATCGAAGAACAAGCAAGAAACAAGATAAATATAATATGAAATTGCAAAAAGGGATGAAGCACATGATACAAAGGTGAGGTTTCGTTTCTCGTGTTGGATGGTCTAGTTGACACACACAACAAGAGGAGCAACGCACACGGGGTCTATGAAAGCAGAACAAAACCTAAAGAATAACATAAGGAGGTGGTGGACATATATGGAGGGGTGCTGGCAGCGAGAGGGGTGCACAACACATTGGTGGCGTACAGCACCACCAAACCTTAAAGATACATGGGCCTTGAGCCCAAAAGAAAGGTGGCGCAACACCATGAGTTTCTGGCCCGAGGTGCTTTCCTGTGAATTCCCATCGCTCCTAGATGAATTTGTCCATGGGGTTGGATTCATTGGAAATATTATCTCCTAAACTTTCCAATCAGTGGTGGATTGTCGAAAACGGATTTCGCGAGCCCAAGTTACGTACATTTGAAGTTGATGTGCTGTTGGTTGACCGAACCATCAACTTGGGATTCAATGTGGAGGGGCCTTCCTTTGGACATGGCTTGAGGAGTGAACTTGATGCGTCTATCCAGCGATGAAGGCTTGAAAGGCTTGGCTTGTGGATCGAGACCTCTTAGACGTCGAAGATGATGTAGTGGAGAAGTAATGTTCGCAACAGCAGGAAAACACATAGGAGTTGTTCTCATTAGTGCTGGTGTTTGTGGAGCTTGAGATTTTCAGGACTTCCAAAGAGGAGATTCATAAGATTCAAAGTTGTTCTTCCAAGGAAAGCTAGATTCATATTGAACTCATACTTTGTAAATCTTTATTTATCGTTATTTATTAATATGCATGCATGAGTTATCGTCGTATGTGTATCTTTGTCTATCCCATTATCATCTTAGTCCTTCGCTAACATGAATTGTCTTTCATTGATAGTTATGTTGTTGATTTACTTTGGATATTCTTGAGGTAGACTACTTAATCTATCTTTTGGGTTGGTAGATGATAGGTTTCACTCATAAATTAATGATTAATTGTGAATTTTTCGCTTTGTAGCGTCGATTTAGGATTAATCAACTAAAATGGAGACCTAAAAGTGGCAGAATCCGGGCTTGTGCCAGGTTTTGTGCCAGTGGCATGAACTAAACATTACAACCAATTGTCTTATGGCCCTAACTTATTAGCTTCTGGTAATCGTCGGCTGATGGAAACGTGAGTAATTATCATTGATCCAAAGGGCTTCAATGAGGACTAACTTTACCCTGTATGCTACCAAGGTATGGCCGAATGTAGATTGCGTACTGCATTCATCCTGCTTGAAGTATACCGAGTAAGGTGTGAAACCTAAAGATAAGATGCATGAAGTGCTTGGTGTAACACGTGAACGGTTTTGTATTTTTCTCTCTTCTAGATGAGAAAAGGTTTGCGGGAACGAGTACGCACTCTACAGAATTAAAACTATCTTGATAGCCATGCCCATGGTTATGGACGGTGAGAAAAGTTTTTACATGGTAGTCTCACCGTAGTTAATAAATAAATTTGTTGGGATAGTGTAGACAGGGAGTGCCTGTTGAGCCGGTTAGCCGTTCTTTGGCTAAGCTCGTATGACCAGAGGTGGGGAGTGCTTATTGAACTGTGTAGCCGTCCTTTGGCTAGGCTCGTGTCACTAGAGGATATTCACCTCGTGTTTAACTAATATTAATGCTATAACAAAAAATTCAGTAGATAGGTGATGTTCTAACAACCATCCCCATCATTTGTAACCTGCATTCATATGAAGAATTGCTTGTTGGGTTTCATGTACTCATTACATCGACCATGGATAATTTGATTCAGCTGAAGGTTCGAGTCTGGTTTTGGATCAGAAGGATCCTTCCCAAGATGATGAGGACTACTAGCTGCGTATTCCGAGTTGGTCGATTGGATATCAATGTTTACTTCCACTAATACAATTCAGTACTGAACCATATTGTCTATGTGAACTATAATATATTTCATGTAAACTTAGTATTTTATTAGTTCATTTATACTGCAATGGTGTCCAATTCTATTGTCCCTCTCTCTCCCTCTCTCTCTCTCTCTATCTCTCGCGCTGTAACGTCCTCATTTTTATAAAAATGAAATCATGCATGGAATTTGCGTAATTAAAAATGTGCATATAAATTTTAAATCAAGAAAACGAATATGTTACTCTAAAAATGAAAAGTAATTTATTTTCATTTATGAGCAAAGGCTATTGTATTTGTGAAAATAAAATTTATAATATTGGGTGACTTGTTGAAAACTATATAATTTCTTTTTGATAATTATTTTCCTACAATTGTATAGCCCTTGGTTAGATATGTTCAAAAATGATAATTATAAAATAATATTTAGAGTTTATTCAAATATTTTATTTGACAAATAATTACTAGAGTGGAAGATAATTATGCTAGTCCTATTATTTAATTACTTTCTCATCTATTTCTCTTCATCTTCTTTTGGGACCCACTTGTCATTCATTTGCCATCTCATTTTCTCTCTCTCTCTCTCTCCTCCTCTTTCTTCTTCTCCATTGCGCATGCCCTCTATTCCTCTTCCAGCATGCATGCAAATGGAGGAGTTTATGCTCAATTGTTTCATCTTCTTTAGTGGCCATCAAGAAGGATATTATGCCATCGGTTTCTTCTCAATTTAATGGTCAACATGGAGGAATTGAGCAGCCACATCCCTTCATCTCCTTCCTCTTTCTCTCTTCTTTCCCTCTCCTCTCTCTCCCTGTCCCTGCGCAGCGAACTCTCCCCTCTCTGTTCTTTACTGCAGCAGCCTCTCCACCTCCCTTGCTGGTTTAAATTCCATTGAAACCCCTCCCTAGTGCTCCATTGGCAACAATTGATGGCCATAATCCAGTGCTGGGCGTTTCTACTGAGTCATGGCCACTTAGTGCGTGCTAATTGCCCACTAAGCGCTGCAGTTACCTCCTCTAATAGCCTATTTAATCCCCAGCCGAGCCCCTTCTCTCTCCCTTTGGCTCTCTCTATCGATTCAGCTCGGGTAAGCGAAGCTTTGCCATTTCCTTTTAAGGATGTTCGTCATTTTCCCATCCTTGACGATTCACCTATGTCAATTTGGAGGAACTTTCACCACGGGAGCCGGATTAAGACGCCGAAGATGTTGCTGTTCATCGTCGCCGCGTTGCAGGGAAACATCGATTTCATCGACATCATTCAGTAATCCTCTGCCATCTCTCTATGATCACCTCTAGACATCGTGGGTCATTTATTCATGGTCGATTTGGCCGGAGCACCCTCGCCGGAGCGCCGCCACGGCCTCCTCTGCCGACGCCGCTGCCCCCTCGTCGCGCCGCCGCACCTATACCTCCCCGGCCGAGCCACTGCCGCCATGAGCCTCCACTCACCCCCACGAAGCTCCCCACCTCCTCAATTTGGCCGCTGCCGTCGCCATTTGCGCCGCCGCCGTCAGCCGCCGCCGGCCACCGCCCCGCGCCGTCGCGCCGCCTCCGGTCGTGCCGCCGCTGCTGGCGAGGTCGCCGCTCCTCCGCCGCCCTCCTCGGCCTCCCGCCGTCGCCACGCCGTCGCCGGAGCCGCCGCGCGCCGGAGCGTTGCCTTGCCGCAGCCGCCAACCCGAGCCACGCCTCCCCCTTCCCTGCTTCGGGTGAGGCTGGACATGGCACAGCCCCATGCCCCTCTCTCCCCCAGCTGGGCCACAGCCCAAGCTGGGCCCAAGTCTTCCCAGTCGGCCTTAGGGGATTTTTCCCCGTTTTCTGCAATTTCCGAAAACACCCTAGTTTCAAATAATTGTCAAATATTCTCTGTAGCTCCAAAAGTCATTAAACCAATTTTAATATGTTCTAAAAATATTTATTATTTTATGGTGAATTTTGGTACTGTCTATGCACAATATGATTTATTGTCTGATTAATATTCTAGTAATTTTAGTAATTACTATAAGTACGTAAAAATTGTAAAACCAATTTTATAATTTTCAATGAATAGAAAATTACTTATTTCTTGAGCATATGCATTCATCATAATTTTGTTTTCTCACTTATGCAAATTCTTTTCGTTATTTCCATGTGGTAGATTCGAGCGATGAAGGAAGGTTTGTCGATGTTTCGAAGAAGTCTATCTGTTGCATTTATAAAGGCAAGTTATCTAGAACCCGTGGGTGTCACATCCACAACATGCCGTTAACCATATTTTTGAGATGTCGGCTAGAACGTTAAGGTTGCATCTATATAAATATAGTTGGGCTAAGAATATTTGGATAGTTCTAAGTATGTACTTGATTGGCATTATCGAATCCATTACATGGTAGGACTTGATTATTATGTTAAAACCGCACCTTGTAGCCATTTGTAATACCTTTTAGGCCAAGCTTTGGTTATAGAAGGGCAGATCAGTTGCTTGGGAATTGGGACATAGCAATCATCACTATTCAAAGCGCTATCGGGACTTGGATTGGTTATTTGGTATTTAAAAATTAAACAACTAAAATCTAAGTGGCGTGTGTCGACTCAGGGTGACGTGATAGGTAGCGAGGGGTCGTGGATCCCCGCTACAACCAGGCATGTGGTGAAGCATGCAAAGATTTGCACCGTGTATTTGTGTATGTGGAGTATACCTGCCTCGACAACAGGGGGTGGCTATGACTTGTGAGGATTCCAAGGCCGGTAGACCACTCCGGTTGGGCGACTTGCGGGTGTGGCATAATGCCATTGGGTGTGTACATACGCTTCGACGATAAGGGTGGCTATGACTTGTGAGGACTCCAAGGACGATAGCGCACTCTTATGTGGCGATGCGTGTGTGGGACGACAGTGAAGGAAGCACTGCGAGTGTAGTGATTGCCCTGAGTCCCTTAAGGACCGACTCTTTGTGACTATTTTACCCTCGCCTTACAGTACAGCCCTGGATGCGGATAATGGTAACGCCCTAGTTCACTGCTCGGAGAAACTAGTTTGGGGTCGTCTTCCTACATAAGGGATGATTCACGTCTCGTGTGGTGAATCCGATGTCGGTGGGTCACTCCATGTGTGCGGTCTCAAACTAGCGGATCCGGGTAGTGGCTTTGTTCTATTCACCAGTTTACTGGGAATACGGTTCCAGGGATAAAATGTACACACTCTGCAGAGTTTAGTTAAACTGTCATGACAGCCGTGCTCACGGTCACGAGCGGCAAGGAGGATCTCACACTGGTAGTCCCACTGTTTTCATTAAAACGGGTTGTTGAGAACTGGTGTGGTTTGGTGATACCCGAGTGGCGAAGCTCGGCGGGGTTTTGGGATATTCAAGTGGTGAAGCTCAATGTATTCTAAGTGTTACGAGTGGTGAAGCTCGATGTGGCTCTAGGTGTGGTTTGGGCATTCCGGCGGTGAAGCTTCGTGACATGAAAATACATTCGGATTAGATGAATCTCATAAGTTAGCTAATTTATGAATCTGCTTTGTTTTAAATTTTGAAAGCAGATAAGTTAGGAATTTATGATGGGTAGAAATAATCACCCTATCCTATTGCTCCTGCATTACATTTTAAGGACGATAGCTTGTTGAGTATTCGCGTACTCACCCCGCCTTTCATGCGGGCTGCTCATTCCAACGAGCGAGTTGCGACGAAGAATCTTATTTAAGAAGGGGAGTTTGGCAAGATGAGTTTTCAAGAAAGCGATTTACCTTTGGAGTTCAGGACGAAGGCTATCCAGATACCTAGGAGCGCGCCTCTACAGTTTTGCTTGTGGAGTTTATTTGGGTCTTCATTGTTTATCAGTTGTACTTTGTTCATATCTAAAGACTTCCGTTTTTATAAGGCTGTTGAGCCAAAACTATGGTATTATTTGCCATGTTTGTAAGCACTCTGATGCAATAAAGTTTATTTGTCGAATGGTCATGATCCAAGAGTTGTATATCTGTGTGTTCTAGCTACTTGATCCAGGGACTAGAACATGTAAAGCACAGAGGGGACTCGACTCCATTTTTGGGTCCTCACACGCGCTCGCGGTGCCTTGTCACCCCTGAGTATATAAAGGGAGCAACGTGTACCGGGAGAGGGGATCCAAAAAACGAGGAGAGAAGATCCAATCAGAGCTGATTGGATCGTACTCTCGAACGCTGTATACACTTTGTTCATCCACGTCCAAGAACCAGTGGAGGAGTAGGGTTGTTATCCCTTGGGAGGCCCGAACCTGGGTAAATCTGTGTGCGTGATCCGTCGGCTAGCTCTTTCGGTTCGCGGGTAGATCAGTGCAGCGTGGTAAGTGTGGAGACCCGCTCTATCGAACACCGAACACCCTCAGGACAAATCTGTCTAGTCGAATACATCGACAAGTACATGCTCGCGTGCAATGGTTTAAAACTGTGCAACCAAACATGCATGCGAGACGCCTCGCACAACATGTAGTTGTGTATCAGCTCATGCTCTTGTGCATGTCGGAACATTTAGAATCATGGAACTAACGTCTTGAGCCCTTAAAACAACCCGTGGGAGTTTTCTTACCACTTCAAATAATTAGGGGATGAATACCTAGTTTTTCAGACGAGAGGGTTAAGCGTGTTATCATACCATTTCAAATACTTCTGGGGATGAATACCTAATTTTTTAGATCAGATATTTAGGTGTACCATGATCCATAGATGAGGAGAACAAATAGACATTTTTTTTAGAAAAAAACATTTACGCCAATTACCTGTGATTGACTTAGACCAACTTACAATGTTTTCCTGGCCCATTTCTCTACATCTTTTTTGCATATAATCAATGTAGCCATACACCTTGACAAAAAGAGGAAAGAAACACGTTACGCTTCTATATTACAACCATGCACGACGGCATTCGAAAGAACGCCAAGGTAAAAAAATAAAAGGAAGAAGGAAAGGCAAGGAGCGGAACAAGAATAGGGAAAATATGAGGGGAAGAAAAGGAAAACATAGCTCCAGCTCCCGGCCCTCTCCGCCTCCCGCAACTCCTCGGCGCTCTCACACGGGTCACGAGTCACGACCCGATCTTGTCCAGGCTGTCGGATACGGCCTTCATCCGCGGCCGCCGCTCCGGGTCCGCCTCCACGCACCCGAGCGCGATGTGGAACGCCGCCACGACCTCCTTGCGCGCGCCGGCGTCGCGCAGGACGGCGGCGTCGGCCAGCTCCGACAGCGGCCGCGCGTCCTCGAACCCCTGCTGCACCCACCGCACGATCTCCGGCGCCTGCGGTGGCTGCTCCCCGGCGGCGGCGCCGGGCCCCGAGAAGGACATCGACGCCGACGACGAGGCGGAGGCGGACGCCGACTGCGACGCGTGCTCCGGCGGCCGCCCCGTGAGAAGCTCCAGCAGCACGACGCCGAAGGAGTACGCGTCGGACTTCTGGCTCGGCCGGGCACCCGCTGCGCGGGCCTCGGGGGCGCGGTACGCGCTCGGCCGGTCCGCCGCGGCGGGCTTCGCGTACGGGAGCGCGCACCCCATGATGCCGCCGCCGCCGCCGCCGCTCGCGGCGTCGGCGCAGCCGGCGATGGTGAGGAGGCGGGCGAGGCCGAAGTCGGCGACGAGCGCGTTGTAGTCCGCGTCGAGGAGGATGTTGGATGGCTTGATCTCGCCGTGGACGAACCGCCGCGGGCTGCACTCGTGCAGGTGCGCCAGCCCTCGCGCCGCGCCCTTGGCCGCCCGCAGCCGCAGCGACCATGACAGGCTCGGCTGCCCCGATCGCCCTGCGCATCCGCCACAACACAAGGGTGAGACCTAATCACTAATCCACACTCAACAATCACTAATTGTCTAATTTACCATCACCAATTGTACATTGTCATCACATACACAAAGCTAACCATGAAATCTATGAAATGTTCTTTCCATCTACTTAGACAAAAAATAACATAACCTTTTGCATTATAAAAAAAAAAGATTTCTTTATTGATCGCTAGCATCCTCATTGACTGCATTGTAGATTTGTAGTGCAGATTTAACCGTAAGCAGATACATGAATCAGTGACTTTGGAAAGAGCCTGCACAGGGAAGGGAAGTAAACCAGGTACATGAATAATAGTAGGTAGCAGGCAATCCACTAACTGATACACCAGCTATGATCACCGTGCTGCTAACAGATATAATAGCTGCACCTCAAGAGTAGGTATTAGGTAATCCTGCAGTTAACATATTTGGTGGCCACGTGATGCTCTCTTGGATGCAGTAATTAGGTGTGATTAATCGGCAGCAGCACAGAAGGAGCTAAGCACCTCAGGCATAAAGCTCAGGTTGTCCATGGAAGCAGACTGGCAAAGAGGCCATGCTGCCATGCAGCGATGCACATTGGTGTGCCCCCATAAAGGCAGGAGCCTCCCTGAAACCCTGCCTGATGTGCCGGATCATTACACCAAATGACACAACACTACCCTGCCTTGTTTGGAACCTGCCCGTAGTCCGGAACAGCTACGGCTGCATGATTGTTACCGAACGGATTAAACTTCCAGAACGTTTGATTAGGTTAGCGCGTGGTCAATGCTATAGTTCTATATTTACTATTCACATATATAACCTTACTAGATTTAATAGAGAGGATTTCTCCCTTGATCCTCCCTTCTGAAAAAAAAAATATATATATAACCGTACTATTCATAACTAAAAAAATCTAAACAGCATTTGGGGACTAGCAATAACCATGTAGCTTTTTTTATTGTAACATTTTAAGCCTGGCCGGTGTGGTACCATGGTAAAAAAGGAAAAGAGGGGGGCATAGTTCTGAGTATTGATCTTGACCGTCCATGGTTGATTGGACTGTCCTAAGTATGCACGAGCATCCTAGTTTCATATACACCGTTGATGATCATGTTTTGAAATGAACAGCTTGCTTTTGACCAGAATTTTCATTACAAAATAATGTGATGTGCCATACTATTTAAGATGTTTGTACCATAAGAGGTTGGGTAACCTTCGAACAGCTGCTCTCCTTGTCCCCTGCCTGACCAATGCAGATGGAAACGCCGCTGTGCATGTGCAGGTGGAGTTCCCTTTACAAACCTTTGTTCCAAAAGCTCATAAAGTTCCTACAAGCAACAAGTCTAAGGGCGTGTTTGGATCCTGACCAGCGCGCCGTGCCAATCGTGGGCGCCCCTTCACGTGATCTGGCGAGCGTTGGCGAGCAAATCGGCCGCCTTTGCCAAGCCGCTCGTCCGCGTTTACTGTGCGAAGGCGCGCCGTTGCTCCCGCGTCCGCGCCTTTCGTTGGCGCCGAACCAAATGCTCGCCAAATCGCGCTGGCGCGCCCGCGATTGGCACGGCGAGCTGGGGCAACGATCCAAACACGCCCTAAAGCATACGGTTGGAGGCTTCTTTGCCCTTTTTATCTGTCAAAGCTTCTTCCATTTCTTGAACCTTGTATCCCGAAGCAGCCTTTGTGCTATGTTCATCACCAACCAAATCGTTCAACAGCATTGCTTGCTCCTCTCTCTCTTATTCAGTTAAAAGTTCTTCTATCTCTTTCTAATTTGCTGCACCTTTTATCAACAGCTTTCTGCTCCGGCGAGCGCTTTTTTGAGGCTCTAGACCTGCATGGATGATTGTTGCCATAGCATGACCACGGCAGGGCAGGCTTTCAGGCCTAAAAAGACAGCTTTTTGGGCTTCCCCTGTTTCGGGGTCAGGCGTCGGCAGAGACCTTTTTCCTCGATTTATTCAGACTGGAAGACCCTTTTCTCTTTTGTTTGTGTCTGTCTGTGCTTGATTTGACGCCAAGGTAACCGCGTAAATGTCCTGAGCCCACTAAGCAATCTCCATGGCTTGCATGAAGTGTCCTGATAACTAATAAAAAGTTACTACATAGGCATGTAAATTATTTTTGGCCTCTCGTTTTAATTGTCCAACAGTTTTGTAAATCCGATTTTGTATGCATAGAAGGTGTGTCTACAAGCTATATGAAGCAAATTAAACGAAGATCCGCCTCTTAAAGCCGCTCACGTTAGATAATCAAGCCGAGGCGGGCATGGCTTAAGTAAAGCCTAGCCAAATTAGTGAAAGAACAGCACCACCCCTGCAGGAAAGGGGGCAGATCGACACGCGGAGAGGCGAGGCGAGAGCGACAGTAACCGGGGAGGCAGGGCAAGGAGCGGATGGTCCATCGCAATTCGCATCGCAGGTGGACACCGCGGCAGAGGCCGTGGTCCTCGCCTCGGTCGCCATGGCACACGCCTGGTCGCATGCATGCAAAGCAAATGCAACCCATGAGCTGCGTCGATCTGCATGCAAGCCCCATCTTGGAAGCTTTCGGCACTACCGCCGCTCTGTGCCTCTGGCACCGGTTAGCTGCAGAGGCAGCAGCAGCAGCAGAAGGCAGAAGGAATCGAGTGTCACTTGGAACAACGGGTCAGATCCAGCCCAGCCCAGTCCAGCCACCCTTTGTTGCAGTGTCTTGTAGTGCTCCTGCGCATGGCCATTGGCCATCCTAGCTTTATTTGGAGGCCAGGAGGGGATTGCACGGCCATGGGTGATTAGTCACAGCTTTATTACAAGCTTCTCTAGGTTGTTTGGTTTCGCGCTCTCGGAGGGAAGGATGGTGCCATGGCTCGGTGCGGCTACACCAAGGACATTCATCATTGTCAGAGGTGAGCCAAGGCCCAAGGCTTGGCTTGCAGGACAGTGGCATGCGTACTGGCATGGCTCATGGGTTTCTTTGTTTTATGGTTTAGCTTCTATCTTTGGTATTCCTAAGAGGGTAATGTACCATGTAAACTCAACCGTTTGAGGCACTAATGCACTTGGTACTGATTCCTGAGTATATATGTCCGATGAAAATCTAACGGATGACATTCTTAGATGCCCAATTTGCCCCAACAAAAAACTACCTATGGATCCCTCCTTTTTTTATTGAGCCACCTCCCTCTACGTATCCTATCTATATCAAGCAAATGAGCTCCTTGTTGTCAAGTACCATAATGTCTAAACAAAGGCCACCATGGCAATGGTAGCCTCAATAACGATCATAGTGACGAGCTCCACTTCGTCCGCTACAAAAAAGTAAAATCCAACCATCACAACATTAGCAACCTACACGGCGTCGATGTCACTATATGAGCTCTTCGTTGAGGCCGTCATAGCCCTATTGACCACCCTCCCAGCATGGCTTACTTGTTAGTCCGATAGGTGACCCAATTATAATTTTTTAAAATTAACTTGAGTCAAACCTCAAGGAGAGGAGCTCTATAATGGGTGGCACCATGTACTAATTGAGTCGTTGACGGGTGGGCCTTTATTATAATAATCCACCGACGGGTGGGCTCTAGTACGAGCTAACTATAGCAAAAAAAAAAAAAAACAACTTTGGGTCGAAAATGAGAAGAGTCCAAACCTCAAAATACAGAGCAACGCTTGCAACACTCAAGTTAATTTTAGAAGAATGGAGGAAGAGCTCACGGGCCACGGCCACTCACCGCGCAGCGCCGTCGCGAGGTTGCCGTTGTTGATGAAGTCGGTGACGACGAGCTTTTCGTCAGTGGACCAATAGTAGGCTCGGAGGCGCACCACGTTAGGGTGCCGCACCCGCCCGATGGTGCCCGCCTCCGCCGCGAACTCCTTGTACCGCTCCTCCGCCGCCGCCGCGCCGCCGCCCAGCCTCCGCACGGCCACCGGCGTCGTGCCGTTGCCGACCACCACCTTGTACACGATCCCCTTCCCGCCTTTCCCCAGCACGTACGCCGACGACCGCAGCAGCTCGTCCAGCTCCATCCGGAACCCCTTATCGATCGCCACCAGCTCCCCCTCCGCCCCGCCGCCGCCGCCGCCGCCGCACTTCTCGCTGCCGGCGTCGGAGGACGCTTGCGAGGAGTCACCGTAAGCGTCGCGGCGCATGCATGGGCAGGGGAAGAGCCCCCGCCTTTCCTCGCCGTCGTCGCCGTCCCCGCCGCCGCCGGCGACCTTGCGCTGGTCACGCAGCTTCCAGTAGATGTACACCACGATGACGCCGACGAGAGCGACGCCAGCGGCATCGGCGAGGGAGATGAGGACGATGAGGCTGGTCTTTATAGTCTGCCGGGGGCTACCAGCGCCGCCGCCGGTGACGGCGGTGGACGGCGGAGGCGGGGAGGACGACGGCGGCGTTGCGCGGCAGGGGACCTGAAGCGGGAAGCCGCACAGGCCGGGGTTGTTGAGGAAGGCGGTAGGGCCCTGGCTTGCGAGGGACCCGGACTGCGGGATCTCTCCGGAGAGGTTGTTGAAGCGGAGGTCGAGGGTGACCGTAGCCGGGAGGCGGCCGAGCTCTCGCGGCACCCCGCCGGAGAGGTGGTTGCGGGAGAGGTTAAGCGTCCCGGCGAGCGCCTGGAGCTTGCCGAGCTCCGGCGGGATGTCGCCAGTGAAGGAGTTGGACGACAGGTCGAGCAGCTGCAGGCTCACCATCTCAGGCCAGACGCCCGCCGGAATCTCGCCCGAGAGGTCGTTGCCAGAGAGGAGAAGCCGCTGCAGCTGCTTGCAGCGCGCGAGCTCCGGCGGGAGAGCGCCCGTGAGCTTGTTGTCGGACAGGTCGAGGTTCTGCAGACGCGGGAGGCCGCAGAGCGCCGGCGGGAGGCCGCCGGTGAGGTGGTTGCCATAGAGGAAGACGGAGCGCAGCGCGGTGGCGTTTGCAAGCGCCGGCGGGATGGCGCCGGAGAGGCTGTTCCCGTGCAGGTTGAGGCGTCGGAGGTACGGGAGCGAGCCGAGCTCCGGCGGGAGGTGCCCCGACAGGTTCTTGCCGGCGACGGCGACGCCGGCGACGCGCGGCCCCGAGGACGAGGACGCGTTGACGCACGTCACCCCGGGCCAGCGGCAGGGGTCCGCGTCGGTGTCCGACCACGCCGACAGTGCCGCTGACGGGTCGTCCGTCACGGCCGACTTGAACGCCAGCAGCCCGACCCCGTCGGTGGACAGCGCCGCCGCCGTCGTTCGCGGCCAGGACGACCCGAGCAGAGCAACCAGCAATGCCAGTAGCAGCACTACTCCATTTGAGGGGTAGTGTCGCAGGCTCCTCATTAACGCCTGGCCTTCGCAAATCGCAATTGCAACTGCTTCTTCTCTGCTCTGCTCTGCTTGAGCCAGCAGCAAAGAGAGAGAGCTCGCTTGTGTACGAGGTTTCTAGAGAGAGACAGAGTTACGGAGGGAGAGAGAGTGGGAGCGTGTGTGTCACTAGGCAGCATGTAACAATACTAGTGTGAGTGTGTGACTAGTGAGAGAGGTCAGGGTGGGGAAGTGTATTTAAGGGGTGATGTAGACAAGCATAAGTGAGGGGATTAAACATTTAAGCGAAAAAAACCTGTGCAATCTAATCTAATCTACACATCTACCTGCATGCATGCTATACATGCAGTAATGCAGAGCCCCATGATGGCCTAGTCCTGGTCCTTTCGAGCTTAAACTATAATAAATTAAATAAAAATTTATTATTTATGTACGAGCCGAACGATGCAGACACTTTATAATTATTTTTATGGATTTTTAAAAAATCTTCTTAAAATTACTAAAATAATTTTTTATATTTTTTCGGCTGTCAAAAATCTCTATCGAAGAATGACGGCCTTTTTATATTAAAACTTTGGGCAACTTTTAAAAGCCGGACAAAACAAGACCCTGCTTTCTTTGCCCGGATGACAGGTGGGCCCCACCACCTAAACCCCAGAGCGCGCAGCTCAACTGGTTGGTGGCGCCAGTGAGCAGTGAGCAGCGTGGGGGTGGTTACGGGTGGGGGGCCCGGAGGTGGTTGCATGGAGTGCCCGAGCGTGGCATGGCATTGCTTGAGGCTGGAGGCTGGAGCGGAGCTACCTGAGTGGCGTAGTGGCGGTGGAGGGGAGTAGAAGGGAAGCAAAGCAGAGTGTGAGAGGTGGAGTGTGAGCTGTGTGCTGTGTGCGAGAGAGAGACTGGCGGAGTGGCGCGCTCGAGTGCCCCGCCGCTTATCTGGTGGGATTTTCCGGCCTAGTGTAGGCATCGGTTACCCTTTGCGCTTCCTGGGGTTGTGACAGGAGGATCTCACTCTCGGCGGCGAGAGTACAAAGGTTTCTCCCTTGGTGATTGTCAGGCTACGCACGAGTATCTCGGTAGGTGTAACACATCCGCTCAATCTTTGATGCAAATGATGGATGTGTTTGGATCGAGACCCTGGGTAGCCATGTCAAATTTTGGTTGTGATCAAACCTAGGACATGACCAAATCATTAAAACAATCACAACATTTATATTGAAGCCAAATTTTGGCAAGGCATGAATGGCTATCGTTTTCGTTTATAACCAATTGAGCTAGTGACAATGTTGGCTTGTGGGGTTGTGTAGACTTCATGCTCACGCAGCTTCACCATCCGCAATTTGTTCTATATGTCGCGGCCTCAAATCCGAAGCTGGCACATGCGCTCTTGATCTTCTGCACGGCGTTGGTCGGCGTTGGCCGCCTCCGTGGCGGCCGCTTCGTCCGCAATGTGCTGGGAAGCTGAGTGAGGATCACCGGCACCGAGGACGAAGACCTCGTTGTAGTTGCAGACCTCCGTGCTATCCTTAAACTCAGAATCCGAGTGGGAGAAGCTGACTTGCTTACTCTGTCCGAGAGGCTGGCCACCATTGATTGCCCGCTCTGTAGGAGGATACGGGATGGAATTGCTGGCTCATCGAGTCGACAAACGTGGTTGCAGAGTTCACCAGTCCAGATAGTGGTAAGGATGGAAAAACGCAGGTACCAACCTAAGATGGGGCCTCTGTAGGTTCAAAGAGACGAAGGTTGCCGATGCCATCGGCGATGAAACACAGGGATCCAAAGGGCAATGCTTGTCCTGACACGAAGACGGCTCCCGGCAATTTTGACGATGCCATCAATCTTGACACTCCCCTACCTGGCGTGCCAACTGTCGACGGGTGTTTAACTAGGAGTTATCGTCGGCAATGAATTTGAATGGGGTTATGCGCTATATCCAAACTTGATGGTAACACAAGACAGGGGATATCCAGGTTCAGAACCTCATGGTGGAGGTAATACCCTAATCCTGCGTTCTTGAGATTATGATGATGGTGGTCTGATGATCAATCTTATGCCTCTACGGCCCCTTACCCCTCCCTTTATATAATGCAGGGGGGTAAGGTTACATGGTCATATCCGGTTTGTGGCACCGAACCTTATCTCTAGAATGTTCAGTAAGTATATGCACCGGTGTTTACAAGTACGAATCCCCTAATCAAACGGAACCAAACTCTATCCTCGAGACTATCCTTTGCGTCCAAGTTAAATGTATCCCGAGTGGTTATTATCTTCTTCCAGTTGATTCGGGCCACCCCCGTTAGCTACTTCATGAGCCTTCTGTGAAGATATCCGAGGCCCATGTAATCCACATGTCACTTGACCGTATTTCTCCTAGTCAAAAAAAAAGATAAAATATATCTCTTTCCAACAAGGTGTTCAATGGGTCGATTTTATTTAAAAAAAAACTAAAGAAAATAGTCATTTGTGAGTTGTCCAAATTAAAGGCATGCCAGGTTACTAAACACTGATCAGATTACCTCAGTGGAATGCCTATGATCTGATTGCTTCACGGTTTATGCTGCCAGAGCTACATACTGGGACTGTATGCATAGTAGGCTACTTCTTGCTATCTTGTCTAGCATTGACGTGACTAGGACGCTCGGCAATCAATCATTGAAGAGTAACAAGCAAGCACATCGCTTGACGATGTCTGGCGGCCGTCTTCAATTCCTGATAGACGCGATCTTCCTTTGGGTGAGCGATGATCCGAAGAATAACTGTCTGCATATGCATGCCGGCCGCTTTGTTTGGCAAGGGAAGGCATGGGATCGAGATCCACTTGACACGAGCCTTTATGCTTGCCTATTTTGACGATATTTGCAGATGCCACACGTCAACTCTCAAATTTAACTTACTTTGAGAGTCGGAATCCCATGTACTAGTTCCTGAATCGGTGTACTAGTGCGCAAGACCACATAGCCGATACAAGCATAATCCCTGAATATTACATATCCAAGTTACGCCCTTAGAGCATCCCCATCAGGGGAGGCATCAGCAAAGGCCGGCATCACAGCGCCCGTGGCGGCGGGAAAAATTTCAAAAGTGCAGGTTTGCGGCCGCGGGCGGTAGGCGCACAAGCCGATTAGTCTTGATCAGCCATCGATACCTCCACTGCTGCTCATGCTCTTAGGCACTTTCAGTAAGACGATTAACATTAGCTTTAATTACATAACATAGTTCAGAATATTGCAGCTAACCAAAATATCTACCCAAAAGACTTCTCCATGGCTAAATGTCTTGCAAGCGACCGGAGCAACCCCCTAGGACTCGTCAGGCCCACCATAGTCCTGTCCATCGTCTTCATGACACTCATACGGATCCACCTCGATCCCATCATCTAAAAGAGTATAAGTAGGCAAGGTTAGCGTCATCCAAACACTGACCAGTTAACACTCCCCTTAATGCACTTAGTGAACGAAAGGCCTTGATTGGGGGAAGGGTTATTTTATTTGCGTAAAGCCAGATTTTAAAATGAGTTTAAATTAACCTAACTAGCATTAGGTATTAACAGTCAATATTACACAAAGAGTTTAGCACCATACCAAACACATCCCATCCCCATCCTACCGACCGACCTCAACAACCAACCCTAGATCGACAAATCTCCAAACACGATACACACACACACACACACACACACACACACACACACTTGACTTTAAACTTCAACACACCACCTTCTCGTTGCCCCCAACATTTTCCTAAGTCCACCATCCTTCCAGGATTTGGCAATCCTGTTGTGGACCACACTTGCCACAAACTGCCCGCCTCGGCCTAGGGGGTTGCCAGCCCGAACTAGCCTAGCGTCATCCTTGGGAAGTGTGGCCTCCATCACATCCGGTGACGACCAATGCCGGTCCCTATTGAGAGTGGTCCTAGAGGGCCTAAGCAGAGCGCTCGCAACTGGTGAACCAAACCCGTGCTCCGCGCGGTGGCCACGCGTTGTGTTGGAACCATCCTCCAGATGGCAGCGATCTCCCCGCTACGCATGTTCATCCGCGCTCCTCCTGGGTAAGCCCTGGCTAAACCCAACACAAGGCACGTTGTGCCTTAATCATCCAATCCGGATATCGTCTATGGGCAACCTTCCAACCATCTAGTCTCCACCTCAATAACCTTTAACATTACCACACACGATCTGCCCCGATCTACAGACCAAACCAACCCGACACACCACATAGCTATGCCCACAACCACATCCAGCCCATCATGCATCTACTAGCCCTGTCACATGTCATACAATTTTAATGAAAAAATGAATGATCGGTAAATATCGGTTCACCATTCCGTGGCTAATTGCCAGAAGATTTGTTTAATCCTAAGCAAGTCTAAACAGGTTTTACCCAACAGGTAGGGTTAAAATTGTTACCAAACTATCCTTAGGCTAACAAGGAATATGACAATCAAGGCAACCATAAAGGCCAAAGTAATCAAAGGGCAGGCATGTATAAATAGTAACATGATTAACAATTGGATAGGTTAATAAGCATGCATTTTTAATAGTAAACAATTTTGTTTGGAAAAACTGGGTAATAGACAATGAATATATCGATGTTAATCCGCACTACGGAAAGTCGCAATCCTTCCCTAATACGGGTAAACATCTATAAGATTAAGTGTTAACTCGCCTTACTCAGGTGGAAGGTCTTCCTCTTGCATCACCGAACCTTCCCTTGGGATCGCCTATGTCTAATCACACATACAATCCAACAATTACTCATTGGTGCGAGATCGAAACATGATGCATGCACATGACCTAGGTCCTAACATTGACACTACAATGTATAAGGTCGGGTAAAAATGCTAATTTTCGTATGAAATGCAATGCATGCCCTAATGTATTTTTAAATAATAATACCATTATATAATAGCCTAGCTATACCCCAAAATAAGCTTTTGTACGATATAGTAGTAATTGAGTGATTAGGGTTTTACGGTGACATACGAAGATGGCACTTCGTAATATGGCCTACATACAAAGTTAAGTTTATCGGAGTTGGCATTTTCTAAGTGCTCCTAAATATATAGTGTAATTCTAAGTTATAAGATATTTCAATGCATTTTTCTAAGGTCAGCACCCATTGTGCTTAATAAAGAATTTATTAAAATTTATTGGTGTGTAGCAAATTAATTCTCTAATAATCAATTTTTTGGCAAGAATAATGTTTTTATAGTTTTCTCAAATTTTTAATTCTCTTGCATACCTTATTCTAATTTCTTATGATTTTATAAGGTAAGACCCATTATTTATAATAACTAAAATCACCCTAATTCTAGTTTAATTATTTCCCATATAGAAAATCTACTCATTTTATTAAACAATGCCATTATTTCATTACAATGGTTGTTTTCATAATTTTATAAAATCAGGAATGGCCTAATCTATTTATCTAAAATTTTCTAGAATTTTTGGGAGCCTCTAAGTATTTCTATAATAAATCTATAGCTATTTCTTTATTTAAATAACTGGTTAAATCGGTGAAAAATGATTAAATCGCATCGGGCTGAGCCAGTGAACGAACCGGCCTAGCAATGGATTCGGCCCATGGCCTGGCCGTGCGCTATGCGTTCCTGCGTCGCGTGGTATACGCCGAAGGCGTATTTTGCAGGCGTGCAACCGCTACCGTGCTGGCGCCGCACCTAGTGCGCGTCCACTTAACCTAACCGATGGGCAAAGGGCCCACTGTCAGTGACTCAAGGCCTATAGATCTCAGCGTGCGCGCGAAGGGTTTTCCTGGCAGGTGGGGCCACATGATAGCGACTCAGCGCGTTTTGGTCCGCACGAAGCTTGGCGTGGATCGAACGGCTCATGGTCGTCGTCTTCCTCTAGACGAGGTGGCGCACAGCGGTTCAAAGCAGGGCAGAGCAGAGCAGAGCGGGCAGGGCAGGGCCACACGGCAGAGAGAGAGAGAGAGAGAGAGAGAGAGAGAGAGAGAGAGAGCCCATTTGGCAGCACAAATTCAAGCAAATTTTGAATTTCAAAAAAATTTTGAAATTGTCCCCAAATTGGGATGTTACAACACACAAATCCATGCAAGACCCTCTGCCCGTGCTAGGGTGGTGGTAGCCTCGGTTAGATTGGTTGCATCGCCCTATAGACCACTTACATTGTGCCTTTGGGTGGCTAGATGCGATCGGTAGTGTTGTCACGATGGTGTGGTCGGCATTCGGTTGAGTTAGTAACGTTGCGTTGCATTGTGGTTGTGGTCCTTTGCATTGCATTGTAGTTTTTTTTTCTTTTGATATTTTTGTTCTACTTGAATGAATTGTTAGAGCCTCGTTCATTTTTGGAATCATAGCTTGATAGATAGGCCCGACCTAGTGGGATTAACTGGGTTGGGCTGTACTATTCATAGAATTTGATTGGCCGGATCGGTCCAACGAACAAATCCATGAAATATAATCCATTCATATGAAGGGTAGAAAAATGCAGTTAATTATCCATTTTTATATACTCTTACTTTATTTTATAATGCATACCTACGAAATATAATCATTTATTTTAATTCTTTAATTTTTTTTGTTAAATGGGCCAATCCACTTTGTAACTAGGCAAGCTTATTTGTAATTGGGCCAGCTCAATTTGAGTTGGTTATGGCACGAACCATGTTTGGACCAAGTCCCAAAACCATTGGTCTGCTAGGCTAGTGTGAAAGCCCGTTGGGCCTTGTCCTGGCCCGGCCCACTTAAGGAGATTAATAGGTAGGGAGGGGGAGGGGAACCCGTAGGTTTTCCCCCAGGGCAAACCGCCGCCGCCACAACCCTCAGCCCGGGCGCCGTCGCCTCACCGCCGTTCAAGTGGCCGCGCCCCTATGCCGTGCCGCCTCGCCGTCGTCGCCTGTGCCCGCGCCTCCGGGCCGTCGTCGCGCCGCCGCCGCCCGTGGCAGCGCCGCCTCCTCCTCTGCGTTGGAGCACAGGGTAGCTCTGCCGTTGCCATGCCTCGCCGGCGCCGTTCGGCGGCCGTCCTTATGCCGCCCACATGCGGCCGACTTCGCCGCCGTCGCCTGCCGCCTCATGGCAGCGCCGCGCTCGCGCCCCGCCATCCGGTTGCAGCGCGGTGGCTGTCTCGTGGTCAGCGCCGCCCGGTGGTCGCCGCCGCCCGTCGATCGTGCCTCGCCGTCTTTGTCAGCCGCCGTCACTGTCGCCGTGCCCGCGTCGCTCTATGCTCAAGGTAACCGCCACCGTTTGGCATTTGTCGTCGATTCGCTTGTAGGTAGTGTTGTGGATGCATTAGGGAAGAAGAGGGAAGATGGAGAAGGATCTAGGGATCTGTGCTAGATAGAAGAGAGGAGGAAGGAGAGGGGCAGCACTGGTTATGGATGGCCAAGATGGAGAAACTAGGGTTTTGATTATTGTTATTGCAAGATTAGAAAGCCTGGCTAGATGAGTTTCTCTTGATATTACCCTGTCCTAGATGATAACACCGTGGGTAATGGAGGATTAGGTTGAAGGGATGCGGTCGTAGTAGATGAGTGTTGTGCAGCGGGTTCGGTCGAGGTTTCGACCTATTTGGAGAATGATTCAGATCTTCGTCATTTTACAGAAAATGTGCGCCTATGTCTTAGCTTTGTTTCGAGTATAAGAACGCAGAGAACGGACAAGCGGTTTTGGAGATGCGTCGATTTTAGTGTTGCTGTCTAGATCTTTACTTTCCCAATTTTCAAGGTTGTGGTGATCCTAGAAGCGTTAGTTTGGAGGAGAGGAATCGTCGATATGGTGTAGTTTATATGTGTTGCCGTCGTAAGATGATGTATTGAGAATCATTATTTTGTGATGTAGGTGTTGGTGTGGGATCGATGTCATCTACGCATCTCAATTCTCATGGCCAAAGGCAAGTATATGTTAAACATATAGCATGTTAATGTGGATGGCCTGTGGTTGTTTTCATTAACTATTTGAGTGATTGTGATATTTATTGTTATTTGATGGTGTGTGAGAGTTGTATGAGAATGGAGGCATTGCATTATTGCACCATGTTGCATGAGCCAGGTCGGTGAGAAAGTCGTATAACTAGTCCGGTGAGGTCGGTGAGAAAGTTATATGACTAATTCGGAGTGCTCTAATACTGCATATGAGCCAGGTCGGTGAGAAAGCCACTTTCGACTAGTCCGTTTCGGTCGGTGAGAAAGTCGAAAGTGACTAGTCCGGAGTGCTCTGGAGGAGACATGTGCATGTGCATTGCATTGCATGAACAAAGGAAAATGTGGAGTGTTGGTATGATTTGATTTGCATGAACAGAGGAAAGTGTGGAGTGTTGGTATGATTTGATAATGGATGGATTTCTTATTGTTATTTTATTATTTTGGTTGTTTATACATATACTTTGCTGAGTATTCCTTAATACTCACTCTTGCTTTATTTGGTTTTTAGGTACTAGTGATGTCAATCATGCATGGGACATGGGAATGTAGCACATCTATCTGAGCACTCACTACCTTCCACTCTAAACTAGTTGATATTAGTTTCTTATGAGTTTATTTAAATAGTCGTCATGTGTATAAGTGAGCATTGCAGTTATGGTAGGATTTAAATTGGTTGATGGTTGATAGAAAATTTATTTGTTCTCTTGTTATAACTGCCTGTCGTGGGTGTCCACTTAAACAAAGGAGATGTTGTCGAAATTTTATAGATTTTGAAGAGTTAGTAGCATTCTGGGTTCTCGAGGAACCGGGGTGTTACAGCTAGGATCAAACTCGAACTACTCCAGCCTGGTTTGGCCCGTCGGCCTCTTCTATGCGATTGTAAAGAAAACAATGAGACAAAATACACTTGTATTCAACCTATCAAAGTCTTAACTTCACCATTTATAATTTTGAATGCTGAATTCTAAAGTCCGACGGACCAAATACATGTGTACTCGCTAGTTATGTTTTTTTTTTTTAATTTTTGTCCCAACGTTTTTTATTTGTTTTATGTTTTTGAAATATATTTGATTTTGCCATTTTAGATGTTAAAACTATTAGAAGTTGAGAAGCTCAATACACTTCTATTTGGTGTCTCAAAACATTTTTTTTCTAATTTATTTTGAATTTGGAATTGGGATAATACGCAACCATATGTTTTAAATTTGCGGTGGCATATGGAGAAACCTCGATTTATCATTGGTAGATATGATAGACTCATAGTCACCATAAAACATATTTGTATGGTGCTCTGGTGACGATTTCACTTTTTCCTAATAATAAATGGAAATGTTCTCTTGAATGTCCTTTTTTCTAGCTAACACAATTGAGAGTTCATCGTGGGACCATACTAAGGTCCTATTTTTTTTCTGTTATCTAACTTATTTGATAAGACCTATCTTCATAGTTACTTATCTTCTTTTAAAATAAAACGATTTGATTTTTTGAATCATTTTTGTTTATAAACTCTAAAATATAAGTTAAACGAAGTGGATCCGACTTTCCAAGTATCTCACGAAGCTCTTGAAATTAGGAATTAAGCTAAATAAGTAATATAATGTAAGCTGAGAAGCACCCAAGCAAACTATACACGCTCCTATGTTGCTTTCACCTCTCATATCAATGAAATGCTTATTTTGCGGTGAAATCCATTGGGCAATGCAGCGTACGCTGTTTCATTGCATCGTCGTTCATTTCCACAATTAAATTGACACCGCACAATTTCGAGCTATAAAAATGCCATCCTTCACGAAATGATCAAATAATGCCACCGAATGTAAGTAGCGTGGCTTACTCAACCAAACCAATGCAAATCATAGGTGATCAAATCAGTTTGGAAGTAGAATCATTAGCTTGGATTGCGACCTTGCATCATTTGCACCATCACGAGAAGTAAACTGACAGCAACGGACGATGTAAACTACAAGCAACCCAACTTATCAAAGAGCAGTAAACACAAGCCATATAAGTGGCATTTTGGAACTAGAGATAAGACTGGGACGATGACAGCAGTCATCAACTCATCCACATCACTTGCACCAGTTGAGAAGATGGAGAGTAAACAGACTAAGGAGATAGCGACATAAAACATGCAGTTTTATTGATCCCAGTTTTAGCTTGGAAAGGGGAAATCGTAAAACCAAATGTCAACATAAAAAGTGAGGTGCTGATGTCAAGATTTTGCCACATAATCATCGCCTTTCAACAAAACGTATTTATCTGCAGTAATTCAACGGCTTTAACTTGACATTCAAGCGAGATATGGTAGCAACTCAGGCTACAGGACAGCAGCATCTCAATTCTCAAGTGACATTAGTCTCAAGCAGCAACACATCTTAGAAAGTGGCAGATTTGCCATCATTTCCATCATACAAGAAGCTAACAAGTGTCAAAAGCAAATTACAATAAAGACATGGCAACCAATATAAAATGTATAAAAAGCATAATTTGCACATATAGACTAATACGTATAGTTTCTTCGGTAGTCAAATGTGTTACTTACCAAATGCCAAATGAGTACAACGCTCGATGCAACAGGGTCTTCTCTATGCTGTCAACTAACCAGAAGCATGGACAAGAAGCACTCGTTAGACAATTCTTCAGAACAGAACCCAACTTATAACATATCTCTCAGTCGATTTTGTACGCCGTTGATCAAACGTCTCTATAGGACATATAAAAGATCTAACAGTATAATCTAGCTATGTAAAAATCGACTGAGACTTATTTAAAAATCAGTCGTCTGAGAAGCAGCAAAACCGTATTAATATATTATTAATGATGGCAGACAAATCAGTTTGTACACACAGGATTTTGAAAAGAGCAAATCAGAACCAGTAAGCAGACAATGAATAACGAAAAAAATGAAGCATCTATAAATCCAAAAAAAATTACAAAAGTGAAAAATATTGTGACATTTAAATCATCAATAACAGTCAGCAGTTCATTTATTCAAATTGCACAAGTACAGAACAGATAAATTATAGGGAAATAAAAACCACTTACCGACGAAACCATCACAATTATTACATTAAACGGGAGGAGAAAGGGCGGAGCCATCATCTTAACTTGTGTATGTATTAATTGATATATAGTAACTAGTGGACGGATTCGAAGCCAGCGAGGAAACAAGTATTAGTGAGCAGTGTTAGCCTTGAGATCAGGGTTGAGGCTGTCTCCAACAGGAATCCCTAAATCTTATCCCCTATAGCTCATATACAGGCTCCCTTTAAAAGAGAATTGTATAAGGGGAGGAGAGAGAACCCTTACACATAAGAGAATAGAGAGAAATCCTCTATTTTAGGGAATCAAATAGGAAATGCTGTTGAAGCAAATAGGGGAAGAATCCGTCCCCTATTTTGGGGTAGAGAGTGCTTTAGAGGAGCCTGTTGGAGATAGCCTAAAGGATAGAACGCTGTTCGTTACGTGTGATCAGGGTTAAAGGTTCTGTTCTGTTTTGCTGAAATCTCAGATTCTCAGCATGTGAGTCTATATATGATCTAGCCACCACGACAGACGGCACCACGCTTGAGGGCACGGCTCTTTCACAAACCTTTTAAGCAGTAAAACCTGAGGGTGCAAGAAGAACATGCACAGATGTACAGGTAAGGCCCTGCCTATCCCGGCCACCCAAATCAGGCATTTGAGGAAATTTGCGTTGATTTCTTGGTTTAAAATAAGGGATTTTTTTAATATTTTATATTTCTTTTCTGAGTTAAATAAAATTTTTTATTTATTAAAATTAAATAAATTGGCTCCTCCCGCACGCCCGTTGATATGATGGGAAAAAACCACGACACCAAATCCATTGGTTGAAATGCTGGTTAATCAGGCCAGACGTTTCAAACGGTGTGTTTTTCATCGTACCAACTACCGTCGATTGAATGGGCTGGTATGAGATCGGGAACAAATCCCACCGGTTGAAATGATGGCCAATCAAGCCAAACCAAATCCCTCCATTTGGATATGCGGGTAATACGGACGATCCAAATCCCACCTTTTAAAATGGAGGGTAATAGGCCCAACCTTGTTGAAAGATGTATAATCCTTTGGTGTAGGCGAGGCGTTGTGGCTCGTTTAACCCAAATGTGTAGATTTCAAGTTTCAAGCGATGGATGCAGTAGTTTTATTATGGCTAGTTAACATGTTGGCATAAGTGACAAAATTACCAACGTTGGCCGAAAAATTGTGTGAACATATGAAAACATGCATCACACGTACCCAATTCTTCACAGGATGATATTATTGCATTAGGTGGTTCGATCATGTAAGCCACTATGAAAATTACAAAACAGATAATGGTAATAATGTTTGAAATGACGAGTGCTGCAGTTTTATTATTACCAGCTAGCACGTTTCGCGCGTATGTGGCAATTTACCTCTGTTGGTCAGAAAATTATGGAAAAATCAACAACCTATGTCACACCTAAGTCTTCATACGATGTTATGCAATAGGTGGTTCGGTCCCTGTATACCTTTACAAAAATTGCAAAACAGGTAAATAGTCATAATTGCATCACAACTACTAATTGCGTTATACAAACAAACCAATTACATGGTGCAGTCAAATAGTGACATGTATGATGCACATAACATTCTACCCTAGCAGTGCAACGTATGTAAACCTAATATGCCTTAAGGATATTAAAAATGTAGTGGAACTCTACTCTAATCAATCTACTAGGTGCACCGCGATATTGTTTCTTCTCAAAGGCTCTAGGCCATGTTGCCCTAACTCTAGCAACCCTCTTGTGCTTTCTTGCATGCTCTGACTCACGCTCATAGGCCTGTTGCTTCCGGTCGCCTCCCTTTGTGCTCGTAACTCTTCTCTTCCTCTTGGTCATCATGACACTGCTCCTCCGTCCTAGCTCTCCAAGACGCCACCTCCCTTAACATTTCATGCTCCTGTTGGGTGTTTGCTCGGTGTCCAAATACCACAGGAACTCGCACAATAGAGGCTACAGACGGTAACCACAATTAGATAAGCTCGTGCGGCAATATATTTGTTAGGCAAATGCAACTACAATCAGTAACTTACAGGGTACTTGCCCTTCCTCTTCATCTCGTTGGTTTGGTTGTGCGCGTAGTTAGCACATTCAATACCTTCAACCATAAGTGTAGCACATGTCAAAAGACTTCATGAGAATACAAAGATCCCTGCATAGATACAATGGTTGCCTGAAGGCCATCCAGGACGGCTTCCTTTTGGCAATCCCTTGGGGGCAAGGGGAACTGCATGACACCAAAGGTTTCTTTTATTCTCTTCCCTCTTTTGTTCTCTCCTATTTTTGGCCTTTCGTTCCCCTTCTGCCTCTTTGTTGTGATGGTTTCAGTTGTCTGGTTAGGATTTAAATAGCCATATTGCCCAAACAGCTGAAAATAGATACTGACTACCCCAACGGATATTGACTCCCCTCCGACGTGTACTGCTCGTGAGTTAATGTGATTGCTGCTTTTGTGGTGGTAGGCCAAGTAGCATAGAGATCGGTGCTAGACAATTGAGTTAATGTTCCCGCGACTTTCGCAGTGATAGGTCACATCGCATAGAGACGTGTGTTGGGTAGCTGAGTTAATGCGGCCCAAGCTTTCATAGTGATAGGTCACATTGCACTGAGACAGATGGTGGACCGCTGAGTTAATGCGCCTGCGAACTTTGCAGTGATAGGGCACATCGCACTGAGACGGGTGGCGCACAGTTGAGTTAATGCTCCTGCAACTTTCGCAGTGATAGGCCACATCGCATAGAGCGGGGTACTGGACAGGTGAGCTAATGTGGTCCATGCTTTCATAGTGATAGGTCATGTCGCACAGAGATGGGTGTCGGACAATCGAGTTAATGCGGCTCAGGCTTTTATAGTGATAAGTAATGTCGCACAGAGAGGAGGGGTGGACATGTGAGTTCCTGTGCCCTAGCTTTTGCTATAAATAGGTAGAGATGACATGTTTGAACCATAATATAATTTGAAAAGGAGATAATGACAAAGCAAGAGTATTACTACATGTTGTAGCCTAGTACATTGGTGGATGATAGGTAATGATTGGTAGAGTCGTGAGATAATAACAGAGATACATAGTGTAGCATCTTACGGTGTTTGGTTTGGAAAGTGACATAGACAAGTGCACCAACGAATAGTGCATGAATAGTTTGGTTTTAAGTCTGGGTTCAAAGTGGCCATATTACCTACGAAAGATCCTTCGTCGACATCACACTTCATTGTTCGGCCTTTTCGGGTAGTGGCAACCACATAAGTATGCTAAGTTGGTACATAGAGGGTTCACCTTGTATCGTGGGTCAACAACAACTTCTGTTCGTTGCAACGCCATCTCTTCTGCCCTCGTGATAGCCTTTAGAAGGTATCACAATTGATTTATGCATGCATGGAGATTGTCTAGGTTGGTCAATGCAGCCATCGGAAATGGATCATCCATCTATTTCTTAAAGCCCTAACCCGCTTCCTGCGAGATACTGAGATTATTTACTGACATTATACATGTGAGTTTGTTAGTATGGATGGTTTATGCACCTCAAACATTGCGCATCGGTAAAACCTCTGGCCTGTGAACCCACCTACAGGTTAGTCAAATATGTGCACAACCATGTCGAGCTCATGCCATCACTTCAGCCAACCTTGATAGAACTCAAGATCACATAACAGTAATATGCCTTACATATAACGGGCGAGTCTAAAGACAGTGCATGTGATTGAATACCTGGTCCATACGACTGCCACCATCTAGGTAGGACAAACGGATGAGTCGAAGTATGCCCACTAGCCATGACCTGCAAGATAATACTACAAAACAACCCTTATATAGGGGTGTTGCATTCGATTACCTAAACGTAGAAGAGCTGAAGCATGGATGCATAGCGCCTCGCGAGGCTGAAAGGTAATGTGCATGACGTTTCCTCGGTGATAGGTCACAACGTACAACGAGGCATGACATAGAGGTAATGCGCACTAGCATTTTCCCAATGAAATATCACTCCAAGTAAGGTAAAACGCTTTTCATAGTGCCTGGTCAAGTCGAACAGAGAGCGTTGGCAAAGGGATCATATCACACAGGCAGGTAGTGGCGTGTGCACGATGCTCGAAAAAAGATGCACATAGACTAGTTAAAAAGATTCATATTGTCTGCCATAGTTTCGTAAAAAATATATAAAAATGTGTCCACAACATATGGGCCCAAAAGGGAAAGAAAACTACTCACGAGCCCTCTTGTGGCAGATCCCCCAAATGGTTCCCTCGGCCTATAGACCACGTCGACCTCCACGATCCCGTCCCTGAGCAAGCTAAGTGCTAGGGAAGGTGAAGCGATCAGGTGGGCCCACATTCCACTAAGCACGACTCTATAGTTGAGATGTAACATATGCGGCTGGGATGACTGAGTGTGGTGGTGGTGCGTGTGTCAACTGTGTAGGTCCTAGCACGTCAGCATGAACAAAGTATCTATCAACATCCAAGTGGAGCTCATTCAAATCGTCGGGTGCACCAACCTCTAGGCTATCCTAGTTTGCAGGGGCAAGAAATACAAAATAGTTTCTCAAAGAGTGAATAAAATTTGACGACAAGTAGGTAAATAATGTATTTGCGAAGTTTACCTATGACATCGGAGGCAGTGTTGGCCACAGGCTGCGGATGCCACACAGTCTGCAGTGGTGTTTCCTAAGAGGAGGGGCCAGCCTGGTCGACGTTCGGGGACCGTACAACCTGACATGGTGGCTCCTATGAGGACAAGCTTGCCTGGTAGAACTACGTCTGCCACGCAGTTTGGAGTAGTGTCCCCTGAGAGGACTACCCTACCTTGTTGAAGTACAGCTGGCTCTACTACGATGTCCTTGGTCCTCGGACTCCCAACATTACGGTGTGTTAAAAAATGTAAATTTAAATGAAAACTGTATGAGGGTTATGGGTTACCTGGTGTGCTAAAGATGGGCATCACCTAGGGTAGTGACATCGGTCTCAACTGGAAACGTGCGATAGAAAGTTAGGCATACAACTCGCCCCTCATTCACCCATCTCCTCTGGAAGGACTCCGCTAACTCCGCCATGGTCATCTCAAAGTTGTTTTGCAACCGATCTAGCATGGACATTGCATTAGCATTGCAAAATTAGCCAAAACCCCTAGACCCTTGTATTGCCCCGTCTACCCAGTAGTCGGTGTTAGTTCTAATCTCGATATGGTAACCATATTCTGTCTAGTTTCTATAGGACTAGATTTATCTATAACTAGAAGTACTAGAGATAGAGTTCATTTAGAATTAATAGTTCTAATTTGAGTAGGAGTCTTGTAATTTTCTAGCGTAAATAGAGGGCCAAGGGCAAAGAAAAATGTGCAAGAGTAGCACCGGAAAAATTCTTCTCGTGTTTCATATGTGTGTTTGTGTTTGTTGATGCAATGTCGTTATGAGTTCAATGTGTAAGTGCGAGTATTGAGTACATGCATGCGTGTTCTGGTTGAGATAAGACGAGACGAGGTACAAACCACATATGGCGAGATAGTTTCTGTAACACCCAAATTAACCCAAACCAACAAATTTGATCAAATTTCGGCCAAATTAAAATTTGAAAATGTTCTTTGGATTGAGCTTTAGCTGGGCCGTTTTTGGGCCGAATTTTGGCCCAGCTTACTTCTCCTCCCTGTTTCTCTCTCCCTCCCGCCGATCTCTCTCTATTCCCTGGTGCCGCTCGCCTCTCTTTCTCTGCCTCGGTGTCGATCACCTGTGACCATGCAGCACCGTGGCTTAAGCACGTGTCGACACCTAGCTCCCCACCGCTCAATCTTGCCGCGCTGGCACCACCGAGCCTCGGCTCCGCCGCCTCGTCGATATAAAAACGCCGTCGTCGCCTTGGATTTCCTCTTTCCTTTGTTTGCCTCCTTCGGTCCTTCCCGAACGCTTCGGCCCCTCCCCTCCATCCATGGCGACCCACTGAGCTCGCCAAGCAACGCTAAAGCCGCCAGAATCGACGTACTGGCCGGATTTGCTCGTCGGACCAAAAGGGTGCCGAAACCGTCTCCGTCGATTCCTTCCTCCACGATACGATTCAGTCCAATTCCTTCCGCCCATAGATCCTGCTCTAGCTTACGCACATTTCCCCTAAATTAATTTGGCAAGAATCTCGCCGGAGCGTGCTTGCCGCCGTTGCTCTATTCGGTGCCGTAGCGGGGTCGCACGTTGCCGAGTGTAGTTAAAACCAACTGCGCTACGTCCGCTCCAAGGCAACGGTGAGCATGCTCTTGCCCTTCCGTAGCTAGCCCGCCCTTTTATTTTGGTAGTGTCGCATTCTAGCGCCGACGCCATTAAAGCCGAGTTGTTCCGCCGCCGCCATCAATGGCGCCGCCGCGTCTGGTCACCATAGGTCGTGACGAGGGCACCAGTAGATGCGCGTCGTCCTGTTGAACCCGTAAGTAGCATCTACACTCGTCGGCATAGCCCCTAGCGCCGGTGAGCCTCAGATTTTCCTTCGGTTGCCTGTGTTGGCGAGGGGAAGACGACAATGACATCATCATGATGTCATCAGCTCTAGCGCCACGTGTACGTGGGTCACTAACAGCAGGGTCACCAAAGGCGTGCCGCGCTTCATGGTGGGCCGAGTTGGCTCGATGGGCGTCTCGGTGATGGTGCTACTCGCCCGTCTTTGGGCGCCCATGCTTCCCCGCTATGCATAGTGACGAGCTTGACCCATTACTTTTCCAACTGTTTTCTATGATTTTAACTGATTTAAAATATCCTAAAAATTCATCCTTAGTCTTCCTAAATATCTTAACAATAGCACTTCCGCTTAGGATTGATAACGAGCTAGCATTTCTGTATATAAATTTTAGTTTGAATAAATATTAAATCTGCAATCTCTTTCTTTTATAGATGACCCTGCTCCAGAAGAAGCATTTACGAACGCAAGTCAAGTGCAATCCACTGATCACCAAGGTGAGCTAACACCCTAACTCATTCTTCTACCCAGTTTTAATAAATTGTCTTGATTAAGATATAAAAGTGCATGCTCGATCTAATTTTGAAACCGCCTATCTTGTTATTCATGATGTAATCATGCCTTGTCATTGTTACACTTGTTTGACATACATGATTCCTTGATATCATGATTACTTGATTGTCCACATATTCAATAAAAATGTTTAGACTTGCTAGTCTTGGGTAAAAACTGTTTAGATTTGCTTAGGTCATACTAATTTAATCGGGTATCCAATCCCGCACTGGTGAGCCAAAATTCAGCAGTGGACACAATGACAATATACACATGTTCATAATGGATTTTTCTCTGCATGTGTTCATGAGAAGTTGGTTTGGGTTATGGGATAATGTTATGTGGTTAACGGGAAACGGGATTGGGAATGATGGAAAAGGGAGATGGGCAGGATGAACCCAGAAGCGATATCTGTGTGATATCTATCTATGTAATAGATAAAAAGGAGAAGGTGTAATGTCCAGGCGGAGTATGGGCTCGCCTAGAGGGGTGCATATGTGTTTTGCATAGCGGGAAGTCGCTGACCTTTTCTCTATGTGAGAATTGGTTCCTAACACCACAACGTGTGGCCATCGCGCGGTAGCGCAAGATTGGTGGTTTGTGTAATCTTAAGCCAACCTGAGGGGAAGGTGAATTAGGCCATCACTTGTGTAGTGATCTGACCCTATCCATCGGGGTAGACTATAGGGACAATGCCATCCGTTGAGCGGCATGTCAACCGGAAGGGTGGTATAGGTCACCAGCTCGCCGGAAATGATGGTGTGGTGAAAGAAGATGGGATACGGAAATGGTTTGTAGAGGGTGCCTATGTGGCTTGAATAATGAATTTTATGATCTTTTAATATAATCTCTGCTTGACATCGTTTTGGAGATGTCTTTTTCTAAAATGGCTTGGTATAGGCTTTCTATATGTATGTTAATTAAAAAATTTGCTTTCCACAGAGTAAACAACCTTAACTCCACCATATGGCCTATATCACTAATATGCATTAAGGACGGTGTTAACTTGCAAGTGCGCGCACTTACCCTCGCACCCACTCACAATTTTTAGATTATGGAGATCCGAAAGATGGTGATTATGCATGTCATAAAGGAGATCTAGCGTTCAATGATCACGGCGAAACATAAGCTCTCCTACAGTCTGAGTCACATGCATAGCTGGGATTCTCATATGTAAATCAAAGTCAGCCTTCCGCTAGCAAACGCTCTTTTGTTGTAATATAAACAACTTTATATCACTTTTGGTTGTATCAAAATACTAAACTTGGTTAGAATACCCTGTTGTAATAAATTTCTGATGTTATTGTATGAGATGATCCAGCTATATAATGGGAGGCACTAGTATACTGGTCTAAGGACTAGCGCAGTTTCATAGGACAGGTTTCAAAGCTAAGCAAATTTGAGGCCCCGTTAGAGCTAGTATCAGAGCATACGACTGTAGAAAACCTAGAAATGGCCAGTGAACTAAGGATTTTTTGCTTACACTAGTTCGCTTTCAAATTACGTTCCACTTACAGTCTCGACTTGTATCATATTTTTGTAAACCTCATCACTTAAATGCTTGATCGCTCCGTTGACTTGATAATGCCATCATACAATACTTATTGTCCTGTTTTATTAGGATGTGAGATTTCATCATGTTCATGGGCAAGCATGTTGCAATCGGCATTAATTTTTATAAGAAATGTCATTCTGATTCACATACTTATTTTTCTCCAACCTTATTACTAATACAAGGTATAACTCTATTCCTTGTAGATGTCTGACATGGTATTCAACAGTATGATTCCACTGTGGGCTACTTGGTTGGGCAGCGTAGCGAGTACTTGGAAGCTTTTCAGCATATGGCTGCTGCTCTGGGTTTCACCGAGCTTCCTCGAAACTTTTGGACTTCAGTGAGCGCGTTGCCCAGGCCTAGCTATATAGTGGAGGTCCGGATTTATCACGAATATCCGCACATCCTGACGTACAGCTTTCGCACAGAGACACCAAGAGATCATGTGGAGTATGCTATCAATAATGCTGCTTCTTTAGCATTAACAAGGTTAAAATCATTAACATCTGAATCTTAGTTCGCATATATCTCATCTAAGTAAATGGATATCTAAGCAAAATGCAAAATTTCAATATATTCGGTGAACACAAGTTTGTTTCGTCAACCTAGATGCTGTAGATTTTGATGTCTTAAATATGTTTGCAGGTAATGCACACAATATACTAGAATTTATATAACGTGTACATTTAAATATGTTGGCAGTGGTTGAGAACAATTTTATGTACACTTTTCTTAAAAGGGACATCCCCTCAAAAGTCTCAGGCCACTGGCATTTTTTTATTGTAGGTATCAAGGTTGTTAGGGCGGTAAAGCGACCCGCGGCGTGCTAGGACCTTTTTACCTCTTAAGCGCTTAAGGCGTAAAGCGAGGCGACTTCATAGACACATGTATAAGGCGAATAAAAGCAACCAAATTGCAACATAATAAGATAGTTCGCACCACATAGTTTTGCACCACATTATTATGACAAGTTCACAAACTAGCACACATGATAACTTGTAGTCTCAAACCATCTCTCATCTAGACATAATCATCCATCAAATCATTATTGGTATTAGTTGCTTGCGCATCTTCTCCTCCACCTTCTTCAGGCTCCATGGGATCTTCATCATCACTACAGACATCGTCATCATCATTCACTAATTCATCTTCATAGTCATCCATTTGGACCCCTTCTTCATCATCTTCCTCT
This sequence comes from Raddia guianensis, assembly GCA_036346415.1. Classification (NCBI taxonomy): domain Eukaryota; kingdom Viridiplantae; phylum Streptophyta; class Magnoliopsida; order Poales; family Poaceae; genus Raddia; species Raddia guianensis. Next base: position 24,000,508 of record CM070544.1, read on the forward strand.
TCTACGTCTTCTTCCCCCACTTCTCGCGCTCTCTTCCCCTTCCTCTGGTAGACGATGTTGTAAGACCCCGATTGGTTACGAGCTTTCCTAGGGAGGTTGCGGCCTTGAAGATAGCTTGATGCACCAATAGCTTCATCAACATGATCCCAAGTAACACCATCATGACCTTCAATTTGGTTGGATGAGGAAACCCATTCATTGTCCCAATCAAACTCATCCAATACCAATGGGTCATAAGCTTTGCTCCCCTCCTCACGCCTCTTGTGAAATCTTTCAGCCATCTTACTATTGTAAGACACATACACCAAGTCATTTAGATTCTTATGCTCCAACCGGTTTTTTTTCTTGGTATGCATCTACATAATATTCAAAGAGAACATGAGGTCAAGCCCATATGCGCAAAGTCTAATGATTCACTCACAAAGACTTTCATGTTCGAAGGTGCTTCAATTGCGCTCACAACCGGATGATGAAGCACAAAGACTAATGATTCGTCTTGCAAACCTATGTAGCTCAATGCATTTTGCACCATATGCACGCCACCAATCGACTAAAATATAAAACAAAGTCAAATTAGCATGCAAAGAACAAAAATAAGCATGCTGAAATTTACAGACACTTACTAGGATTTCTTGTCTCCGCAAGTTGGATTGCCATTTTGCTTGCAAAAACTCCTCTTTGACTCTCATACTGAACTGCTTGGCTATCAATAGTCTCTAGAAGAGCTGGACCTTCCACCATCTTTGAAAGACATTCATTGAAATCACTTCTAATGAGAGCAAGAGTCTCTTCATTTTCATCACTCTTCCTTAGGAGGGCATAAAACTTTCCGGGGTTCAAGAAGAGAGCGGCACCATACAATGGGGTGCACATTTGATCCTTCCAACGCACATCTATGATAGTCAAGATGCGCTTGAGTAAAGACTTTTTGTTTTGAGTGGAGAAAGATTTCATTATTTGCTCTCTTGCAAGAGTTATTAAACTCTTTACCTCTGGCATGGCAGACATCTCATCACCATCAACCACCCTTAGCAACTTAAGGAGTGGTAGTGAAGCTCTAATGCAATCCTCTACTTGGTTCCAATAGCTAAGGGTAGTCACAGTAGCACGTGCCCTTATCTCCGCCTCTGTTTTAGCTAACTTGCTTGAAGTCCACTCCATGCTTGAAAATAGGCTTTGCAAAGCAGCTTTATGTTTGTGCAAACTTGTCAATGTGAGAAAGGCAGTAGCAAACCTAGTGGTAGCAGGTCTCACAATATCCAACCCTCCTGTCTTCTCCCTCATCTGACTAAGAAGCCTCGAATGCCTATAGATGAATGTGGTGAGATGGCGAGCTTGTGCAATAGGCTTCTTAAATTCCTCCAACTCTCCTATGCTTTCCAACATAAGGTCCAAGCAATGTGCAGCACAAGGAGTCCAATATAGTGTGGGAATCCTCTCCATGAGTAGCCGACCTGCAGCTTTGTAGTTAGCACCATTATCGGTCACCACTTGAACAACATGCTCTTTGCCAATTTTCTCAATTCTTCTCTCTAAAAGGTTGGCAAGCATTTGTGCATCATGCACCTCACTAGAAGCATTAACTGACTCCAAGAAGAAAGTCCCCTCGGGACTATTGGCAAGGAAGTTGATCAAATGGCGACCCCTCCTATCTGTCCACCCATCTGACATTAGGCTACAACCATATACCTTCCATGCCGCCTCATGCTTCAACTTGAGGTCGTCGATTTTCTTGACAGCCTTCTGAAGTAAGGGCTCACGCATCTCATGGTAGCTAGGAGGCCTATACCCAGAACCGTACTGCGCAATGGCCTCCATAGCTATCTCAAACTATCGTGACCGTACAAAATTGTAAGGAATGCTACACTGGTAGAATGCCATTGCTACCTCCATATTGACAGCTTCTCTTTCTTCCTTGGTCCTCATACAAGACTCGATGCTTGTTCGAGAAGGACCCTTGGCATGCCTTTGCTCTACCACCTCACGTGGTGTCAATCGGACCTTGGCACTAATTGACTGTTTTGGAGATGGAGCTGGAGCCTTGAACATCAAAGCACTTTGCCTTCTTTTAGAAGCTGTCCCTGAACTTGGTTGCACATTGGACTGTGAAGAGGGTTGGGATTCCTTGCTACACTCAACTTCGGTGCTCTCATTCTCATTGGCATCATCTAGAAAGATAGGACGACCCCTCTTATTGTTGAGCAAAGCTTCTCTCATCTCCTTCATGATGGCACTATTGGTGTTCTCACATTTTTGCACATCACCAAAGCCTCCTGCAAGATGCTCCTTGTACCTCTTTATCCCTCCGGTTACCCTCTTCTTGCATAAAGTGCATCGCACATAATCCCGATTTCCAATCACATCCCAATAGCCATACTTCCAACCCGGATCACTGCTTTTTGGCTTTCGTTTAGGATCGGTCATAGGGTCATATCCACTGGCTTGAGAAGATTGAGCTTCGGTGCTCCTCGCCGGTTTGACCATCACTTGCCATATCGACTACAAAGGCGATCAAGCGGCGAAGATTAGCTTTAGCACTAAGCCACTACTACAAGCGGCGGAGAGGCGGCGGCTAGCACTACATAGCACACGATGGCTATACAGTAGCACTACATAGCACACAAGCAGACAAAGACATTAGCACTACATAGCACCACGATGGCTAGCTAGCGGCGCGGCTTTGGGGCGCGGCGTGGCGGCGGCGTGGCGTGGCGTGGCACGCGATGTGGCGGCGGCGTGGCAAAGCGTGGCGGCGGCGTGGGCGGCGTGGCGCGGGCGTGGCGTGGCGTGGCGTGGCGGCGGCGGCGGCGTGGCGGCGGCGGCGGCGCGATCTATCGAAGGAAGGAGGAAGAAGAGAGGAACGGAAGAACCTATCTTTGGTATGTGCGCCGGCGGCAATGGCGGCGGCTAGGACGGTCTGCTTGTCTGCTTTCATGCGATAAGGCGCGGCGGCGCTAGGACGGTTTATTTGGGCCACGACCCTAGGGTTTACCCAATGCCCTCTTGTTTATTTGGGCCTTCCCTACCAGGCTACCTCACACTCACGCTATATGGCGCCCGCTTCATCCCATAAGGCGTCGAAGAGGACGCCCTGGACGCCTTAGCGACGCCTTGGACGACTTACGGACGCCATACGCTCAATTTGTAAAGCGTCCCGTGAGGCGTCCAGGCAAAACCTTTTTAGCGCTTAAGCGACGCTTAATGGACGCCTTAACAACCATGGTAGGTATGGAACTAATACATAAAGAATACATACAGAAAAGATATTAAATACATTAACAAAGTATAATAAGCAAGTCAGGGCATATAAAGTTATTGACATAGTTCAGAAAGAGAAAAGGGTAATATTTACAAATCAGCGGTGCAGCCAGGAGCAGAAGAGGAAACAGGAAGCAATGTTATTGTGCTTGCATTTCTCCTTCAAGCACAAGAGGAGCCAATTCAATTCCATGTGAGAACAAATCCTTCTCCAGGACCTTGGCATTTTTAAAATGCAACCCGACCATTCCTACATTAAGGGCTGCTTCTATATTTACCATCCTGTAGTGGCAAAATTCCAAACAGAAGTTACAAAATACAAATTTACTGCACAGCAATAACCAGAATTAACTATAAAAAAATAACGAACCTGTCATCAATGAAAATGCAGTTTCCTGGATCAATGTTAAGATGATCTACGGCATGAAGATAAAAATCAGGAGAAGGTTTGCGCTTTCCTGCAAGATGTGATGAAGTAATAAGTTGAAGATTAGAGGCAGCATTTTATTTAATAGATTCAGACCAAACGGCAATCTCGTAGAATGATAATGATCGAGCATGAAAACAGAACAAGTGCATTATCTCTTCAATACTTAGCTTCAAACATACAATGGTTCAAACAGAATTAGTTTATACGTAAACTAATTAAGCAATTCCAACTTCTGAGGTTAGGAATCTCAAAAGAATAGTTCCAAGTCCCTGATCAACAAGATGGCATAAAATGATACATCACCAACAACCAAAATCTTGCTTCAGTATCAGGATGAAGAAATTATAGTCCAAAAGAATAAACTGTTGTCTATCGGTATCAGTAAATATTCGCTGCCACAAAATGGTTATGCAGCCAAAAAGAAATTGTAAGGTCAACATTGATGGATCAATATATCAAAACTATAAACCTGTTAAAAGTTGGCAGCACAATCAGATGGACATACTGTAAGCTTTTCTGGACTCCTTTGGTCATTCAAAAGTTGAAGAAAGAACTGAAACTCTTAAATTAGAAGATTTATATTCTGCTCATAGTAAATTTCTGGATAAACAGTTGGTACCTGGACTACCACATTCGAGCTAAATTGGTCTTTACGGTACAAAACTGTTTAAGGTTATCTTTTATGAGTAATTTCAGTTGATGTGGCGTTCACGTGATGATTTTAATCAGCATAGTACCAAGGGTGGACCTGGCAATCCACATGACACAAAATCATCTACATGGACGTCACATTAGCAAAATCCACTCATAAAAGATAAAACAGGTTTGACTAGTCATTAGTTAGGCCAAATTGGCACGGTTTGACAATTTGAGGAGCAATCTCACTCGATTTTGTACCACAAGGAACAATTTGTCTGAGACACGATAGTTCAGGACCAAATCAGCACTTTTTCCTAATTTCTCCACTTGTGAACGAACATGCAGAGACTAATCCCGTAGCATGTAAAATAAGAAATCATACTCTTAAAGATAAAAAACTCTTAATAAATATCTGCATTTCATACATAAGTATTACCAATTTGACAAGAACAGAATGTCCATGACAAGAACTTTGATAGTCTTAACTTCTCCTCAACCAGCTGGTACCTACAAGAACATACCTCAGGAACAATAGTTCGGCACAGATGTGTTAAGGAAGCTGAACTCACCACACTGGATAATTTGTAAAAGCATGCACTTCATAGTTATTTTGCTTCAAACTGCAAAGAATGTCTTCAACTCCATCAATGTATTCATATGCATTCACCATGCATTCTTTTAGACCTATAGGGCACAAAAAATGGATTCAAAACAGAAACCTCTTCTATCCAAGATAACAGTATAGTAATTAAATGGTGTTTGTGGAAGACATATATCAAAATAAATGTTGGCAACCAGACGGTCACTAAATTATGGTTTTATATCTATTATTGAAAATATACTAAAGTAGGCAACTATAAATTGTGAGATAATTCATAATTTTAAGATATTAAATTATTCTTTGACGACAATGATATATTGCAGTCTGAAGAGGAGCGATATGTACCCTCAACAGCAATTTTACTTTGACATTCTCACCTTCCAAGTCAAAGGATCTGCCATCAATGAAGAACTTTTTGGCCAGCTCATTCTGAAAGAAGCAAATAGAACGACAACATAGTGATTTGCTCATGTTCTATTAAGGGGAAAGTGGGGTATTCGAATGCCGGCTGATAGAAATTGTGAACAAGCTTATGTATTCCTAAAGAAGAAGAAGAAATATTAGTACAGATAGGAGAGAATTATCAGTAAAGGAGCATTCTCTTAAATTCATCTCTGGTCACAATTTAAGCATAGACTAAAGGAGAATGAAAACTAGGAGCATATTAGCCATTTCCAGATTTTGCTGTTGTCACCATACATATACACCAAAGGAGATGATTGCAAGCAAGTACAGGGTAGTCCTTTTGCTGATGCGTTTTGAAATAAGCATGTTGTTTTAACAGTGCTTACATGTTTACATAAGCCCCTCCAGAATACTTTTAATCATGTTTTCTTCCTCTATAAGTGGCCATGTCGCACCAGGGTAGTAGGGCTAATAAAAAGTCAGGCAGTGTATTGCCTTGTGCAGAATAATATAGAATTTTGATCAATTCATGTCTCCTTCTCATACATACAGTTTTGTTTTATTAAATGAATGACAATTCGTCATACTTGTGAATTTTACCTTGTTTGTGTCCATGTCTAAACAATATCACATGATCTAAACGTTTCCTTCCTTTGATGAGTGTTCATACATAAAAATTACAATTATAAGTAAGCTAGTGGATATCAGAATGTAAGGACTATGAAATAAGGTAATGAAGAAACCATGTCTACCATGACCCCTGGTGGCCTCTAGCAGCCGCAACCCACTTAGTTAGTCCACTTCAACATTGCCCAACTCGTGACCCACTAGAGGAACCCAACCATGGCTGCCCATACAACTAGGGTAGAAAGCCCAATCACCCAAATACTAATTCAATGGAGGAAGACACACTCTCCAATTCAAGATGGCATCACCCCTCACGGTGAGCAAGGTGGGACTATTCCGTAGTCATAACACATCCCCTCCCTACCGTTAAAAAAAACACATCCCCTACCTTTGAGCAAGACTCTGACACCACTTTTCATGACCCCTGGTGGCCCCTAGTAGCCATAGCCCACTCAAGCAGTGCACTTCAACATGGTCCACTAGGCCCATGGGAGAGACCCAACCTCGAGTGCCTATACTTATATCTGGTGACCCCTAGCAGTCAAAGCCCGCTCAAGCAGCCCACTTCAACATGATCCACTAGGCCCATGAGAGAGATCCAACCTTGAGTGCCTATACTTATTTCTGGTGACCCAACCTTGAGTGCCCATACAGCCGGGGTAGAGGGCCCAATCACCCTAAAAGACTAGTCTAATAAACGCACCGTTACCCTTTTATGGTGGCATCCCCCCCTCCGCTTGAGCAAAGTGCCATCTTTTGAGGTGATTAGTCCCTCTGCTGGGGCTGTATTGGGCCATGTTGAAGTGGACCACCTGAGTGGGCTACGGCAGCTAGGGGTCAACAGGGGTCATGGCAATGTCTTGCATGAATCAGCCGCAATTCAAGATTCAAGAATAAATTAGTACAGCCCTAAATGCTTATGGTTACACACTCCAGGATTATGAATGGATTTCACATCAAACATTTAATCCTATACCATGCAAAATCAAACATTGAGACAGACCACTAGCATGAATAACATCTATAGAAGTACGACACATCAATTAGATGGGTAATAAGTAAAGCTGCGAGAAGTCCAACCTCGTCAATCAGTCCCATCTCAAATTCAGACCATGCTGTTGGATGTTTGCTTTCTAGGAGTTCCTTCATGGACATTCTACAAAAAAGTATTAGTTCAACACTTCAACTAGAACTCAGAAAGGTCAAAGGTGTGGAACACAAGTATGGCTAGGAAGTAACACAAGGTAATGCAAGATAAGATAAACAGTGGAGTAAGAACATACAAGAATTTGCACCGGTAGTTTAACAGATTCACAGATGACAAAACATGAGGGTAAACGCAATCTTCTAGGAATAGTTTTCAACTCATAGCTACAATTAAGCTGGCTATTTCACTTCCGTTCCGCAATTGTGAATTTTAAGTTCGTGGGTCAATTTGGTCAACTCAGGTGGAGGGAAATAGCTGCTAACAGGGTACTCTCAATGAAGTGGCCAAAATGGCATGATAAGGATAATTATTTCTTTTAGAGTGGCAGATAGAGGATTGCAACCTTCAGAGTGGAAATTTGAAATAATCAGTCTTTAGGGTGGCAAACAGAGGATTTCCCGTTTTACGTACTCCTGTTATTCAATAATGAAACTCATTTTGCAATCCTTCAGTAAAATCGCAGCAAATCAACACCAGCTACAAAAAAGCCCGACTCTAGTTCCCACACTATCCACGATGCGGACATCTTAAGAGCAAGCGCAGGCGCCCGATTCGCCCGCATCTGAGAACCACACAAACATCAAGAAACACACCAGGAAGGGCGGGGAGCAGGGGGTGTACGGAACTGGAAGAAGGCCGGGATGTGGTGGTAGAAGGGGTCGCGGACGACGGTGTCCATGACGTCGAACAGCAGCACCGGCAACTTCCTCGGCCAGGGCGCCTCGGCGGCGGCGGCGGAGGAGGAGGACGACATGGTGGACGGGCGCAGCGAGGATAGGGAGGTGGCGGCGGCGGCGGCTGGGGGCTTGGGGAGGGAGGCGAGGTAGGGGTACGGGTAGGGGACGCGAGCGTGAGGGAGCAAAGAGATCATCAAGCCAACAAGCGATGGGCGATCGAAATGAGGAAGAGAGGAGAGAGCACAAGACCTGTGCTTGATCCTGCGCGAGATAAACGTTGTGTGCGCCGAAGTTGGGACTCGGAATCCGAAGAGGGTAGCGGAAACCGACGACACTTCAGGCTAACGTAGCGTAGTAACGTTTGGAAAATTTGTCTTTTTTATATAGCCTATTTTGGTGTAATGATTTGTAATGATTTTTCTCAGGTTTTTAATAGTTCACGTAAAGATCTTAAAATTATTTTTAAAAATATTTAAACTACTTTCTAAATACTTTCAAATTTTGTTGAAATGTCACACTACGCTATGTTACTGAAATGTACAAGGCCTCAATTATCTTGTCCCTCAAGAAGGACTTGGATCAAGATAGATAAAATCTCGATCAACGTATTTAAATTATTGAATAATTAAAATATACGTGGTTCAATATAATAAAAAAATAAAATTTAACTGAAAAATTATGTATTACTTGGACACATATCTTCAATTTTATAGGTAGCCTTAAGAAAAAAAAGGTTTTATATTATTTTTTTAATCTTTTACGCTAAAATGTTTGTTGGCGCAGAGTTTACGGAAAACAAGCTTCCTGTGTCGCGTGCCCCTGTATGTGGTCACGTCGCCCGTTGTCGCGTCCTGCATGGCATCAGATGCCCTGTCTCCCCTATCGGTCATTGGACGAGCGATCTCCTTGGGGGAGGCGACAGGAGAGATTCCCCCGAGCCGGCCACACCCCTTTTAGGTTATCTCTAACACTAATCGCTAAATTTGGTCCCCTAAGCCTCATACACAGGCTTCCTTTAAAAAGATTTTCTCTCTATATTTCTCACATCTCCAACAGCATTTTTTATATGGAGAATTGTATAAGGGAAGGAGAGGGAATCGAATTGAGAGAAATTCTTTATTTTAGGGAACGAAATAGGAAACGCAGTTGGAGCACAAACGCGAAGAATCCGTCCCCTATTTTAGGATAGAGAGTGTTTTAAAGAATCCTGTTGGAGACAACCTTAACTCAAACACGCAGCCAGCCACCCTATTGTCCATTTCTCAATCTCTCGCTCAAACACTCAGCTGGCCACTCCATTTCTTACTCTCTCACTTAAACACCAGTAGGCACTCAACCATCTCGCTGAAATTCCATTTCTCCATTCTCCGGTTTCTGAATCGCAGTGCGAGAGCTAAGAGTAGAGGCGACGGTGGAGGCGTTTGTCAGGGAAGGAAATTTTATGCGGACCGTCCGCAAGGCTGCGCTATGCGGACCCGAGCCCATCTGTTGACACGCGTTCTCCCACCAATCTCAACACAACCCACGCACTTCCTCTTTCCCAGGATGCTCATGGCCTCCCCAAATCATGCCTCCCTTCGAATTTCGAAACCCTAAAGCCCGCCCCGCTCGCCGCCAACGGTTTCCCCCGCCATGGAGTTCGCCGCCGACGCCCCTCCCCCGCCACAGAGCTCGCCGCCAACAGTCTCCCCCGCCACGGAGCTCACTGACGAGGCCCCTACCCCTGCCACAGAGCTCGCCGCCGACGTTCTCCCCCGCCATGGAGCTCGCCGCCGCCGCCCTCGCCTCTGCGACGGAGCTCGCAGCCGACGCCTGTACCCTCCACGGAGCTCGCCCCCTTGAGGCAGCGGCCATGTCCCTGCCGGAGCCGCCATCTCGTTGTCGTCTCCCACCATCGACACGGCTCCAGCCGCCGCTGCTCCTGATGAAATTGCATGTCTGAATATGCTCTTCGTTGTATGAATTTGCCTCTAGTCAGTTCTTTCTGCAGCAATGTGTGAATGTGTTTGCGTTCAGATTGTAATTTTTCAGTTGTAAATAAAGTAGGATGAACTCATGGAGGAGCCGATCACATGTTCAGGTTGTAATTTTATTTTTTAATCAATTTGAATGATGTAAAGATTGCATAGTCTGAAGTGAATGATCAGTCTATTATCAGAATTCTCCAAGCTCTGAAATGAATATGTAATTTTAGTCTATCATAGCTGAATTTTCTCAATACAAGGGCAGTCCAAAAGCTTTGAAATACTGACAGTGAACTTATGTTCAGATTTGAATCAAATGGTGGCAGCTGTAGCAATTTTGTGAATTCAGATCTCAGCATCCATGTACTAAATTGAACTGGTTCCCCAAATCAGAATTGAAACATGTACTGGACATGCTCACTTCTTAGCTCAAATTTATGCTGCTTGTTCTGCTTCTGAAGCATACATGTTCAAGCAGTTTGAATGAAACATGTCATCTAACCAGTTGTACATAAGCTCATGGAATATTGATTATCTGATTTGAAATTGCAGTTTCCCATCAGATTTGAACTCATACACTGTGCTTCTCATCCAGATTATTGCATAGAAGTTCAGAAAAGAAAATGCTAGGCTGAATACAATCTGACAATTTTCAGAATTTTCAGAATTGTACAAGAATGATGAGACCATCTATAACAGAACCAGAGCATTCCAGCTATATGCAGTAGATTTCAGCACCATTTAGCATTCATGTACAAGACTGAATTCTTCATACAAGCCATAGATACAAAGATATAAGCCATAGATTTCAAATTATTTCAGCTATATCAAAACCAAAACAACCTCTCATGTGACAGAACCAAAATCAGAACATTTCAGCCATAAGAAAATTAGAACCAGAACCAGAACATTTCAGAAATTTACATGAATTCTGCTCATGCTGAATGTCATAATTAAAAAATCTTGTTTCATGCAAGCTATACAATTCAGGCATATACTGAAAATCTCATACCAAAATCCGAATAAAAATCTGAATACATGCCAAAATACATCAAAAAATACATCAAGATCTCATGCTACATCTCATTCAGAATCTACATATGACCTTAAATATCCATTTTTGGTACACACATCCAAGGAATGGCCAGAAATATGCACTAAAACTGCATCTCTTGAGCTCGCGACCATCGAATTTGCGCCGCCATCCCCGCCATCTCAGACCGCCTACGCCGTGCCCAAGAGGCCTCCCATCCGCGCCGGTGCACGCTGTAGGAGAGGGCCTCCCATCTCTTGAGCTCGTGACGCGGAGGGGGAGAAAGCAGGAGGCGGCCTTTGCCCGGCTAGTTGCTGTCCATGGCGTGGCAGGCGGCAGCTGCTTGCTCGGAGAAGACGGAGGGAGGTGGACGGTGGAGGCGCAGAGGGGTGGCTGGATTGCGGCGACGTCGGCGCGGGAGGACGCAAAGCCCGGAAGGTCGTGGGGAAAGCCGGTGTGGGGCGGCGGCTCCATGGCCTCCGGTGGGAGGCGGGCCGGTGGTGAGGGGCGGCACCGCCAGTGGGCCTCAACCCTAGAGGAATCGGGGGAGTCGGGGGAAGCCCGAGCTGGAAGGGGTTAGAGCGCGCGGAGATCGGTGCGGAGACACGTGTGGCGAATCGGAGGCAGGCCCGCACCTGAGCTCACTGCGGACGGTCCGCATAGAATTTTTTTCCTTTGTCAGATGCTTGTGAGGTAACGCTTTATGGTATTTCTGCGCGAGAGCTAAGAGTAGAGGCGACTGTTTGATCGTACTAATTAACAAATATTTTGATAATACTTAAAAATGTAATAATTATCCTATGAGTAAGTTAATTAGAATATGGTCTGTGTATGCACAAAAGAAGCATGGGCACGTAAAAACAGGCAACGCCTGCCGTGACGTGCCGAACTTACCAATTTAACACTACATGCTGAAAGGCATCAAATGGCGACATGTTCATCGATCTCCCGCTGTTCGGCGATTAATTGTATTTACGTGCTTATTAGATCAATTCTATCTTACAAAGCCCCTAACCAGCCGCCCCCGTTAGGCCACATCGCTGCAGCCAAAACGCGCCACGTCGCAGGTCATTTACGTGGGCTATGTCGCCTGAGAAACACCGGCCGTCCGATCTCCTAGGCAAATCAAATCCGACCGTCTATTCCAAAATAACATTTAAAACGCAAAGTTCTGCACATTAGAGAGCAAGGCGGGTCTCTTGCTCACTTGGCTAGCTGAGGGAGTTTTCAGCCTGGAGACCCTGGTTCGACTTCTTCCTCCGCCATCGCAGCTTGTTTTTAATCTTGAGCGGAGCAGGAGACCAGCTGTGTGCCTTCTTTTTTGCCTTTTTTTGAGCGTCAAAAAAAGTTCACAAAAATTGAAAGTTTTCAAAAATCAAACCATGGCTGCATAAAGAACATGCATAAAAATTTAGGCCCTGTTCTTTTGAGCTGATCTGAACGGCTGATCGACTGAACGGCTGAAATAACTGAACTTCGAGCTTCTCGAGGTAGTCTCGAGATTTGTATATATTTCGCTTGACTTGCTTTTTAAAGCGTTAGAACCCACCTTCAAAACAACAAAAAAATAACTCAAAAAACTCAAAGCACATGTGTTTTCAAAACGTACATAAGCTGTTAAGCTGTTAAGCCGTTAAGCTGAAAATAACTGGGCCTTAATGTTATTCAAAATTTTTCATATCCAAATTTACAAATGGGTTGCTCTTTCTTACTAAGTGCGTATTTCTTCTAAAACTTCCACTTTTGAATTTTGCTTATGGTAGGTCACAAAGAACATAAATTTAAAAGTTGTTGAACCACATGTCTACAAAAGAACATCCAAAATTAAATTTTTTTAAAAAAGAATTAAAAGTTTTCATAATACAAGATTCGAACTAAGCAATTTGTTTTTCCCAGATCACAAAAAACATAAAAAATGAAGGTTTCCAAAAATTAAACCATGCGTAGACAAAAATATTCATCAAGAGTTTAATGTTATTCAAAACTCTTCAAAGTACAAATCTCCAAATAGTTAGCACTTTCCTGTAAGTGGCATATTTCTTCTTGATTTTTCACTTTCCAATTTTACTTATGGTAGGTCACAAAAAAAATAAATTTGAAAGTTTCAGAAACACGTCTTCAAAAGAATATCCAAAATTTAAATATTTCAAAAATTAAACATTTTTATAATGCAAGATTCGATCTAAGGATTTTATCTTTGGCAAGCCGGAAAAAAATAAAAATATAAAGTTTAGAAAAAAAAGCCATCAATGCACAAAGAAAATCAATAAAAGTGTGATATTATTCAAAAAAATTTGAATTCCAAATTTACAAACCTTCCTTATTAAGGGCATATTTCTTCTCGATTTTCCACTTTTCAATTTTTATTTATGGTAGATAAAAAACATCTAAATTGAAACTTCTGTAACCATGTCTGCAAAAGAACATCCAAAATTAACATTTTTCATAAATTAAAGGTTTTCGTAATGCAGACTTTAGACTAAGAATTTTGTTATTTGTAGGACAAAAAAATAAAAAAAGGAAGTTCCTAAAAATTAAACCATCGCAGCAAAAAAAAACATACATAAAAAATATGTTATTAAAAAAGGTTGAAGCCCAAGTTTATAAATAGTTTTCTCTTTCTTATGAAGGGCATATTTTATATCGCTTTCCCACTTTTTAGTTTTATTCATTGTACATTGAAAAATATAAAAATTAGAGTTTTCGAACCGGCTGCGCAAAGAAAATCAATTTAAAAAATTTGATGTTGTTCTTTTTTTTTGAATTCAAGTTTATAAATAGTTTGCTCTTCTTAATGAAAGGCATATTTTTATCAATTTTCCATTTCCTGAGTTTTGTTTATGGTACGTAACAAAAAAACCATATAAATTGAAATTTCTCAAAAATTAAATATTGTAACTGTCGACGGTTGAGATGACGATCTCAAATCAACTAAGGTTCTTGAGAAAGGGGAGATAAGAGACACACCGAACAGAACAAACAGCAACCAATGAGCAACAGGGAGACAGGGGTTTTTATCCTGCTTCGGGCCTCTCCGGGGAGATAACAACCCTACGTCCAGCCTTTCTTATATATCAGAGACGATTACAAGAGGATGCTCAACGAGATGGACAGATCTCGGCGAGATTGTATGTGAACAGGAAGCGATATGTGGTCTAAGCTTCAATACGATGATCAGGAGGAAGATTAGGTGCGTAAACTCGTGTCCTCTACACGTCGTAGGGGCTCTGTTTATATAGTGTTGATGAACCGACCTACCGAGGGATAATCGGGCCAGGCTAACTACGAGATCATAACGAACTCAACGTGCCAAATACATCCCGAGGTAGATAAGGTAAACTCCATGTTTTGGGGATCACGACATCTGCTCCAATCCGGGAAACCAACGTCCGGGTCTTCACGTAGCCGTGCAGAACTCTCGTTCGAGTCAGACTCAAACACGAATCCTAGGCCGTTATGCACTGCGCCAGCCAGGAAGCTATTCGGCAGGATTCATATGCGTCTGATAGAACCTTCTAGGGAACTGGGCCCTAGTAGGCTGTTCGATTGAGCCGTCAAGGAGTGGGCCATGGCAATGGGCCGTGATTTTATCCCCGACAGTAACGGTCGTAAATGCAACAAAAAAACATGGTGAGGGTCCGTAAATACATTACAGCATTGCAAATGTTGACTTCTATTAAATAAATTAAGAAATAATAGATAAATTTTTTTAAAAAAAATAATCCAGAAAAACGAAAAAAATGAAAAAAAACAAATAAAAACCAGAATATAACTGTGCCTTGCTAAACTAACGCCACGAGTTACGGACGCGTAGCCATCGCTAGTATTCTAACGTTCTGCTGGAAAGATGCCATGCTGAGAGGACAGAGTAAATTAAACAAATAGTTATATGAGGGCACTTTCTTAGACGTCCGAGAAAATATATGGGCAAAATTATGTGTACAACATGTATACCTACAAAAATTTAAAGGTGACACTTGCATATTTGGATAGATCATGGGAGGCCATTAAATCTGTTCATCCATGCATGCGCTCGCGCGCGGCCATGACATGCATGCATGAGCAGGCAGCCTGCATGCATGCGCTCTTCGTACGTTCACCCAATGTTCTATAGCATTACATCGCGAGGGCTCTCACATCTAAAATCTCCAGCTATAGCATTACAATATACACCATAACTTTCCATCAAAAACTTTGTAGCCATCGTCCTATTCTATTAAAATGCCTTTTTTTTTCCTGAAAAGATAAAGTATGCATATGAACAGGACGATATAATTGGCACTTGAGTCCACATCGAGCAACATATGATGCAAAAAACTAGAGAAATATGTATGTAAAACAAAGAATAGTGGCGGCACAGTGTACCGAACATCTGTGAGTTCATGATGCCATTGTTTTTGTAGGTTACAATATTTGCAAAGAATCCGATGAACTAGGCGTGGCTTGGACTAGGGATAGGCTAGCCACCTGTGGATGACGAAGGATGCCGGGGGAGGGTTCACTACTTGGGAACGGGCGTTTAGTTCCAGTTCGGAACGGGCTTGATCCGGTTTTGAACCGGACAACCCTTGAGCTCGATGCCTCTGGGCATCGATCCAGACATGAGAACCGGGACTAAATCTCTCCTCGATAGGCCGGCCCCGAATACACATGGCGTGGCAGCTGGGGCAGCTTCTATCAGTCCCAGTTTTAGCTACCAACTGGGACTGAGATGTGCGCACGTGGCGATGCTCAGGAGCGGCCGCTGGGGACTCTATTGGTCCCGGTTGGTTGCTCCAACCAGAACTGAGGTGCATACAGTGTATTTTTTATTTGCAATGCAATTTATTTATATTTTGACCCCCGTCTGTTATGCTTATTTAGTCACAATTAACTAAACCACATTTAACACAATTAGCAGATGCACAACTAGTTGATAACTAAAATCGAAAGAACATTCAATAAATTTTAAATTACAACAAATATGTTTTTTTAGGGAAACCAAACCATATATTACATCAGACCGGCTCTGGGTACGGTCAAATGATTACAATCTTTAGAGTTTATAGGGAATTCATCCAGCCATACTACTGGTCATTTACACTTGCTCTCAATTTGGCAAGATCATGAGCTAGCGTATTACATTCACGGTGGCACCCATTTTTTACTTTGATTCAGATTTCCGCTAAAACCTTCATTCGACAGCATCATGAAACTATCTTGGGCTTTTGACACAATCAAGTGAACAATGTCATTAGGGGATAAAAACTTGTTATCATGTACAACTTTATTTTTGTAGTACCACCAAGCCCACAGCAGAACAGATATATAAATTTGATCTTTACCTTCTTTCTTCAAGATTTCCTCAAGAACATAAGCAGGGGAAGGGCAGTTCTCAAAAGTTGATCTATAACCTTCCAGGCCCAAAGATCTCGACACAGTCTTGATCTTGTTGCATTTAAAAAAAAAGATGACACCCATCTTCATCCATTCTTTTACTCCAGGACTCCAGGACTCCAGGCCATGAAATCTTCGATCTGCTCCTTTGTTAAACAACAAATATATATTAGGTAGCTAGCTATACATAAGTATCATACAATACATACAAGTGCACATACACTTTTTATCGGGATCTTTTACATGCATCGCTCCTCGACGGTTGGCTAGTATTTTTCAAAGGCTCCAGAATCTTATTAACAAAAGGGTGGTGATGCTCGCCCATCGGATTTATGCACTCATCAAAAAGGAAGCCGGCGATTTGCTCTTGAATTGCTTTGACATACACCGGCGAGAGTTCCGTACCTTTTTCCAAACCTTTTTTCGCCAATTTTAGGGGAATATATGATTAAGTAGGGAATTAACTTATCAATCTTTGAAACAATAGAAAATGTCCGAAGTAGCTAGATAGACGTTATTAAGGTAGTAATTATATATTACTCTCCCCAAAACCTGCATTTTTCTTGTGTACATAGCGGTGCCCCCGATGAAGTTGTGCATCATCTCGCACACATAGTACATAAATTGTTTTCATATGGCTGATACAAGACCTGTGGTAGAAGAGTTGAAAACGTGAAATAGATGCATGGAAATTACGTTAACTAACAAAATACTTGTAATATGATATACATACATATTTAGCGAGGTACAACTCGAAACGCGTCTTGAATGCTCCCACGGTTTTTTTGTGTAACGTTGCGAAGGCACTGCACATTTGATTACGAGTTATATATAATTGAGTTTGTTTGATACGGAGAAACAGAACTAGTAAGATAATGAATGAAAGGGCAATGTACCGGTTGAGCATGACGATGAAGTCTTTGTACTTTTCAACAGGTTTCCTTTTTGAGTTCATGATCGTGATCTTACTATGATCTAGCTCTATAATAAAAATGGCCCAGTGAAAACTGCACACACACACACACACACACACACACACACACACACACACACATATATATATATATATATATATATATATATATATATATATATATGTCAACGCGGTTTACTAATTAGTTCTAACAGTGTGTTAAGAAAAGGAATTAAAATAAGGCGATACGAAAACACGTACTCAAATTCGTAGGGTAGAAGTATATGCCTCTTGTGTCGTTGTCCCATTAGCCTTTCGTAAATGATGTCCTCTGTGTCTTTTGGGTACTTTCTAGCTATTTTTTCGTTAATGACTATTGGGTCAACAAAGCCAAATTCGTGAATTCCCTCCCTTAGGCATCTTTTTATCTCCATTCTACATAAGGAAAAATTAGTTAGGCCTCCAAGTTAGTATAGTATACCGGCGGGCACGATCGAAATTTACAAACAATACACTTACAGAGACCAACAACTCATCATGGTGACGTCGAGGGCCCTTCCCTGATATAGTTCGTACAGAACCTCCCATTCAATCATGAAGTCAAAGTCCCCGCGGTAGAAATGGTGTTGCTTGATGACGACGGCGATCGAGTCCAAACCATTTTTGGTTGCGCGCAAGTACCAATCATGGAGTTGCCGCATCTTCGTTATTAGCCGGGGAAGCTCCTCACGCCTGATGAGCGATGCACCTTTCACAAATTTCCATTGTACCTTTGCAAAGGGGATGTCCTTAAGGCCCAAGACCTGATCTGCATCAGGCCCAGCTTCATTGTAAAAATTCCTCTGCGCATCCTCTTCTGGAATCTGCTCCTCTGATGGTCCCTTATCAGATTCCTTACGCAAGATGCGCTCGTAGTCTGATACAGATGGTCTTTTTGGTTTGTCGATCTTACCCTTCAACGATAGGATACAGCTCCTGCCTTTGTGTCATTCGTCCATACCGGGCTGGACCCTCGGTGGAGATGGTTTCTTTGCAAAATGTATGGTGACCTGGCCTCTTACGATCCGCTCGGTTTCCTCTTCGGCAGCTTCGGATGTGTTTTTTCTCTGGATGACCTGGACCCTATCTTCTTGAGAGGTGCTGGCCCCCCAGCAGGCTGGCTTGACCTAGCCGGCACCTTCTTGGGAGCTATTTGCTGAGTAGGGTGGTCTGTTTTGGCCGGTGTCTTAGTTGGAGTTTCGTGTGAGAGGATTAGTTGAGGAGTTGATGCAGGAAACTGTGGAGAGGACACGGGCATGTTTGGAAAATTATGAACCGTTTGCGCCACATGACGAAATTGTGTACTGCATCTCCTAGCTTCGTGGTCCCACTACCTCCTTCAATGTCGAGGTCAAGGTCCCCATACCCCGGGCATACCTCATCCACGGAGACCTTGGAGTAGCTTGGGGATATCTGTTGGCCATGGATGACCTGCCCTGCCTCCATTGGGTAAGCCATGCCTTCAGCCGCCTTGATGGAGAGGTTCCGCGCTTCGAAGTGCAGCTCACAAGGTGTCGGCTGCGTGATGTCGTCCACGGGATAGCGGGCCAAGTCCTCTTCGGGCAGCTCACCGGAAGCGCAGCTGCTCCGCCGCATGGAGGGGCGGATGACGTTGGGATTACTGGGCGGTTCCTGCTGACCGGCCTCCTGCACCTGGCTCAAGGCTAGCTGCACCTCTCTTCGGACTGTTTCTTGTATGCTCGCCTGCGTTGCGCGCAGTTGCTCCTCAATGTCGAGGAGGTGTTGTGCCTGTCGGCCCTTGCTCCTCGACCGACTCCTGTAAGTCTCGGCATCTTGCGCGAAACCAACCTTCCACGGGACGACGCCAACGCCTCGTGTATGTCCAGGGTGCTCCGGGTTCTGTAGGGCCCTGGTTAACTCATTGTTCTCCCTATTTGGCACGAAGAGGCCTTGGGCCGACTCTTCGTGCATCTCTTGAAGCCTTCTTGCAACATCTCTGATCGTTTCACCAAAAACTGGCCTACCGTCGTCGTCCAGGCCGCCGTCATGACCAAAGAACCAATTCCTCGATCTGTCGGACCGTCTCATTGTTACGGGTTCGACACCTTTCACAAGCAAGTCATGTTCCCTCTTCTCCTATTTGGGTATCGCCTTGTGGTAACCACTAGGCCGAGACGATGGTGGTATTACTTCTTCACCGCATTTTACTTATTCTTTTCGCTCATACTCTAACCTTGTTGAGAAGTTTTGTTCCCTACAAATTCATCCCAATGATCTTGCAGCTTTGGGTATTTATTGAAGTCGGAGAGTACATTATTCTTGACGTACTCGTTGTTCAACTTCTTCTTGAACGCCTGGAATGTCATTGCCATCTTCTTCAATGTCTAACTCTTCACCTTCTGTTCGGTCCCTTCGGGAAAGGTGAGTACTTCTTTCATATCGGTCCATAGTGTGTTCTTGAGGTTTACAGGTACGTCGTCCCATTTCACAATGCTAATGGACACGTGGTCCCTAACAATCAATACGAAAGTCGATCTAAACGGCCCAATCGCCTCAGCTGGCTTTAGAGGCTTGCCTTCCTCGCTGACTTCAGCGATTATGTTCCTTGACTTTGGCCTCTTACTATGACCTTGCTGACGTGACTGGCTACTCGTTTGACGGGACTGGGTGACTTCATCGGCCTCGGTGGCTTCTACGGCCTCACCAGCTGCCGCAGGTTGAACTCTGTCATGAGGACCATTCCCAAACATCTCCATTAAAAATTCTTCATCACCAATCCCTCCGCTCACCATTGTAACAAATAAAGGCACTGAAAATATAAGTGCAAACACCTCAATACATTATATGTTAATCATTTCGAAATAATTTCCAATCAAATTTGGTTAAGTGTTTAGGAAACAGAACTAAAACGATTGCCTAGCCAAATTTAGCAGATGCATATCACTTTGGTCAAGTCTCACGTGAAATCTTAGATCATCCTCACATAAGGGCATCACAATCGTGTTGAAGGATATGAATCATGAAAAAGGATAAATG
This sequence comes from Raddia guianensis, assembly GCA_036346415.1. NCBI lineage: Eukaryota > Viridiplantae > Streptophyta > Magnoliopsida > Poales > Poaceae > Raddia > Raddia guianensis. The sequence continues at coordinate 24,020,674 of CM070544.1, forward strand.
CAAGTTTTTAACTAACTTGTGAAGCTAAATTGCTTGCAAGTTTTAACTAACTTGTGAAGCTAAATCTTAGATCATCCTCAAAAACATATGGGCATCACAATCTTAAAAAACTCATATTGGAAACTACTGTATAGATGCTTGCAAGTTTTAACTAACTTGTGAAGCTAGATTGCTAGAAGCACACCAAAAAGGATGCATGCAATGCATCAATATTCAAGTCACAGAAGGAAAATTGTATATTAGTATGTAAAATTAAACATAAATTTACAATGGGAGCGGAATCGGTGGCGGCGACACGGACGGCGGCGGCGTCGGAGGGGTTTGTAAGGGGCGGCGACACGGGCGGCGGCGACGTCGGAGGGGTTGTAGTGGGCGGCTACACGGGCGGCGGCGACGTCATGGGCGCGTCGTCGGAGGGGTTGTAGGCGGCGGCGACACGGACGGCGGCGTCGAAGGGGTTGTAGGGGGGCGGCGTTGTCGGAGGGGTTGTAGGGGGCGGTGATGTCACGGGCGCGTTGTCGGAGGGGTTCTAGGTGGCGGCAACACGGACGGCGGCGTTGGAGGGGTTGTAGGCGGCGGCGTCGTCGGAGGGGTTGTAGGGGGCAGCGACACGAGCAGCGGCGACGTCACGGACCCGTCGTCGGAGGGGTTGTAGGCGGTGGCGACACGGACAGCGGCGTCCGAGGGGTTGTAGACGGCGGCGAATCCGGTGGCGGCGGTGTCGACCTAGGGTTAATTTGACGTGGTTTAGGGTGTGTGTTTTGGAGAATTGGGGGAAAACGGACATATAGAGGACATCAATCCCGGTTAAATCCAACAACTGGGATTACTATGACCATCAATCCCGGTTAAAACATCCAACCGGGATTAAGGATGTACTGACTTGCGGGCCTAGGTAACAGCTTTTCGTCTGGATGCCTTCAATCCCGGTTGGAGGTTAAAACCAGGAGTGCAAGTTTTGTTTTAAAAATTTGGTCTGTAGGGGCGAAGCGGGCTCGAACATGGTCACCTGATGAGCCAGCGCTTTAGCCAAGCGCTACTAACCAGTTGGACACAATACGCTTATCATGTATAAGGAGGCCCATTGTTTTTATGGATAGCAAATTTCTATTAAGAAAATTTCCAGAAAATGAGATGTCTTCTAATATTGTAAATATTGTTCATAAATAGTATATATTCACTATAACGTACAAAAAGTTATGAAATATTTTCACATTCTAGCAAAGTGTATAAATTCCAGTAAGCAGTACAAATTCCAGTAAATAGTATAAAATTCTAGTTAATTCCGTTTAATTGTATAAATTCCAGTAAATTCCATTAAAATTACCGTAAATACTTCATTAATAGTAGGATACATGTTTAGACTTAAAAAAAAATTCGCATGAAATTAAGAAAATTTAAAACTACTAAATAATGTCTAATCGGCGCCGCCCTTGCCGTCACTGCTGTCGTCGTCGTCGTCCCCTCCCTCACTGTCACCCTCGTCCCCGCTGTCAGGGTCTGACGATGCGCCATTGCCGTCCGCTTTGTCTTCACCGTCGAGTTCGGGGTCGGAGTCCTCAGCGCCCTTCGGATCGTCGTCGTCAGACCACCATGGAGCCTCATCCTCATCCGAGCTGGTACCCTCTGAGAGGTGCCACCCAGGGGAGTGGCAAAATTCAGAGAGCCTCCACCGCTTCGCGGTGGTGGCGACGCAGGCGGCGACGAATCAGAGCTAGAAGACATGTCGGCCGGAGGTAAAAGCGAGGGAAAGGATGCCTCTGTGTGTATGATGTGGATCCCGTCGAAATTTATAGGGGGCCTGACTCATCTTTGGCATTCCATTTTCTCTCGTGTGGATCGAAAATGTTGCTACACGCGTGTCGGCTCGCCTCCCCGATTCAAGCGCATCGGAGTGGCAAACAGTCGGCATGTTTTTCCAATACTACATTAATTGATCTACGCTAAAGCTTGGATTCAGGATTCAAGATGAATTACCTTCGGCATCGGGCAGTGTGGATCCAGCAGCGAAAGGAGCGAGGCTCAGCTAATTCGGAGGAAGGGGAAAGAACTGACGTGTGGGCAGCGAAGCCTTTCAATCCTAGTTTAAAACTCACACCGAGATTGATGGCGGGAACTGACCTGTGGGGCCAGACATCTACTGGTCACAAAAGCGTAGGGAAGCCCATCAATCCCGGTTTAATACACCAACCGTAATTAAAGAAAACAGTTACTCCTGGTTGAAACCTCCAAGCGGGATTAAAGGTTTACTGACGTGCGGGCCCAACATAACTGCTTTGTGTCGGGAGGCCTTCAGTCACAGTTGGAGGTTTAAACCGGGAGTGATGGTTGTATTTTTCCAAAAATTTGGGGCCTGCAGGGGCTGAAGCGGGGCTCAAACCGTGGCCACACAGTGAGCCCGCGCTATTGCCGCACGCTGCTGACCAGTTGGATGCACTACGCTTGTCGATGTGTAGGGGCGCGCAATATTTTTATGGATAGCGAATATCTATTAACAAACAGACAGAAAATGAGGTGTCTGGTAATAAATAGTTTATTACATCGTCAAATTGTAAAACATTGTACATAAATAGTATATATTCTCTTTAGCCTATGAAAAATTATGAATTAATTTTGAAAGGTTTCAAAATTCCAGTAAATTATGAATCTATTAACAAACAGTCCGAAAATAAGGTGTATAAGGGAGCGCAGTGTTTTTATGGATAGCAAATTTCTATTAACAAAAAGTCCGAAAATGAGGTGTCTGCTAATAAATTGTTTATGACATCGTAAAATTGTAAAACATTGTACATAAATAGTATATATTCTCTTTTAATGAAAAAATATTTTAAAAATGTAGTAAATGTTATCTTTTTATTGAAAAAATAATTTAGCTTTGTTTATAAACGAACGAAAGGTTATATTCATCAATATGCCTCAACCGATCTGCATTGCCCTTTAATCATTGGTGTCCGAGCACATCCAAGTACTTGTCATATACGATTTTCAGAAAAATAATGATAAATACTACATATATGCAACAACTTTGTTTTTACAAGTGATCCCTCGTTGTGGTCATGCCGTACATAGGGGTTTCGTCATGACCATTGAGGATAGTAATATCTACATCCACCGAGAAAGGCGGCAGCTCGTTGAATTGATTATACTCTTCTTCATCTGTTACACACTCAACTCTGACAATTCTTCTTTTATCAGGAAGAACAACACGGTGCCTTGGCTTATCACTACTACAAGTATTGTTCTTCTGCCTTTTGGTACTTCGTCCCTTTTGCATTTTCGGTTTGCTATCCTTGTTAATCACATAGAAAATCTGTGTGACATCATTGGTGAGCATGAACGGTTCGTCCCTGTAGGCCACTTGGTTAAAGTCCATGGTTGTCATCCCGTACTCGTCAATCTACACAGCTGTTAGTTTGACCCATTGGCACCGAAATAGAGGGACTTTCAAAGGTCCGTACTCGAGCTCCTGGATTTCCTCTATAAAATCATAATAGGTGTTCATGTTTCCATTATTGTCCAATGCATCAATTCGAACACCGCTATTTTGGTTCGTGCTCTTGCTATCCTAGAATGCTGTGTAAAATATGTATTCATTTTTCTCATACTTTTGCCATGATACGATTGTCATTGATGGTCCCCGAGCTAAGAGTTGCAATTGTTCGTGGACTCCTTCCTTACCCAACAGTTACTTTTGTAGGCAACCGCCGAAACTCTCTACTTGCTTGTTTGAGATCCACTTTTCTGACTCCCCTAGGTATTCGTCTCGTAGAATCTTCTCGTGATCATCGACATATGAAGCCATTAAAGCTGTTTGTTTCAATATTGTGAAATGTTCTTGTCTAAATGACAGTATATCTTTACAAGAGGATTCTTTTCTCCCTAGAGTGCCTTTTCCCTGCAGCCTCATCTCATAGTGTGATACAGGCACACCAATCGGATTCAAATCATTAATGTAGTCGATGTAAAACTTAATCACCTCTTCTGAGCCAACACCCTAGGCAATGCATCCTTCTGAGCGAGACCAGTTACGAACATTTTTTCTAGGTCACCCTTGTACCTCTCGAAAGGGAACATGGTGTGCAAGAACACGGGTCCGAGAATTTCTAACTATTTCAACATGTGAACCATGATATGGACCATCATAGCAAAGAAGGACGGAGGGAAGATCATCTCAAGGTTGATCAAAGCAGCGACAATGTCATCCTGTAGATTAGATAACTTATCTGAATCTATTACATTTTGTGATATCGCGTTGAAGAACGAGCACACCTTGACGATTGTCCCTCGTACCATGTCAAGCAGAACACCTCTCAACATCACTAGCAGCAACTGGGTCATCAACACGTAACAATCATGCAATTTCACGTTTACGATTTTATTCTCTTTTGTGTTTATAAGTCTTCTTGTGTTCGACAAGTATCCGGAAGGGACCTTAACATTATTTAACAACTTAATCATGTTATTTTTCTCTTCTTTGCTTGGATTGTAGCTCGCAGGATGGAGGTAATGCCCTTTGTCTCTTTCTTGCGGGTGTAATTCCTGCCTGAGTTCTAATAGTTGTAGGTCATTCCGTGTGTGAAAAGTATCTTTCTATTTGCTGTACATATCTTGGAACCATACATTTGATGACAGAGACCCGCCCCACCCCCCACCAGGCGTGTTATTTCGCGCTCCGTCTAAGTAAGCCACCAAACTGTACGCAGCAAAGGGATAATGGGTAAGCCACCAAGCTAAACCTAGCCTCAGGGCATATTTGTTCCCTGCATAACATCTTTCTTACTTCTAACCCCCTTTGAGGTCAAACCCAGTACAAAGGCATCCCGTGCATTGATCAACTTTGTTCTCAATCATGTGCACCTTATTTCTCCTATCGAACCATTCATAACCATCCAGCTTACCAACATTATCCCAACTTCATAAAACATATTCGACCATGACCTTACTCAACCAACCGACCAAACTAGTCACAACACAAATAACAGCCATGCCAGCATACAACATCAAGCCAACATTCGACTATTAACCATAACTATTATATGTCATCAATTTGAATGAATGAATGTATGACCGGTGAATATCGGTTCACCATTCTATGGCTTTATGCCTAAAGATTAATTTGAACCTAAGCATGTCTAAGCCAAGTTTACCCATTAGGTCAGGTTAAACTTGTTACCATAGAACACTTAGGCTAATCAAATATTATGACAATCAAAGCAGTCATGTAGGGCAACGAGTTACAACGACTAGGTATGTGTATAACATGATTAACAATTTGGCAGATCATATAGCATGCAGTTTCATAATCAAACAACATAGTTTTGGGAAACTAGGAATAGACATGAGCAATGGCATGTTAACTCGTACTAGGGAAAGTCGTAGTCTCTCTCTAATACAAGTAAACATCTAAAAGAGTAAGTGTTAACTCGCCTTGGTCCGGTGGAAGATACTCTTCGGCGTCGCCAAACCTTCCCTCGAGATCACCTACGTCTAATTACATATAAAACCCAATAAATATCCAACAGTGCAATAGAAACATGATGCATGTACGCGATTAAGTTCTTATCAACCAACACTACCCAATCTTAGGTAACATACCACCTGCCACCTACGGATGATATGCCATTCATGAGGTGGTGCATGATCTAATCTTATTATCAATGTTAAAAGCCTATAAGTCATACCCCAAAATATGTTATTAAATATTATAATTCTAACCGAGTCCTTAGGTCCATATGGGAAGACATGCAATAAAGATCCCTTGCTGAATTACCACCCCAGTAATTTAATTTAGTGTAATAATGACATTTACATAATTTCCTTAAGTCCAAGGGTGTACCTAAGACATAAGGCAATTTATCTAAATTTTATAGGGCTAGCTCCTATTTTTATTGGACAAGGGTTAATTTAACTTTTTTATCGGCATTTTCTAAACAGATGAATTAGACTACCCAAAATATTACGGTGGCTAGAACAGTAGCAAAAGGTGATTTTTTTTCCTAATCTTCTGGTAAGTCTCTAGCATTTACCCAATTTTGCTGGAATTTTTGGAGGCCACTAGACATTTTTAGTGATTAGAGAACATTATCTGGATTTATTTAACTTGTTGAATCCACAGAAATAGCGATGCACAATAACGGGCCAAGCTAATGAACAGACTTAGCCCAGTGCCGATTCAGCCCACAGCGCGCTCGTGCGCTCCCGATACGCGCAGTACACACCGAAGGCGTATTTCACCAAGGCATCTCCACTAGACCTACCCAGTGGGCCACAGGCGGAGACTCGAGCTCCACCAAACCATAAAGCTCGTGTGAAGGGCTACACCAATAGATGGGACCCACTTGTCAGTGACCAAAACGTGCCAGCACGAATCTTGGCGCAGATTTAAGTTATTGGCTATGTAACTTCGAGCACTAGCATACTGGTCCAAGGGCCATTGCAATTAAATTTGGCTCTCAAGGTAAGTATAAAATTGAGGGCTGGCAAAGCTGGCATCAGAGCATGCGACTATGGAGACCCGTAAATTGTAGTGGTCGATAGCTAGATAACGACATATTTATCTATAAAAAAAATTATGTTACTCATGAATGCTTGCTTAAGGCTTTACCTATTTGTTCTAACAAATTGTTTTCCAAATTTTTATAGATGGAACTATGCCATGAACACTCGTTCAGAGAAATGAGATCGACCTTCGGCTACGAGGATCCTCGCTACTGGAGCCAATGGGTGCATGGGTTACAACAGCTCTGTCGCTACCTGTACTTCAGCGACACTCTACGGTTTTACTGGAAGATCGCTTGGACCCTCCCTCATCCTGCCTACCTCATGAGAGACCGCATCTTCTACGTGCACAACGATGTTAAGCCACACAACTACGACACCGAGACTCCTAGGGACCACTTGCAGGCGGCTATCAACGATGCTACTCAGAAGGCTACAAGGCGACTCCAACGGAAGTACCGTGCTAACCTTTGGGGCAGAGCCTTCGGTCGCCCAACGGCTCGGCACATGAGAGAGCTACTGGGCTTTAGTGCCACCTCCCCACAGATTCAGGAGCAGCTGCTATGCCTGGCTTGTCTGTAGGATGGGATCAGGGTGGTCATGGAGGGTGCCATGAAGGAGATCAGCCTGCTTCGTTCGTCGCTTCGCGCGTCGGACATCAAGCTGAGGGTGGTGGGGCGTCGCCTCCACCACTATGACCTGAGCCTCACGATGGTGAGGCGCCAGCGTGATGAAGCTCCTCAGGGGCTAGCTCAGCAACATTTGTGGGATCCCTCCCTGTCTCCACCTAGACCAGGGTTCCCACCACTAGAGTACAAGAACCGTCACACCACTATGAGCAAGAGGACTCTACCACCCTAGGCTCTGGTTGGCATTCCCCACCATGGGCCGTCGGCTTCGGCACATATGCAAGAGGAAAGGAGGATGGAGATCGACACCGACTCCTACAGCGATAGTGACAACAACCCTGCCGACGACGCTTTCTTCGGTGGAGATACTGCCCCTGTGCCGTTGGATCATGGAGTCTCCCGGGGCCTCACATTGTTACTAGATTTGAGTTTATTCTAGGACGCCCACCCCCTCGCTTCGTCTACTCCCGTTGCCAGTGAGCCTAGATCTGTCAGCTCCTTTCCATGAGCCTTAGTGTCGTCAGCCCTCGTAGATGTTGGGCACTTAGCTATGATGTATGGTGACTTGTTCATGCCCTAGTAGAGGATGGGTAACACATTTGGCGTGTAACTTATTTTGCTTGTATTGATAAGTCAAGGGCTAATGAGACCTGTATGTTATTTCCTCTAGATCTTATTTGCGTGGTGGTTTGAATAATTAGTTGCTTCTTTACCAGATTACATTTGCGTTTTATTTGGTCGTTCATGCATATTCAATCATGTAATACTTGTGCTCTATAGATTGCAAGGGGTTGTGGTGCTGGTCGTGGCTGTGGTGCTAGCGTGGATGCTGGCAGGGGTTGAGGCCGACGTTGTGGCCGTGGCCGTGGTTGTGGTCGTGGGAATATTCCGGCACCGCTGCCGGGAAGCCCAACGCTAGGGCAAGTAATGGCGTATGAATTGCAAATACTCAGAGAAATGTTGCGTGAGCAAAGGCAGGTGAAGGATTGTCGTGGGTCGAAGCTTGCCGACTTCTTGCTGGCTAAGCCTCCGATGTTCACCCACGCCAATAAACCTATGGAGGCAAAAGGCTGGCTTAAGACTATCAAGCGGAAGCTAGCATTGATCGGGTGTCCTGAAGACGACAAGGTGCTTCTCGTTACTCACCAGTTGGATGGTGCGACCGTCGATTGGTGGGAGAACTATGTAAGTACCCGACATGAGGATGCATAGAAGGATGAAGGGGAGGAAGAAGAACCAGTTGAGCAAGAAGAAGGGGAAGAGCACGGTGGAAACAACGGAGAGGAAGGAGAGGACGAAGACCCCAGAGAGGAGGTGTTGCCCATTGCAACTCAAGGGAAGAATACTCCGTGGGAGGAGTTTGAGGATACCTTTCAACCTTTAGGACTTTTAGCACTTGGTAAACAAGGCCCTGATACCGGAGAATGAGCTAAAAGACATGGAGGTCACCCAGAAGTGAAAGCTTGCTGCACAATCTGGGGCAAGCTCGAGCCACAGCGAGTCAGCACAGATTGGCTACACCTGTCCTATGACAAATTATCAAAGGGGCAATAACCATATCACCCAGGGCAGAACTACCAAGGGTCGAGAAACTGTGGTCACAACCCAAATAATGTGAGGACAATTGCCCCTTCCGCCTCAAACCCGCTAACCACCAATGCAAACCGAGTTGCATTGACTCGTTTCCATTGTCACAATCCCGGACACTTCGCTGCACATTGCCCTGATAGGGGTAATGCCCCTGCTCCTTTTAACATCATGAACACCCCAGTAAGAGGACAAACAACCCCGGGAAGAGCAATCGGCCAAGGTTCAGCGGCAAGATCGGCCTCAGCTTTTGGGCGTGGGAGGTCAACCATTTCACCATCAAGGAGGACGAGGACGCTGCGGATGTGTTGATGGGTACGTTTGCATTACTCTGCAATCCCGTGCTAGTACTTTTTGATTCCGAAGCATCACATCCATTCATTGCACAATATTACGTGGATAAATATGAGTTACCAACCTTCCCTTTAAATAAGGCCTTGGTAATAAAGTCTTCGAGGGGTATGCTAACCGCCACTAGGGCATTTCTTCAGGCAGAGATTAAACAAGAGAATGAGGGTTTTATCTTCGACCTAATGGTCATACCTTGTCGTGGGATTGACGTGATCATTGGTATGGATTGGCTAAGGCAATATAAGGAGGTGATAGATTGTGCATGTAGGGAAATCATAATGTTCAGGTCTTCAACCTATGAGAGGTGGATGCACCTTTAGGTGGGGAAGAGCTACATGGTTCCTAAAGAAGGAAGATCCCGTTGAGGTGACGGTGGTAAAGGAGTATCTGGACCACTTCCCTGAACAACCCCAATTTACAAGACCCACTAAAAGATGAACTCTATTGGAATTAGGTGAACTGAAGAAGCAGTTGGATGACATGCAAGGTGAAGGATTAATCCATCCCAGTTCTTTGCCGTGGGGTTCTCTGGCCATGTATGTAGATAAAAAGGACAAGACCTGATGGGCGCAGACGCGGGCTCCCGATCTTCTTGTGAGAGACGAAAAGGATAATTCGGTAGGTGTCATGGAGACCTAAACGATCCTACTTCCAACCCCGCAAGGAACTAAAAATCCTGGCGATCGCTAAACCACCACGACGAGTGTTATTGACCGAACCAGAGTCACAATCGACCTGTCCACGAAGGACGGCTCCTGCAAGCAACCGAAGAACGAGCAAGAACACAAGATAAGCAATCACAATTGCAAATATAGATTAAGGATAATGGGCTTCAGAAACTTGATCCTGTTGGTCTAGCCGACACAGAAAGAACAAGGCGAAATTTCACACAACCGTGACGAAATCAACTAAACAAAACCCAACTAAAACGAAGCATGGCGGACAACTTATATAGGGCGGCGGCCAGAGGAGGGGCGCCCAAACAGGTGCTCATGCGTGCTCAACTCTAACTCTAGGGGTATACAGGCCTTGGGCCCAAAAATACGGCGACGCAGCGCCGGGAAGTTTCTGTCCGTCAACTTTTTTTGACGATTCATGTTGGCTCGGATTGAATTTCAGGGTATGGTTGGATCTGTTGGAAATCTTATCTCGTAAGCTTTCCGTAGAGTCCTTATTTGCCTCATTTGGATGTCGCATGTGATCTGGGTATCTGTTTGAAGGTTGCTGGTCCTGGATGTCCGAACCGGACTCGGTAGCGACTTCGATGTCCTCTCGACTTGGGCCTGGTGGTCGGGGACTTCTTCAACCTTGTCAATGATGTCCTCATCAAGACCCTTAGGATGGTGGTGGATTATTGTGCATTGAATGTTGTCACCATCAAGAACAAATACCCTCTTCCCCGAATATATAACCTTTTTGATCAACTTCGATGTGCAAAGCGCTTTTGCAAAATAGACCTTACGTCGGGCTATCATCAGGTCAGAGTTAGAGAGGCGGACACACCCAAAACGCTATTCACCACAAGGTATGGGTTGTATGAGTACCTAGTAATGTCGTTTGGACTGAGTAATGCCCTAGTCCATTTCATGAATATGATGGATAAGATTTTGATGGAGTTCCTAGATCATTTCGTGGTAGACTTCATTGATGACATTCTGATCTATTCCAAGACCGATGAAGAACATAAGACACATCTCCATCTTGTCTTGGACAAGCTTAGGGAATTCCAGCTTTATGCTAAATTCAGAAAGTGCGAGTTCTGGATAGACGATGTTAGTTTCCTTGGACACATCGTCACCACTGATGGGATTAAGGTAGACCCTTCAAAGGTGGCTACTATAATGGATTGGGTGGCTACAACAACAGTAATCGAGGTCAGGAACTTCTTAGGGATGGCCGGATACTACCGACGCTTCATACAAAGTTTCTCCAAGAAAGCCCAACCAATGACCCAACTGCTGAAGGACAGGAAGTTTGAATGGACGGATGGTGTCGACTGGTGACTAACTGGGGGTACCGTCGGCAATGATTATATATGGGGCGATGCACAAGATCCAAACTCGATGGTAGCACAAGACAAGGATTTATACAGGTTCAGGCCCTCATGGCGGAGGTAATACCCTACGTCCTGTGCTCTGGGATTATTTGGTGTATATGTGTACAAGAAGATCAACCTGGGAGATGATCAAGATGATGATGTGTGAGTCTCTAGATGGGAGATGTAGATGAAGATGCCGAACTATGGCCCCCTACCCCCTTTATATAGTGGAGGGGGTGGGGTTACAAGGAGGAGTCCTAGTCGGTTACGAGGTAGGATTCCTATCTCTATCCTCTAGTAGTTATCCGGGATTACAAGTATATCTTTCCTATTAATTAGGGATAGGATTCTATCTTCATGTCTTTCCTTGCCGAGCAAGCCTTCTAGAGTCCAAGTGGTACCCGTCCTCATCCACCCGACTTGGTCCATCCCCTGTCAGGTGGTCTTTTAGGCCCGCCGTGTGGGTACCCGGGGTCTATGTTATCCACAGGAGCCCCCGAGTGCTTCATAGTCGAGTTGCTGCTCTTCTTTGTTGCACCTTGGATAGGTCATGCTTCATGCCGAGTGCTTATAAATTGTTGCTGCTCCTTCCCGACTGGCTTCTGCCTGTTCTTTGCGAGGAGACTATGAAGGACTCATAGAGAGTTGTTAGTGATACCCAGCCCAGGATTGCCCGAGTTCTGGCGGTCGGCCCATTGTAAAGCGCATCACCTTAATTTTGATGAAGAGATACCTGTACCCGTCTTGCGATGTACAGCTGGCGACCCAGCATGGGGCGTACCATTGGTTTTGGGGTGAAAGCCGAGTGATACCTGTACTCGTCGTGCGATGTACAGCTGGCGACCCAACATGGGGCGTACCACTAGTTTTGGGCTGAAAGCCGAGTGATACCGATTGCTCATGCGATGTACAAATGCGACCAACATGGGGCGTACCTTGGTTTTGGTCAAGAGCCGAGTGATACTGTACTGCCTTGCGATGTACAAATGGCGACTCCAACATGGGGCGTACCATCGGTGTTGGTCAAGAGCCGAGTGATACCGTACTGCCTTGCGATGTACAAATGGCACTCCAACATGGGGCGTACCAATGGTTTTGGCTTTGAAGAGTCGAGTGATACCGCATCTTAAGGAGTAAGATATACCGGTGGCCCCAGAGGGCATACCGTATTTTTAACCATCTGGTACCTATACTCGCAGAGTAAAGCTTGGCCCAACATGGAGCATACCATCTGGATAGGGTTTGGCCCAATGATACCAGATCCGATCGTGCGGTAACACGCCTAGTGTCCCAACATGGGGCATACCATTGTTGTCACCAAAGCGGTACTGCACTTATCAGAAGGAATACAGCCTAGCGACCCCACCATGTATGCACCTTAAGGAAAGAGTTTAGCCGTATGGTATCCATACCCGTAGCGGTGTACAAAGATAGGCCCCAACTCGAGCGTACCATCAAACTCAATCCCGACATCACCGTATCCGATCCTGACATGAAGCGACCAACTAGTGACCCAACATGGGGTATACCAAGAGATGGGTAATTTTTGTAGCTCTGCGGTGATATGCCCTCAAAGGGTGCACCGAGGCTGAATTTGGCTTAGCCCTACCGCGCTTGTAGCCATCGGTTGTGACGCCGCAATGGAAGGTCGTGAGTTAGCGCCAGTATGCAGGATGGCTCATGGCCGAGGCGTGGCGTATAGCCGCACTCAAAGTTGGTGTAGACGATAGCCGCATCGGTTGGTGTGGGCGATAGTCAGTGCCAACTTGATGAGGTAAAAAAAACCCATGAACTCCTGTAGCATGTACATGTAGAGTTTAGGCAGTATCTGGAAGCATTTAGATAATTTTTATGCTTTTGCTACTTTTCCTTTTTGATGTTAAATTCCTCCAAGTAATCTTTCTTTTGTTATGCACTCAGCCCGACTAGTCTAGCCTCCGGGCGTCGGGAATTGGCTCATGGCCCTTTTCCCAGGCACGCGTATCGAGTGACTAGAGTTCGCCGTTAGTGGGTCAGAGCTTCACTACTAGGAAAAACCACTCGGATTCATTTGCGATCATTAAGAGAAAGCAACAAAAAGTGCACGCAAGTGCACCTGTTAGGTAGCCTCGATTTCATCGCTAGTTGGAGACCAACTAAGTAGCAAGTCAAGAAAAAACTTAGATTAATCAAGAAAAAACTATGGTAAAGAGAACTTAGCTCTAATGCAGGCGTAGGCGTGTAGCCGAGCCGTAGACTTGGCTGCTCGTGGCGCTGGCGTAGGCGTGTCGCTGAGTAGCGTGTCGCCGAGCCATAGACTTGTGCGCTCATGGCGCTGGCGTAGACGTGTAGCCGAGTGGCTTATCGCCGAGCCGTAGATTTGAAGCTGCAGGCGTGTAGCCGTACCGGGCGTTCGTGGCGCGCGATGGCGTACAGCCGAGCTAAATATTTGGACGCTCGCGGCACGGGCGTAGGCGCGTCGCTGAGTAGCGTGTCGCCGAGCCGTAGACTTGGAGGCGTTCGTGGCGCTGGCGTAGGCGTGTAGCCGAGCGGATTATCGCCGAGCTGCAGATTTGAAGCTGCAAGCGTGTAGCCGTACCGGGCGCTCATGGCGCACGATGGCCTACAGCCGAGCTAAAAACGTGAACGCTCGTGGCGCGGGCGTAGGCGTGTCGCGGAGTAGCGTGTCGCCGAGCCGTAGACTTGGAGGCGCTCGTGGCGCTGGTGTAGGCGTGTAGCCGAGTGGCTTGTCGCCGAGCCGTAAATTTGGTGCTCGAGGCGTGTAGCCGTACTGGGCGCTCATGGCGCGCGATGGCGTACAACCGAGCTAAAAACGTGAACGCCGTGGGTTCGGGCGTGGCGTGTCGCCGAGTAGCGGTCGCCGAGCCATAGACTTGAGGCGCTGGCGCTGGCGAGGCGTAGGCGAGTGGCTTATCGCCGAGCCGCAGATTTGAAGCCGCAGCGCAGAAGCCGCATTCAGCGCCGTGGCGCGCGATGGCGTACAGCCGAGCTAAATATTTGGACGCTTGTGGCACGGGCGTAGGCGCGTCGCTGAGTAGCGTGTCGCCGAGCCGTAGACTTGGAGGCGCTCGTGGCGCTGGCGTAGGCGTGTAGCCAAGTGGCTTATCGCCGAGCCGCAGATTTGAAGCTGCAGGCGTGTAGCCGTACCGGGCGCTCATGGCGCGCGATGGCGTACAGCCGAGCTAAAAACGTGAACGCTGGTGGCGCGGGCGTAGGCGTGTCGCTGAGTAGCGTGTCGCCGAGCCATAGACTTGGAGGCGCTCGTGGCGCTGGCATAGGCGTGTAGCCGAGTGGCTTGTCGCCGAGCCGTAAATTTGGACCTCGAGGCTTGTAGCCGTACCGTGCGCTCGTGGCGCGCGATGGCGTACTGCCGAGCTAAATACTTGGGCGCTCGTGACGCGGGCGTAGGCGTGTCGCCCAGTGGCGTATCGCCGAGCCATAGACTTGGAGGCGCTCGTGGCGCTGGCGTAGGCATGTAGCCGAGTGGCTTATCGCCGAGCCGCAGATTTGAAGCTGCAGGCGTGTAGCCGTACCGGGCGCTCATGGCGCGCGATGGCGTACAGCCGAGCTAAATACGTGAACGCTCGTGGCGCGGGCATAGGCGTATCGCTGAGTAGCGTGTCGCCGAGCCATAGACTTGGAGGCGCTCGTCGCGCTGGCGTAGGCGTGTAGCCGAGTGGCTTGTCGCCGAGCCAGAAATTTGGAGCTCGAGGCGTGTAGCCGTACCGGGCGCTCATGGCGCGCGATGGCGTCATACCGAAGCTAAAACATGAACGCCGTGGCGTGGGCGAGGCGCAGTCGCCGAGTAGCGGTCGCCGAGCCATAGACTTGAGGCGCTGTGGCGCCGGGCGTGGCGTAGCCGCCGAGTGGCTTATCGCCGAGCCGCAGATTTGAAGTTGCAGGCGTGTAGCCGTAATGGGCGCTCGTGGCGCGCGATGGCGTACAGCCGAGCTAAATATTTGGACGCTCGTGGCGCGGGCGTAGGCGCGTCGCTGAGTAGCGTGTCGCCGAGCCGTAAACTTGGAGGCACTCGTGGCACTGGCGTAGGCGTATAGCCGAGTGGCTTATCGCCGAGCCGCAGATTTGAAGCTGCAGGCGTGTAGCCGTACCGGGCGCTCATGGCGCGCGATGGCGTACAGCCGAGCTAAAAACATGAACGCTCGTGGCACTGGCGTAGGCGTGTAGCTGAGTGGCTTGTCGCCGAGCCGTAAATTTGGAGCTCGAGGCGTGTAGCCGTACCGGGCGCTCGTGGCGCGCGATGGCGTACAGCCGAGCTAAATACTTGGGCGCTCGTGGCGCGAGCGTAGGTGTGTCGCCGAGTGGCGTATCGCCGAGCCATAGACTTGGAGGTGCTCGTGGCGCTGGCGTAGGCGTGTAGCCGAGTGGCTTATCCCGAGCCGCAGATTTGAAGCTGCAGGCGTATAGCCGTACCGGGCGCTCGTGGCGCGCAATGGCGTACAGCCGAGCTAAATATTTGGACGCTCGTGGCACGGGCGTAGGCGTGTCGCTGAGTAGCGTGTCGCCGAGCCGTAGACTTGGAGGTGCTCGTGGCGCTGGCATAGGCGTGTAGCCGAGTGGCTTTTCGCCGAGCCGCAGATTTGAAGCTGCAGGCGTGTACCCGCACCGGGCGCTCGTGGCGCTCGATGGCGTACAGCCGAGCTGTAGACCTTGGAGGCGTAGGCGCGTAGCCGAGTAGAGGAAGTAGTCGTTCAGATCTCGATCAACACCGAGTGGCGCACGTCGTGGTCGGCGACGTGCTCGCCGAGGTCTCGCCCGTGGTCGACGGAGTTGGCCGTAGTCGTAAATGATCTCCATGCGGTTGGTGTAGCTTGACAAAAGTCGATGTAAGTCCTCGCCGGTCTTCAACATCCCACGAGATGTGGCACGATCAATCCTTACGCCGTAGCCGGCACCGACGAGCTTTACGAGCTCGCCGAAATTCGCGACATCTCTGCGTAGGCTGTCTTCAGAAAGACGCCACGATCGCATCCGAAGTCGGATTCTGGCGTTCTTGGATTCGTTGGAAAGATAACGAGATAAGCTTTCCAACGCATCTTATATCACCCCGAAACTCCTCCCAAGTCAGCGGGAAATAGCGATACAAGTTCTGTCCAGAATCTGATTGGGAACAGATCGCATCTTCTTCTCATGTTCGCCTGGTAGTTGATGAAGCCTGCGTCGCACGATGGTCACCATGATCGTCGAGGCCGAGTGGTTTGCTGCTAATGACGGTCACCACCCGAGATTTGTTCTCCATCGAGACCTCACCGTATCCGAGTCGGGAATTAAGCCCCCGGCGCGCTACTCGTTGGTAGGCGGCGGTGACGTTCCCCAACACGACCGGGAGTCCTAGTGAAGCGCTGTTGAATTCCATCCCGGATCGGATCTTGTCCGAATCCAAAAAGGCGTTGTTGAAGTCCTTGATTGGGTTCTCACCGTATCCGAGTCGAGAATTGAGCCCCCGGCACACCACTCGGGAGTAGATGGCGGCGGCGTTCCTCGACCCGAACGGGAGTCTAGACGAAGCTATGTCGATGTTCTCCTCAGACTGGATCGGATCCAAGTCCGGAAGAAGTGTTGGTCGTAGATTATTTGGAGAAGCTCCTTACTGATCCTTGATGTCCTTGGAGGTGTATCACGGCATATCCACATGCCGCAACCTCCGCAGATGGGTTTTAGGAGCTCGCCGAGATTCACGATCTTCCCGCATAGTCTGCCTTCAAACGGATGTCCCGGACACATCTGAACTCCGTTTTGGGCGTTCTTGGGCTTCACGGAAAGATGACAAAATTATCTTTTAAACGCATCCAGTCTCATCCCGAAATTCCTTCTGGATCAACGGCAATTGAAGAAAAAAGATGACATCCAGAATCTGTCTTCGAGCCGTCGCCGTATCCGAGTCGGGAATTGAGCTGTTGGCGTACTACTCATGAGTGGATGGCCGTGGCTTTCCCCAATCCGAGCGGGAGGCGTTGTTGTAGTTCTCCCCAGATTGGATCTGATCCAAATCCGAGAAGTGGAGTTCGCCGAAGTCGTTGATGACGTAGTCGGCTCCGGAGGCGGAGACGACGGCGACACCGTTGATCGATGCCATCGAGCTTGACGAAGATGATCTTGACGCTGCCCCTACCTGGCGCGCCAACTATCGACTGGTGACTAACTGGGGGTATCGTCGGCAATGATTATATATGGGGCGATGCAAAAGATCCAAACTCGATGGTAGCACAAGACAAGGATTTATACAGGTTCAGGCCCACATGGCGGAGGTAATACCCTACGTCCTGTGCTCTGGGATTATTTGGTGTATATGTGTACAAGATGATCAACCTGGGAGATGATCAAGATGATGATGTGTGAGTCTCTAGATGGGAGATGTAGGTGAAGATGCAGAACTATGGCCCCCTACCCCCTTTATATAGTGGAGGGGGTGGGGTTACAAGGAGGAGTCTTAGTCGGTTACAAGGTAGGATTCCTATCTCTATCCTCTAGTAGTTATCCGGGATTACAAGTATATCTTTCCTATTAATTAGGGATAGGCTTCTATCTTCATGTCTTTCCTTGCCGAGCAAGCCTTCTAGAGTCCGAGTGGTACCCGTCCTCATCCACCCGACTTGGTCCATCCCCTGTCAGGTGGTCTTTTAGGCCCGCCGTGTGGGTACCCGGCGTCTATGTTATCCACAGATGGCTATAAGAAGAGCTTCCAGGAAGTCAAACATAGATTGACTACCAAACCCGTGTTGGTCACGGCCGTGTTGAGATGCATGTGGAGGGTACCCCGATTTGATGATAAATATATGTGACAAGATGGAATTTGAAGTGTTTTGAAAACTTTTAAATGGTGTATTTGTGGATATTCACGTGGAATTGGAACCGGACCATTGTGCTGAGCTTGGACTAGGTAATAGTTTTGATCGGACGTGGTCTGGTGGAATTTGTTAAGCTGACACGTTGTGTGTTAGGGCTTGCTAATTGTGGTGTCACGAATGTATTATGATGTTGGTAATTTTTTGATGGACTAACCTTGCAGGTGAGATAAGGTGTGTTGATTTCGTGTGTGTTCACCTCAGTGATGCAGGTATCGACGGGTACATGGCTGACATTTTGCTGGGACAGCTTGAGGCTAGTAAGTCTGGAGGCGTGCAGACGACCGGGTTCGATGACCTGGCGGTCACATGAGGTGCTGTGCTCGAGAAGTTTCTCCATGGAATGGAGTCCGGATACCGAGGAGGTGGCGTGATTACCAGTGGTGAAGGTGTTTTGATCAACGGGATGACGTGGTGGCACCGAGGAAACTGCGAGGATATTTTTCGAAAGAATATGTGGAGAATATTTCTCCATGGGAGTGTGTTGTTAGTGTGTGAGTTGAACACCACTCATCCTCAAATGAAGAGTGGAGATGGGCTCTAGGGTTCTGGGCATCTCACCCTTGGGCTATAAATAGAGGAGGAGGAGAGCACCTCCTCCTCATGCCCTTAGAGCTAGAAATTTCTGAAATAGAGAGGGTCAGTTGGGTGTGTAAGGGTGACACCTAGAGTGCTTGTAAGTACATGGAGCGTAGTTTGTAATCCCTTAGCTTCTATGCAATGAAATCTCTCATTTTCATGGACATCTTGTGTTGATTTTCTCCTAATTCTTCTTATTTTCATTTTGGAGCTCTTGTTTTGAAATGAAGTTGGGTGATTTCTTGCTGGTTCTTGGTGATCTATGATGCCTTGAGATTGCTAATATGTTTTGCCACACTCTTTGCTACCATATGAGAGGCAAGAGATCAAGTTTTTGACTTGCTGCAAATCTGTCCAAAAACCTTTCGTCCGCACAACAGTTAGTGTTATATTTTTAGAAATATCTAGAAAAATTATTTTTGAGTGATTCAACTTGGAGAAGTTGCATGACTTACATATCTATCAACACAAAAATGGTCAAGTCATGAAGATTGTTGGTTTGAGTGTAGTGAGGTGAAAACTGAGCCCCAAATTTTCTGGACAAGATTTCTGGCAGGCTGTAGTTTTTGAATTTTCCTGATTTTTGTGCATGGAGTCTTGAGGATATTTTTTGTGGAGTGCTTCATGACTCAAGGTTTAATAGGGAGAAAAAGTCCCACAATTTTTGCAACAACAGAAAGCCACCATCTTTCTGCTCCAAGTGAGAACAAATTCTGAAGAATCTGCTTTTGTTTTTTCTGAAAGTGGCTTTAGTGATTTGGCTTGATGTATTAAAGCATGATTTAAATTGATTTTCTTTTGTTTGTACACTTGACAACCATAATTTAAACTGAAATTTCCCTCATATTTTCATGGGTCTTATCCATGCAATCTTGGGGTATACATAGTTGTCACGATATTTATATTTTGGAACACCGGTAAGTTTGAGGAGCACCGTCTGATGAAAAATTTCCATGTCTCCCATTCACCCCCTCTGGTCGCTGTAATGGTTTTACAACTGGTATCAGAGCAAGGTTGTGTTTCTTTTGCGATATTTTCACCGATCTGTTGAAACCTTTCCTGTTGTCTTGAGCTATGGTGGATAAGTATTCCACCAAACCCCCTGTGTTCTCCAGAGTCGATTTTCCGTATTGGAAGACAAGGATGGAGGCTTATATTATGGCTCAGGGCTACAACATTTGCCTTAAAGTGAAAAATCCTTATGTGGTGCCCAAGGAGGTTACGGCCTGTCGACGGTTGAGATAACGATCTCAAGTCGCTAAGGTTCTTGAAGATTGAGATAGGAGACACGCCGAACAACCACGAAAAACCACGAACAGGAGACAGGGGTTTTTATCCTGGTTCAGGCCTCTCGGGAGAGATAATAGCCCTACGTCCAGCCTTTCTTATGTATGGTTCAGGCCTCTCGGGAGAGATAATAGCCCTACGTCCAGCCTTTCTTATGTATCGGATATGATTACAAGAGAATCCCCGACGAGACGAGCAAGTCTCGGCGAGGTTATGTGTGTACAAGCGAAGATCAGGTGTCTACGAAGTGCTAAGATGCAAAAAGCTAGATCAAGTCAGATGCCCCCCTAAACGCCATAGGGGTAGGGTTTATATAGTGCAGAGCAAACCGACCTACCAAGGGAATATCGGACCGGGCTAACTATGAGATCGTAACGAACTCAACGTGCCAAATATATCCCGAGGCAGATAAGGCATACTCCTAGCCTTGAGGATCACGGCTCCTATTCCAATCCAGGAAACCAACGTCCGGGTCTTCACGTAGCCGTGTAGAACTCTTGTTCGAGTTGGACTCAAACACTGTTCCTTGGCCGTTATGCACCGCGCCAGCCAAGAAGCTGTTCGGCAGGATGCATATAGGCCAGATAGAACCTTCCAGGGAGCTGGGCCCTGGTAGGCTGTTCGATTGGGCCGTCAGGGAGTGGGCCATGGCAATGGGCCGTAATTTTACCCCCGACAGCTAGCCCCCGAGACTCAAGTGGAAGGACTCACTAGAGTGGGGTCTTCCTCTTGAGACTCCAAGTCACGAAGAGGGAAATTTTGCTGCTACAAGGACGTGCAATAAACGACCGAGCAGGTTATTGTACTCCCGAACAGGACTTGTCCGGGACCGAACAGACCCGATCAGTACCGAGCAACTCTGTTGTGTCGATCAGGGAATCACATCTGCCCGAGCAGAGCACTCAGCCTTCAGCGCAGATGCTAGAGAAAATAGCCGTTGACAGACTCCAACGGTAACTTCTGTCATTGCAAGAAGGAAAATGCAGACGACCGTTTTACCTAGCCGTTACAGTAAAAACTAGCCGTTTTGTGGCAAACCGTTGCAGAGCTGCTCGTCTAGGCCTATAAAAGCACCCAAGCCGTCCGCGGCCAGCCACTTCTGCTCTCGCGCCTTTCCTCTCCTAAGCCCTAATTCCAACCGCGCTCAACATCAACCAGCCAAACTCCACCCTAGAACTTGCTCATCCAACCCTGGGGATCGCTATGGCCAAATTCCTAGCCACTAGCTTGACCGAGGAAGACCTGAAGGCTTGGGAGGAGGAGGGCCACATCGACGCTGCTAGCTGGAGGCTGCCCGGGGAGGAGGAAACTCCGGAGCCGCTGGAGGGAGAGTTCGTCGACTTCAGCAGCTCGCCTTTATCGGGTTGAGGTCTCCCGAAAGCGACTTCGTCGAGGCCTTTTTA
Source organism: Raddia guianensis (assembly GCA_036346415.1). Taxonomy (NCBI): domain Eukaryota; kingdom Viridiplantae; phylum Streptophyta; class Magnoliopsida; order Poales; family Poaceae; genus Raddia; species Raddia guianensis. The sequence goes on from CM070544.1 coordinate 24,041,909, forward strand.
AACATCAGCGGATTGGAGGTGGCGAACCTCAATCCAAACAGCGTTCTCCAGATGGCCGTCTTCGCACACCTGTGCGAGGGCTATCTGGGCATCGATCCTTCAGTGGGGCTGTTCCTGCACTTCTACTCAGTGACAAGGAGCAGCTCCGCCGCTTCGGCGCTGGGGTGCTACTACCTCAAGCTCCGGGCCACCATCAACGACGCCACAGTACTTCGTCCGCCGCTGCTCGATTCAATGGGCGTGTGGTGGACGAGGTGGTTCTACAGCAGGCGAAGCGACGACAGTAAGCTCGTCCTCACCGGGCAAGCTCCAGCGAAGGGAACACCAATGCCCCGGCCGGAGATGACCGACGAGGACTGGTATCTGACGCGGAAGATAGCTTCCCTCGTGGGCCTCGGGCTCATGGGCAGGGAGATTATCCGCGACTTTACAGCGAACAGGATCTGTCTGCTGCGGAGGCGATCCTATCCCTTCTACAAGATAGAGGGATAGGAGGACATCACGAGGGAGAGCACGGGCAAGTACTTTTAAGACTCAACCTCTTTTTGATAATTCCATCCGAACAGGTATTTAACAGTCTTTTCTTCTGTTCGGGCAGAGCAACCGACAGAGGCATGGGTCACAGAGAGGGTTGACTCCATGCACAAGGCTGCGAAGAAGGACGGCGAAGTCACCGGCAAGGTGGCTTTCACCTGTCCACGCGAACGCATTTCGCCCCGCACGCACGCGGGTAAGTCACATAACTCAGCCTGTGTTGCTGGACTCGTATCGTTGAATAAGCTAACGTCCGTCTCTCAATTGAACAGGAGGACCAGCTGATCCTTGAAGGGATCGTGGAGGAGCCCTCCGGTTCCGAAAAGGAGAAGGCGAAGAAGGGCAAGACCAAGGCAGCCGCAAAGCCCAAGATGACGGCCGAGCCGACGCAGAGCTCGCCGCGCCATGGCCGCCTGCCCTCGAAGAAGCCCCCTGCCGCAACGGCGCCCGAAAGCAAAGCAAGCAAGTCTTGCTGCCAGCCGCCAAAGCGAAGCGGCCAAGCCCCTCCCTCCTCAGCGAGCAAAGCGACGAGGAGGTAAGGACCATGACAGTCTGGCTTAAGCGTTATGCGCAGGCTCACCCGAGCCACATGGCACGGTTGCAACAGGTCCCCGAGCAGAGGAGGCTTGAAGGGGAAGTCGCGCACAAGGAAAGACTTCTTGCGTTGCGCGAGAAAAGCGCTCAGCTCACCAGGGGGCTGAGTTCATCACCGCGAACACCCAGGGGCCAAGGCGAACAAGCCGCTAAGGAGCCCCCGAGGAAGAGGCGGAAGGTTCTGGCGAGGAAAATCAAGATCAAGCCCCCCATGGCAGGTATGCAGTGTTAAACCTTTCGATTCCGCACTTAACCTAGCAGCGTAGGATTAATCCTGTTCCTTATCCATCAGTTGTCCAAGAGGAGATCGCCACGGACGACGTGGAAGTGGCGACGAAATCCTCGCCGCCTTAGCACCGCACGCGTCGTCATGGGCAATCGGATAGCTAGCCTCAAAGACAAGCTGGCAGCGTGGAGCTTGCTCCCGCCAGGCTCCAACGACCAGCTCGACGCGCTGAAGGGCGCAGTGGAGCGGCTGGAGGCAGAAGAGGCGGCGACGCAAGGCGCCACGGGCAGCGGGGCCAAGGAGTTGGCTCCGCCAATTGCCCAAGGTGGGACCGAGCAGACGGTCCTACCGGGCACTTCGTCGTAGGGGCGGCCTGTCCCTGAGGCGACGGAGGTAGCCGGCGAGCAGGGTGAAGTCCCCGCACCCGAGCAAGTGGAAGAAAGCCACGAGCAGGGCGTGCAAGCTGCCCGGCCAGTGGAGGTTCCGGAGCCGCCCAGCGGAGCGACACCGAGCTCGCCCATGGAGGAACGGGCGGAAGAAGAGGAGGAGAAGCAGGGACGCGGGGGCGATAGCTCGCCCGCCGCGGCTGCCCCAAGACGAGCACGGGCCCGTGCGGGGAGGACAAAGCGGACAGGTCGCCGCGCAGGCCTTATCCCGCACGAGCGAGGCTTCTTGACCCATGGTCTCGAGGACCGCCTGCGTCGAAGTCTGAAGCGGCGACTCGGACAGGTAACCCTCAAACCAAGACATTGTCTGATCGGGCTAAAGTTGCCCGAGGTCTTAACTTAGTCTTCTCTCTTTCAGTTCATGGGGGCCACCATGGAGGACCTTGTGGAGGGGGTCACCGTGGAGCGCGCAGCTGTGATAGCGGATTTCCGGGAGCATCTCCGAGCAAGGGGACTCGAGGGGGAGCCCTCTACACCAGCCCGAAGCCGAAGCCGGCTGAAGGCGAAGGTGAGGAAGCTCAAGGCCCGGCTGACCGCGGAGAGGAAATCCTCCAGAGCTCTCCGTGAAGAGGCCGAGGAGCTTCGCGCACAAGTCGCGGGGGCGGACGTCGCGGAGAAGGAACAGAGTCGCACGAAGTGGCTCGAGGAGCAGCTCCACGACGCGTCGCAGTGGCGGAGTCAGCTCGCGACGGAGGTGAAGGCCCTCAAGGCTCAGCTCGCCGAAGAGAGGCTGACCGCCGCGGAGCAACTCAAAGCCGCCGAAAGCGGCGGGCGAGAGGATGCTCTGCCGGGCAACAGGCGCCAAGACCGAAGAGGTCGAGGCGATCCGCGTAGAGGCAGCGGAGCAAGCCCGTCTCAGCAAGGAGGAAACGGACCGTCTCCGAACTGAGGCAAAGGAAGGCTTCAAGGCGCAGGGCGAAGTCCTGCGTCTGAAGATAGAGAACGAGGAACTGAAGGAGCAGCTTGTTTCGAAGTAGAAGTAGGGTTGTACTCCTTGTACCTGTAAACTTTTGAGCAATGCAATAAAGACTTAGCTCTTGCACAACAAAAGTTACCTTTTCCCTATAAAAACGAGCAGCAAAAAGACAAGGACGAGCAGGAAACTAAGAGGAAAAGGCACGACGGCGTTGGAAAGGTTTTAACGAAAACCGGTAGAACGCTTAGCCTAACTCCTAGCCCCCGTTGTGCAGCTTGCTCGAAAACCTGAGTTTGCGAATTCGAACAGGTGCACAAGAGAAAGAGCGACACCCTAGCCCCCGGTACGGACGCTGCTCAAAAACCTAAGTTTGCGAATTCGAGTACGTGGGTAGAGAGTTAGAGCGACACCCGTATCCTGATCGACTTATCCCAAGAACTGCTCGGCGACGTAAGTCAGGCGATTCCAAAGGTAACCGACCAAGGAAAGTGTCTCTGCCGCGGAGGGCTTGCGAGAGCAGACTTTGCCGAGTGGTCGTGCCAGGCGGTAAGTGCCTCTGCCGCGGAGGGCTTACGAGAGCAGGCTTAGCCGCGAGGCTGGATGCCGTGTTACGTAACTCTGAGTTTAGGAACTTGTTGAAGCTAGATACGAGCAGGAAAAAATCCTTAAGATTGCGGAGCCGAGTGTTCGCAAGGCCGGGCAGCCATCAAGTGTTACCAGAGAGAGGGTAGTCTTGACAAGACAGAGATGTGAAAAGGGCCGCAGGGGGCCGCGAAGATTCACTTTTATTGGATTGAACTTTACATGGAGCTCGACAGACTTGGACGAACAAAGGCGCGAAGTTGACAAAAAAGCGCGAAGCTAAGCAAACACAGAAAAAACCTACACAAAGAACTTACGAAGCTGGTCGATGTTTCAAGTCTTGGTCGACTCTCCCCGTCCCTCCATAGCCAGCGAACAGCCCCAAGCGGCAATGGAAATGACCGTGAACGGACCCTCCCAACGGGGAGTTAACTTGTTGGCATTGGACAGGTTCTGGACACGGCGCAGAACGAGGTCGCCCGCCTTCAAAGCCCTTGGTCGAACCGTTTTGGCAGCGTGCCGGCGAAGATCTTGCTGGTAGCGCGCCATTCTGACTTGTGCCCGGTCGCGTGTGCCTTCGAGGAGGTCAAGATCGAGTAGGCGCTCTTGCTCGTAGTCAACGAAGTTGACCGAGCTCGTGCGAGGCTAACCGAGTACTATTTCGGGCGCGGATGGCTTCGCACTATAGACCAATTGAACGGAGTTTCTCCGGTTGTTCGTACCGTCAGAAAGCGAATCGCCCAAAGGACGGAAGGAACTTCGTCAACCCAAGCCTTGTTGTGCTCGAGCGCCGCGAACACGCGCCGCTTAATACTGGACAATCGTCCGTTAGCTCGCCGACCGCTTCCATTGCTCGTGGATGTGCCACGGAGGCGGCAGCCTTGGTGCCCAAACTGTTCACGATTCTGGAATAGCTCGCTCAACTGGTACCGCTATCCGTGATCGCCTTATGGGGATCCCGGCGGCGTGACCACGTTGCTTTTGAAAAAGCGCATACCGCTTTTGGCGTGAAGAGACGACATGTGCTCGCCTCGATCCACTTTGTAAAAGTGTCGATGGCGACGAGCAAGTGTGTGTAGCCCTTGTACCCCTTAGGGAATGGGCCGAGCAGATCCAGACCCCATGTGGAAAAAGGCCAAGATGGGGGGATCGTTTGGAGCTCTTGGGCGGGCTTATGTGCCTTCCGGGCATGAAATTGGCAAGCTTTGCACTTTGTCACGATCTCCCGGGCATCTTGTAACGCGGTTAGCCAGTAATAGCACATGCGAACGCTTTGCCGTAGTTCGGAAGAGGCGTGGTTGCCACGAGCACCCTCGTATGTTCCTAAGAAGGAACACACCCTCCTGCTGCGAGATGCAGTTGGAGAGGAGTCCCAGAGCACCTCGACGGTAAAGGATGCCGTCCATAAGCTGGTATGAACTAGCACGCCTTGTAAGCCGGGAACGCTCGGCTTCATCGTCGGGTAGGGTCCCATCTGCAAGGTACCGAACAAATGGCGTTGTCCAGTCCGCAGCCTGCTCGATAACGGAGACAACACCACCTGTCTCAGTTGCCTCGTCCGGAGACGTGATTGAGGGCTTGTAAAGGTGCTCGAGAAGCACCCCTGCCGGAGCAGGTTCTCGTGAGGATCCATACTTGGACAGTTGGTCGGCCAGAAAGTTGTCCTTTCTGGGCACGAAGAGCACCTTGAAAAATCGAAAGTGCCGCTCCAACTTCCTTACTTCAACCAGATACCGCGCCATTGAGTCATCGCAGCACTGATACTCCTTGTTGATCTGGTTGATGACCAACTGTGAATCTCCCTTCACGGTCAGCCGTTGGACGCCGAGCGACTTGGACGCTCTTAGTCCCGCGAGAGGGTTTTGTACTCCAGCCGTTGTTAGTCGCCAAGTTTAGCTAGATAGAATACTGGAGTTGCTCTCCTTGGGGGAGATGAGAACAAAACCAGCCCCCGAGTTTCAAAGTCGCGAGCCATCAAAAACATGGTCCAAGAGGGTTCATCGGGTTGCTCGGGAGCTTCACGATTTGACGGCAAGTCCATTCAATGACAAAGTCACCCGGACACAGGATTTGATAGCCGTTCGAGCAATGACATGTAATATCGAATTCTGCTAATTCCATTGCCCACTTAGCTATTCTTCCGCCGGCTTCCTTGTTCCTTAGGATTTCTCCAAGAGGGAACTAGGTCGGGACCAGTATTTGATGCGCCTGAAAATAATGGCGAAGTTTCCTGGAGGACATGAGCAAGGCGTAGAGCAACTTCTGGACCTCAGGGTAACGCTCCTTTGATCCGTGAAGCACCTCGCTCACGTAATAAATTGGTTGTTGGATGCCTTCCCTTTCCACCGTCAAGACCGCGCTCACCGCTTGCGGCATGCAGCCAAGGTAGAGCAAAAGCTGCTCGCCGTAACGCGGGGTAGTCAAGACAGGTGGGTTGGATAGGTATTGCTTTAGATCTTGGAAAGATCGCTCAGCCTCTTCCGTCCATTCGAAACCATTGTGCTTGCGCAGGGCCTTAAAGAAGGGCAGCCCGCGTTCGTCCTGATGGGAGATAAACCTGTTCAAGGCAGCCATCCGTCCGATGAGACTCTGGACTTCCTTAACGGTAGTCGGAGCCTGCATATTTTCAATGGCCTCGATTTTTTCAGGGTTGGCAGAAATTCCTTGCGAACCAATTACATAACCGAGCAACATTCCAGATCGAACACCAAAGGTACATTTCTCTGGATTTAACTTTATTCGATGCCTGTTGAGATTTTGAAAAGTCTCGGCCAGATCTTTTACATGATCTGGAGCAAGCTTGCTCTTTACAACTATGTCATCGACATAGACCTCCAGGTTTCTTCCGCGCTGTTTTGGGAAAGTCATCTCCATCAAGTGCTGGAACGTGGCACCAGTATTGCACAGACCGAAAGTCATGGTCGTGTAGCAGAAAGTGCCGAAAGGGGTGATGAAGGCAGTCTTCTCTTCAACCTGGGGGAGATGCTTATTTGGTGGTAACCTGAGTAAGCATCCAAAAAACTCAAGAGCTGGGCATCCGCAGTCGCGTCGACCAGCTGGTCTATGCGAGGCAGCGGAAATTGTCCTTGGGACAAGCAGCGTTCAGATCTGTGTGATCGACACACATCCTCCACTTGCCGCCTTTCTTCTTTACAATGACAGGGTTGGCCAGCCACTCGGTGTGATCAACCTCGCGGATGAAACCAGCAGCGAGCAGCTTGCCAAGCTGATCCTTGATGATCCCCTGTTTGAAGTCCGAAAAGCGACGAAGCTTCTGGCGAACAGGCTTTTTGTCCGGCCGGACAGCCAGTTTATGCTCGATAACCTCCCTTGGGACTCCGGGCATATCAGACGGCTCCCAGGCAAACACGTCTGCGTTAGCTCGGAGGAAGGCAATGAGCTCGCTTTCCTATTTGGGGTCCAGATTGGCCCCCAGATGAACTGTCTTGGAGGAATCATCCAAAGACAGCGGAACTTCCTTGGTCTCTCCCCCTGGCTGAAGGGAGACCCTAGGGCGTGCAGACTTGGTCTGCGGAGCGTCGGGACCTCGCGGCGGAAGCTGGTCGACCAGGGCAAGGGACTGCTCGTCGCAATCCAGAGCAGCTTTATAATTGCCCTTGACCGTGATCACGCCGTTGGGACCCGGTATCTTCACGCAATAGTAAGCGTGGTGGGACACAGCCATAAACTTACCAAGTGATGGCCGGCCCAAGATTGCGTTGTACGCCGATGGAAAGTCGACCACGTCGAACGTGATCAACTCTGTCCGGAAGTTGCTAGGACTGCCGAAGGTAACGGGTAGGACAACCTGCCCCAACGGCTGGACAGCTTCTCCCGGGACAATGCCGTAGAAAGGCATCGCGACCTCTTTAAGTTTGGAACAAGGAAATTGCATCTCGTCCAAGACCTTAGCAGAGAGCAAGTCCAAAGCGCTCCCGCCGTCTACGAGTACACGGCCAACTCTCGCGTTGCTGATGGTCGGAGTGACCACTAGTGGGAGCCTTTGTGGCTTGGTCATCCCAGTGGGGCAATCCTCCTGAGAGAAGGAGATGGGGACCTCGGTCCACTTCATTGACTCGGGCTGAGGCTTGCCCTTTTCGACGTTGTGGACCTCCCGAGCAGCTTCCTTGAGGCTGCGTCGAGAGGTATAAGCCGAGGAGACGCCGAAGATGACGGCAATATGGTTCACGGGCTCCTGATACTCGTCATCGTCCCGATCACCATCATCGGTTTGGCGCTTGGCCTTACCGGCTTCACCTTTCTCGGGCAGGGTGGGCATTGGGCCCTTGCCGTTGTAGAAATCTTCGAGCTTTGCAGCCCAGGTTCTGCAGTGGCGTGTATCATGCCCGTGGTGCTGGTGGTACTTGCAATATATGTCGCTGGGACCTTTCTTGCCTTGATTGCCTCCCTGGGCGGGCTTCTTGCCCTTAGAGTTATTGTTGGGCTTTTTCTGCCCGTCTTTGGGAGGAGGCGTGCGATCTATACCAGCGACGGTATTGTTCGCATCGCCCTTCTTTTTCTTCTTCTGGGACTTGTTGTCACCAGGATTGCTGCTGGTCTTCTTCTTCTCCTCTACACCAGGCTGGGCGGGTAGCTCACCCTTGTCGAACGCCTTCTTATATTGAACACACTCCGCCGCATTGGCGTAGCGATCAGCCGCCTTGAACAGGTCATTGGCGGTCCAGGTCTCATTGATCTCGAGATCCTGGGTAAGCCGCTCGTCGCGGACTCCGTTTTTGAAAGCGCGGACAACAGATTCATCCGAGATGTTCGGGATCGTGTTGCGAATCTTGATGAAACGCTTCACGGTTGCGGAGGGTCTCCCGCTCATCCGGATCATCCGTGCAGATCATCCTCTTTCCCAGACGCACGTAACAGCTCTGGAAGTTAGCGATCAGAGCGTCACAAAGTTGGTTCCAAGAAGAGATGGAACCTTCTTGCTGATTGAACAGCCACGTCCGGACAAAGACCCTCAAGGACGGTCGGGAGGTAATTAGCCATAACAAGCTCGTCACCCCGCCGCCATGATGGCGTTGCGTAGATGGAAAGGAATTCCTCCGGTTTTGAGTCCCATTGTACCTCTCCATGTGTCCGGGTTTAAACTTGGAGGGCCACCGAACAAAGCGAAGCTCGTCGGAGAAGGCCCTGCAGCCCAAGGCATAAGACCGGCCACCTTCCCCGGCAGAACCCAGTCTTGAAAAGACGTTAGTCCTGTTGGTTGGGGGAACTCTTGCAGAGCGGGAGGTCTCGCTGAGGAACTCTCTCGCGACAAGCCTCCACGCCTTTCCTCGTGGTCGCGACAACGCGCTCCTCACGAGGGGATCTTCCGTGATCATCGCGCACGCGCTTGCCCCTGTGGTCGCGATGACTACGGGGACTTGGCGAGCGACGGCGACCATGGGCAGCTTGCTCGTGGACAGTGATCCTACGGCGGTGACGGTGGTCACGCGATCGATCGGATCGTTCGCTGTCGAATCCACCCGACGAGCTCGGCGCTACCGTCCGCATGATGCTTCACCTATAGACTTAAGGCCCTCGGCCAATTTCTCAAGGTGAGTAGCCACTGCATCGCCCACGAGGACAAGATTGTCCTGATGAGCGGATCTGATTACGGTTGTCAGGGCCTGGAGCCATTCCCGACTCTGCTCCAGGGGCCCCGGGATCCCCGAGACATCCGTGTCTTGCCCGACCGAACTCTGGGCACGCGGGGATTCTGTCCGGGCAGGCTGAACTTCTACCGGGGGTCTTGGCGTAGGTGCGCGAGGCGGGTTACGTCGCTGACGTTTGCGCTGGTCGCAGATTCGCGCGCCGAGTTTGGTTGATGGACTCGTCAAAAGTGCGGCGAACAACATCTTGCTCGCGAGCAGCTAATGCAGCCTCATCTGGATGCCGAGCAGAATCTATCTGCTCAATCTCCCCGGCCACCGGGACCCGCGCAGGATTCGAGGTCCCTGCGCCGGTCATGTTGACGATGCGGTGGCCGTGCGATTGCGCGCTAGACGGTGTCATCACTGTGTCGCCACAGGAGGAATCGACCGACATAGCCCTGGAATCCGATAGATCTAAACCAGCGTAAAGATCGTCGGTTCCGTATTCATCGTCAATGACGGGAGCTCGACCTGAGACCATCTCCGGAGCATATCCAGAAACTTCTGTCTCAGACACAGACATCGATCTGGGACGGTAAGATCGATCCGAGCTGGCAGGGGAAGAAACGTCCTGCCCTTCTGAGTCGTAGTACTCAGGGAGAATCTCCTTATCGCTGATGGAGTTCGACACGTTCGATCTGCGTATCCCCACGGACGGCGCCAACTGTCGACGGTTGAGATAACGATCTCAAGTCGCTAAGGTTCTTGAAGATTGAGATAGGAGACAAGCGGAACAACCACGAACAACCACGAACAGGAAACAGGGGTTTTTATCCTGGTTCAGGCCTCTCGGGAGAGATAATAGCCCTACGTCCAGCCTTTCTTATATATCAGATATGATTACAAGAGAATCCCCGACGAGACGAGCAAGTCTCGGCGAGGTTATGTGTGTACAAGCGAAGATCAGGTGTCTACGAAGTGCTAAGATGCAAAAAGCTAGATCAAGTCAGATGCCCCCCTAAACGCCATAGGGGCAGGGTTTATATAGTGCAGAGCAAACCGACCTACCGAGGGAATATCGGGCTGGGCTAACTATGAGATCGTAACGAACTCAACGTGCCAAATATATCCCGAGGCAGATAAGGCATACTCCTAGCCTTGAGGATCACGGCTCCTATTCCAATCCGGGAAACCAACGTCCGGGTCTTCACGTAGCCGTGTAGAACTCTTGTTCGAGTTGGACTCAAACACGATTCCTTGGCCGTTATGCACCGCGCCAGCCAAGAAGCTGTTCGGCAGGATGCATATGGGCCAGATAGAACCTTCCAGGGAGCTGGGCCCTGGTAGGCTGTTCGATTGGGCCGTCAGGGAGTGGGCCATGGCAATGGGCCGTAATTTTACCCCTGACACGGCCCTTAATCAATCTGATGTCGAGCTTAACGTGAAAGCTCGAAACTATATCATTCAAGGCCTTATCAGAGGGAAGTATGACCGTGTTGCTCACATCACATCAGCTCACACCATCTGGTCTACCCTCCAAGCTTAACGTGAGGGGACAGACCAGATCAAGGTGGTGAGGAAGGATCAGCAGAAGAGGGAGTACAACCGATTTGCACAAAAGACTGGTGAAACGCTTAATGCTTGTTTCAGCCGGTTCACTAAGATTCTGAGTGAACTCTGTTCGGTGGGCATGACCTATACCGATTCGGAGAACGCTAAACACTTTCTCTCTGCTTTAGATTTGAAGGTATGGAACATGAAGGTGACCGCCATCCGACAGGCAGCTGATCTCTCGAAGCTGACCTTGGATGGGCTCTATTTGAATCCCAAGACTCATGAACTTGAGCATATTGCAAGAGAATCGGGTTCGTCGTCCACAGCCTTGATCGCTGACCCTTCCGGTTCTTCTTACACTGGTGTGGGTTTATCTTTTTCTGCTCTCCGGGAGCTGTCCAATGATCAGATGGACAAGATTCCAGAGGAGCAGCTCACGCCGTTAGCAAGAAAATTCTCTCATGTTTACAGGCGGGTGACCGAGCGCTGACAAGGCATCATGAGGTGCTTGGGGTGTGCTGGCCTCAACCATATCAATTGTGACTGCCCTAAGCTTGGAGGAGGAGATAAGAATGACTACACTGCGCCAGCCTGGAGAAACTTCATTAACAAGAACCGCAACTTCAACGGTGGCAAGGATGAGAAGAAGAAGAATCCCAAGCTGGCCAAGGGATATCGTTTGGTCAAGAAGGTTTTGGCCACTCTGGATGAGGCCAACCTCTCCGACAAAGATGATGAGCAATTGGACGATAGAGATGACGCGCAGCCGAAAAAAGACGACGTCGAGTACATCGGCATGTGCTTCATGGTAGATGAGAACAACGACTCCGAGCTGTACATCGACTCCGATGATGAGGTTGGTCCCACCTATCACCAGCTCACTGAGGCATTCCTCAAGCAGGATGGTAAACTTGCTAAGAGTAGGTTTAGGTGTAAGGGACTTGTGGAGTAAGTAGCTTATCTGAACTCTAAGGTTGCCAATGTGAAAGCCCAGATGTGCTCTTGCCCTCCTCCAGTCGACTCTGACGGCTAGATGGAGTGCGATAAGTTGACTCAAGAATTGCTTACGCTTGAATCTTTGCATAGAAGTGTGGTTACAGATTTTTATTTGCTTAGAGGGAGTCATGCTAGTGTGCTTTTAGAACTAGATAAAACTAGAGAAGCTTTACTTGTTGCTACCTCTATTCCTGAAATAGAAACTGCTTGTATGATTGATCCCTCCATGATTTTTCCTGATCCTGCTGCACACATTTCACCTAAGGAACCACTTAGCCCAGATGAGAGGTTTAGCTTCCACTATGTTGATGCAACATGCCTAGATTGCACCTTCTGGAGGTTAGAAAACATGAACTTGCAATTTAAAATCTCTTAGTTTAATAATGCCTTCCTTGTTGCATCTTTCTGTGAATGTTGTGAAGAGCTTGATCGGGAGTTGGCTAGTGTCTATCAGGATATGAGTGCTAGATTTCAGGGTAGACTAGCCGAGTTTCAGAATGCAGAGTGCGTTTCATGTCAGGACTAGCTGGTCATTGAGAACTGCTTCCCAGCCCCAAATAGATGGACAAACTGGGCAAGTCAATCAGATCTTGGAGTATATGCTGAGAGTTTGCGCCTTGGACTTCTCCACCGATTGGGAAAGGTAGCTGCCCTACGCGGAGTTTGCCTATAATAACAGCTTTCATTCTAGTTTGAAAATGTCGCCTTTTGAAGCCCTATATGGTCGTAAGTGCATAACTCCACTCCATTGGTCAGAGATGGGAGAGAGCCAGGTATTTGGCACTGAAACCTTAAAGGAGGATGAAGACACATTTAGAATTATACGAGAAAGACTATTGGTTGTTCAATCTGGACAGAAGACTATGCAGATAACCGTCGTAGAGACCTCACCTTCCAAGTGGGAGACTCGGTTTGCCTTAAGGTGTCACCATGGAAAGGCAGTCAAAGACGTTATCCCATTACTGCTAGAATGGGGCAAGTGGCATATCAGTCAGATTTACCTGCAGAACATGGGGATGTGCATAATGTGTTCCACATCTCTGAACTCAAGAAATTAAATTTAAATTTGAATTAAAAATTTTGTTGTCTCTCTTTGCCTCGGAGGCTATGCTCCTCGTGTGCTCGTAGTCGTATACTCGCTGCCACACAAGCTCATGTGTCGCCATGCCACCGTCGCGTCCGCGCTCGGTTCCCGCGCCCATCTTGTCGCCGTGTCGAGCTCTGGAGTGCGGGCGTTGGTGCAATCGCTGCATACCACACAGTCAACCGGTCCATCATCTCGGACCGCTGGGTTTTCGCCGGAGATCGCCGAGCCATAGTTACCGTATCGCACGTACGATCCACTGTTGCTCCACGCCATCATCATTGCCACCATAAATGCCCGCCGCTCCACATCACCCTGCCAGTTCGCGTGCGCCGCTCCGGTCACATCGCAATTACACTATCCCGCGGTGCCCGTGCTCTCCCGTCGAGTCACCTCCCTCTCCGTAACGCCTTAAACCGAGCCCAACCCTAGCCGGCTTCACCCCTCGCCCCATTTCCCCAATTTCCAGCCATCTTCGGCCTCGGTGCGGGAACCCCTAGCTTTGCAATGACCAGTAGATGCTAGCGTGCACACGTTGTTGGCCAAAATATGGCTGTAGCGCCGCCGCTGGCCATGTCACTGACCGGAGGAAGATGATGGCTAGCTGCCGTTAAATCTACGCCAAGATTCTTGTTGGCACGAAGCGTTTTGCTAGTCTAATTCATCTATTTAAAAAATGCCAAAAAAGGTTAACTTAAACCTTGACCAATAAAAATAGGAGTTGTCCTTATAAAATTTAGATAAATTGCCTTGCGACTTACGATACAACGTCCTTTGGACTTAGGGAAATTATGTAAATGTCATTATTACACTAAATTAAATTATTGCGGTGGTAATTCGGCAAGGGACCTTTACTGCATGTCTTCCGATGTGGACCTATGGACACGGTTAGAATTATAATATGTAATAACGTATTATGGGGTATGATTTAGGCTTTTAACATTGATAATAAGATTAGATCATGCACCACCTCATGCATGGAATATCATCCGTAGGCGGTAGGTGGTATCTTACCATGGGTAGTGTCGGTTGATAAGAACTTAATTGCTTACATGCATCACGTTTCTATTGCACTATTGGATATTTATTGGGTTTTGTTTGTAATTAGACGTAGGCAATCCCGAGGGAAGGTTCGGCGACGCCGAAGAGGATCTTCCACCAGACCAAGGTGAGTTAACACTTACTCTTTTAGATGTTTACTTGTATTAGGAAGAGACTGCAACTTTCCCTAGTGGGAGTTAACATGCCATTGCTCATGCCTATTCCTAGTTTTCCAAATCTATGTTGTTTAATTATGACACTGCATGTTATATGATCTGCCAAATTGTTAATCATGTTATACACATGCATAGTCCTTGTAACTCGATTGCCCTACATGACTGCTTTGATTGTCATAATCTTTGATTAGTCTATGTCTAGTATGGTAACAACTTTAACCCGACCTAATGGGTAAAGTTGGCTTAGACATGCTTAGGTCCAAATTAATCTTTAGGCATAAAGCCACGGAATAGTGAACCGATATTCAGTGGTTATTCATTCATTCATTCAAATTGTTGACTTATAGCAGTTAAGGCTGATAGTCGAATGTTGGGCTTGATGTTGTATGTTGGCATGATTGTTGTGTGTGTTGTGCCTGGTGTGGTCGGTTGGTTGAGAAAGGTCATGGTCGAATATATATTATGAAGTTGGGATCATGTTGGTAAGCTGGTTGGTTATGAATGGTCCGATGGGAGAAATAAGGTTCTCATGATTGAGAACAAAGTTGATCAAGGCACGGGATGCCTTCATACTGGGTTTGACTCCGGTGGGGTAAGAAGTGATAAAGATGCTATGTAGGGCACAAATATGCCCTGGGGCTGGGTCTAGCTTGGTGGCTTACCCATAAGCCCTGTGTTGGGTTTAGCTTGGAAGCTTACCCAGGCGGAGCGCGGAAGAACATGCGTAGCGGGAGGCACTGCCATCAAAAGGATGGTTCCAACACAACTGACCACCGTGCAGAGTACAGGTGTCGGACGCCAGAAGCGCACTCTGCGGAGGTTCATACCCCTAGTACCACTCACAGACAACACTGAAACAGGTCGTCGGCACACATCCCAAGAATGGTGTTAGGCTTGGTGGTCGAAGCGACTATCTATGGCATGTGTGGTTTACAACGGGATGGCGCTAGGCTTGGTGGTCGAAGCCAACTCGAAAAGATGGTGGGTGATGGAAGTAATATGGGAATTGTGTTTGGTTGGGATGACTGAGGGCTAAGTCAATGTTATTTAGGAGGTGGTTTGGTTGACTTAGGGTTGATTGATAAGGTGTGTCGGATGGTGTTTTGGGTTGTGATTATTACGGTACGAAACTCTTTGCTTGTTTAACAAGAACATTAAACATTGGGCTAAATAAGGAAATTCAAACATATCTTAGAAAATGGCTTTACGCAAATAAACTAACCTCTCCTCGTAACTTAACCTTTCATCCATAAGTGCATTAGGAGGAGGGTTTACTAGCCGGCGTTTGGAGGACACTGACCTCACATACCAATATTTTTAGATGATGGTACCGATGTGAATCCCTATGACAGCCATGAAGAGGGGGATCTAGAGTATGGTGGCCACGACGACGCTTATGGTCACCCGAGTCGTTTGCATGAATGCATAATCGGGGAGATATTCTTTTGGATATATTTTGGGTTCTGCTGTATTCACTTTGATTATTCTTTTGTATCAAGGCTTAAAATGTCTGCCTTACTTTTAGTCGCCTGCGGGAGCGAGACTCTATGATGTAATATTCATGGTTGTACGATTTAAATTATGTATGCAAGTTATCTGCCATGTAACTTCGAGCACTAGCATACTAGTACAGGGGCTAGTGCAAGTAAATCCAACTCTCAAGGTAAGTATAAAATTGAGGGCTGACACTATAGGTTTGAAACAACTCCGAAGCCTAAAACTAGCAAAACATTTTCTTAGTGTTGTGCCTTAAGCTTCATGCCGCATGAAGGTAAATAGTCATAAATTGAGCCTAAGAGCTCTAAGGTGAGTACAATTTGATCTTCTTATGGTCATCATCATCAATACCTAAAGGAATAAATCTTCATAGAAAATTGAGGGGCCTAGGTGCTACAGTTGGGTAATTCTTAACAAGTGACTAAGAATGAACTTGGTTGAAAAATTAAAATTGCCTATTCACCCCTCTTTAGGCCTACTTTGTCACTACCTTTTTCCAAGGACAAAGGCACCGACCTGCACTTGTTCTTGGATCAATATACAAGTGTCGGTTACATAGCTGGATCATTTCAGGCATCGACAGAGTTATCATTATTATAATGTGACAACCATAGATCATCAATTGTTCAAGCAGCCATAGGCTTAGATACGTTCAGAGTTCAAGAGGAAGTAACAAAGCCTCACAAGTGGAAAGATAGTGATAACATACACTCCAGCAGCCATGTAACCCACATGACAGGGAACCTAGAAACCCCATAGCTAGCCAATTCCTAGGCTTAGATTCATCAGTTCTTTCTGTAAAGGTGAGAAAATGCAAGAGTTAGTGCGTTGTCCTCACTTGAACTAGTGAGTTAACAACTATCTAGTAATGCTTAGGGTTTATTAAGGGAATGCTAAGAGATTTGTTTATTTGCGGAAAGCCATCTTTTAATTAAGAAATATCAATACCAAAGCTCTTTACTCAAATCAAAGATAGTTCGAGTATCTTTAATTATTCTCAGTATTAATCCACTATATGTTAGTTTCAACACAACCAAACCAAACCCATCCTGCGACAGATTCATCACTCTACCAAACACAATTCTTACCCCGCCATCTTGTTACGGGATTGACGATCCCGTTGTTGACCAAGTAACCTCGGGTGGCTAGATCACTGCAGTGACTACGCTAGGCCGCATGTGCCTCAGGTGGAGAGCTCTATGGGGACCACAGTACTACCCATAATATCCACCTGCATTACCGTGCGATGGCCACACGTTATGGTGTTAGGAACCATCCTCAATGGTCGATGACTTCGCACCGTGCCGATTTAGGAGGAACCTTGTTCCATGTATGCCCATCCTGTCCACCCTCATTTTAGGGCCTAACCCCATGCTTCCTTCTTCGGCTATGGCACCCTCTGTCTAAAACACATTATGTGACTGGACCCCTTCGGGCAGCGCGAGGCTGTATGCATATGACTTCGCGCCCTTCTTGTTGCACTACATATATGGTGCCCATAGCTCGTTATGACAAGCGTAGACTCATTCTACTCCAACACACTTCACATCCATAACCGAATCATTCCATCACAAACACATTGTGCAGCAGCGGCAAGAAGCGATGGTTGTTTGGGCGGCTGAGGGTGGCGCTGCTTGGTGATGGCTAGGGGTGAGGAGGAGAGTTGAAAGAGAAGGGGTGGAAGACGCTGGCGGCACTATCGATGACGATTCTTCTTGACGGATCCATGGATTATGGTTTTGGTGATTTTGTGCTTAGATATACAGGTTGAAATTTATACAAGGGGAGAACAGATTGAATCGGCTTGGGGTTAAACTAAAGTTTGGCTTTGGTTTGTGGAGGATTCTGTTCGGCTTTGATTTGGCCAAGATTGAGTTGAGAGCTCCGCCTTTGGATAACGCTCTAAGCATCCTCCCTCTGTGATTGGTCCATTTATGCATTGATTTGGCTAGGTTGGAAAGGATTTGGGAGTAATAGGTGTTGACATTGCCTTTAGGCCATGAATTTTATATGCAGTATCTTACAACCTTGTTTTAGGAAAATTTTTGTAGGTATTGGAGGGTTCCCACATAGAATGAATCTTAGTCCATGTATTGAGCTTTCCAACGAGTCCTAGGTCATGAAAATCGGCCAAGCAGTTTGCGAGTAATGGCCTTCGCAAGCTAGCTGTCCCGAAATTCCAGATTTTTTGCTTGAGGTGACTAATCCAGCAACTAGTGATCTAATCGAAGGGTTAGGGAAGGATAGTGTGTTGTGGGTAGTTCAAAATGCGTTATATGACCTATTCATGGTTTTATCGTCCCTCCGCCTTGGGTCGAGGACGTCATCATCGCTCGTAGGTGTTCGGGCGTATTAAGGCAAGTGCATATTTAATCATAATAACATAATTGCCTTTGTTGTGCTTACTGTTATGTACATCACAATGTTTTGCTATGCCTATGTATATGACTTGAGTTCATAAGATAAATTATTCAAATTCACTTAACGACGTTATCGGCGGTGAGCCCTTTGCTATAGCGGTATGAGCACAGGGAAGAGATGCATACTGCATTACATTGCATCGAATTGCATGGTATTGGCTTAGAGATTGGTTATGATTATGTTGGAGCTACGATTGGGTACATCTTGCTATGGTTATCTGTTTGTTTCTTTCAATATTTCCATTTGATTAATCATGTACCTACTATGGTCAGAGAGTGGCTTTTGTGATTTGATTTGATGAGCTTTATTAAATCAAGGTTTGAATTTATTCTTTTTTGTTTGAACACTTGACAACCGGGATTATGATTGAAAAATACAAACAGATTTCATGGCTCTCATCTATGCATGTCAGGGGTACACATAGTATCGAAATTGTTTGTGTTTTGAAAGAATGATGAGTTCGAGGAACACCGGTTGAAAGAAAAATCTTCAAGACTTCCATTCACCCCCTCTGGGCACTGTAGCGGGTTTTCGCAATCCAAACTCTTCAACCAACCGGAACCAAAGACCTACTTTGAGCTCATCCTCACACACGCTAGTGGACGGATGAATTTTTATAAATTCAATAGTTGATAAAATAAAATATTCACGACAGAAAAAGAAAAAGACGTGTCTCGATACTCTATGCAGCTTTAAAGTCCACACTTTGAGGTTGAAAACATGTGAAAAGGCAAAATACATTATGTCACATACATCATATTGCCGAACCTATTCAAAACACATATAAAATACAAACTTTCTGAACAAAATAAATCAATCCTAGTTTATTCATCACAAATTCACATAATAATCTTCACATGGTCTCACAACATGAATAGTTTTGTACATAAGTACCTAATATTTCAAGCTTATTTGAAATTATTGTGGATACTACTTCACCAAGCAAACCATAACAGAAGGAGCACGAGGAGAAGATGAATGCCATTACTCATGAAAGAACACCAAAACCTGAATAACTGAATAACTTATGAGCATGGTAACCTTGAAATGGTACATACGAAGCACCCGTAGTGGACAAACAAAATGATGCATACGTTGAAGGATTAGTGAGGGCAACCACTAGGTGCCTCCAGCAGTATTTAGCCACGTCTATATGAAGGTAGGAAGAAGGAACATAAGATGGATTAATGGAAAAATAACTACTGTTATTAATGGAAAGGGTCAAGGAAAGAAAAACATAGTAGGGAACAAATGAAACGTTCTGCATGGCTTTGGATTGGATCAACTTGTCACCTGCTAGCTGCTATTCATTCAATTCAGTACCAATTTCTCTTCGTAATGAATGTTTCGATGGTGAGTGTGGGACGGTTGGGATGTGCGTCCACTACGCTCCTGATCTCAGCCTGCAGAATATCGACAGAGCTTCTGTAACTACGTGAGCCACTAATATGGGCATGTAGCTTGGTGAGTCTCGTGAGGTGCTGGATGCCGGAATCACTCCAGCCATCCCTGAGCACGTCGAGGCTAATGCGGAGCTCCTTCAGATTAGGTACAGAGCCAGGCATGAACAACACATTAAGGACTTCGGCTATGAAGAACTTGAGATGCCGGAATCCATCGCTGCTGCTGATGACGAGCCTGTCTTTCGTGCGCGTGTAACCTAGAACAAGAGCTTCTAGAGCTGGCAAGCCTCCAAGAACTTGCAGATCTTCCTGAGTGATATTTCCAGTATGGAGCTCCAAGTGCTCAAGGTTGACAAGAGAGCCTGTCCAGCTTGGGACATCGCAGATACCATGTCCATCGATGCACAATTTTCGGAGGTTTCGCAGAGCATGGAACCATGAATCTTCGGTGAAAGAATCTGGTATCTCGACTAATGTAAAATCGAGAGAATGAAGGTTGTGTCTGCCAAGTGCACAAAGTGAACCGACGAAAACCTCCCGATGAGGATTATTTTCACCAAAAAAACGATCAAGCCAGCTTACACCCAGAACCCTCAGTTTGGTAAGCTCACCCAGCTCTTTTAGAAAACTTTCTGGTTGCTTCCAGACATAGAAGCAGCTTAGTTCCTCCAACGATTGCATATTCCTAACACCATTTTCTGGAAACACAACATCTTCACTGACAAAAAGACGGACCAACCTTTGAAGTTGAACAATTGTCGATGGTAATTCTTTCACTTGAGTCTCCCTTACATCCAATGTCTCTAAATGCTGAAATTCACCAATATTTGCTAGGAGCTCACTTACATTTGTTCTTCTAATGCTCAGAAACCGCAGTAGAACCACCTTTTCAATGTTTGCAAGATGATTATTCTGCAGTGATTCACAGCCTTCTAGGTCCAACACACGTAAAACTCTAAAATCTGAAAGAGGGTGTAAATCTTTGCAGTCAACAAAAGTAGATAGTGACCGCACATGGGGTCTAGCTAATTTTAACCACGAGAATAAATTCTCTTGGCTGTCCTGGAGGGAGAAGCGACGAACCCTACTATCCAGAGAAGTTGGGAGCCCAGATGGACCAAATAGAGTAATGAAGTTCTCCTCAACTGATTTGGATACGACGAAATTAAGTATGACGTCATGTACTCGACAAGTCATAACCTCACCATTTATCTCATCCCATGGTTGGATTAAGCTTCTGTTTATCAGCATATTGAAATGCCTGACTCCTGCTTCATATAGACTTTCTTGTTCTTGTGCACTAATAAATCCTTCAGCTATCCATCTACTTATGAGGCGATCCTTCCTGATCAAAAAATCCTCTGGAAATGTACTCAAGTATAATAGGCAGGTTCTTAGATGTTGTGGAAGATTAAAGTAACTTAGTGCCAATACTGATTCCATAGTCCCGCCATATTTATTTCCTCCAAGCGGCGAACTAATTGATTGTTTCACCTTGTTCCAGTGGTATGCCGATTGTGGTATACCTGCTAAGAAGCTGGATATAGAGATGATTGCTAGTGGTATATCATCACACTTGCTCAATATTTCTTTTGAAGCTTGTACCAATTGGGGAGGACACATTTCTTCATTTCCAAAAATCCTTTTAAAAAATAACCTTTTGGACTCAGCACGATCAAGTTGTTTCATTTTATAAACACGATCACCTTGAGAACAACAACATGATTCTGCCAAATCTTCCATTCGTGTTGTTATGATTATTATGCTGCCAGGACTACTTTCGACCAATGCAAGTCTAATGAAGTCCCATGGACTTGATTCCCAAATATCGTCAACTACAACAAAGTACCTGCCACATGTAATGTAAATATTGTGAAAATTGTGAATGGCACGTAAAATAAAATTTCCATGAATTACTTGGTCCGCCAACTAATTTGAAAAATTACAAAGAATCTAGTGGTAAAGAAACTTAGCCTCTAGTAGTAAAGAAACTTAGCCTCTAATTCTCCCGTGTACCGTATTATAGTTGTCCTCTTAAACTTGTACGTGAATTCTTTATTCTCAGCGTATCGCTTGACATGAGTTGATACCCTCTAGACAAGGGCACATAAAAATCTGTTTGACTGAACTTTTCCATGATTTGTGGTAGCAAACCCTGATATGCCAAATCGTCTAGCTGTGCATCTGGTAATATACCAATGATGTAATGATTGTGCACAACGATGAAAACTTATCGGAAAACCCATCCCGAGGATATGATCTTCATAGACCTCCGATGAGTTTTCCTATTCGTATGGCAACATTATTCGATGGAGCGTGGCAAAATGTGTGTTGGCACCCAAATTTGAATCGGTAAAATGCACCTGTACTTGGATACCCATCAACATTGGAAGCAAGATTTGTCGATGTTTGTTGTCGGAAATATATTTTATGGGGCTAGGCGCTAGATCCAAACTCAATGATAGCACAAAAAGAGTGTTTATACAGGTTCAGACCCTCGTGGAAGAGGTAATACCCTAATCCTGTGCTTTGTAAGTATGATGATTTGATGATCTAGTGATCTCGTATCATGTTGTGTGCTCTCTATAATAGGCAAACCAGGGTCCCCTGCCCTCCTTATATAATGGGGTCAGGGTTACAAAGTAGAGTGCTGGTCGGTTATGAGATAAGGTTTCTATCCCTATCCTTTCTTGCCGAATACATAGATATCCACTATCCAGGGTTACAATCATAACTTCCCTTATTTGGGATAGACTTCTATCTTTATCCTTCCTTGTCGCGCAAGGTATATACCAGTCCGAGTGGCTTCCATTCGCATGCAACCGTCTCGGCACATCCCCTATTGGGTAGTCCTCGCGGCCTGCCATACAGATACCCAGGGCCCATATATTCCACAGTAGCACCAGAGTCCTTTACAATCGACTTGCTGCCTATTTGATCGCATCCCAGCCGAGTAATGCTTCACGCCGAGTGATTCAAGTTCTTGATGCCACTTTTCGACTGGTTTCTTCGTTATGCCGAGTGCTCCATTACATGCAAGAAGGCTGTGAAGGACTAGAGCTCCGTATAACATTTTTTGAGTAGTACCCTGCCCCATTTTCGGGATACTGGCAGTCGGCCCGTCATGAGGCGTAACGTTATGTAGATTTGGTTTGGCCGAGTGGTACCTGTACCCGACTGTCACAGTGTACAGCTGGCGCCCCTTTTAGAGAGTACCCTTGAAACCGTGATCCAAAATGAACTCATGATATCCATTTTTGACTTATGCGGTATCTGGCTGTTGGCCCAATCATGTAGAATATCATGAGAAGTTACTTCAATTGGTTTGGTTGATACCCAAGTCCCATTTGATTCGGTGACTGGCGGTCAACCTATAATGAGGTGTACCATGTCCAAAGTTAGGTTTAGCCGAGTGGCACCGTACCCGACTATTGTGGTGTACAGCTGGCAGCCTATTTAGGGCATACCATGCTTCGGGCAAAATTTGGCTAAGTGGTACCTGTTCCCGTCTGTTGCGGTATACAGCTGGTAGCCCACTTAGGGTGTACCACCGCTTGTGGATGCCCTAACGCCATTCCCGCCCATAGCGAAAAAACTAGCGCCCCCCTTTTTAATAAAGGCCCTGGTGGAAATTTAGGGTTACCCTTTCATTTCCAACCCGCACCTCTTCGTCTTCAATGTGCAATGATCAAATTGCAAAATTAGCACTTCTTTTTTTGCACCTTAACCAGTCTCGTGTTGTCTTGAAGATTCACGCCCGCTGTCAACATGGGAAATCAAAACAGAGGCGACTATTCACCTTCCTTAACCTATAAAAGGCCTAGGGATCTCCGGTCCTCATAAGTTTAGCACTTTATCCTCATAAAAGGCCTAGGGCTCTCCAGGCCTAGGACTCTTCACCGTGCTTTTCATCCAGTCCTCATAAGTTTAGCACTTTATCTCTTGTTCACTTGTTGCCATGGATTCTCATTTACACCCAGTCTCCTTTGTGGATTCCTCCACTCCCCCCATTGCTCGCCGTGGTTCTCCGCCTGCTGTCCCCTCAGTACCGCTGATCGTCATGGAAGTGGCACTGCAGGCCATGGATACGCCGCTGGTAAAGGCACTGATCACCGTCAGTGCTAAGGGGGTCCTCGTCTTAGGGGACGAGGTAGATCCACTACCTGGACTAGTCCCCGCCGTCGAGGCGGAGCTATGAGCGGAATTCGATGCCACCATGGAAGAGCTAGTCGCCGAGGAAGTCACCATTGCCACTGCAACCGCCACCCCCGTCGTCAAACACGATGAGGAAATCGGGCTCTCCGGCAATGAGGACGATGCCGCCGCCAAGAAGAAGAACGTTGCCGACGATGCCGCTGCCACTACAGGCGCCAAGGAGGACGTTGGTGGCACCGCACCTATGGTTTAGATCTTTTGTTTTATTTTATGTTATTTTGTATATCTTCTTCAAGCTGACGCCGAGCCATAGCTTGCAATGTAGCCATCTGTCTCTTTAAAATATTTAGTAATCGGCCTAAGAGCTAATATGATGAATAGAAGTGGTTCCTTCTAAAAATTCCACATTTTGTCCCCTTTTTGATTCATCGGCCAAACCATTCGGTAGGTACCCAAAGCCCCTCTTAATACGGTGACTAACAGTCGACCAATCATGAGGCGTAATTTATCCCAAATTAGGTTTAGGCGAGTGGTACCTGTACCCGACTGCTGCAGCGTACAGCTGGTGGCCCACCTAGGGAGTACCAAGCCCCTAGCTAAATTCGGCTAGGTGTTACCTGTACCCACTTGTCGCGGTACACAACTGGCGTCCAATTTAGAGCGTACCACCGAAATCGGGCCTAGGCCCAAACCATTTGTGGAAGCCACAACGCCCTTCTCGCCCAAGGCGGAAAACCTAGTGCTCCTTCCTTTTAAATACCAAGCCTGAAACGACGAGAGGGGTTACCCTTCATTTCACCACGCCCTTCTGTCTTCCAATCTTAGCGTGCTCCACCGCTAGGGTTCAAAGTCACCGATCCTTCCCATTTCTAGGGTTAGCCCCCGCTGCGACCTAGATTCCGCTCCGCGACCCCTAAAGATGTCTTCTCCACCGAGGACGTCCCCACGTCGGAGTGATCAACGTCAGTGACGACGGAGGAGCGCTTAGAGGAGATGGTGGCCACTGGAGTTCTCCCAAATGCAGGATCTGATCTGTTGGCGCCCGGCCACGAGTGAGTACTCTCCCACTCCTCGCGTCAAGGAGATTGTCGTCTTTGAGTCATTTTTCCTGTGCGGGTTCGGCTTTTCGGCCTTCGCTTTTCTTCACGGCCTTCTCAATTCCTATAAGATTGAGTTGGTCAATCCAAATCCAAATTTCATCCTTCAAATTGCTTCTCTCATCCACCTCTGCGAGGCCTATCTGGGCATTCACCCCCATTTCTATTTTTTGCGCCACCTTCTCGTCCTCAGGCCATATCCCAACAAAAACACCACCAAAGTTGTGGGGGCGTCAGATTCCAGCTGCAGGAGGGGCTACGGAAACTCTATTTCTACATTCCCTTCAAAACCTTTAACAAGGGATGGCACCAGGAATGGTTTTACTGAGCCAACCTGACCCCTCTTTGGCTCCTTTTGCCGGGCTCCGACCAAATTTTCCACTTCTTGGACTTCGGTCCCTTCCGGCGACGAGATGGGGGCAAGTCATCGAGCTCCTAGACGCCATCGACAAGCGGAAGATGGAGGGCTTGACTGGGATTGGCGTCGTCATCAACTTCGCCCATCACCAAGTGTAACCCCTAAAGGAGCGAGTCCACCGAGGATTCGAGTACTCCGGGGTCTCTAATTCCACTCGAGAGCATTTCGAGGGAGATGCTATTCAAACGACTGGGCGGCTTTTTCCCCTCGGGCACCCAGATCGAGAATGAGGGTTGCCTGAAGCCCTTCAACATAAGGAAGCCCCCACTGGAGGTGAGTTTCTTCCATTCATTAACACTTAATTGACATTCATTTTCCAAATGTTTATAGGCTGAATCTCTGTTGTTGCTCTGTAGGATCGGGCTACCTTCTCCTCCGACGCCGTGCTCCCCGACCTCCCCCAGCACAAGGACTCCAGGCAGAAGCGACTCGCCAGCGACGCGGCCGAGGAGTCGAGTGCTAAGAAGGGGACGGGGCCGTCAACCAAGGAGCCACTGAAAAAGCCGCCGAGTACACTGCGCCCGTCCGGGGGCCTAACTTTTCGTGCGACAGCAGCCTAGCCCACGACGCAGCCAGCACCTTCGCCTCCTAGGCCCAACGCACAACTGGGCTTCTCCGCTAGTGGGTCAGCCACTCAGAGAGGGCCCGCAATAAAAATAAAGAAGTACAACAGGTTATTTACATATTGCCTCTCTACTTTCTCTGTTAAAATCATATCTTGATTGTTCCCTTATTGAAGGAAACCTACCGATGAAGTTCCTGTGGTCGCCCCGTCCACGGCACCACACGAACCCAGCAAGCCTGAGACCGTTCCTTACCAAGTCGGGCCAACCTTCCTGACTGCTTCTCCACCCAAGGACGCCGAGACGGCCCCTGAGTCCACGCCCCCTGCATCGCCGCCTCCTCAGGTTCAACCTGATGCAAAAAGTGCCACGAAGCGGAAGGAACTAGCGCAACGCTTTTAGCGGAAGAATTTCTCGGGACCTGAGCGTCCTCCCGCAACCCTTGTCGTCATTCAAAGCTGCTTGGTGTGATGAGAATATGGAATGGGCGACCATCGATGATGACGAGGAGGACAGGAAGAGGAAAGCGTTGTACTAGCATTACATCAGGTGCGCCGAACTGGTCCCGGTTAGCTTACTTGTTTCTTTCACTCTCCTTTTGACCAAGCCAAGCGGCACGTCCTTACCCTTTATTGTCTTCAAAACAAGGGAGAGCGCTCCAAGAGAAAGTCCGGGTTTTTCTAGAAAGTTCTCCCCAAAGTTGAAAAACTCTAGGAATATTAGGCCTAGGTAGAGAAAACCAAGATAGAGGCTCAGGTCTATGTGCGAGAACTCCAAGCCCAGGCCAATGCCTTGTGGGGGAAGAAAATGGACCTCATCGACTCCCTCCGATGTAAGTTTTTGTTTCATGTGCTCCAAAAGTCTCCTGTTGTTTAATTGTTCCTTTTAGCCCTTTTATTCTGCTTCAGCCTGGTACTCCACCATCGCCGAGCTCCGAAAACAACTCGAGTGATCCCAGAGCCAATACAAGGCACTGGAGAGCTCAGAATTTCATAATCGGGCCAAATTCAATAGGGCTCAGTGGGAGCTGGAAGGTTCGTTTCCTAACTCAACCAGCTTGTCTTCATTACGCTTTTAAATCACTGGGTGACGATGTGTCTTGTTCGTAGAATACAAAAGGAAAATGTTGGCGCAGTTTGACGTTGAAAGTCAAAGAAGCGGAAGCGTCCTACGAAAAGCTCAGCGAAGCCTCCGAGCTATTACGAAAGTTCCTGCTTCCCATAAATGCAGGGCTGAGCGACAAGAGTCAACTCATTATGCAGTTAAAGAAGGGACCCGAGAAGTTGAAGAGCCACTTGGAGACGGTGACCACGAGTGCTAGCCATGCTCTGGCAATTGTGAAATCGCTTTATCGCAGAGTGGACCTCAATGCCATCAAGGAGGGATTAACCTGCACGGTCGATGATGATCAAATTGCCGCCCTTCTTGAAGAAGTCCAGGATACCACTGTGACTTTGGTGGAGAACTTGGACTTGGGTCCCCTATAATGTATATCAATAGGACATAGGTAGTTCTGTAGACAATTATCAATGTAAACCCAATTGCTTATAATGATTTAAGCTCTTTTGCTCCTTTTCCTCTATGATTTTAGTTTGTCTGAATAATTTCCTTTCATTATGCATTCTGCCCAACTATTCTAGCCCTTGAGCATTCGGGAATCGGCTCATGGCACTTTCCCAAACAGGCGTCAAGTGACTTAGAGTTTGTCTTTTTTAGGGCCAAAGCTTCACTGCTCAGAATAATTACTCAGCTTCCTTTAGAATCGTATAGGAAAAGAAATAGAAAAGCGATGAGATGTGCGCACAAGCACACCTATTAGGAGTAGCTCCCAACTTACTGCTTAGTTGGACACCAACTAAGTAGCAAGTCAAGAAATGACTTAGATTTTTAAGACAAATCTAATAAAAAACTTTATTCATAATAGCATGGCCGAGTACAAAGATTCTAAGTGTGAAAACGACGTAGCTGTTCCACATTCCATGAGTTGCCAATGATGACTATTATGGCCACTGTTGCGGTCATGGTTGATGCCAAAGCGTTTAGTATCATCGTTGTGCTAGCAGCGCTCATCCTCTTCTCGCTCCCGTCGCATGGCGTTAAGGTCCTAGTGAAGGTAGCGGTTAAGGTTTTGGCATGCGTTGCCACCGCGGTGTGATTCGTTTTGACTATGTTGACTCCGACTATAGGCAATACGAGTGATAGTCCGAGTGCGAGAGTGCGTAGCCCAGATTAGCTTTACCTGGCTTTGGTGAATTGCTGCTGCCGTCTCCATGGCCCTGATTTGGGCCATGATCGCGCGTGGTTGGGCTGTTGGTTTCGATCAGCTGGCCCAAGTTGTCGAGGAGCGTCTTGGAGGCGACGATGTTCTACTACGGTGTATGGAAAATAGCCTAATCTCCCATCCTTCTCTGCAACATGTATTCGTTGACGTCGCGGGCTCGAATACGGAGAGACCGAGCTCATGCCTCCTCACGGTGGAGGCGATCTGCTTCCACTGCTTCGTCCTCTTGATGGTGTAGGGATCGGGTTTGCTGGTCTTCGATCACATACACCCCACAAAAGTCGGGACAACTCCCCATGCTGCTCTCCGTCTCGGAGACGGAAGAGTGAGGGGGAGATGAGTCGGCTTGGTCGTCGAATCCAATTAAGTTGGAGAAGATTACACCTACCATCCCAGATTCGTTCTTGGTCGAGTCCTCGCCATCTTCGGGTTGGAAACTAAGCCCCCAGCGCACCATTTGTTCATAGGTTCCGGCGGCGTTCCCCAGCCTGAACGGGAGCGCGGGTGAAGTTTTGTTGGCGTCTGTCCTAGATTGGATCTAGTCCGAGCTCTATCGGACGGGCTCAAGCTGCTGATGCATTGCTTGCTAGCAAGGATCGCGGTGTTTTCCAGCCCGAAAATGGGGTTGGGCCAGTTGTCGTTGGAGTTTCCCTCAGATCGGATTTGATCCGACGAGAGAGTAGGTTTGCCGAAGTCATTGGTGACGAAATCAAAGCCCCTGAAGCGGAAAGCCTGCTAGGGGCGAAGGTGACGATGCATCCGGCGAATCCTGCCATCGATCTTGATGAAATTGATGTGAGCGCCTTCCCTACCTAGCGCGCCAACTGTCGACATTTGTTGTCGGCAATATATTTTATGGACTTGAACCTGTATAAACCCTAATCTTCTATTACCATCGAGTTTGGATCTATCGCCTAGCCCTATAAAATATATTGCTGACAACAAACATTGACAAGATTCTTGCCATGCCGGCAATTTGATCATGCAATCGACATGAGATGACACAATCAACTTTATATAGCTGGCTGGATCTATCAAAATTGAACCTAAAACAGTAGGAAACAAATCCAAATACAGATGAAAGAAAATGTAGTTGACAAAGATTATATACGAACAAATAGGTTCAATAGGTCGACAATCTACTAATAAGCCGATCAAATCAAGTATAGTATAAAGAAGGCACACAATCTGTCAACTAACTTAGCAAGCCAAATTAACTGATAGAATACAGGTAAATAGACTGAAGACTAAATCAACAACAGAACAAAGAGTAAACAGGTTGATCTACGAAGGTAACCAGATAGAACATGATAACCGGACGACATGAATCGGACTTAACTGAGACATCACTCACTTATGGGTGCACCTTGATGCCGATCGCAAAGTCGATGCACAACAACTCGATTGAAACTAAAATACGACAAAACTAAGTTAAACTATACCTAATTAATGCAACAAAAGTAAGTGAAAGTTGATTGTATTGATGCGTGTCTGCTTGATTACACGACTAAGGACCAAGGTATTTATATAGGGAGATGACCCATAAACCTACACCTTTTTATTCGTATTCAACACAAATTCATGCTGATGTCTTCCGATTATGTCTCTATCCATTAGGTCTATTCAACTCCAAAACATGAATCTCTTTCCATATCCAAGCCGATCGAACTGAATCTGCACGACCTGACTCGAACTCTTGTATTTAACCAACTCGTAATCCTCTTTTATTAAGCCGACAGGAACTCTTCTTTTCCTAAGCCAGGCCACACTTCTTTGTCCGACAAGGCCTTTTGTTATGTATATCAGCCCATATTTCATGGCCCATGTTACCTCAAAAAGTTTTTTGCCCTTAGATTTAGGCAATAGCCTTCACTGACCTAAATCAATTCTAGAACCTTCCGAAACATTGGATATTAGCTCATTTTTTGTGTCAACTGGAGTGAATAGGGACGCTGTGAAAAGTCAATCACCACCATGCACATCATAGTTCATAAAATATTGTATGTAATAGATACCTTCTTTTGTCCCTGAATATATCACATCACATATGTATTTGTGGTATTAACCCCTAACTATTTCTGGTCTATTTTTCTCATGTTAACATTAGCGAATGGCTTAACCCAAGTATTGAGCTGCATGCCATAACCAATTCATCCAAAAGCCTAAGCTGATAGAGAAAGGAGGGTAATTCACTTATACTTCAACACTCCCCCGCGCGTGTAGGCTCCCCCAGGCCTCAAACGTGGAATAGAGTAGACTACTTATTTAATTGCACCGGTCAGGACTCGAACTCGAGACCTCTGGCTCTGATACCATATTGAGCTGCATGCCCTAACCAATTCACCCAAAAGCCTAAGCTGATGGAGAAAGGAGGGTAATTCACTTATACTTCAACACCAAGCTTAGCTCCAACAACAAGTTTGCTGCTCGATTTTACTGAATATTTCTTTCATTGAATATGTTCCGTTGCTTTTGGTAGATACAATTTGTTTCCTTTGCTCTCTGTAAATATCTCTGTAATCAGCTGCATTATGTTGTAGACTTGTAGCTCGTACCTACGTACGTAAATACCGGTGAGGCTCGATACAAATCATCCACGTCAGCACATTCATCCTCATTCTGACAGGACAACAAGCTGAGGCGCACGAGAGGAGGTGCACAGTGTAAGCAAAACAAGTTGACCAAATTAAAGGTAAACTAAATATTATTAGTTGAGACAATTCGTGGGCTAGGATCCAATTTGATATTTCAGTTGCTTCATGAAACACGGTTAACGGGCGGCACGATATGTAATTATTACTAGAAATTATAAAAAAACAAATCCTAACATTTTTTGATGTGCAAGCATTGATCTAAATGCTGAAATTATGTGGCATGTGCCTGCAGCCCTGCACAAATGCTGAAATTGCAGGCGCCTGTCCAATAGTGCCTCCCTTATTTTTTTATGTGCAAGCATTGATCTAAATGGCAAAATTTGATATTGGATACTCACCTCTTACGCCAGAGGTATTCTCTGAGAGTTTCGATGAGGCTCGGCAAATCGTCGGATGCAGCGGTTGCTCCAACTTGTGAACAGATGTTCATCAGGACATTCCCTATGGCGGGTTTCTGCGATACCGAAACAAAGGCTGTGCAATCGAAGTCACCTTTGATTTTGTCATACGCTTGTTTGGCAAGGGTTGTCTTGCCCAAACCTGCACACCCAACAATGGACAACGTCTTGCGTGACGTGCTCTCCCCGCCCATCAACAGAGAGATGATTTCATCCCTCGGGCCATCGATTCCGACGAGCATCTTCGTCTCCGCCCAGAGCGCGTGCATCCGGGGGTCAACCTTCACACAAGAACTGGAGTTGGACGGGAGGAACTCAGGGGTGTACCTTCTGTGCCTCTCGCTCTCCTCTACGACGCGAGCCTTGAGCTCTTTGATCTCGAGGACGATCTGATGGGACGCCCCCAAGAAGTCCTTGAGCTTGCCAAGCATCTTACCCCCGAATCCGCCCTTGGTGCCGCCTGATCTGCGATCGAGGCGATGCATGTTGAGGTCGATGCAGTCCTCGATGTCGTAGGCCAGGTCTCGCACCCTGTTCCTCCAGCTCTTGTTGAATGCGTCAGGCTCCTCCACATCTGCTAGCACCTGCAGCAGGTCCTTCATGACGCACAGCTCCTCCTTGAGGAACTCCATGTCCTTGTGGAGCCCCTTCACGAGCTTGTACTCCTCGCCGAGCAACGCCGTGAGCTTTGAGACCACGGCGCTCATCACCCCCGTCGCCGCGCTCACCATCGCTCCCTCCATGCTCCCCCCTTGTCCCTCTCTTCTTCGGCTCTCTCGTCTCCACAGACGATGCGAGCTTAGCACTTCCACGTTCTGTGTGGTGATGAATCGTAAATATAAAACAGGCACACGTCAGTATTTTAATGATTTCTCTTCTCATCTAGATCTGCGCCTTTGTCTGATTAATTAATAGAGCATCGAGGTACGAGAGGCAAGTTAGTTTAATAGCAAGCAGCCAAGCACATCGTCACACAGAACAGTAAAAAATTTAGCATTTTGTTTTGATACGACAGAGGATGGGATGCGGGGCGGAGTTTCTTTCGTTGAAAAGGTGCTGCCCCCTCCTTACTAAAATTTAAATATGGCAGCTGTTTCCTATATTAACACGATTTATAAAATATAATTTTGATGACCGGCAAAAGCTATTAGATTGTTTTGAACTTCGATGCGGATTGATCTATGGATCGTGGTGACAAGATATTATCGTATTATAGGTCGTTAAAAATTATCCCCGAAAAGTCATCGATCATTTAATTTTTATTAATAAATGTCTGGAAACTCTTAATAATTTGTTTGAGGTCATAATTATTGAATTAACTTAATGTTTTTTCTTTTTCATAATGCTACGCTGACATTTGAAAAATAAAATAAAAAAGACTTATGAAATATTTGATTAAATAAAAAATAATGTAAATAAAATTTGACCACTAATATGTAAGCATGAATTAACGTAAAAACATTTCTAAAATGGAAATTTAAAAGGTTGACATCATAAAATATTTTGTAAAAAAATTATTTGAATAAATTTGAGCAATACTTTGTAAACGATGAATTAAACATGGACTTTTCATATTCCAATCCGTAATCTTCCATGAATTAAACACGACTCATTTTTTGGAAAGGTGATTTGGAAACCCTTGTAGGTGATTTGGAATGTAACCTATCATGCTAATTAACCCCACCTCCATGTTACATCCAACAGTGAACATAAAATCAACGGGTCTTACCCCTTGAGGGTTAAGTTAGTATAACGTAAAACCACCCTAATCATAATGTAAAAACGTAGCGGTGATGAAAATCCCCGTGGACTGAAAGAATATTTGATTAAATTGAAATTAATGTAAATAAAATTCCACCAGTACTATGTCGGCATGAATTAATACAAAAAATTTAAATGGAAATTAAAATGGTCAAAATCATGAAATATTTTGTAAAAAAATATTTTAATAATTTGAAGCTGTTTTAAACATGGACTATGATCATATTCCATGTGTAACCTTCTTTGAATTAAACATGATTCATTATTTGCGAATTAGGACAAGGTGATTAAGAAACATTGTTAGGAGATTTGAAACATGAACTATGGTGCTAATTAACCCATCTCCATGTTACATCCAACCATAAAAATAATTAAAATCAATTGTTCCTAACCTTTTAAGAGGAAAGTTAATGTATCATAAAACAATCCTGATTATAATATAGAAATGTAGAGAGGTGATGAAAAATCTAGTGGACCGAGAAAGTGGGGGAACCATGGACATGGCCCCGGGTGCCTTCTCTAAAGTTTGAGCATGATGTAGTCGAGACCGTAAAAGAACGTGCGACCAATACTTTAGTAGTTAGGTGTAAGTGTGTAACAGTCCAAAATGTGTATGATTTTAGAAAAACTCATGAGATGCTTGCATGTGTGTAAGATAAGTTTTTAAAGAATTTTCTTTGATAAAGCATTCCTAACACAATTAAGTAAACAATATTACTTTTCATCTGATAATTGAAATCTTTGTAAGTCAAATAGTGATATTGTCGGGGATTAAAATACGGCCCATTGCCATGGCCCACTCCCTGACGGCCCGATCAAACAGCCTACCAGGGCCCAGCTCCCTGGAAGGTTCTATCTGGCCCATATGCATCCTGCCGAACAGCTTCTTGGCTGGCGTGATACGTAACGGCCAAGGAATCGTGTTTGAGTCCGTCTTGAACAGGAGTTCTGCACGGCTACGTGAAGACCCGGACGTTGGTTTCCCGGATTGGAATAGAAGTCGTGATCCCCAAGAATTGGAGCTTACCTTATCTGCCTCGGGATATATTTGGCATGTATGAGTTCGTTACGTACTCGTGGTCAGCCCGGCCCGATTATCCCTTGGTAGGTCGGTTCATCAACACTATATAAACAAGGCCTCTACGGCGTGTAGAGGGTTTTTCTGGCATCGAGTTTTAGATCTGGGCTCCTGGCACTTGATCTTCGCATTATTGCTTCCTGTACACCATAATCTCGCCGAGACTTGTTCGTCTCGCCGAGCCATCTCTTGTATTCATCTCTGATATATAAGAAAGGCTGGACGTAGGGCTATTATCTCTCCGAGAGGTCTCGAACCAGATAAAACCCCGCTCTCCTGCTCGTTCTTTGTTCGTGGTTGTTTGGCGTGTCTCCTATCTCAATCTTAAAGAACCTTAGCGACTTGAGATCGATATTCAACCGTCGACACCGGGCGCCGTCCGTGGGGATACGCAGATCGAACATGTCGAACTCCATCACGACAGTGAGATTCTCCCGAGGACTACGACTCGGAAGGCGCGGATGTCTCTTGCCTGCCAGATCGGATCGATCCTTCGATCTTGATCGCCTTCCGATCTGGTTCCCGGCTTCGTGCTCGGGTTGGATCTCCTCGCCGGGCAGCTCTTCGCCGGGCGCGCGTCTCGTCCCGCGACGAGCTCCGCTCGGGATCGGATCTCTCGCACGGGCAGCTCTTGGCCCGGCGCGCGTCTGTCCCATGCGACGAGCTCCGTGCTCGGGCCGGATCTCTTCGCGCCGGCAGCTCTTGGCCCGGCGCTCGTCGTCTCCCGACGAGCTCAAGCTCGGGGCCCGGATCTTCGCGCCGGGCAGCTCTTCGCCAGCCGCAAGTCTGGTCCCGCGACGAGCTCCGTGCTCGGCCGGATCTCTCGCACGGGCAGCTCTTCGCCGAGGCGCGCCGTCTCGTCCCGCGACGAGCTCCGTGCTCGGGATCGGATCTCTTCGCCGGGCAGCTCTTCGCCCGGCGCGCTGTTCCCGCGACGAGCTCCGTGCTCGGGATCGGATCAAAACTCCTTCCGGATCCCGGGTGTTCGCCGACAAAGGATGTCGGGAGAGAGCGACCAAAGACTTGGAACGTCGACCGACCGTAAGTTCCTCGTAGGTCTTTCGCTTCCTAGCCGGCGCTTTTCTCAAATTTCGCGCTTTAGTTCGTCCAAGTCTCTCGGCCGCCATGTAAAGATCAACCCATTGAGCGGTGAATGTTCGCGCCCCTTCGCCCTTCTCACCACTCGCCTTCTCGCACTCTCTTTCTCTCTGGTAACACTTGATGGTCTGTCCGGTCTTGCGAACTCTTGGCTCCGCAATCTTAAGGGTTTTCCCGCCCGTATCTAGCTTCAACAAGTTCCTAAACTCGAGTTGCGTAACACGGCATTCACCTCGCGGCTAAGCTCGCTCGTCGTAAGCCCTCCGCGCAGAGGCACTTACCGCCACGGCACAACCACTTGGCAAAGCTCGCTCTCGTAAGCCCTACGCGCGAGGCACTTTCCTTGTTCGGTTACCTTCGAATCGCTTAACTTACGTTAACGGCGGTTCAAACGAGTCGATCAGATACGGTGTCGCTTAACTCTCTACGCGCGTGCTTGAAGTCGCAAGCTCAGTCTTCATGCATCGTCCGTCACGGGGCTATGGCGTCGCTCTTTCTCTTGTGCACTGCTCGAGTTCGCAAACTCAGTCCTCGGCACCGCACAACGGGGCCGGAGTTAGGCTAAGCGTTCTACCGTTTTCTTAAAACTTTCTAGCGTTGTTCGCCTTGCTCTTGGTTTCTGTTCGTCCTTGTCTTTTCTTGCTCTTTTTGCGGAAAAGTTTCTCGATCGAACTCTCGCTCGATTCAAGCGCCGCTCGGCGGTCTTGAGTCGCTCGGCCACTCCTCGGAGGACCGCCTCTCCTCGGTCGATTGGGACTTGAGCTGAATTTCGGCAACCCCGGTACGTTTTCAGTTTTCCAGTTCCTTTCCTTAGCGTTGGTTTTCCAAAACCTCGTTGGTCTTTCGCTCCCGTAGCGCTCCCCGCGTACGAGCATGTCTTTTTATCCGCAACGATCATGCGGCTCGGTTAACCGAAGCGGTGCACCACCGATGGAGTCATGCCCACCGTAAGCCGATTCTCATCTCAACGGGCATGCCCACCGTAAGCCGATTCTCATCGCAACGGGCACTCCTGGCGCTGGTTCCGCACCCGCCGAGGCGACACCAACGCTGCATGGGTCCATGTCCGGATAAGATTTCGCCGCGCCTTGCTGCGGCTAAGGTCCCGACGCCTTCCTTGGTTAGCGGTCTTAGCCACGCCGGGCTGCACTTGCCCGCACACGCCTTTTTTTATCCATGCTACGCCCTTCCCGCACGGTAATCCGGAGCATTGCACCACCAACGGAGTCCTGCCCATCGTAAGCCGATTCTCATCGCAACGGGCACTCCTTGCGTCGGTTCCGCATTCGCCGAGGTGACACTAACGCTATCGGGGGACGTACCCGGAAAAAATTATGCCTTGCGCGGGTAGGTCGTCTTTTGCGTGTTTTCCAAAACTCGCTTTGCTCTTTTTAGAGCCTGTTCTTGCTCTCTTTTTCCCCTTGCTGGCTGGTTTCTTGTTTGACTTTTGCAGGAAATACAGGAGCGGGGAACGTCAGACTCCGATGATGGTCACGGCGAGGTTCCAGGCTTCCCCACCAAAACCGATGTCTGCATTCCTCTTTTCCCGGGTTTTGCTCGCGCATGCCTGTGGATTCACTTCACTGCGTATGATTTCGCCTTTGCCCGTCTCGACCTTCACGGTTTGGCTAAGTCAAGATAGTGCGCCACCAACGAGTCCTCGCCACCGTAGTCGATTCTCATCGCAACGGCAAGCCCATCGTAAGTCGATTCTCATCGCAATGGCACTCCAAGCGCCGGTTCGCACTTGTCAAGACAACGCTAACACTATCGCAAGGAATACGTCATGGGTAAAGCGTTGATTTCACACGTTCTCTTGCGGCTCTAACTGCATCGGGTTGTGATTCACCTCGCACCGGGCAGTTCTTCGTCCGGAGCGCGCATCTGGTCCCCGCGACGAGCTCCGTGCTCGGGGTGGATCACCTCGCGACCGCGCGCTCTTCGCCGGAGCGGGCTCCTACCGGGTACGTCTTCGCCTGGTCGTACTTTCTGGTTCCTTTAACGAGCTCCGTGCTCGGGGACTAGATCTCCTTACTTGGTTCCTTTGGCGAGCTCTACGCTCGGGGACTGGGTCACCTTCCTTCTCGTATGCATTGTCTACTCCTCGCACACGATCAACGTCTGGAGGCACATCACTTTCGCTCCTGAGCACAACATTTGCTCGAGAGCGCGATCTCTATTTTCTCGGGCAGGTTCTAGCCTGAGAGGTGATTTTCGTATTTTCGTTTATGCTTTCCTAGGTATCTTCATGCCTGGATGCAAGAACACGAGTCCATCTCGCGACTTGCTCATTTTCCTAAGATCCGATCTTCACGGATGCGGTGGTACACTCTTATCGCCAGAATCCAATCCCTCCTTGATGACGTTCAGCCTCAAGGAGATGATTCGCCTCGGGCAGCTCTTCGCCCGGAGCGCGTGTTTGGTCCCCGCGACGAGCTCTGCGCTTAGGGACTGGATTTCTGATTTCTACATCGAGGGCTGGGTACTCTGCTCGGACAGATGTCGTTCCCTGTTCGACGCAACAGAGTTGCTTTCGGCCGGGTCGGTTTGTTCGGTCCCGAACAAGTATTGTTCGGTTGAACCATAACCTGTTCGGTCACCGTTGCGCGCTTTTTGTAGCAGAAAAATACCCTCTTCGTGACTTAGAGTCTCAAGAGGAAGACCCCACTCTAGTGAGTCCTTCCACTTGAGTCTCGGGGCTAAGCGTCGGGATTAAAATACGGCCCATTGCCATGGCCCACTCCCCGGCCCGATCAAACAAACCTACCAGGCCCAAATCCTGGAAGGTTCTATCTCGTCCATATGCATCCTGCCGAACAGCTTCTTGGCTGGCGTGATGCGTAACGGCCAAGGAATCGTGTTTGAGTCCGTCTTGAACAGGAGTTCTGCACGGCTACGTGAAGACCCGGACGTTGGTTTCCCGGATTGGAATAGAAGTCGTGATCCCCAAGAATTGGAGCTTACCTTATCTGCCTCGGGATATATTTGGCATGTATGAGTTCGTTACGTACTCGTGGTCAGCCCGGCCCGATTATTCCTTGGTAGGTCGGTTCATCAACACTATATAAACAAGGCCCCTACGTCGTGTAGAGGGTTTTTCTGGCATCGAGTTTTAGATCTGGGCTCCTGGCACTTGATCTTCGCATTATTGCTTCCTGTACACCATAATCTCGCCGAGACTTGTTCGTCTCGCCGAGCCATCTCTTGTATTCATTTCTGATATATAAGAAAGGCTGGACGTAGGGCTATTATCTCTCCCAAGAGGCTCGAACCGTGATAAAACCCCCGCTCTCGCTTCGTTCTTTGTTAGTGGTTGTTTGGCATGTCTCCTATCTCAATCTTAAAGAACCTTAGCGACTTGAGATCGATATCTCAACCGTCGACAGATATACTAGTAGAGAAATGATATTCAGTGACGCTAGGGATTCGTCATCATAAGTCAGCAAAGCGTCATTACAGATCTTCTATGACGATCTTATGACGAAAACAAGCTCGTCATTGAATGTGCGTCACAGAAAACTTCCCTTGACGAATTGCTTTCTTTCGTCGTAGAAAATAGTTTTTTCTATGACGATTTACATTCGCGTCATTGAAGGCTACTCTTTTGTAACAGTGCTTTTTGTCATGAAAAGTTTGTAAAACGTCACAGGGATAGCAAGTCAGTAGGCTAGCTGAGGGTGTTGACTATTTCTTTTGTGACGAAAAATAACGTCATAACAGTATGCCTCGTGGACATGCTTTCCATCATTGAACGTTCTGATATCACATCATCATCCAACGTGGACGATGACGTGTCATTTCTGCCACATCATTTTTCTTTTTTTTCTTTTTTCCGAGTATTTTTGGCCCAATCCTTTTTTTCAACCCCATTCAATTTTTTTGCTTTTTAATTTTGGCCCAATCCTTTTTTAGCCTTGTCATCCAATTAGCTCTCAATTTATCATTACATAATTACATTTGACACAATATATTCTAGGATGTATAGCTAACACAATTTTCATCACAAATTCACAATTGATTATTTTTTAAAAAAAGGAGCACAACATTACATGGTCTAATCCAGCACATATAACATGCTATCATATATTCACTAATGGTGTTCATTAGTTTCATAAACTTTACAATACTGGATATCCTTTAATAGGCACTGCTAATGCTATTATTTCTTGTAATGTCACCAGGAGATAATCTGGTGACCTTCAACACGTAGACGACCAAGCAGCAATCTGCAAATTCACATAAAGAATTATGAGAGAGATCTTTCACTCATATGATAAATGCAAGAGCATACAAGACCATGCCAGCCATTGATTTAAGTTAGAAATCTATAAATCATTGGACAGTCACACAACCAATCAATAAATAAGAAAATAGAGATAAGTTTATCAACTAAGGGGTTGTTTGGTTGCATGGCTCATAACTCTAGCAAATATGTAAATTATGTACCCAATTAAAGCTACACATATGCATGGCAAAAATAGCAGCACTTTTCAAGTAAAACACCTGTATGTTTTGTGGTATTCATCTAATATGTAGTGGTTTGCACAAATTGTTTCGCTAATAAAGATTGACAAGAATTGACTATTGGTGGCTGCAGTATACAGCATACTTAGACATCAATAATAGAGAATGCTTGCAATAGAAAAATCATTAGGAGTCCATGTGAATTAACATTGCTACACTATGATGTAACCTAGTTTCTCCAAACAATACTGAAATCTGAATACCATAGTGATCTAGAACCTAGAAACACATGTTTCAACAATGAACTTGAAAGTAATTCAAGTAATTGCACAACCTTGCTTATTAGTTTTATCTTCCCTGCAATGAAAAATGGCATAACATTCTTATAATAGAGAGAGATAAAAAATCATGGGTAGAATCATACTAT
The DNA here is from genome assembly GCA_036346415.1 of Raddia guianensis. Classification (NCBI taxonomy): domain Eukaryota; kingdom Viridiplantae; phylum Streptophyta; class Magnoliopsida; order Poales; family Poaceae; genus Raddia; species Raddia guianensis. The sequence goes on from CM070544.1 coordinate 24,081,361, forward strand.
TGTCTGGTTTTCTCTTTGGCACTATTTTATTTTCCAAATGACTTTATTGCAATGTATACGCAACAACAGTTCATTAAGGCTCAAGTAATTTTGGTGACAGTTTCCTTGCCAAGAAAATATATCTCCTGACACGTTGAAAGTGATGGATTTTGGAGGCTATATTATTGAACCTAGTTAAATGTTTGTAGTGAAATATGGTTATAACTTCTGACAGAAATTACTACCTCTAACTCGATGTTTTAGCAAAATGACAGGCTACAGTTACAGTCAATGTTCAATCTTCAACCTAAACATGATGGTACTTGACAATCTTGTATGGAATGATGAACACATGTGCTGCAGAATGCAATACTTTTTTATACGTTTATGGATATAATAAGCACAAATCAAGAATGGAAATATATATAATGGATAAAACTGTGCGTGGTCTCCGGCCTATGGCCTCCACCTAGTCGCTGTCGAGCAACCGCTGCACCTGACCAAGAAACGAACTCAAGCATCAAAAGAAACCAAAAAATTGGTAGTGAATCACTGATGGGCAAACCTTCTTCCTCCTGCTACACGCCTCACCAAAAAGCACATAAATATTCATCCCCAATGAAAGAGGTGTTGCTGCCGTCGTGACGCCCCGGGAGGGCTGCAGATGTGGGGAAGGCTCAGATCTGCACGCTGCCATCGTGGAGAAGGTCGCGCCGTCGTCTATGCGTGGCTGTGCCACCGCGCGCGTCACCTCCGCATAGCTACCAACACCGTCGGTCGTGGGGAGGAGGTGGGGAGCCGCCGCGGCCGTGGGGAGGAGGAGCCGCCTGGAGGAGGTAGGGAGGCGCCGCCGCTGGCTGTGGTGAAAAGGCGCCGCTTGGAGGAGGTGGGAAGGTGCCGTCGTCGGCCGTGGGGCGCGCTGCCGCAAGCCGTGGGGAGGGGGCGCTACCTGGAAGAGGTGGGGAGGCGTCGTCCCGACCGTGGGGAGCCGCCGCCGCCACCGTGGGGAGGAGACGCCGCCGCCGTCGGGACAGGCCGCCGGGAGGAGGGTAGGCGCTGGATCTGGTGGGGGAGAGATCGAGCCATGGAGGGAGGGGATTAGGATTTGGGACTTAAAAGCTGAAACGAGGTGTTTAGGGTTGGATGAAGAGGGGTGGGATGAATCCTGGCGGTAGAGATGAAATCTAACGGACGTGGATGATGGAGATTTAAGTGACTTCAATTTTTTTTTTTGTGGGGGATTCCACACGGGAAGGGTGGGCGCCTGCTCTTGAATTTTGCTCGAACCCGCACCTGTGAAAAATTGAGGATTGAAAAATTTGAATGGAAAAAATTGAGCGGAGGAATCAACTCATATTTTTTAGCTTAAAAATACAATTTTGTTTATAACTAGGATATTTGTTACTTTTAAACAAGGCAAACCGTTTTGGTGTTCTGTAGTCATTTTCGAAGATTGTGATATCTCTTGTCAAATTTCTCAAAACCAATTTTAATTATTTTTTGACCCATCAAAAGTTTGAATAAAAACCTACAAAATATTTTAGGTTATAAGCAAAAGCAACACCTCGTCTACGACATCCATGACTAGTGGGCCTTGGGTTACAGCAATGATCGGCGTTTCAAATGCCCGCCAAGTATTAGGGAAATTGGATGTATGACACTCAATTGGTGAGTATGGGCCAAATTCACATCAATTCATTGGCCTTTCGTGAAATACTCCCTTCAATTCAAAATGGAAGTTGAATGATAATTAACATTTCACAATTTCTATAATATCTTAGGAAATTTATGTATACAATATAAGTGTGGATGGTCCAACAAATTTCAATCAAAATTATGAGTTCAAAGCGAGAAAAAAACTAACTTGTTAGGGGGATCTAACATGGTTTATAGTGATAAAAAAAAATAAAATATTAGAAGATCGAAACTGGAACCTCATGTAACTGTTGCAGATGATCGTTCCACTAGGCTACTAAATGATTTTTGATTTAAAAATATATTTGGAAGAATATATGATAGGTTATTGTGACCGGTTGCATCTCCACATCCGTATGTATGCCTAAACAACATATAGGAAAAAAGGACGCCCTTGATACAAACATTTTTTTGCCACGATGGTAAGGCATCCTAATTGAATTCTTGAGGTTGCTGGTTCATGTCCCTCCATAGACGCATGCTTTATGTATCAATTTTTTTCGTCCTATCAATCAGTCTTTAAAAGTATATAAAAAAAAATACAAGAGCATACAATAGATTAGTCATAGCTTAGTGGAAGGCAACTAAAGGTATGATGCTAGAGGTTGCTTGTTCGACTCTAGAATCAGCTACTTTGTTTTTTCTATTAACTCGTGGGCCAAAAGTGGGTCCAACATGGCAACTTTATTTTTTATATAACTTGTGGGCCAAAAAGTGGGTCCAACATGCCCTACGTCTATTCAACATTGGGGCCCATGGTCCCACAACTTTTACTTTTTTAAAAAACAACATTTTCCCAAAACCGTGAAATAAAGCCATTTCGGACAAAACATCCATCGTGACGAAAACATATCATCACCATACCCGATAGTAGCAGGCCAACATGACGTCCGATTTTCTATGACAATTCGTATATTTTTTAGTGACAAAATTCCAACTTTCGTCAATAAAAAAAGGGCTAACCGGCTTGCGGGGTGTGTTATGACGACGAGAATAAAATCGTCACAAAAAAACTACTTTTCTGTGACGACAATTGACATCGTCACAACGTTTTTGTCATAGATAATCACTCTTCTTGTATGCACTAACGATTCACCAAATATTCACTAAAGTTCTAGAAAGATAGGAAATTGATCCTAGAAGCCCTGCCAAAAGGAATTCGAAGCCCATTGAGGTAAAATTTCTTAGGTCAATCCCCTTCGCTTCCATGGAGAAACAACCCTTGCTTATGACTCGTGGATTACTTCCCCATCTTGTGCGGCTCCAACAACGAAGCGTCCTCCACACTCCTCCCTCTCGGTACTCATTCAATGGTGGCCATGGAGTGATGTTGGGAGGCGGTGGTGGGGATGCTCCCGAATTGCAACGGCGTGCTCTATGGTGTCGGCAATAATGAGATCCAGAGGGCCGGCGGCAAGATCTAGAGAGACAACACCATGACGGCCATGGAATTCAGGCCTACATCGAAGGCCTTGCTACTAGGCACGGATGCTTCAGGATGGCAAATGCCACGGCCCCAAGATCTAGATGGGCTGTGGCGGAATCCAGAGCTGCGGCGAGGGAGGAGGGAAGCACTTCCAAGGCCTTCCATATGATCGGCGAGGCTGGAAGGTACTGCAGCCTCAGCCATCCACGTCAACAGCGAGAGGCACGCATCGCCATCTCGGCCATCAACGTCGCCGACGAAGGAGGACCCTAGCCAAAGCCCTCTCGAGGTATTTCTCTCTATATCGAACCCTAACCCTAGATTAGATGGCACCATCATGTACATCACGTCGAGACAATAAATTTTTATATATGGAGAAATTACTTGCCGAAGTTTGGAGGAATCTGGTGTTGTGGGCCCGTGAATCCCGCAGCCGCAATGGAGTCCCGAAGTCACGTTTCCCGTGATTGCGCGCTCGCACCCACGTCACGCCGCCATGCGTTGGCCCGTGCCGTCACCACAGGTCGTTTTGCTGGCACCACGCCACGTGCCGCCCTCCCTTTGGTCGTCACGCGTCGCCGCGTGTCCCCGCTGCCTCGCTCCCGTTGCCGTGCCGCCAAGCATATATTCACAGGACTAGGGTATTACCTCCTCCACGAGGGCCTATACCTGTGTAATCCCTCGTCCCATGTTACCATCGAGTTTGGATTCAACACATAACCACATATGAATCATTGCCGATGACACCCCCAGTAAAACAAACATTGACAGTTGGCACGCCAGGTAGGGGCAACGTCAAGATCAACCTCATCAAGCTCGATGGCAACAATCAATGGAGTCAGCATCTCTTTCGCCGTCAGCCAGGCTTTACGCTTCGAGAGCCTGGATTTCATCACCAACGACTTCGGCGAACTCTCTCTCTCTCTCTCTCATATCCACGCCAGATCCAATTTGGGAGCGATTCCATCAACAACTCCGACAAGTTTTCTCCCACTGGACTGAACCAGATCCAAACCAGTGAGGATTGGACATTGACTAGCCCAAATCTCCCTTTGGTCTAGAGAACTTCGACATCACTTCACTTAGGCACCCGTTTGGATTGTGAAATGATGCTGCCACATACGAGCATGTAATATGCCGGGGGCTCAATTCTCAATTTGGATATGAACAGCACCCAACCGAAGGTGAATCCTGGATGGTATGCAGCTTTGTCGGTGATCCAAACGGATTCGACATCCAAGACGCCCCAACCCTTTGTTTTTCCCACTCGGAGACTGAGTCGGAGAGTAGCATGAGAAGCTGTCCTAATTTTCGCGGGATCTACGTGATTGATGACCAGAGGACTAAGTCCCAGCGCCATCGGGACAAAGAAGCGGTAGATCGACTTTGTTGTGATGCCCATCTAGGGTCTCTGCACGTTAGAGCCCGAAAGGTGAAGACATCTTACAAAACATTGTCTTCCATACGCCATAACAAAACATCGTCGCCTTCAAGACGCTCCTCGACAGTTTGAGTCTGATGATCCCGACCGACAACCCTGCATTGCCGATCGTGGCCCAGATTAAGGCCATGGTGACGGCGGCAGCAATTCAACACAACCAACAAGATCCGGGGCCAAAGGTGCACTTGGGCACTCGGACCAACCGAACCGTGACCAGTCGGGTCGAGCGTACTCACCGTGAGTCCCATCACCATGGGATGTCCATTGTAGCCTCAGTCGCGACCTCCGCGAAGACCTCAACGCAAATCGACGAGAGAGAGAGAGAGAGAGGATGACGAGCGGCGCCGCTGTGATTACAATTGCGAGCGTTTCGGCATCCACGCCGACGACCGGCGCGAAGATCGGGCGGTCACTGGTATCGTCAAGAACATTGGTGCGATCGCGACTACCGCCGAACTAGATCACCCCGGCGAACTCCTCCACGCTATGATGACGGGTCCATCAATGGGATCCGCAAGTTCACTGCCCTGCTTCACCGAGTGGTTTAGCCTGAAGTATTTAATCCTAAAGGCATTACCAAGTTTGACGGAGAAAGAGATCCAAAAGCATGGCTACAGGTCTATGCCTTAGCTGTTAAGACGGCCGGTGGTGATCAAACGGTTATGATGAATTACTTGCATGTCACACTCACCTCATCGGCTCAACCATGGCTTACGGGTCTCCACGAGAATTCTATCGATTCCTGAAGTGACCTTTGTGAGCAGTTCATCGTGAACTTCTAGTGCACTTATGAGAAGTCTGGGACGCCATGGGATCTATACCAACTCCAACAGAAGAAAAGTGAGTCCCTTCGAGAGTTCATCCGGCGCTTCACACAACAGAAGAATACAATCCGGGACGTCTCGGACGCGGTTGTCATCGCGGGCTTCGAGAAAGGAGTCAGTGATCCCGATCTGATTAAAAAGATGTCCTAGAAACCGCCAACCACGGTAAAGGAGAAGTTCACCATGGCAGACCGTTATGCCACTGCTTCGGACGCCCTAGCTGAGCGCCAGGATGACCACCGAAATCATAAGAACAAAAAGGACCAGGTCGAGTCCTCCAATTAAAAGAAGAGGAAGGCCGAAGAGATGGTCGCGACGGCAGATCGCAGCCGACCCCGACCGCCGCTCACGGAACATTATAATAGGGTGCTAGACGCTCCCTGCCGTTTCTATCCCAAAGGAAAGCATGCGGCCAAAGATTGCTTCACCTTGAAAAAGTTTGCTCAGGAGCATAACAAGCAGTGGGATCCCGACACCGATGATGCTAACAAGAAACGCAACCCTCCTACTGATAACTATCAGGAAACAAAGCGTGGGCTCAATTACATATTCGGAAAATCAGCAGCATATGAGTCTAAAAGGAAGCAAAAGCTTACATCTCGGGAGATCAATGCAGTAATGCCGATGACCCCCCGGTACTTGAGATGGTCTGAGGTTCCAATCACGTTCAACCTTTTGGATCATCCAAATCATGTACCGTACCAGGGAGGTACCCTCTGGTGCTAGACCTTGTCATCGGGGACATCAAACTCAAGAAGCTGTTGATCGATGGAAGGAGTGGGTTAAATATCCTCTTCTCCAAGGCCTTCGACGACATGAAAATTCCTCGTTCATCCGCGGCATCATCACCGTGTGCGGTGATGTGAAGCAATCCTTTATTTGCGACAAGGAGAGCTGCGAACTAGCCCAATTTCTAGAGGCGTCTGTGGAATTGGAAACGATCCGAATGGTGGCCACAATCCTAGAAGATGAAGGCGATGTTCCACCCAAGAATCAATCCAAGACTTCCACCAAGTCAGATGAAGGAAACAAGAAAATAGCACTCGACACGTCCGACTCGTCCAAAACAGCCTTGATCGGGACAAGGCTCGACCGCAAATAGGAAGACACGCTTGTCACTTTCCTCTAAGCAAACAAGGACATCTTTGCTTGGAAACCATTTGGTATGCCAGGTGTCCCAAGGTAGGTGATTGAGCACTCTCTAAATGTCAATGAGAAAGCAAGACCATACAAACAACGGCTTCGACGATTAGCACAGGATCGTCGTGACGCAATCGGGGAAGAGATCACCAAACTTTTGGCTACTGGCTTTATAAAAGTAGTATATTATCCCGACTAACCCGATCCTGGTGCGTAAGAAGAGCAAAAGTTGGCGCATGTTTGACGATTATACCAACCTCAATAAAGCATGTCCTAAAGGTCCATTAGGGCTGCCTCATATTGACCAGGTGGTGGACTCAACCGCCGGATGCGAGCTCCTATGTTTCCTAGACGTCTACTCAGGGTATCACCAGATCGGCCTGAAAGAGGATGATTGCATTAAGACCTCATTCATCACACCATTTGGAGATTTTTGCTATATCACAATGCCATTCGGGTTGAAAAACGCTGACGCCACATATCAACACGCAATACAGCTGTGTTTTCACACTCAGCTCGGTTGCAATGTGGAAGCATATGTTGATGACGTCGTCGTCAAATCTAGAGTGAAAGAAGACCTTGTCACCGACTTGTCCGAAGTATTCCGAAGCCTCAGAGCCTATAGAATGAAGCTTAACCCGGAGAAATGTGTTTTTGGGGTTCCTTCGGGAAAGCTACTCGGTTTTATCATGTCTCATTGCTGTATCGAGTCTAACTCGGAAAAGATTAATACCATTATCAAGATGGAAGCCCCAACTTGTTAGAAAGATGTATAGAAACTTACGGGATACATGGTGGCACTCAGCAGATTCGTCTCCAAACTAGGGGAGCACGGGATGCCCTTTTACTAACTTCTGAAAAAGCAAAACAAGTTCTAGTAGAATCCTGAGGCACAACAAGGCTTCGAGGATCTCAACAAATTCCTTACTACCCTTTGCTGTGTCGGTTTCTCCCATGACTGAGGAACCCCTTCTACTCTACATAGCAGTGACGACTCATGTAGTCGGCGCCGCCATCGTCGTAGAGCGGGAGGAGGTTGGACATTCACAGAAGTTCCAGCGCCCGGTATATTTTTGAATACCGAGCTAGCCAGCTAGAGTGGTGTGAATAAACGCCAATCAATTTTGATGCATTTTTTCGCAATACACAGCCTCTCTAACCACTTCGCACCAAACAACTTCGTGTCGATAGTCGAACCGCAATGAAATTCAAATTTCAAGTGCCACACCATGTGCACAGCAAAGAGGTGCTGCCCATGGGATGAAGTGGATGAGAATAAGGTTGTCGGGGATTAAATTACGGCCCATTGCCATGGCCCACTCCCTGACGGCCCAATCGAACAGCCTACTAGGGCCCAGCTCCCTGGAAGGTTCTATCTGGCCCGTATGCGTCTTACCGAACAGCCTCCTGGCTGGCACGGTGCGTAACGGCCTAGGATTCGTGTTTGAGTTCTACTCGAACAAGAGTTCTGCACGGCTACGTGAAGACCCGGACGTGGTTTCCCGGATTGGATTAGGAGTCGTGATCCCCAAGACTTGGAGTATACCTTATCTACCTCGGGATGTATTTGGCATGTATGAGTTCGTTCACGATCTCGTAGTTAGCCCTACCCGATTATCCCTTGGTAGGTCGGTTCATCAACACTATATAAACAAGCCCTCACGGCGATAGAGGGGACGACTTAGACGATCTCGCATCTAAGATTACTTTGTCGCATACTCTTCGCTTGTATACCATAATCTCGCCGAGACTGCTCGCCTCGTCGAGCCACCTCTTGTATTCATCCCCGATATATAAGAAAGGCCGGCGTGGGCTATTATCTCTCCCGAGAGCTGAACCAGGATAAAACCCCATCTCCTGCTCGTTGTCGTTAAGTGGTTGTTTAGCGTTCTCTATCTCAATCTTAAAGAACCTTAGCGACTTGAGATCGATATCTCAACCGTCGACATACCGGCGCCGTCCGTGGGGATACGCAGACGAACATGTCGAATCGCATCGCGACCAGAGATTCTCCCGAGGACTACGACTCGGGGCGGGATGTCTCTTCCCTGCCAGATCGGATCGATCCTTCGATCTTGATCGCCTTCCAGATCTGGTTCCGGCCGTGCACGGGCCGGATCTCTTGCGCGGGCGCTCTTCGCTGGGCGTAGCGTCTGATCCCGCGACGAGCTCCGTGCTCGGGCCGGATCTCTTCGCGGGCGGCTCTTCGCCGGGCGCGCGTCTCTCCCGCGACGAGCTCGCTTCGAGGATCGGATCTTTGCGCCGGCTCTTCGCCCATGGCGCAAATCTGTCCCATGACGAGCTCCGTGCTCGGGCTGGATCTCCTCGCCGGGCAGCTCTTCCCGGGCGCGTCTCGTCCCAGCGACGAGCTCCGTGCTCGGGCCGGATCTCTTCAGGCCGGCGGCTCTTCGCCGGAAAGCGCTACCGTTCCCGCGACGAGCTCCGTGCTCGGGATCGGATCAAAACTCCTTCCGGATCCCGGGCTGTTACACCGACGGTGGATGTCGGGAGAGAGCGACCAAAGACTTGGAACGTCGACCAGCCGTAAGTTCCTCGTAGGTCTTTTCGCTTCCTAACCGGCGCTTTTTCTCAAATTTCGCGCTTTAGTTCGTCCAAGTCTCTCGGCCGCCATGTAAAGATCAACCCATTGAGCGGTGAATGTTCGCGCCCTCTGCGCCTTTCTCACCACTCGCCTTCTCGGACTCTCTTTCTCTCGTAACACTTAGTGGTCTGTCCGGTCTTGCGAACTCTTGGCTCCGCAATCTTAAGGGTTTTCCTGCCAGTATCTAGCTTCAACAAGTTCCTAAACTTCGAGTTGCGTAACACGGCATCCACCTCGCGGCTAAGCTAAGCTCTCGTAAGCCCTCCGCGGCGAGAGGCACTTACCGCCACGGCACAACCACTTGGCAAAGCTCGCTCTCGTAAGCCCTCCGCGCGGAGGCACTTTCCTTGTTCGGTTACCTTCTAATCGCCTAACTTACGTTAACGAGCGCTTTAAACGAGTCGATCAGATACGGGTGTCGCTCTAACTCTCTACGACGTGCTTGAAGTCGCAAGCTCAGTCTTCATGCATCGTCCGTGCACGGGCTAGGGCGTCGCTCTTTCTCTTGTGCACTGCTCGAGTTCGCAAACTCAGTCCTCGAGCACCGGTAACGGGGCCGGAGTTAGGCTAAGCGTTCTACCGGTTTCTTAAAACTTTCTAGCGCTGTGTTCGCCTTACTCTTGGTTTCTGCTCGTCCTTGTCTTTTGCTGCTTTTTTGCGTGAAAAGTCGCTCGAAAGCTTTCGGTCGACTCTCGCTCTGATTCAAGCGCTTTCGGCGGTCTTGAGTCGCTCGCCGGCTCCTCGAAGGACCGCTCTCCTCGGTCGATTGGGACTTGAGCTGAATTTCGCAACCCCAGCGTTTTCAGTTTTTCGCCTTTCCTTAGCGTTGGTTTTCCAAAACCTCGTTGGTCTTCGCCCCGTAGCGCTCCCCACGCATTTACCATGTCTTTTATCCGCAACGACCAGACGGCTCCGGTTAACGGCGGTGCACCACCGATGGAGTTACGCCCACCGTAGCGATTCTCATCGCAACGGGCATGCCCACCGTAAGCCGATTCTCATCGCAACGGGCACTCCTGGCGCTGGTTCCGCACCCGCCGAGGCGACACCAACGCTGCTCGGGTCCATACCCGGATAAGATTTCGCCTCGCACGTTTTGCCTGCGGCTAAGGTCCCGGTCGCCTTCCCTGGTCGGCGATCTTAGCCACAGCGGGGCTGCACTTGCCCGCACACGTCTTCTTTATCCATGCTACGTCCTTCCTGGCACGGTAATTCGGAGCATTGCACCACCAACGGAGTCCTACCCATCGTAAGCCGATTCTCATCGCAACGGGCACTCCTTGCGCCGGTTCCGCATTCGTCGAGGTGACACTAACGCTATCGGGGGACGTACCCGGAAAAAATTATGTCTTGCGCAGGTAGGTCGTCTTTTGCGTGTTTTCCAAAACTCGCTTTGCTCTTCTTAGAGCCTGTTCTTGCTCTCTTTTTCCCTTCTTGGCTGGTTTCTTGTTTGTCTTTGCAGAAATACAGAGCGGGAACGCCGAGACCGTGATGGTCGCGGCGAGGTTCCGCACTTCCCCACCAAAACCGGCGTCGCATCCCTCTCTTTCCGGTTTGTTCGCGATGCTCGGGAATGATTCACTTCACCACAGATGATTTCGCCTTTGCCCGCAGACCGACCTTCATTCGGCTAAGTCAAGGTATTGCGCCACCAACGGAGCTCTGCCCACCATAAGCCGATTCTCATCGCAACGGGCATGCCCACCATAAGCCGATTCTCATCGCAACGGGCACTCCAAGCGTCGGTTCTGCATTTGCCAAGACAACGCTAACACTGTCGCAAGGAATACGTCGTGGGTAAAGCGTTGATTTCACACGTTCTCTTGCGGCTCCGACTGCATCGGGTTGTGATTCACCTCGCCTCGGGCAGTTCTTCGCCCGGAGCGCGCATCTGGTCCCCGCGACGAGCTCCGTGCTCGGGCTGGATCACCTCGACCGGCAGCTCTTCGCCGGGCGCTGGCTCCTACCGCACGTCTTCGCCTGGTCGTAGTTTCTGGTTCCTTTAACGAGCTCCGTGCTCGGGGACTAGATCTCCTTACTTGGTTCCTTTGGCGAGCTCTACGCTCGGGGACTGGGTCACCTTCCTTCTCGTATGCATTGTCTGCTCCTCGCACACGATCAACGTCTGGAGGCACATCACTTTCGCTCCTGAGCACAACATTTGCTCGAGAGCGCGATCTCTATTTCCTCGGGCAGGTTCTAGCCTGAGAGGTGATTTTCGTATTTTCGTTTATGCTTTCCTAGGTATCTTCATGCCTGGATGCAGCAACACGAGTCCATCTCGCGACTTGCTCATTTTCCCGAAAGATCTGATCTTACCGGACGCGGTGGTACACTCTTTACTGCCAGGAATCCAATCCCTCCTTGATGACGTTCAACCTCAAGGAGATGATTCGCCTCGGCGCTCTTCGCCGGAAGCGCGGTTTGGTCCCCGCGACGAGCTCTGCGCTTGGGGACCGGATTTCCGATTGCATATTGAAGGCCGAGTGCTCGCCGGACGGATGTCATTCCTCGCTCAACGCAACAGAGTTGCTCGGCATGGTCGGTTCAGACGGTCTCGAACAAGTCTTGTTCGGTTGAACCATGACTGTTCGGTGCTTTGCTGCACGCCTTTGTAGCAGGAAAAATACCTCTTCGTGACTTGGAGTCTCAAGAGGATGACCCCACTCTAGTGAGTCCTTCCACTTGAGTCTCGGGGCTAGCCGTCGGGGATTAAATTACGCCCATTGCCATGGCTCCACTCTCGACGGCCCAATCGAATCGCCTACCAGGCCCACCTCCTGGAAGGTTCTATCTGCCCAGATGCGTCTTACCAACAGCCTCCGGGCGCACGGTGCGTAACGGCCTAGGATTCGTGTTTGAGTTCTACTCAACAAGAGTTCTGCGACGGCCACGTGAAGACCCTTGACGTGGTTTCCGGATTGGATTAGGAGTCGTGATCCCCAAGACTTGAGTATACCTTATCTACCTCGGGATGTATTTGGCATGTATGAGTTCGTTCACGATCTCGTAGTTAGCCCGGCCCGATTATCCCTTGGTAGGTCGGTTCATCAACACTATATAAACAAGCCCTACGGCGATAGAGGAGACGACTTAGACGATCCGCATCTATGATTACTTTGTCGATACTCTTCGCTTAGATACCATAATCTCGCCGAGACTGTTCGTCTCGCCGAGCCACCTCTTGTATTCATCCCCGATATATAAGAAAGGCTGGACGTGGGGCTATTATCTCTCCGAGAGGCCTGAACCAGATAAAACCCACATCTCTGCTCGTTCTTTGTTAGTGGTTGTTTGGCGTGTCTCCTATCTCAATCTTAAAGAACCTTAGCGACTTGAGATCGATATCTCAACCGTCGACAAAGGTCCTTGTGACCACTTTCCACCTCCTCAACCAGCCAAGTCAATTAGAGATAAACCAAAGCATTCAAACCACTCAAATTGCTTTATCGAAAGAAAAAAGTTGATTCCCATAAACTTGTCTTGGAAGGAGAGAAAGGTTCCTGCCATTAGGAGGCTCTAGGATTTTTCAATTTTTTTTATACACCTAGGTGGGTGAGTCATGATGCTTCCATCCAAATTTGAGCTTCCAATTCCATCCACTAGAAAACACAAAAACCAATTACCATGAACTGTCAGGAACACAGATCTGAAAGTTTGGGGCTCGGTATTCACCTCATAACTCTCAAACTAGGATACCAGTGACCATTAGGGGTGGAAACGAGCCGAGCCAAGCCAAGCAGAGCCTAGTTCGGTCGAGCTTGGTCAACAAGAAGCCGAGCCAGGCTCGGCTGGCCATTTTGGCGAGCCCAAAAAGTGGTCTCGGCTCAAGCTACGTAACACCTCCGAGCCGAGCCGAGCCACGAGCCAGAAGCGTTTTCGCGTACAAAATTTGTCAATGAGCCAAGCTCAGCAAGACTAGGCTCGGTCAAAATGAGTCAGCTCACAATTTCAATGGGCCCTAAAAGTACGCTCGGCTCAGGCTCGGTAGCACCTGCGAGCCAAGCTAGTTCAAGCCGAGCCGAGCTCGTACCGAGCCGCGAGCTATTTTTCCAGCCCTAGTGACCTTGCAAATTTTACTACAGATGGGTACATAAGTCACACATTATTTCCCAGTGTAATCACCCCAAAAATGATTTTTCTAAAAATCAAACGCTGATTGTTGCGCGGAGGAAAGTTTCTGGACAGATTCACAACAAGTCAAGAAGTTGATCTCTTGCCTCTCATATGGTTGCAAAGAGTGTGCCAAACCATATTAGCAAACTCAAGGCATTATAGATGACCAAGAAACAACAAGAAATCATCAAGATTCATCTCCAAACAAGAGCTCTAAAAAGAAAAACAAAAGCAACAAGAACTAGGAGCAAATCAACACAAGATGTTTATGGAGAAGAAGGATTTCATTGCATAGAAGTTGTGGGATTACAAGCCACACTCCTTGTGGCCACAAGCACTGTAAGTGCCACCCAAACACACCCAACTCACCCTCTCTATTTCTTAAATTTTCAGCTCCAAGGGGATGAGGAAGATGTGCTCCCCTCACCCTTTATTTATAGCCTAAGGGTGAGATTCCCAAAACCCTTCATTTGAGGAAGAGTTATGTATAACTCACACACTAAACAACACACTCCCGGAGAGAAATATTCTCCACATATTCCTTCGGGAAATATCCTCGCAGTTTCCTCGGTCGCCAGCCCACGCCTAGGCCCACTGGTTAGATCAACTTCACCACCAAGTAACCAATGTGGTAGCCTCCAGCTGTCCCGAACTCCTCGGCGTGGCAAATCTTCTCGAGTATATCACCTCATGTGACCTCCAGATCATTGAACCCGGTCGCCTACACGCCTCCGGACACACCAGCCTCTAGTTGTCCCCACGAAGCGTCAACCACATCCCGCCGATACCAGCATCACAGAGGTGATCACGCACAAAATTAACACGCCTTACCTCTCCTGCAAGGTTAATCCATTATACGATCATCAACAAAAGAATCCCGAGCTCAAAACCAAAAACACCATGCCAAAACACACTTAGCACGACCAGACAGTTCGGGACTAATAAAAAATCTCAGCAAAATCCAACAAAGCCTTAATAAGACAACTTCAAAACCACTTCAAATTCGTCCTTGTCACATATATTCACCATCTCCCAAGGGGACACTCCACATGGGTCTCAACATTCGTTAGCGAGGTCCTGAGTGAGTCCAAAATACGGTATCCACAAGTACAAAAACTATTGTACACCGTGTTAATCGCATCCCTCAATCTTAAACACTATTTCCAAGAGCACACAATTTCGGTGGTCAACGCTTTCCCAATTGAGAGAGAGTGCCACCGGGAGAATTGCGAAGTGGGCGGTCAAGCTTGGAGTCTTTGACATTTCATTCAAATTGCGGACAGCCATTAAATCACAAGTGCTCGCCGACTTTGTCGCTGAGTGGGTAGAATTATAGGTTTCCACGTCCGTAGATGAACTGGGATATTGGACAATGTACTTCGATGGTACCATCATGCTCAGCGGCGCAGGGGCTGGCATAGTACTTATCTCTCGAAGAGGAGAACAGCTCAAATACGTTCTTTAGATACACTTTCCGGCATCAAACAACGCCGCTGAGTATGAGGCACTCATCCATGGGCTCCATATCGCCTTAGTGCTTGGCATCGGATGGCTGACGGTTTGCGGGGACTCGTAGCTCGTGGTCAACCATGTACAGAAGGATTGGTTCATGTATTGGCGACATCATGGCTGCATATTGTCAAGAGGTGTGGAAGCTGGAGGCCAAGTTCGATGGGCTAGAACTCCTGCATGTGCTGCGACGTGATAATGAAGTTGCCGACGAGCTCGCCAAAATGGGATCCACTTCGGCAACAGCTCCGGCTAGTGTGTTCGTCGAGCCACTTCATAAACCTTCCATCAAACCACAACCAGAGCCGAGTAAACCAGAAGATAACCAAACTGAGGTAGGAATATTGATCATCAATCCCGATTGGACGGTTCAATATTTAGACTATCAATTGAGGGACAAGGTCCCCGATGATGGCGCATAGGCGGAACGGATCACAAGACCGAGCCAAAGTTACGCTACTATCGGGGAGGAGCTCTACCGGATGAGCGCTTCTGGCATGCTAAAATGGTGTATATTACAGCAACATGTAAAGGATGTCTTCAAAACAATTCACTCGGGAATTTGCGGGCATCACGCAGTGTCACTGCACTAGTCGAGAAGGCATATCATCAAGGTTTTTGCTGACCAACCGCCATAACGGATGCCGAGGATATTGTCTGGACATGCGAAGGTTTCCAATTTTTTGCTTGACAAATACACATGCTGGCGCAAGAGCTGCAGACTATACCCATCACCTGGCCATTCACAGTTTTGGAGCTTGACATGGTCGGACCTCTGAAAAAGACGAAGGGTGGTTTCACTCATCTATTCATTGCTGACGACAAATTCTCAAAATGGATTGAAGCCAAACCAGTCGCCAATGTCACATTTGCTAAGGCAAGGGAATTTTTTCAAGAAATCGTCGTCATATTTAACATACCAAATAGAATCATCACAAACAACGACACTCAGTTCAAGAGTGGCGAATTGCAAGATTGGTGCGAGGAACTCGGCATCAAGATTTGCTTTGCTTTCGTAACACATCCACAAAGCAATGGACAGATCGAACGTGCCAACGACATGGTACTGCAAGGGCTAAAAGCAAGGATTTTTTATCATCTTAAACCATATGCTACAATATGGGTCAAAGAATTGCTGTCGGTGCTCTACGGTCTTAGGACCACTCCTAGCAGGGCAATCGAGCAGTCACCTTTTTTTCCTTGTATAGGGCTCTAAGGCGGTCTTACCTACCGAGCTCGAATTCGTATCCCCACGGGTTCGGAGCTATAAAGAAGAAGAATCGGAGGCCAACCGACTCGAAGATCTTGACCGACTGGAGGTTAGAGACGTCACAACAATCCAATCAGCCAAGTACGTTCAGGGCTTACGTCGCTGTCACGATCGCAGTGTTCGAGTCCGTGATTTCTGCAAAGGAATTCTGGTCCTACGAAGGAATAAGAAAAGCGAGCATAAGCTGTCCGCAAGTTGGGAAGGCACTTACATCGTCGATGAGGTAACACGCCCGAGGGCTTACAAGCTTAATCGCGAGGATGACACGATCATTGACAACTCGTGGAACATAAACCAGCTCGCTTTTATACTTAAATCTTTGTACTCAGATATCTTTTTAACGAATAAAGTCTTTTCTACTTTCTCTCAGACCATGTTAGCTCTTGATATGATACTTAGCCGATTTCCTGGCTAAGCAGTAAGTCGGTGGCTACACCTAATTGATGCACCTATGCGCATGTTTCTTACTTTCTTTTTTATTCTTCTGAGTGGTTATTCCATGTAATGATGCTCTAATCCAAAATTTGATGAACTCTAAGCCACTCAGCTCGCACAGGAAAAGCTTCGAGCCGACTCCTAAGCGCTCGGGGGTTAGACTAGTCAGGCGTGGTGCATAAATGAAAAGAGCCCACTCATGGGAGTCAGAACAGTAAAATTTTAAAGAGCTACAAATTATAAACAAAAAACTGCAAGTTTTCAGAGTCAACTAAGTTCTATTAATGCAATTTTTTAAAGGGGACCCAGGTCGAATTTTCTGCTAGGGCGGCAATAAGTATCACAGACTAGAAGTATCGATTTCCCATGACGAACGAGAAGAGTCTAGTTTGTAATCTTGACTTGGCCAGATGGATATGGTGGAATGACGAAAGTGGGTAAGATATTTTTGTTCGAGAGGTTCTACTAATGGTACACACTAGTCAAGAGTTCAAAGTTAATCCACACACAATTGCTACTCTGTATCGGAGCTCAGCTGATTCACTAACACCCCTATCAATTAAGAACACCGAATGGTTATGATCAACCCCGATTGGGCTCGACTGAGTTGAGACTAACGGGACGAATTTCACAAACTACAGTGCGGAAAGTAGGGCCCTCACCACCTACTATCTACCGCTCAGCCGTTTAAACAGGTGTCTACCGGGCACTAACTAGTTTGGATACCACATCTATACATAGCAGTACTATGTATCAAGGACGTCACTCGATACACGCTTCCACTAAACCTGGCACTAATATCTATTGTGACACCCTAACACAGAGATTTAGCACTCCAGATCTAGCACGAGTCTAATACCAAAAGAGAGATAATGTAAAGAAATAAACTTGCTTTATAAATAAAGGATAGAACTAAGTGTTACTGATAGAAGACAAAGCTGAACTCACACCCGAGTTCAGCTCCGGAGCTTAGTCGAGGGTTGCGGACACGTCGGCTTTTCCTTAGCACTAACTCTCCTCTCTTACCTACTCTACTTGATATGTGGGCAGCGTAACGTTGTTTTATGTTTTTCCCGCACTTCTATGTGCCTTGCAAATGAGGAGAGGGGCTCCTTTTATAGTCAACTACAGCGAGTGAAGGGTTGCCACATGTGACATCTTTTATTTTATCATATGTCACTTGTATTTTCAAAAACCCTAAAATTAAATTATAGAGAGGGAATTGTTATATACAAAACCCTATTTTAAAATATTAAATTAGGTTTAAGCCAAAATCATAGGAAACCTTTTAGGAAAATTCTGTAAAAATTGCTGTAATTCTTAAAAGCCATAATTTAGCCACCCTCCAAATTTCAAGCCCAAAGCCCAAGGCTAGCTTGAGATTCCATGAAGTGTTGTCGTTTTGCCGGGAGCTCATCAAACCCATAAAATGATGAACAAACATGGGAGAACCAAGCCCAAACTTGGTGGAGAGATTCTAGAAGCCCAATCTCGTGCTAAGCCAGAAGCCAAACCCAAAATTCATGGATTTGGGTATTTTCCCAATTTGGGAGAGTCCTAAACCTACTCGGATTAGAATTTAAGCCTAATTCAAAGTCTACCCACCTTTAGTCTTGACCTAGGTCAACCACCAGAGTATGAATAGCCCCAAAGACCCCCTCAAGTCCATAGCTAGAGAACTCCTAGTCGCCGAAGTGTTCAGGTATCATCATTTCTGCTTTGCCCAAACCCGAGAGTAGATGGCCCCATTGTGTAGAACTCATCAAGACGGTCAAGACGGATATATGGATCGCTAGTTTTGATGAAGAAACGCATCAGAAAAATCTCGCCGGAGTTCGGGCTATGCCGCCGCCATCACTGTCGCGCCGCCTCGTCCACCGCACACCACCCCGGATTCAGTGCCGCCAACCCGTGCCCGACACCTGGCACCGTAGCTGCCACCACGTGTCGCCCGCTGATTCGCTGTCGCCTAATCCGCCGGAGCCATGTGTCGCTACCGTGTCATTTGTCATTTCCCTCCGAGCCGCGCCTCGTGTCGTGCACCAATCGAAGCCCGCCGCGTGTCGCCCCTTCGCCCTGCATGCTCGCTCGCTCGCCGGTTCCGTTCGGTTCGGCTGGTTTCATGGTTTTCTTCTGTTTAACTGGTTTGTTGTGCCTCATGTTGTGTTATGAGGTCCGATGCTGAACTATGGTCCCCTGCCCCCCTTTAAATAGTGGAGGAGGGTGAGGTTAAATGGAAGCCTCCTAGTTAATTACGAGGAAGAGTCCTACTCTTGCTAGAATCCTATCTCTATCATGTCGTGCCGAATATGTGTATATCCAGTGTTTACAATTATAGTCCCATTACAAATCGGGATTGCCTTCTATCTTTAAATGTTCCTTGTTGGGTACGCCGAGTGCAGTCCAAGTGGTGCCCATCTCCTTCTAGCCGGCTCGGGCCACCCCCTGTTGGGTGGTCCTCGTGGCCCGCTATGTGGGTACCCGGGGTCTATGTTTACCACAGTAGCACTCACGTGCTTCATAGTTGAGTTGCCGCCTTTCTTGGTCATATCTTGAATGAGTCATACTTCATGCCGAGTGCTCTGTTGCGTGCAAATAGACTTTGAAGGATTCAATAGTGCTTCACGTGTCGGAAATTTTGAGTGCTACCTAGCCCGATTTATTGGAGTACTGGCAGTCGGCCCATCATGGGGCGTACCCTTGTTTGGATAATGCTTGGTCGAGTGGTACCTGTACCCATCTGTAGCAGTGTACAGCTGGCGGCTCTTTTATAGTGTTACAAAGGCATAGGCTCATAGCCAAGCCGTAGTTGACTCTCATGGCGCTATGTGACTCGCAGCCGAAGGCGTAGGCTCGTAGCCGTGCCGGAGTTTAGATTGGGTTTAGCCAAGCGATATTTGTACCCGTTTTGTCACGATGTACAACTGTCGACTCTTTTATAGCATATCCTTGGAACCCTAATTCGAAATCAACTTGTGATACCCAATTCCGACTAGCGCGGTAAACAACTATTGGGCCAACATGGGGCGTAGCACAAGAAGTTTTAATCTAGTTGACTTAGTAGGCACCCAAATCCTATTTAGTAGAGTGATTGGCAATCGGCCCATCATAGGGCATACCATATCTCAAGCCGGGTTCCCAAATCCCGCCTAATACAATGATTTGGTTGTCGACCAATCATGGGCCATACCACATCCAAGATTTGGTTTGCACTCGTGACGCAGGGTGGCTCGTGGCCAAGGACTTAGGCTTGTATCCGAGCTGTAGTTGGCGGTCATGGTGAAGGGCGGCTCGTGGCCAAGGGTGTAGGAAGCGCTCGTGGCATAGGCCCTTCTCCGCTTGTAAATGAAGTCTTAGAAGGCACTTGATAAAGGATAAATCCATGAACTTCCGAGGCTTGCGGAAGGCGGTATAACGACCTCTAGCACTTGTCATGACAGTGCTAGCAGTAGGATTCCCATCGGACACGAGCCGAAGCCCCCTGTAACATGTCCGTGTAGGATTTAGGCAGTATCTGAATGAAAAAACAATCACTCGGATGTAAGCTCCGGCTGCTTTATTTTTATGATTTTTATGATTTTGCCCCTTTCCCTTTTGATGTTTAATTTCTTCAAGTAGTCTTCCTTTTTGTTATGCACTCTGCTTAACTAGTCTGACCCCCAAGCATCGGGAGTCGGCTCATGGCTCCACCATCTCCTGCCGCCGCGAGAGCGATCAAGAACTCCAAGGAGTGGATGAAATCCATTACCACCAACTGGCGGCTCCAGAAGCCCGTATCTACCGGCGTGCTTCTCTCAGGAGCTAATTTCATGGTGCGTCGCTGCCGGTGAATCCTCCCTTACCCCTCGTTCTGACAAGGTTGTAGTTTCCGAGTCCTTCTTGCTTCGTGGTCTCGGCCTTCCATGTTCCTCCTTCCTCAGGGGTCTTCTGCATTTTTACGGGATTGAGCTAACTCACCTCAACCCCAATTCTGTTTTCCAAATCATCGTCTTTGTTCATATTTGTGAAGCGTATCTCGGAATATCACCCCATTTTGATCTTTTCCGAACTCTTTTCCTTCTCAAACCTTTTCCCAACAAAGCAGCCCCAAAGCCGTTGGGGGCACTGGCTTTCAGCTGTAGGAAGGGCCAAGAATTTTTACGCTGATTACCCATGAAAACTTCGAACAAGGGCTAGCATGCCAAATGGTTCCATTGTGCCAACCTCCCGCCAGTCCTTCTTGCCTTTACCGAGAATTGTTCTGTAGTCCTCCCTTCCTGCTCCTCCCCTCTTGTCGAGAGCAAAGGTAGCCAAGTCAGGGACCTACTTCCCCTCCTTGGGAATTTAAAAGCGAGGTGGCTAACCAGCTTTGGAGTTGTTATAAACTACAACCTTCGCCGTGTCCAGCCCTTGAAGGAACGTGTCCACCTCGGATTTGAATACTCGGGGGTTAAGGACACCACTCGGGAAAGCGAAGATAAACTTCCTCAGAAGACTCTAATTGCCCGAATCTCCGATCAATTCGCCCTGGGCACGCTCATCGAGAATACTGGCTACCCAAACCATTGCAGGCTATCAAATCCGCCTCTCGCAGTAAGGAAAGAACTTATTCTGTACCAACTCTAGTTACAGGCTATCGAATCCGCCTCCCGCACAAAGGAAAGAACTTCTTCTCTACCATCTCTAGTTTTAAGATCCATCACGTCTGACCTGACTTAAACCTTCTACAGGATTGTGGGGCATTCTTCTCCATCTATCCAGTCGCCAAAGTCCCTGGCCATAAAGCCGCGCCGCCAAAGCATCCTCCAGAGGACTCGGCTGACGCTCCTTCAACCAAAAAGGGGAAAGGAATTGTCTTTAGGGATTCGGATGAAGATGAGGAAGAGGATGACACACCACTTCTGCATTGGCACCGTCAAAGACCGAAAGCAAGTGTTCCTCCCGCCAAGCAAGCTCCAAGCCCTCCGTCGTCGCCGCTCGCGAACCCAGAACCCACGTCAGGGCCAGGAGGACCTTCCAACTCAATCCCAAGTGGCCATGCCACTTGGAATGACGTGGGCCTCAAGATAAAAATGTCACAAAGGTTATCCCCTATAACGTTTTCCTCCTTTGGCTATCTTATTAGAATGGCACTCTTGATGTCTTCTTTCATACACAGGAAGCCCAACACAGATATTCCAATGGGCAATCCAGGTACAGAAGCACCGCCACCGCAACCGCTACTCCTTCACCCTCAAGCTCTCAGGCTGAACCAGCCCTAGCTTGGGACTCGGCCCGCGGTCCAGCACCTCCGCCGACTACTTTGTCACCCAAAGGTGCTCCTCCGACATCCAAGGCTAAGGGCCACATCCCGGCTCTGGCTCTAGGATGCTCGGAAACGGAAATTGAGGAGATCCCTCGCCCTGCAGTTCCATCCTATACTCCTCTCCTCCGTGTCAAATAAAGGAAAGAGATGAAAGGCTATGAGGCAGATGATGCCAAAGAGGCAGAGTGGTGGGAGATGCTGTGGAATTAATATCATGGAGTTTGGCTCCAAAGTGCTTTAGGTAGGACATCTTTGAATCTTGAGCATGCTTATG
Organism: Raddia guianensis; assembly: GCA_036346415.1. Classification (NCBI taxonomy): domain Eukaryota; kingdom Viridiplantae; phylum Streptophyta; class Magnoliopsida; order Poales; family Poaceae; genus Raddia; species Raddia guianensis. The sequence goes on from CM070544.1 coordinate 24,103,356, forward strand.
ATTCCAATGCTTCTGAAGACCTCCTTTATCTCTGCCCAGGACCTAGGCAGACAATTAGCGCAAAAGTCATAGTGTCTCCAGAAAGTTGTTGAACAATTGAAGTGAAAAGACGAATTTGACAACGCGCTTTACACACAAAGGTCAAAGTATCACCGCGAAATCTAAGAACTCCGCAAGGAGGTTGCCGAACTGCGATACCGCCACGAGGAAGATGCAAAAACCATTCGGGGTAAGTGCTCATCTAGTTGATACCAAGTTCATTGATAGTCTTCAGAATACATGTAACCGATCTCTCTCCAGGCCATGATAAAGCCTTAGCTTCCCTTCACGAAGAGAAGAAAGCATTAAAAAAAATCAAAAGGCCCTAGAGGGATAGGCCTTTCAGGCGAACATCCAAGCTGAGAAGGTGGCTCGGAAATTAAAAGGTAAGTCCTCTAATCCAAACTTTCTTTACTCAGGTCTTCTTATGTCTCTGATGTATCACCCATCCGACTATTTTACAGCCTATCAAATAAAGACCAAAGCGCAATTCTAAGTCTTCAACGAAAAGGTGAAGTCCGCCGTCGAGCTACGCAAAAGGATGTTGAGAGCAGCTGCGCCAGTACTCCAATTTGTTCATACTGGAAAAGTGCTTCCTGCCAATGAAGATGTTGTGATGGCCTGACTTCTAGATGCTCCCGAGTGGCTGAGGATTTTCATGAAGGAAGCTGAGATGACATGCACTAGCCAGGCATTGGCTATTGTGAAGTCGCATTGTCCTTGAGTTGACCTTGACGCCATGAATGAGGGATTCGCCTGCTCCAAGGAAGAAGTCGTTGCCCTCATGGAGGAAATCAAGGAAATTTCCGCCACCATGGTAGATAACTTAGATTTGTAGATAAATGGTAATTCCAAGTCAAACAATCTTATGCTATAATCGTTGATCCCCTGAATTACTCATGCCATTTATCCGAGTACCTGTTTTTGTTCAACTTTTCGTGTAACGCCTTTCCGTGACTAGTCTAACCCTCGAGTATATGGAATTGGCTCATGGCTCTCTACCCATACATATGTCGAGTGGCTAAACGTCGTCAGTCATAACTAAGGCGTCACTACTCAAAATCTTATGGAACTCGAATTTTGACAATTGCATATAAGGAGAAAACAACTTTATTAAGAAGATAGGGTGCGGCGAAGCCGCACAATATTGAGTGTAGCCCCCGACTTACTGCTTAGTCGTATACGACTAACTACCAAGTCAAACGAGCCCTTATTACAAGAGCGTTGACTTGAATACAAAGTTCAAGAATAAAAACAATGTTGTCGTTCGATATTCCAGATGTTAGGAACGCTCGATCCGTCTTCGCGCTTGAGCCATTAAGCCCCTAGGCGAGTCACTTCATCAATCACGTAGGGACCTTCCGAAGTTGGAGAGAGTTTATGGTCATGCTTTTGATTCCTTCCGAGGACCAGATCTCCTTTGGAGAACGCACGATCCCGTACATTGCATTGATGATAGCGACACATGCCCTATAGGTATTTTGCCGACTGGATCATTGCTACTTCCTTATCTTCTTCGAGACGATAAAGGTCTTCTAATGTCCCTTCCTTTGACTGGTTGTCTTTGTATCTTCAAACTCGTACAGACTGAAATTTCAACTTAGTAGGGAGGACCGCCTCCGAGCCATACACCAAGAAGAAGGGTGTCTGCCCCGTTGCTCTACTCGGGGTCGTTCGAAGCCCCTAGAGAACCGATGTCAACTCCTTAACCCAACGTACAGCATATGACTTGAGCCGATCAAAGATCCATGCTTTGAGTCTTTGTAAAATCATTCCATTGGCGCGCTCCACCTGCCAGTTGCTTCGAGGATGCGCTACCGACGCGTCACAGATCTTGAAGCCCAACTCTTCGCCCCAATTTTGAAATTCGCTGCTTTTAAACTGGACGCCGTTGTCGGTGATGATCTGATTAGGCATGCCAAAGTGAACAACGATGTCTCGGAAGAACTCGTGTTCCTTGACAACTGTAATGTCGACGACCGACTTGGCTTCTACCCACTTCATAAATTTATCAATGGCGACGAAGAGATGAGTGAAACCACCCTATGCCCGCTTGAGGGGACCCACCATGTCGAGGTTTCAGACGGCAAAGGGCCCGGTGATGGGTATGGTTTGCAAATCCTAAGCTGGCATATGAATCAGCCGTGCAAAGAATTGGCAACCATCACATTTGTGTACTATATCTTCTGTGTCTGTCACAGCAGTCAGCCAGAAGAACCTTTTACGTTAAGCTTTGCCTACCAGGGAACTTGCCGCCGCGTGATGACCACACTCTCTTGAGTGGATGTCATTTAGCAGATCTTTGCGTTCTTGCTCAGATATGCACTGTCTTAATACCCCGAAACTGCTTTTGCGAAAAAATTCGTCCCCGACTAACTTGTAATTTTTGCTTCGATGTGTTATGCACTCGGCTAGGCTTCAATATTCTGGTGGCTCGTCTATGAGGATATAATCTAAGTATGGCGGCGTCCACTCAGGATTGATGTACAATACTTCCTCATCTGCTTCATTTTCCTACTCGTCTTGCGGAGCTGGCTGTTTGATAGACGGATTGCACAGTTCTTCCACAAAGACACCAGTCAGCACTTGTGCTCGTCTAGATCCCATCCACGCAAGCTTGTTCGCTGCTTCATTGTCATAGAGCGCAACACATGTGTTAACTCCAACCCATTAAATTTGTCTTCCAACTTCCTGACTTCCTAGCAATATGCATCCAAGCTGTCGCCAATACAAGACCACTCCTTTGGTACTTTATTGACCATGAGCTAAGAATCCCCGTGTATCATTAACCGTCGGATGCCGAGCGATATGGTGATGCGGAGCCCATGCATGAGTGCCTATTCAGCGGCGTTGTTGCTAGCTGGAAACAGGATCTGAAGGACATATATTAGCATCTTGCCTGTCAGAGATATGAGCAAAATCACAGCCCCACGCCGCTGAGCATGAGCGAACCGTCAAAGTACATTGTCCGGTACTTAAGGTTCTCATTGGCTTCCGGTATTTGGGACTCTGTCCATTTCACAACAAAATCGGCAAGTGCTTGAGACTTGATGGCTAGTTGAGGCTTGAACTTTACTTCAAAGGCTCCAAGCTCGACGACCCACTTTGCGATTCTCCCGGTGGCTTCCCGATTGTGAAGTATGTCCCCGAGTGAAAAAGATGTAACCACCGAAATCTCATGATCTTAAAAATAATGCTTGATCTTTTGTGACGTGATGAGTATGGCATACAAAAGCTTCTGGACATGTGGATATCCAATTTTAGAGTCGCCCAATAATTCACTGACGAAGTAGACCGGGCGCTGGACCTTTTGAGAAAATTTTCCCTCTTCCCGTTCAACAGACAACGCTCTACTGATTACATGAGTCGTGGCGCAGATGTAAAGGAGGAGATGTTTTTAGGGCATGGCCGGGACCAACACCGGAGATGTGGTGAGGAATCTTTTGAAGTCTTCGAAGGCCTCTTGTGCTTCTGTCGTCCACTGAAAATTGTCCTACCTTCGAAGTAGCTTGAAGAAGGGCATGTCGCGTTCCACGAGTCGGGAAACGAATCAATTGAGTGCCACGATCCATCCGGTCAGCTTCTGCACATCCTTTTCATTGGTCGGGGGCTTCATCTTCATAATTGCTCCAATTTTCTTCTGGTTTGCCTCAATTCCATGATGTGATGCAATGAAGCCAAGTAATTTCCCAGATCGGACCCCAAAAACACACTTTTCGGGATTAAGCTTCATCTGATATGCCCTTAGGCTTTCGAACGTTTTGGCTAGATCTGTGATGAGATCGGTGTTGACACGAGTATTTACGATGACATCATCGACGTATGCCTGCACATTGCGGCCGAGCTGAGTGTGAAAACACCACTGTATGGTGTGTTGATAAGTGGCACCAGCGTTTTTGAACTTGAACCTCATTGTGATATAGCAAAACGCCCTGAAAGGTGTGATGAACGATGTCTTGATGCAATCTTCCTCCTTCCAGCTAATCTGATGATAGCCCGAATAAGCATCCAAGAAACTTAAGAGCTCACACCCAGTAGTGGAGTCCACCACTTGGTCGATGCGGGGAGCCCAAAAGGATCTTTGGGACAGGCATATATTATCGAGGTCGGCGTAATCGACACACATACGTCATCTCTTTTTTTTTGTGTGCGAGGGCCGGATTCGCCAACCACTCGGGATGGTACAACTCCTTGATGAAACCTATTGCCAACAATTTGGTGATCTCCTCCCTGATGGCTTCTTTCCTGTTCGGTGCAAATCTTCATAACCGCTGCTTGATCGGCTTCGCCTTGTCATCAAAGTGCAAAGAGTCCTCAATCACTTCCCTCAGGATACCAGGCATATCTGAAGGTTTACAAGCGAACACGTCCTGATTTGCTCAGAGGAAAGTGACGAGCACGTCTTCTTATTTATCATCGAGCCTTGTCCCGAACACGGCCATTTTGGTCGTGTCAGACGGGTCCAAAGTTATCTTTTTTGTATCTTTGGCCAACTGGATAGAGATCTTCACTTGTTGTTTAGCTGGTGTGTCCCCCTCCTACTAGAGCATGGAGACCGCCTGCCGAATCTTCTCCAACTCGGCCGAAGCTTCCAAGGCCTGCGCCAGCTCACAACTTTCGCTGTCACAGACCAACTATTGTTTCACATCGTCAGGAATTGCGATTATGCCATTAGGACCAGGCATCTTCATTACAGGATATGTGTAATTAGGGCCTTTAATTTGGCGATACCAGGCCTTCTCAAAATAGCATGCTATGATGTTTCAAAATCGGCCACCTCGAAGTTTAGACTTTCCATTCGGTAATTATCTTTCATCCAGAACATGACAGGCAATGAGATCTGTCCGAGTGGAACCGTGGACGTCCCGAAGATCACTCCATCGAAAGGGGAACATGGAATCTTCGTCTGGTCAAGGGTTTTGACGAAAAGGACATTTATCCCGCTCTCGCCATCAACCAGGACCCTTTTAAGTTTGTTTCCTCGAACGACCGGATCTAGAATAAGAGGGTACCTTCCAGGCAAAAGTAACTTGTCGGTGTAATAAATACCGGGGTACAAAGAGCATTCGAAAGGCCGGGAGGGCCCCACGCGTCGGCGGGCGAAGCGAGGCCTCAGCCATGGGCGAGCCCCTCGAGGCCGGAGGCCCAAGGCCAGTGGGTGCGTGGGCGAGCCCCTTGAGGCGAAGTCGAGGGCCCCACGCCCGGCGGGCGTGGGCGGGCCCCTCCGATGGTGAGGCGAGGGCCCCACGCCAGCGGGTGCGTGCACAGCCCTCCGAAGACCGGTGAGGGCCCAGCTGCGTCGGCGGGGCCCGCGTGGGAGGAGTATTGCGAAGGAGTCTTGGGACGAAGGCTCCCCTGCCCATGAAGGACGAAGCGATTTAATGAGACATCACGCCATGAGTAGACAATGGAAGAAATGATTACCAGCTCTGATGGCCCTTGCAGTCTGGAAAGGGCATCCATGTGGCGCCAAGAATTGACAGCAGAGAGGAGGTTTGCTTGAAGAGGCCGCCTGTCGGGAGGAGCAGTAGGCCCCACCCGCAGACTCACGGTGTGGTCTGCATGCGGGTGAGAGGCCACTTGCGAGCACGCGAGGGCGGCGCAAGCAGCAGGGCAGCGCACGTTTTACGTCTCTCTGTCGTGTCTTGTCGATGTCTTGAGGGCACAGATCGCTTACTCCTCGGCTCTCTCCGTCGGTTCGAGGCTTGTATAAAAGGAGAGGAGAGAGAGGGAAGGGGCACGTTGGTAGGATTCAACACTCGCCTCGTGAGAGCACTCTGTAAAGACTTTCCTTTCAACCACAATCGAGAAAAGAGCTAAGGCTCGGCAGAGTAGGACTATTACCCGCGAGGGGTCGAACTCGTAAATCTGAAGTCGTTCCTTGTTGAGCCCGACGCTCAAATCGAATCGAGCTTGATCGAGTCGGCTAGCAGAGTAAAAATCTGACCAGGGGTGTGATCCGCAGTGGTTGAGCGGAGAACACGCCGTCAGTGGCGCGCCAGGTAGGGGAGCGCTAGCGTCGGTTCAAGCTCTTCGACCCTTCTTCAGGAGGCGATGGCGGAGAAGCAGTCCGCGATGGAGCAGGAAGCGGCCGCTAGAGCTGCGGCCACGGAGTCGGCCGCGGCGATGGCGGCGGATCACCCGGGCGGTGGCCGCCCGCCTAGGGCTGGAGCCCTGGCGGAAAGCAGCCACCTCGGCCAAGCTAGGCGGCGCCTGGCCTTGGAGGAGTGCACTCCAGCACAGAACCTCCACGCGGCCAGGGCCCTGCTTGAAAACCCACCGGTTCCGGTGACTCCGGACTCCCCGGCGGCGCCGTGGTTGGCCAGCTTGGCCCGCTACGTCGACGCTGCCGCGGCGGTGGTGCAAGTCTCGGGGGGCGGGGGAACCGGCGTTTCCGCGTCCTCTCGTTCTTTGTTGCCCTCGCATTCCTCTCGCAGATCTCCCTGCTGAGGCGGGGCCAAGATGACAAGAGCGCGACCCCTCACGGGGCTCGGCCGGCCAGCGTCGCAGTGGCGCGATCTCGGTCCCATCCGGAGGACCGCCACTTGTCTGATGGAGAAGACCTGCGTGACAAGCTCCAGGGTCGCGACCGAAGGCGCGATCAAGGCCGCCGCCGTCGTCGCGAGGACCAGCAAGAGGGTTCCCACAGGCTGCCCGGCCAAAGGAGGGTGGCGCTTCTTGGCGCCACCTAGGCGACGGGGCGGCGGGCGAGGACCGCGTCCAGAGCAGGAGGCTCCGGCCGGGTGCCGCGCTTTTCTAAGGAGCTGCGCGCGCCCGATGGCGGAACGGTTTCGTCCGCCCCCATCGAAAAATACGACGGCTCCACCAACCCCGATGAGTTTTTGCAGATTTATACGACAGTGATGCAACCGACTAGAGGGTCGGGGAAGGTTCTGGCGAACTACTTTCCCACGGTCCTCACCGGCGAGCCCGCCAGGGCTCATGAACCTGCCCCGAGTCCGTGGGGTCATGGAAGGAGCTCTCGAGCTCTTCGTCACCAACTTCTAGGGCACCTTCGAGCAGCCCGGTAGAAGACGACCTCCACAACGTGGAAGCGTAAGAAAGGAGAGTCGTTCTTGGCGACTATATTCGGCGCCTACCAGTCCGCAACACCATCCCCGACATCTCCATCGACGCCGTGGTCACGGCATTCGGGAGAGGCGCCGAGACCCCAAGGTCAAAGAGAAGATGGCCACCCGCAAGATTAAGACCACGGAAGAGCTCTTCACCTTGGCGCAAGTCGCCCCAGCGGAGGTCAGATTCACCGCCCGCTGTGGCGGGGCCAATCTGCGGGCGGCGAGGCCGGACCTCGAGGAACCCCGCGGTAAGGACAAGAAGAAGCGCAAAGGCGGCCGAGACCGGCAGGTCATGGCCGCCGAGCGACGACGACGACGACCAGCGCCAGCCGCAATGGGCGCGGGCGGGCGTAAAAGAGGAGGTCGCGGGCGCCGCGGGTACGGTCCCCGTAGGGTGGCCGAGGCGGCGGTTACGGCGACGCCGTGGCGCGACGGCCCCAGCGCCATGACGAAGGGCGAGACCATCGCCCGTGAGTGGGACGGAAGGCCCTATTGTCCCATCCACGAAACAACTCTCACGACTTGGCGGATTGCCATGTCGCCGAAGATGGTGGACAAAGCGAGTCCACGAGCAACAGCAGCAGCAGCGTCCGGCGCTGGCAAGGGCAAGGAGGCGGCTTCGCTTGGTTTTCAGCAGGGAGCGCGAGGTTGCCGCCATCCACGGGCGGTTCGCCACCTATCCGCCCCACGCTAGCTTTAAGCGTGCGATGAGGAGGTGTGCGCCGCGTGCGGCTTTGGGTCGGTGAGGTACCGGGCGTGGTCGGAGCAGCCGATTATGCGTTGGGCGGGCCGATCACCCAACCAAGATCGCCGCCCTGGCATCTCCCGATCGTGGTTGCACCCACGGTCCGGAATGTAAAGCTAGGGCGGTCTTTGGTAGACGGAGGAGTTCCTCAACCTCCTGTCCGCCCGGGTCGCCGCTGCGGCGCTTCAAATCCAGCAGCAGGAGCTTCGCCCAACGCTCCCGTTCTTCGGCATCGCGCCGGGGGCTGAGTCCGTCCCGCTAGGGCGCATTAGTCTCCCGGTGACTTTCGGAGGCTCCGACAACTTCCGCACCGAGATGCTCGAGTTTGAGGTGGCGGATTTCGACCTCCCCTACAACGCCATACTAGGTCGGCCGGCGCTGACCAAGTTCATGGCGGTGTGCCACTATCGCGACATGGTGTTGAAGATCCCGGCCACCGCCCCATCGCTTTTGAAAGTGGATCGCCGGAGGCGCCCGCTGCGACAAGGACGCCCGCGCTGGCGGGGCGACGGTGCCAGAAGGCCGAGGCTTCGACCGGAGCTCCTCCGGCGAAGACGTGCCTCCCGGTTCGTCTGCGGAGGTTAAGGCGGTCTCCCGAGCGAAGTCGACCAGCGAAGACCGCTCGGTGGGCGCCTCTCGGCGCCAAATAGGAAGGCGCGCTGTCTCCTTCCTCCATCTTAACGCAGACGTGTTTGCGTGGCAACCGTCCGACATGGCTGGGTCCCGAGGAGGTGATTGAGCACAAATTGGCGACGTTTCCCCGCGCGACCGGTCGTGCAAAAGTCCGGAAGCGATCGGTGGAGCGCCGAAGTTATCCGCCAGAGGTGGACAAGCTCTTAAGGCGGGGTCGCCCGCAGTGTCGCCCATCCTGTGGCTCGCGAACCCGTCCTCGTCAAGAAATCCAACGGCGCCGGAGGATGTGCGTGGACTTCACCGACCTCAACAAGGCATGCCCGGCGATCCAGACCACTGCCCGCTGCCGATCTCATCGCCGACTCAATCGAGGTGCGGCAACAGAAGCTTGATGCATACTCTGGGTACCACCAGTTAGCATGGCGAAGAAGATGAAGACAAGACCGCTTTGTCACGCCTATGGGCGCTCATCGCTATACAAGGATGGCGTTGGACTGAAGAATGCGGGCCCAACCTATCGTGGCCATGCATATCGCCACCGCCCCAAGTGGGGCGGAACACAGAGGTGTATGTCGACGACCGGTGGTGAAGTCCAAGAAGGCGGAGGAGTTGATCGGCGACTTGGAAGAGACCTTCGCCAACCCGAGCAAATCACGCATCAAGCTTAATCCAGAGAATGCGTGTTCGCCGTTCCGTCGGGCAAACCGCTGGGATTCCTCGCTTCCAGAGGGGATTGAGGCGAACCCCGACAAGATCGCAGCGATCGAGAACATGAAGCCCCGACGCGACTTCGGCAGATGCAAGGCTTGGTGGGGTGCTTGACCTCCCCGGCAGCTTTATAGCTCGCCTGGGGACAAAAGTCTCCCATCGCTAAGCTCCTAAGGAAGACCAACCAGTTCGAGTGACGGCGGAGGCGCAGGAGGCGTTCGACGGCTGAAGAAGTACCTTACCTCCCCGCCTGCTGGTCGCCCGGCCAGGCGAGCCGCTGATCCTCTACGCCGCGCAAACCCCAGCGGTCAGCCGCAGTGTTTGGTGGCGGAGAGAGAGGGCGCCCAGCGCCCATTTACTACGCCGGCAAGGTCCTCCACGACGCCAAACAAGGTATTCACAGCACCGAAGATGCTTCTACGCCGGCCGACAAGATCCCGAAGCTACGCCACTACTTCCAGGGCGAAGTCACGGTGTTGACCAAGTATCCCTTGCGGAGATCCTCTTCAACCGCGAGGCGACGGGTCGACGCTAAGTGGGCCATGGAGTGGGCGGAATTGATCTCAAATTCGCTCCCGAACGGCCATCAAAGGGCAAGCTCGCGGAATTCATCGTGAGTGGACTCGCGACGCAGAACCTGAAGATACCCCGGTCTCTCGCCGTGGACTCTCTTCTTCGACGGCTCATTCCGCCGGAGAGGGTCAATGGCGCTGCCCTGGTGTCTCCCACGGGCGATGTCGTTTCGCACCGGTGGTCTTGGACTTCCGCGCCACCAACAACGCCATGAGTATGAAGGATCGCCGCCGGCTCGGGGTGGCTTCACCCTTGGCATCCGGCGCTACAAGTAAAAGCGACTTTCCCTGGTCATCAACCAGCGAGGAAGGATTTCTCCGCCGATCCCGCTATGGCGGCCTACCGGGCGGAGGTGCGCCGTTGAGCGGCACTTTGAGGGTTTGGGCTTCGGCACATCCTCGCCGTGACAACTACATGGCGGATGAACTGCCTCGCATTGCCTCGCCAAGGGCACTGTTCCGGCCGGGTCTTTGAAGAAAGACTCACGCGGCCGTTCGTCGCAGCCCCCGCTCAAGCGGGACGACGCTTTCCCTGACGCAGCTCCCACCTCTGGAGGAGACGTCACCAATCCTGCTGCAGCTCCCCGATTAGAGGGAGGAGGCGGAAGAACTGCTGAGGCGGTTGAGACGGAAACGCCAGGCCAGGCGGAGTACGTCGGCGACAATGTACGTAACGCCGCCGCACTCGTCCGGAAGGTCGCGGATGGATCCGATCCTAGCCTACCCGGGATGGAGGATCCCACGATGACGCTGTCGGCCGAGAAAATAGCGCAGCGCTGCCGCCACGCCTCGGTAGGTGGGGACCTATATCGCCAGGCGCAAATGGAGTTCTACCGGCGCGCCACTCGGGAAGCGGGAGGAAATTCTCCGAGATCCATGGAGGCATGTGCGGGAGCCATTCAGGAGCCGGCGTTGGTCGGGAAATCTTTCCGCCACGGTTTCTATTGGCCTCGCCCTCGTGATGCCTTCGAGCTGGTGAGAAAATGCGGCGCGCCAATTTCATGCTAAGCAAATCCACGACCGCCCAGCGCCGCAAACCATTCCGCTTCTCCGCCGTTCGCGTCCGGGGCCGATATTCTGGCCTGCTCACGGGCGGCGGAGGGTACACTCATCTGCTCGCCGCCATCGACAAGTTCACCAAGTGGGTTGAAGCTCGCCGTCCCGCGATCACGTCCGCAGCGGCTATCAAGTTTATGAAGAGCATCTTCGTCCGTTCGGTGTCGCCAACAGAATTATCATCGATAATGGCGCTCGCCAAAAGCGCTGATTTCCAAGATCGGTGCGAGGAGTTGGGTACTGTTGTGCTTTGCCTCCGCTATGCACCAAGAGCAATGGGCAAGTGGAGCGGCGAACGCGAAGTACTCAAAGGGCTCAAGACAAGGGCGCTCGACCGCCGGAGAAGCGCTGCAAGCGCCGGGCGGAGGAAGTTCCCACCGACAGGGCGCCGCGGACAACTCCCAGCAGAGCCACCGCGAGACCCCTTTTTCCGGTGTATGGCTCGAGGCGGTGCTCCCATCGAGCTCGCCTTTTCCCCGAGTGGCGGCGTTCAGCGAAGATCAAGACCGACCGCGCCAGATGAAGTAAATCTCCGGAGGAGATCCGAGACAGGCGGCGATCCGGCCGCCAAGTATCGCCAGCGCCGCCGCTATCAAGCAAGGCGGTGTGTGTGAGAACACGGCAATATGCGACCTCGCCCCGCGCAAAATCCAAACGCAGTGGCGCAACAAACCTGCCTCCCCGTGGGAGGGCCCTTCAAGGTGGTCTCGGGCCTCCGCCTGCCTGGCCAGTTTCGCATTCGAGGACGGTCGTGAATTGGCGAACACTTGAACGCCGAGTACCGAGGAAGTTCTACCAGAGGTAGCAGTTCGAAGTGTTTTTTTCCCTTCCTTTGGAGCCGAGCGGCGAGGTCTTCTTCCTTCACCGCTCGTCTCGGGGGCTACGTTGTACAAAGCCATCTTCAATAAGAGATAAGTTCTGTCTCCTTGTGGGCATCTGTTTCTTTTTTCGCCTCAAGTCTGTTAGAAAGCATTCTGTCGAAAGCTGGTAGCGAAAAAAAGTACTCAAGGCGATGGCCCTTAGTTGCAAGGATGAACGCCTATGACTCATGGTTGGGCGAGGAAGCGACGGAAGGCGGGCTCTAGCCTGCAAGGCGTCGGCTTGGTTTAGGTAATCGCCAACAATGCACCGCGACTAGACCACTCAAGGCTAAGTTCCGCCACGCGATGTCTAGGGTCGGTTCGCAAAGAGGCCATAAGGGTTGAAGTAACCAGATGCTCGAGGAAAAGCGCCACTTTCGGCTGTAAAGCTCGTCTAAAGCTTTTTGGCGATCAGTGGCTTAGCCTTAGAAAGGTCTGTTAGAAAACATTCTGCCGAAAGCTGGTAGCGAAAGTACTTAAGGCTGATGGCCCCTTGATTGCAAAGGCAAACGCTTATAACTTACGCTGGTGCGAGGCGAAGCGGACGGAAGGCGGGTTCTAGCCCGGTGTGTCGGCTCGGTCTAGGCAATGCGCCAACAGCGGCACCGGCGACTAGACCACTTCCGGAAGCTAAGCGCTCGCCATGTAACGTTTAAGTCGGGTTGCGAGGCCATAAGGGTTGAAGTAACCAGACGCCTAAGGAAGCAAATACCACTTGCGGCGAACGCTCATCTAAAACCTTTGGCGGCCGGGTGCCCCATTTCAGTTCAGCAAGTCAAAGTCGTATAAGTTCAAATAAGACTCACAAAGAAAAGAGCAAAAGTTTGTTTGCATTTATAGGCAACAACACAAGGCAAAAGGCTGCCGGAGTCTCGCATTCTCGGTTCGCGCTTTTCCGCCGGAGCGCGCGCCCCATCATGGACACGCGGTCGGGCGGCGGTGTCAACCGCTACCGCCGAACCGGTCCACCGGGCGCGAAGGTTCTCCGATGGCGGCGTCGAGGTCAAACGCGGCGCCCCGGCCAGCGAGCTGTTTAGGATGAACCGCTGCTTCAAGAGCGCCCGGGCGACCGCTCTTCGATCGCCCGCGTCCGCAGCGCCCGGAAGGACGCGCAGGGCTGGGCGCCCGGCCCCATCTGCGCCGGGCGTCTCGCGCGGCCGTCTCTCCAGCGGGATGCAGGAAACACCAGTGGATGCAGGGCGCCCGGAAGCCGCGATGGCCGTCTTGCAGATGTGTCGGCGAGGGTCCGGAGGCGCCAAGTGTTCCTGCGGAGGTCTTGATCGCTTACGGCCGAGGCGGCGGCGGCTTGGGCTGCCGCAGCCTCGCGGGTCATCGCCTCCTTCGCGGCGGTCTCTTGGCCAAGGGCCCGCCGCAGTTCGCCGGCGGATCGCTCCGCCAAGGCAAGGGCTTGCTCCCGCGTCGCCCAGGTGCGGGAGAGGGTGCGAAGCGCCTCAAAGGAGCGTCCTACGTCGGCGGTCACGGCCGAGATGGCGGCGGCGCCAGCAGGCGAGGTTGCCAGAGGGTTCTCCCGCCGCGCCGCCGGACTCTCCGCTGCCACGGAAGCAGCCTCCGTCGAAGGAACGGCGGGCAGGCTGGGGGCTGGCGAGTCGCGTGGAGCGGAGCTCGATGCCCCAGCGTCCGTCCTGTTCCAAGAAGGACAAACAGGGTTCAGGTATGCAAAAACCGCGTAGCATGCTAACCCTAATGCGAAGTGTGCGAAAGCGCAGGGAAAGCCAACCTGAAGCGGTGCGCCCTGAAGGCGAAAGCTGAAGGGGGGAGCTCCAAGTCGCTTGCTTGCGGCGGAGGTGGCGGCGCGCTGTCGCGTCGTGGGTCGCCGCCGCCGAACTCGACGCCGGGCTGGCGCGAAGCGGTGCCGGTGCGGCGAAGCCAATGTGAAGCGCCGCGCAGGGAGCGCCGGCGAGGGAGGAGCGGAAGAAACTGCGCAGCGGCGCCAGCTCTGAAAGTCGCCGCTCGCTCGCCCGTGGCGGAGCGGCGGCGGCAGGAGCAGGCCCGCTGGTTGGGGCAGCGGGGCGGCGGAGCCAGGACTTGAAGAGCGCGCTCTCTTGGCTCGCCCTCCCTCCTCGCCGCTGCCGACAGCAAGGATGAGGCGGCGCTTCCCGAGCGCGGCGGAGTCACCGCCACGACAGAGCAGCAGCGGCCGCGAAGCTTGGGCGGTCGCCGGTGGCGGCTCGCGGATCTGCAGATGGTCCCCGCCACTTGGACCGCAGGACCGAGACCTCCATGGGGCAACGCCGCAAGTGAAGGATGAGCCCCGCTGGTCCCGGGCGCAGAGGGGCGGATGCCCACGGCGGGCGATGCTGCGGTCGGCGTGGTCATCGAGCCCGCCACCCGATCCGAGCACGCCGCCGCAAGACGCTCCCATCACCAACACCAAGAAGAGGCAAAGAGTTGGCTATTAGCCAAAATGGAAAGAAGGAAGGTACAAAATCCAAAAGAGCGCGAGGGTATTCACCTCCAAGAGCAGCGCTGGTCCCGCCGTTATCGCCGTAGTACGCCCAGCGGGCGCGCCCTCAAGCGGAGCGGCAAAGTCGGCGCCGCAAAAATCCGCCGCCACGGGTTCGGTGAGCCTGGCGGCGGAGCTCGACAATGCGCGCCGCCATCACCTCCGTGCTTTCGCCAGATCGTCTGCGTCTAGCTGGGCCCCCTGCCGGCGGTGGGCTCCGCGATCGCTGGAAGAGCAAGATCATCGCAGCCGCTGAGTCCTCCACGTACAACCATTGCCGGTGCCAGTCCTTCCAGTTGGACTTGACCGCGGAAGGGATAAAGGCGGAGGTAACGCGGAGCGTGAAGTAGCAGCTCCCAACCGCGCTCGAGCGCGAGCCCGTGTGCAAGACGAAGAGTCGACGCCAAAGCGGGAGATTCGGCATCGTCCCCACGAACATCTCGCAGAGGTGGGCGAAGATGACCAGGGCCATGATCGAGTTGGGAACTAGGTGCGCCGCCTGGATCCCGTAGAAGGCGAGCACCCCTGTGAAGAATTCGGCACGGCGGACAAGGCCCGCCAAAGACGCCAGAGAAGGTCACGATCTCCCCCGCGCGAGGACTCGGCATGATGGTGCCGGCGCGGAACCGGGCGGTGGTCGGTGGCACGGAGTTCAAGCCGCCACCGATCCTCATCGACGGTGGAAGCAGGCAAGGCAGCTCCCGAAGACGGTGCGGCATCCCCGCGGCGGCCCTTGCTGCGCTTGGGAGCCATGGAAGATTTGGCGGTGGCGCTGGCGAAAGGCTTGGTGGCGATTGGCGAGGATGCTGTGGTAGCAGCGAAGAAGGCAGAGGACCACTTTAAGACTTAGCGTGCGGAAGGATTGGCCGCGGTGCTGAGTGAAGTATTTATAGGCGTGGCGCGAAAGCGTGATGCTTGATTCCGCCCAGCAGCTGCGCCATCATTTGCCCCTAGCTTTTTGGTTTCCGCAAAAGCGCGTAGTTCCCCAAGGAAGATCGTGTGCGGTGGAGAATCAGCGACGGGCGTCGCAGTGGTGGGCTCCCACGATTCGCCTCCGCCGCCAAAAAGAAACGGAAGTACCAGCCGACGGTTCGCGTATCATGGTGGACCCGGGGGCTACTGTCGGTGTAATAAATACCGGGGTACAAAGAGCATTCGAAAGGCCGAGAGGGCCCCACGCGTCAGGCGGGCGAGCAAGGCCCCAGCGCATGGGCGAGCCCCTCAGAAGGCCAGGAGGGCCCCACGCGCGTCGGCGGGCGAGCAAGGCCCCAGCTGCATGCGAGCCCCTCGAAGGCAGGAGGGCCCCACGCGTCAGCGGGCGAGCCAGCCCCGCGCGGGCGAGCCCCTCGAAGGCCAGGAGGGCCCCACGCGTCCAGCGGGCGAGCGAGGCCCAGTGGCGTGGGCGAGCCCCTCAGAGGCCGGAGGCCCCAAGGCCAGTGGGTGCGTGGGCGAGCCCTTGAGGCGAAGTCGAGGGCCCCACGCCAAAGTGGGCGTGTGGGCGGCCCTCCGATGGTGAGGCGAGGGCCCCACGCCAAAGGAGTGCGTGGCAGAGCCCTCTCGAAGACCGGTGAGGGCCCAGCGCACAGCGGGGCCCAGCGTGGCGAGGAGTATTGCGAAAGGAGTCTTCGGACGAAGGCTCCCCCGCCAAGGACGAAGCGCGATTTAATGAGACATCACGCGAGTAGACAATGGAAGAAATGATTACTGCTTCTGAAAGGCCCTTGCGTCCGGCGGGGGCATCACTTGTGGCGCCAAGAATTGACAGCAGAGAGGAGGTTTGCTTGAAGAGGCCGCCTGCCGGAGGAGGAGGTAGGCCCCACCCGCAGACTCACCGTGTGGTGCAGGCGGGTGAGAGGCCACTTGCGAGCACGCGAGGGCGGCACGCAGCGTGGGCAGCGGCACGCTGCCTCTTCTATCGTGTCTTGTCGATTATCGAGGGCATCAGATCGCTTACTCCTCGCTCTCTCCGTCGGTTCGAGGCTTGTATAAAAGGAGAGGAGAGAGAGGGAAGGGGCACGTTGGGTAGGATTCAACACTCGGTTCGTGAGAGCACTCAGTAAAGACTTTCCTTTCAACCACAATCGAAAAAGAGCTAAGGCTCGCAGGAGTAGGACTATTACCCGCGAGGGGTCCGAACTCGTAAATCATGAAGTCGTTCCTTGTTGAGCCCGACGCTCAAATCGAATCGAGCTTGATCGAGTCGGCTAGCAGAGTAAAAATCTGACCAGGGGTGTGATCCGCAGTGGTTGAGCGGAGAACACGCCGTCATAACTGATCTGGGTGATCCGACAGATCGAAGGTAATTGGAACTTTCGACCAGCGTAGATATTTGGGGGCTACTGGACAGATTGCGTTGATTTCCCGAGTGGATAGCTTTTGCTTCCGTTTGGACTCATACGCATTTGATCCTCCGAATATGTAGCTGATCTTGTGCTCTGCGTCTTGATAGTCACCATCTAGTTTCTTGCCATGGCCGCCCTTGGTCGCCGACTAGTTGGAATTATCCGCAAACTTTTGCAGGATGAGGCAATCTTTTGCAGCGTGTTTACCACGAGGGTGGAAGGGACACACTGCCTCAATGAATTTTTCATAGTCATTGTCGTTGGGGGGCTTAGGCCGATTGCGCTACACGTTTGCATCCATGCTGTTCCCTTTGCGCTTCTTGTCCTTCGGCTTGCCAGGTTCATCATTTGATTTCTTTTTGGATTCTACATCGTGACCACCTCAATGGTTGAGGTTGGCCTCTTCGGCGTTGGCTTGCTGATCCGCCATGGTGCACATTGCCTTTAGTGTCCTCGAGGGGTCCCGGGTCATCTGCCCGATCAGCTCTTTGGATTTACATCCCGCGAAAAAGGCATCGATTTGCTCCGAAATGTCCCGAATCTCGTTCTTCTTCTTCGTGAAACGCATGATGAACTCGCAGAGAGTCTCATTCTTCCGGCGATGTAATTGGCCTATCTCACACCTCCTGGTGGGTCTTTCATAAGTCCCTTGAAAGTTGGCGATGAATTGCTCCTGGAGGTCGTCCCAAGACTCAATGGAATTTTTTGGGAGCCCCATTGCCATGTTTGGGCGGTTGAGGTCAAGGCGACTGGCAAATAATTTGCCATGACGTTCTGATTACCTCATGTCGCGTTGACTGTCAGGGCGTATACCTATAGCCAGTTCTTCGGGTCCCTCTCACCTTCGAACTTGTCGATGGCTTCGAGGTTGAATCAATCTGGCTAGACTACTCGGCGGAGATCTGGGGTGTACGCCCGAATTCCTTCCAAGGGGCGTGGCTGTTAGCGCCGTGGAAATCTGTCGCGGCGCTCGTGATGTTGGCCTTGACGAGGATGCCCGCCATAATGGCCAAACCAACTGGCGGTGCTCTCGGCGTGGTCGTCGTCGTGCCAACTACGATGGCTGCGAGACACTCGCTCGCTGTCCGCGCACTCCCTCCTCCTTGCTTCTATGTCGTCGCGGAAGTCATGGCCCGCCGATCAATGTGATCCTCCAGCGGCAGACGCATGCGCCTTGCTCCTGTTATGAGCGGTCCGGCTATTTCCTATTATGGCTGTAGTTGAAGCCGGGTGCACATTGCTTTGCTGGATCTTGGGCATCTCAACCATGGCCGTTGCCCGGGCCAAGTTTTGAATAAGCGGGATGACTTCTAGGAGTTGTGGAGCCATGGTCTCCAGGAGAGTTTTTGAAGCAATGATGTTGGCTTGTGGGGTCGTGTAGACTTCATGCTCTCTTAGCTTCACCACCTGTAATTAGTTCTGCAAGTTGTGGCCTCATATTCGAAGCAGGCACATTCATTCTTTATCTTCTACACGGCACTACTCGACTTCGGGCGCCTCCATGGAGGCTGCTTCATCCCTAGCATGCTGAGAAGTCGTGTGAGGGTCGCCAGCCCCGATGACAAAAACTTCGTTGTAGTTGTAGACCTCCGTGATACCTTTCAACTTGGAATCCTAGTGGGAGAAGCTGACCTTCTCACTTTGTCCTATAGGTTGGCCACCATTGATGGCACCCATGAACCGAGACTCCGATTGGCCTTTGGGATTGATTCTCAACTCAGTAACCTCGTGGCCCGAGTTCAGGAAAGATCTACGCAAAGGTAGCTGCAGAATTCCTGAACCCGAAGGGAAATCCGAGTTGGGATGCAGAGACTCCCCCAGATTGGATCTCATCCGAGTCTGGGGAAGCATTGGCGCTGAGTCCTTCTCTACCAGCTCCAGAAGCGGATGCGGGATGGAATTGCTGGCTCATCGAGTTGGAGAAAGTGGCTGCTGAGTTCACCATCCGAATGGGAATAAGGATGGAAAAGCACAGGTACCTTATTGAGGTCGGGTCACTCTGGGATTGGAGAGACAAAGTTTGTCGATGCTGTTGGCAACGAATTCCATGGATCCAAAGCATAGTGCTTGCCCTGGCATGAAAACGACTTCCGACAATTTTGATAATGCCATAAGCTTGGCGATGATCTTGACGTTCCCCTACCTGGCACGCCAACTATCGACGTTTGTTAAACTAGGGGTGTCGTCGGCAATGAAATATATGGGGTTATGCGCTGGATCCAAACTCAACAGTAACACAAGACAAGGGATAATACAGGTTTAGGCCCTCACGGTGGAGGTAATATCCTTGTCCTATGATGTGGAATTAAGTGGGGTATATGGATGCAAGATGATCGAGGTGATCTCTCGTATGTCTCAATGTCGTGTCTCATGTTGTGTTATGAGGTCCGATGCTGAACTAGGGTCCGCTACCCCCCCTTTATATAGTGGAGGGGCTGAGGTTACATGGAAGTCTCCTAGTTGGTTACGAGGAGGAGTCCTACTCTTGCCAGAATCCTATCTCTATCATGCCTTGTCGAATATGTCTATATTCGGTGTTTACAATTATAGTCTCATTACAAATCGGGATTGCCTTCTATCTTTAAACGGTCCTTGTTGGGTACGCCGAGTGCAGTCCAAGTGGTGCCCATCTCCTTCTAGCCGTGGAATTGGAACCAGACCATTGTGCTGAGCTTGGGCTCGGTGATAGTTTTGAACGGATATGGTCTGGTGGAATTTGTTAAGCTGACACATTGTGTGTTATGGCTTGCTAATTGTGGTGTCATAAATGAATTATAATGTTGGTAATATTGTGATGAACTAACCTTGCAGCAGAGGTAAGATATGTTGGTTTCTTGTATGTTCACATCAGTGATGCAGGTATCAGCGGGTACGTGGCTGGCACTGAGTGGGGACAGCTGGAGGCTGGTGCATCCAGTGGCGTGAAGACGAACGGGTTCGATGACCTGGCGGTCACATGAGGTGGTGTACTAAAGAATCTTCGACCATGGCTAGGGATCCGAGGCAGCTGTAGGCTGTGGCATTGGTTACTTAGAGGCGAAGTTGATCTGTCCGGTGGGACCAGGCATAGGCTGGCGACCGAGAAAGTTGCGAAGATATTTCCCAAAAGAATATTTGGAGAATATTCCCTCTCAAGAGTGTATGTTTTAATGTGTGAGTTGTAAACCATTCATTCTCAAATGAAGGGTGCAGATGAGCACTAGGGTTTAGGGCATCTCACCCTTAGGATAAAATTGAGGGGGAAGGGAGCACCTCCATCTAGTACCCTTGGTGCTAAAAATTTCAAAAATATAGAGGGTGAGTTAGGTGTGTTTTGGGTGGCACTTAAGAGTGCTTGTGGCCACAAGCAGTGTGTTTTTAATCCCTCAACTTCCATGCAGTGAAATTCTTCTTCTCAATGAACATCTTGTGTATATTTGCTCCTATTTATTTTTATTTTTATTCCTTTTGTAGCTTTTGTTTGGAGATGAATCTTGTTGATTTCTTGTTGTTTCTTGATAGTTTATGATGCCTTTAGGTTGCTAATATGATTTGCAATACTCTTTACAACCATATGAGAGACAAGAGATCAAATTATTGATTTGTTGCAAATCTGTATAGAAACTTTCCTCCGCGCAACAGTCAGTAAAAGATTTTTTTGGAAAATCTAGAAAATTCATTTGGGATGATTCCAGTTGGAAATTATGCGATACTCACGTATCCATTTGTGTAAAAATTTGAAGTCCACTGGTTTCCCCGTTTGTGAGTTATGAGGTGAATACCGAGCACCAAATTTGTATGCTCGAGTCACTGACGGTTCTTGTTGCATGATCTTTCTTATTTTCTGTAGATTGAGTTTGATGCTAAAATTTGGGGAGACTATCACGACTCACCCACACACGTGTAGAAAATGTTTAAAAATTTCTGGAGCCTTCTAACAGCAGGAAACACTTTCTTCTTATAAGACAAATTTTCTGTAACCTGCTTTTACTTTTCAAAAATTTACTTTGATGTTTTCGCTTGATTTCTTTTCTAAAAGCAAGTTTGAATTGATTCTTCTTTGTTTGAACACTTCACAACCAGTATTGTGATTCCAAATTCCCACTTATTTCATCGTTCTCATTAAAATATAATTGTCATGTTGTTTGAGTTTTTGGTGCAATCAGTAGCGTCGAAAGTTTGTAAGCGTCTATTCACCCCCTCTCTAGCCGCTTATCTCGGATCTTCAAAGTGGAACCGTAGGACCTTACAGTTTTTTTTCTCTACATTGATTATGCGTACTATGTGGTGCGCCAAGTATTATAAGTCTAGAGGATATGTTTTGTTTGACAAAAAAAGGATTAGTTTTTTGGTTGGCCCCTGATGTGGCTGTCAAGCCACAGCTGGCACTACATGAAACACCAGCAATGTCGAGTGCCAAAATTATCGACACCAGGACACAAGCCGTCGGGTCAAGCTTCTCTCAATGGCCAGCCGTCGAGAGAGGCATGCTTTCTCAACGGCTCGACCGTGGAGAATACTTCTCTCGACGGCTATATAAAAAACCGTCGAGTGTACTGCAACAGACGCCGTTTGTGCCTGACGAACATACCCTCGACGGCCACCTATGAATAGTTGAGAGACAAGAGAAGCGGGCCCGACTAAACCAACCTGCCCGGGTTACATACTCTCGACTGCTTATACACGTCCAGATGTTGAAGACTTTTGATGGCTTATACTCGTCCGTCGAGAGTAAATTTGTGCAATAAAAAATTATTTTAATTTTGCAAAAAAACAGAAAATTACAGCAGCTGCTGCCTGCAAACCCAAAATGCCCATAATGCATATATATCCCCAATTGTCGCACACATGGGACTACAAGATCACAATTGCATACAAATAATTAAAAGGCACGACACACATCGATAAGCAAACGAACGATCAAAAGGCACGCACGACATACATATAGAACATCGCAATTCATTGTCCACAAACAAAAACCAAAACATACGCATCGCTAGCTAGCTAGTCACCTAATGCTCGCTAGATGGAGGATCGTCTGAAGGGGGTAGGTATGGCTGGGTAAACATCAGCAGGGCGCCATCGAACAGGTTGTATAATTTCTGTGTACTATTTTCTTTCATAGGAAAACGTAGTCTTTGTCTCCTGTGAAAAAAAAATAGACAATAAATTCCGTCTCAAATCGACAATGAGGATATTTTTGTGGTAATGTTAGTTTTGTATTTTTAAGATGTAAGTTGGCACCAACTGACCCCTTCGGTTGCCCTAGGATTTTATTGTATAATACAGAGTTGATCACTATATTATGCAATAAACTTTTAATTGCATGTAATAGTATTGGATAAATGGGCCAATTGGGCCTCAAAAAGAGAGTCTCACAAGATGAGAAGATGGGTCAAAGTGTGATACTAGGCCAAATCTATATTATTGTAAATAATGTTGTAGAGAATTTATTTTGCAAATGAGCTAATGTGAAACGAGCCTGAGCGTTAGTATTAATTTCAACGCAATCAAGTGACAGAGCTAGAATTAGTTCATGGGACTGGCTCGAGGAGCACGCGAGCTACAATCTAAAGTGCCAGCCCAACTGCCCAAGTCAGCAACCTTTCTCGTGACTCTCAAGTGGGAATTTATTACTGTACTAGCATTAATTTAAATCGAAATTAAAAAAAAATTGCCCGTTTAAAAAAATTAAAAAAATAGCATCCTAGCGCCCGTTCAGCGAGCGCTATATATAATCGCCGATAGACGGCGTTATTAAAAGCATACAGTACAAGAGAGCCGAACCAACGGGCGTGCAATGGCGGCAACGGTCGCAGTCAATAATCGCCCGTTGGACGGGCGTTTTATCACTATTCGAAAAAAACCGCCCGTTGGATTTGGCGTTTTACGGCAATGGGAATGGATCGCCTGTTGAATGGCGCTAATTAAGCAACCTCACAAGGCCGGGCGCGGATCGGCACAGTACTCATTTGGGCAGCCGCAGCGCAGAGAAAAGAGAGGAGAGGAGGAGGAAGAGAGAAGAGGAGAGGAGGAGGAAGAGAGAAGAGGGTGAGGAGGGAGAAGAGAAGGGAAAAAAAAGGTAATTTTAAAACTCTGTTATATTTTTATTTTGTAATGTTTAAAAACAAGGTAGGTTAGCAATATGGACATGATAAATTAAATATTTCGTTTAAAGCCTAGATTTAGCGATTAGGTTTTAATAAAAATTAGGTATATTTTCTGTAATTTTGATGTACATTTGATTTAGAGTTTTAAATTAGAATAATATTCCGATATGTTTTTTGTATGAATATGTAAATGAGTTTTAGGATTTAATGTTTTATAATATATGCGGTAATTTGTAGTCTATATTTAGGGTTATAACTAGGGTTGTAAGAGAGGGCTATCGTTGATTTAATGCGTATGTTTATTTTTATCGATTTACTGTTAGGGCTTATAAATTTAGAGGACATGTGTAGGTCTGGCGTTACGGTAATAGCAGACTCGATTTATATGAAGCATAATGCACGTTGGTTTAAAGCATATTACAAAGGATTAACAATGATAAATCTTTAAGATGTTTTTGTCGAGACAAAAATAATTATAATTTATTAGTAGTTCATTTCGTTTTAAATGCAGGTCAATGGGAGATGTAAAATATTTTAATGTTCATTATGGGCAAGGGATATCAATTTTGGTCGAGACGGGTAGACCTGTCTATGTTCGGTCGATGATGTTGGGGATATCTAGGCCCACGGAGAGAACGTTAGCGGGGGCTTGAAAATTGGTCATTAAGGGGCGTTTAAAATTAACCCGAAGAATATGGTGCGGATATCGGTATTTGTTGCTAGCCGTACTACGGAAAGACCTTATTGGGAGTTGGTACCATAAAAGGCAACCCGAGGATGGAGGCGTTATGTTGAGATTGCCACTGAATGAGGACAACCACTAGCACTTCTTGTTCGGGCCAAATCTGAGGAACAAAATGAAGAACCTTTGCATCAACTTTGTCAAGGAAGTAATGTAGTGCAGGAAGAGGTGCGGGAAGATGGTGACGACATCGAGCATGTGGTGCGGGAAGAGGTGGAGGAGCTGGAGGAGACAATGGATGGATCAAGTGAGCAACAAATAACACAGAACCCATAGGTGCGGCGGATGAGGGGAGTATATTGAAGCTATAGTTGCGTCCATGGAGGCCGAGGATGCCGAGCACGAGCAAGTCCACGAGGAAGATGTGTCGACGATGAGAGTCCCTGGCTTTCAAAATATCGTGCTTGGTCGAGTGGAACTCATCAAACTTTGCGAGCTATCTATCCGAGAAGACACTCAAACGACTGGGAATACCACCGTAACGAGGTGACACAAGGAGCGACATACCCCTCGAAGGAAGAATTGGTGACGGTAGTGAAGATTTGGGCATTATCACTTATGAGAGAATTCAGGGTTGTCGAGTCTAGCGAAGTGTGTACGATGTGGTGTGTGTTGTCCCCAGTTGCCCTTGGCGTGTGCATGCCTTTAAAGGAAAGTGGGTGGAATCTTTGGTATGTTCAATAGTGAGGAGCATAATTGTACGGTGGTCGAGGTCGATGTAAACACGTAAATCTAACATCAACAATGGTGGCACATATAATGCAGGCTCAAATAGCAGAGAACGTTAACTACGAGCCTCGGTCTATCATTCGAGCCATGGAGGAACAATTTCAGTACACTATTCCGTATGCAACTGCTTGGAGGGCAAAGCAAAAAGCATTAGAGATGAGATTTGGAACATATGAAGCATCTTATGCGAATATGTCATCCCTGTTGGCGGCTATAGCTAAGAGAAATTTGGGTACATAT
Source organism: Raddia guianensis (assembly GCA_036346415.1). Taxonomy (NCBI): domain Eukaryota; kingdom Viridiplantae; phylum Streptophyta; class Magnoliopsida; order Poales; family Poaceae; genus Raddia; species Raddia guianensis. Next base: position 24,127,651 of record CM070544.1, read on the forward strand.
TATGATTACAAAGAGGTGGAGGCAGAGGGCGATGATATTGGAAAGTTAGCTCTGCGGGGTTTTTTGCCTTGGGGCGAAGCATCGAGGATTTCAAAATTGTCCTCCGCTTCTATGTGTTGACGGAACATTCCTAATCGGCAAGTATAAGGGCAGATCTCGATATGTCGCCGTTGACGGAACAACGGATTCTGCCGGTGGCATTTGCTTTTGTCGAGGGTGAGAATACGGAGAGTCGGTATCTGGTTTTAGAGAGGTGAAGCATGCACGATTGTTGTTGGCGGATCGGATGTTTGTATAATTCATGATGACATCTTGGATTGTTGGCGGCGATCGAAGAAATTAAGTTTGGCTCGACTATCGAAATTTGCTCGATGGCGGACATACATACCCGGTGGTGCATGAGACATATGGGTGCCAATTTCTTTAGCCGCTCAAGAATAAACACTTAATGAATCTGCTCAAACGATTGTGCAAGCAAAATCAACAACGTAAGTTCAATCGGCTTTAGCGGACTTTGGATGGTGACGACGAAGCATACCGGGAGGCGGGAACGTGAGGAATGTAAGAATTACAAATTTTTCAGAATGGATTGAAGACTGCTCGAAAGAGAAGTGGGCATTGCTCTATGATTGAAGGCCGTGAATACGGGATCATGACCACAAACTTGGCGTAGGTATACAAGCTGGGTCATGAGAGGACCAGAACACTTGCCGCTTGTAGCAATTGTCGAGGGATTACGCACCGAACATGCAAGTATTTCATGGGCGGTATCGAGCGACCTCAATTGCCATGTCGATAATCGGTTGTTCTTTTACGGGTTGTCACAAAGTACATCATTGAAAAGGTTAAGAAGGCACAGCTACACTCACCTCACGCAATGGGTGCAGACGAGTTGAGGTATGAAGTTCATTTGCATGGATAGGGCTCGCCTTGGGCGTAAACGTCGAGGAATGACATGAGTGCATTCTTGTCGATGATCAATGCAAGTGCTCACGTCAGAACCGAAACTTTTACACAAGCCTTGCTCTCATGTACTTGCAACAAGGCGTCAATGACAAATCAATCAACATACAATTATGTTTCTCGTATTCAGGAAGGAAGCTATATTACACACTTGGCATGCCGAGATATACGGTGCGGTATGTACGGGTCATTCAACGACCAGTTGGATTAAATCAGTAGGCATGTCCCGGATAGGAACAAGCTGAAATGAAACTTAGGGCCTTGAGTGCATCGGCGTATTGAAATGACATGGATCACTCGAGGCGAGGCGTCTGTGAAGATATGCGCAGATGCAATGAGGTCGACCACACGTATCAAAATTGTAACAAACCCAAGAGTGGAATGTACGATTTCGAGGCCGGACCTTCGTGTTCGATACACGATGGTCGGCGTCCTTTCCATTGATTGGACATGTAATGTAATGCGTGAAATTTGTAATATTTATATTCGTGTATGTCATGTTGTAACGAAATAACATTTCAGTTTGGGCTTCTCACCATGTATTGTAATAATGCTATATTCGTTGCGACATTTACTATGTACAATGAGGAGTGTTTGTCATATTAAAATTTGTGTTATCTGCATTTAAAAGTGTGGTAATCCATAATTTCATTTTACATTGATCACGACGTCATTGTAAAAGATTTTATTAATTCGTTAAATTAATGTCATGCAGTGCTTCGAATGGCGGACGAGGGTGGCGGACAGCGAGCCGATCGTCTTTTGGATCCTCTGTGGACCAAAGGCATCGATCAGCAGCAGAGTGCCGTTGAGGCCTTCCGCTCCCGACCTTTCGTCCATGATAATCAAGGAGCTCGACTATCGACGCACGTTGGGTTCATAGGTGAGAAAAAATTGTATATTGCTTAATGAAATTTTACGATATCTTATTTATTATTTATATGTAGGTTCGCCTTGCCGGCTTACTCCCAGTCAGTGCCGGATCTTTGAGGCGATCGCCCTCGAGGAGCGACAGGCCCTTCGCGTCGGCTTCAGCAGAGACCGGTTAAACCTTCGACAGTCTTTGCTTGCGGCTCTCGTCGACCGGTGGAGGCGAGAGACCCACACCTTCCACATCTGTGGTGAGTCGCCCCACCCTCTGTGATGTGTCCTATATACTAGGACTTCCCTGTGCGGGTGACCCAGTGGTGGCTGTGGACGTGTCGCCACTTTGGCGTGCTGAGCTGATGGCCCGGTACGCCAATATCCAGCGGCGGCCGGGTTCCCCGCACTACAGGCCCATTCCAAATTCGGAGACGCATGGGCCGACGAAGAGGTGGATACTGCAGTTTACGGTAAGAGGCAAATTGTAAATGATATTCTTTCTAACCAGGTGACGTCATGCATAATACCTTGTTAAACTTTTTAACAAAGGAGACCATCCACCCGGAGGCAGACGAGGCTACGGTGTCCAGACACCTCGAGGCGTACCTGCTTTGGCTGTTCGGGTACGTGTTGTTTTGCAACACGTCCGGCAATGCGGTGGACAAGTTTCTTCTTTCGTACGCCCGGGGGATCGCCGACTCCGAGGGAGATCAGTACCAGCGTCAGATTGGGCCTCCGGTGCTTGCGCCACGCATGTGGGGTCAGGCGATCGTGTACAAGACGGAGGAGGCGGAGCCGCTGATCACAGGCTGTCCACTGCTACTCCAGTTGTGGTCGTACGAGAGGATCGCCGTCGGTCGACCTCTCATGGATCACAAGCAGTGTGTGCTGTTGTGTACTACCACGAGACCGAGGAGGATAGACCTACGATGGGTTTTCTGTGGTTTCGCCGACGGGTAATGAAATAACCACACTTTCGATTTAACAATTTGTCCTCCTATCTTATTGATATTCTGTAATTTAACAATTTCACCTCTTTTGCAGCCGACGTGGGCTCACGTCACACCCCACAGGGACTACCCGGACTACGTCCGGATGTCGGATTTAGCCGCAGGACCACGACTTCGGTGGCAGCCCTCTACCGGCGACCTCGCCGAGGCTCGTGCACCTCTTGGTCTGTCGTCGCTTTATGCAGCGTGACTCAGTCTCGGCTTACGAGGAAGCCGTACTCTTCGACATCTTTGTCGAGGAGTACTCACCGCATGCAGGTGATGCGCGATTCGACTCTGACGAGTTCCCCTACGATCGTGCACACCGCTCCCGTCCGCTCACGGTATGTTCGATACTCGTGCTTTCTTCACAATTGTTGTTATCGTAGTGTAATGGTCTAAACATTTCATAATGCTATAGGGTCACCAGACGAGGTCGAGTGCGGCGCTCTTTGTGCCCTGCGATGGTCCGATGGGTGGAAGAGTGGGAACATGCAATCGGAGGATATCGTCGACGAGGATCGAGAATGACGGCAAAGACGCTCGACGCAGCGTACCTACGGTGGTGCGTACCGCTTCTGGCGCAAGACTGTGTCGGATACACGCCTCCTACGGAGATCGTGCACGTACCTAGCGTCTCCGACACGTACCCTGAGCACCACCGACAGGCTGCATATCAAGCGGTAACATTTCTATCTCGTACGGATAATTACTACTTTGCCTGCATCATAACACTTACAATTGTGTCGGATGTCGTGTTTTTGATAATTGTTGAACAGCTTGACCTCGTACGACTGTCCGGCTTAGAAGCGCGCCATGCAATGGAGCGCATCCAGACGGGTATCCAGATGACGACAAGCGAGGTCTTTGAGTCCTTCAGGAGGATTTACGACAAGTGCACGCGAGTATGACGTCGGCGTCTGTTCGCGATCCAGCGCCTCGCTTCCGTACTGCGGCGCCCCTGACCCCTTCTCCAAATAGTACATATGAATTATAATAATTAAATATACGTCGCACATATGAATTATAATAATTTAATATACGTCGCGTGCAGTCAGCCAGCGTCCCCGTGCTCCAGCACCGAGTGTCGTAGGGACGTCCGGAGGCTTGCAGGGGTCTTTTCGGCCCACTCAGGACGTGCCCGGGTCGTCCGGAGGCTTGCAGGGGTCTTTCCGCCCCCCTCAGGACGTGCCCGCGTCGTCCGGAGGTTTCCAGGCGTCTTTCCGGCCCCGGTACGACGCGCCCTCTACGTCGGGTGGGTTTCGCGGCCCAGTCCGTCCTTCCGCCGACGTGCGGGCTCGTCCACTCAGCGGCCTCGTGCGTTTACTGGTCGTTCAGCCACCGCTGCACCCACTTTTGATGGTTAGTTCTCTGTTTTCATTTTCGATAGTCACATATGTGATGATACTTACAAATAAACACATTGCAGATCCTGCGTTGCCCTCGCCTTGGGACAGCCCAGAGGCGGGCACGGAGATGCGTTACAGCTATCTCGTCGATCCACCAATGTGCCAGAGCAGTCCTCTCCCAGCGGACTCCTTCGAGTACTTCTACGTGAGTCAACAGGAGATAGGGCGTCCACGCTTGCTGAGGCACCCCCTGTCACCTCGCAGCAGTCGCAGCCAGAGCATGCGACGCCGGAGCCACAGCCCCGACCGCAGCGAGACGTCGGGGCCCCGGACCGCTTCACTTTTCCCTCTACACAGCTCGGACGTGCGCGCAAGTCTCGGTGATGGTTCTTATGGGTGTGAAGCCTAAGAGGCGTCCGTGGGGCGTATGTTAGTACATACCTTTTGTTTGTTGTTAGTACCGCTACTATGTCACTTTCCATATGTTATTGTTATTAATTTGTTTACATTATTTTATGCACGCCGATTGTACACAAATGTTTAACGCCGATTGTACAATCGCAATGTTTAAGCTAGACGACGTGGCGTCTGTCAGACTGATAGCGCTTGATCTTGAACAAGCGTCTAAAATGCCTTCGATTTTTCCTATTATGCAAAACATATCGTAATTAAACTCATAAATTAAATACATAACAAGTCGCACGAACATCAATGATACAACCATTGTAGCATAAGGTCGTCACTCAAATACCTACTATTTTACGTGCATAGCCGCAGTACCGTAAAAGGGTTGTGGCATTCGCATACGAACACCACGTGGCTGAACATTGAGAAGTCGCTCCCACGTTGTGTGAAAATACCACGGATATTGTTCTTGCATGACCGATCTTCGCCAATAACTTGCGTTCGGTGTCTTTGGGTAATGGCATCCACAGAGGCATGAGGTGTCACTACAAAACGAGTTGGGATGTAGTGTTGATCGAGAACCATGCGGTTTAGCGGCTCGCGTTTGCCGTCGGTGTGCTGGCGACGCCTCTGAGGACGCCGCTGAGTTGTTTGTTGTGCGAGATGGTCAGTAGTGCACGAGCTCGCTCTTCAGCGATCTATCTTTGCGTGGAGACTTGCGATGTAAAAATATGCGCTTCGGGTAAGGCTCATCCATCCACATAGTCCATCCACATGTAACATCTGGAATCTGTGAGTTCAATTGATATACTTAGTCTGCATACGAGATATATGACGGAAAATAAGGACGATACTTACGTTGTAGTGCAGGCACCGGTAGAATCTCGACCGGTGAAGCCTTCATGGGCGTGTCGAACCATCGCACAACGGGCAGGTTACCACACCGGCATTTCGCCATAGCCATATTGAAGCATAGCCTCGATCTCTCAGGAGGGCTGGACCATCTCTCCAGTCGTCGTAGTCCAACACACGCATGCCAGATGCAGGTGGACGAGCATACTCTCCTGGACCAAATGACTCCCACCATGTATCAGGAATGAACGGCCGTGTGGAAGAACCCCAACTTGCCATGGTGTATGTGAGCTTCTGCGGTTCGAAGCTTATGGAGACACGATATTTATAGATGGAAAGGGTACCACACTGTCACGGTGAGAAGAGATAAATGTTAAGTATTTTTTAAGCAATAATTCACGTATACTGTTCGTGAAATTGACCAGTCACTATCAACACTGTTAATCCCACCCCTTTCTCTCTCCGTCGGTGCAAACATGTCCTTCCGCGTGTCCTATCTCTCTCCGTCGGTGCACACCGGCCGGAGCGGCGTGACGGCACAAATAGCAACAGATTCTACGATTGCTTATACAAAGTGTCAAAGCGACATGACAAAGACAAAGAGACAAAAGCTGATCACACGGTGTTCGTACACGAGCTTATACGGTGTTTAAAAAGCGACTTCGCCCACGCTACCGGTATGCGAATCCGATGTCAATTTCCTTTAAATGGAGCACCCGGTGCCCACGAATCTCGCACCACACTAACACTCATAGCACATATCTAGTTTTTGAACACTCGTCAATTGCACAAGAACTGTATCTTCAATCGTTTCGGAGGTGGTCTCTTATTTCATTCCGTTTAATTGTGACAATATTTTTTTATTTTATTCTGTTCAACCTACTTATAAGTGTGTTATATATGTTTCATCGTCCTTGTTATGTGTAGTAGATGGATAACGTGCATACTACTACTCGTCCATTTGTGCCACCTAGATGGTGGCTTTCATATGGCCCAGGAGTTGAAGCACACGAACCCTCTGAAGATTTACCGATCGTATCGAGAGCTCACTACAACACAAATCCTACGATGCTTAGAGATCCGGAGTTCTATAGAGGATGGCCGCAGTGCCTCCACGGGATCGACACGGTCGTGCAGATTTATGATCGTGTTGCAGATGGTTTTACGGGCCGTAGGTTTTACCGATGTCCCATGTTTGAGGTGCGTATACCATCAAAATTAACCATATTAGGTTAATAAAAGGTTATTCAAAATAAACTCGATTTTTTGCAGGCACAGGATTGTGGCTTTACAAAATGGATGGATGATCCATACCCCATGGCTGCATCTACATACATAGACTATCTGCACGGAAGAATACAGCAGTTACAACATCGAGTAAATGGTCTATTGACTGTGTGCAAGCGGCAGTGGGGAGCGAATGCGATTAGTTCTTGATCCACAATTTGAGGCGAACCCCCCATGCACCAATTATAAATGCCTTTGTGGATGTCACTACCCCGACAGTCCGAACGAATTTGTGCGCTACAAGCGAAATAAATTTCGGAGAGAGTACGGGCACATCGAAGATCCGAGACCAGTGAAAACCTTTCATGCAGCACTCGATGGTGCATTTGTCCATGTCATTTTCCGATCAAGCGCCTTAAACGTATGCGTACTTGTATTCGATCAAGTCGAACAAATAAAGTGTCATTTTACCTTCTCTTATCATTCTCGGTTGTCACCGTCAAATCTTATGGTTTCTCACAACCGATGCTCAAATATTAAAATAAATTGATTAACGTGATACAAGTCATCGCACGTTATATGGATAAAACAATTTAACATATTAGCGCATCATAACTAAACCTAAACTTCCCACTGCTTGTATCGAATAATTTGCGTCTTTGCTCCCTTTTATAGCCGGCGTCCGTTAATTAAATTATCAACAAAACCTAATAAGCTTCCCTAATTAGCAATTTCTGGTTGCATGAACATATTAGAGTTTTATAGTCAGGAATTATTAGTGTCAGGAATCCGATGGCGATGGCGAGCGAAATAGCGGTGTTGGCGAGCACGAATTGATGGCGGTCTTGAATCCGATGTAAAATACGGTTCTTTGCGTGTTGTACATAAACGCCATCGGACGGGCGCTTTATATAAAACGCCCGCTGAGCGGCGCTATTTAAATACCGCCACGGAATGGCGCTATTTAAATACCGCTTTCTTTGGATGAGCGCTATTTAAATACCGCCCACTGAACGGTATTGTTTAAATAGCGCTTTCTTTGATCGGGCGTTTATAGTCGATCGCCCGTCCATGGGCGCCGAGATGCTATTTTTTTAATTTTTTTAAACGGGCAATTTTTTTTTAATTTCGATTTAAATTAATGCTAGTACAGTAATAAATTCCTCAAGTGGTGCACCTTCTCTGTTGAACGGGCTATCATGATTTTTTTCAGTCCATCGAATTAAAATGTTATTGACATACTCATTCATAGAATTTGTATTATCAAACCATGTCCCCTAGTATAGTGAGTAGCCTCTAAGCCTTTTCTCTCCTGTATTGAACTAATAAGGATATATATTAGAGATGTTCATATAAAAATTTCATTTATACTGCACCATTACTTCATCCATATACTTGCAAATCATTTTTGAGGTCCATAAATATTGATATATAATGTTACAATTTATAACAAATTAAAATAAAAAGGGATCGAACTAGCTTGGTGGCAGCTGACTGGTTTTAAGATACGTGGCAGTCACATGCCCGAGGCTAGCAAGTTACCACTAAAAAACAGAAAGCTACTGCATTGAAGAAGTTATGCGCTTACGTAGCTATTAACCGTTGATTTGTATGCCACATGGCAGCTGAATGATGACATGTCAACCTACACAGCTAGTTATTAATGAAACAATTTATAAAAATTAGAAAGCAAATTCAAAATAAATAATAGAAAATTTAAAAAATCATATGAATTAATGATAATTCAAAAATTAGAAAATATTCAAAAGTTATAAAAAATTTTAAAAAATTCAAAAACATAAAAATCAGGAAATAATAACTAGGAAACATAAAAATTCAAAAAATTCAAATAATAAAAAAATTCTACTTTTTTTATTTTTTTGACTTTTCAAATATTTTCTATTTTTATGAATTTGTATGATTTATTTAAATTTTTATGATTTTGTTTCGAACTTTTTGAATTTTTTGAATGTTTTTCATCAATAATTAGGCATGTGCTTTGCCATGTCTTCCTTCAACTATCATCTGCGATCCACATCAACGGTTAATGGCCATGTAAACGCCACATGAGCACTTAACAGTTGCCCTAACGGTTTTGGGGCAACTGTGCAAACAGATGATAAGTTTAGGAGGGTGAAAATGTAGAACTCAAGTTCAGGGGGTCAAGTTAGAATCGCTGCAAGTTGAGGGGGGTGACAGTTCAATTTTCTTCAAGTTCAGGGGGTCAAGTTAAAATCGCTGCAAGTTTGGGGGCAGCAGTTCAATTTTCTCAATAACGAATGTAGTTAAACATAAGAAGCCTTGCATATCAAATTTTTAGATAAAAGCAACATCGAACTATTTGACCATCTTAAATTTTGGAAAATGATGCCAGCTTCTATATATACATTTTTTCCTATATGACACCCTGAACAATTACGGTTCATCTACTTAAGCCCCTGAACTATCAAACCAGGTATTCTTTCCCGTAAAACCAGAAGAAAGGTGCAAATAACCCCCTAGGGTGGTTTTGAGTGTGGTTTTGACAATTGCCTGTCAACCTGGGTCATTTTTCCACGGTGTCATCGCCAGCTGTACCACATGTCATGCTCTCTCTCCTCACATATCTTCTTCCACCCTTCTCTCTCTCCTACTCTTTTTTTTTCTCCTTCACGAGGCATGGCAAGGACATATAAGGGGTTCAACCGGCAGTTGTGGAGCCAAAGGCGGCGTCGGCGGTGGGTGGAGCCAGGGGCGGCATCGGCAGTGGGCAGATCGAGGGGCAGTGCAGCGGTTGGTATATCCTGGGGTGGCACTGGTGGTTGTGGAGACAGGCATGACCAGGGTGGAGACCACTTGCGGCTGCGCATGCAAGGCAGATCCAAGGGCGGCACCGGCGGTGGGTGGAGCCAAAAGGGGTAGGCAAAGCGGCGTCAGTGGTGGGCGAATCCAGGGGCGGTGTCGGCGGAGGGTGGAGCCAGGGAGGCGTCGTCGGTGGGTTGAGACAGGGGCATCGGCACGGCAACAGATCCAGGGATGCCATCGCCTCCCTCCTTTGGCTGCACGCTGCGTGCATCCCTACAGATGTCGTCGCCTCCACTCCAGTCGCCGCTCGCCATCAGCTCCCTCCCCTACAGTAGCTGCTCGCCATCACCTCCCTCCCCTGGCAATGCCATCGCGCGCCCTTCCCTAGGCTATGCCGTCATGCGCCCCTCCCCTACAGTTGTTGCCACGTCCCTCCCCTTGTCGCCGCTTATGCCACACCACCTCCCCCTGTCCCTCACAAGTCTCCATCATACCTAGGCCCTACGTGTTGGTGATATCAGATATGTCCTAGAGGCGATCATGCGAAATGATTGTATCATACGTCTATGTCCATATACTTATTATTTTTTGAATAAATGTCACTTCTTTGTTCATTGAGTACGAATTAATTTTGAAACACATTGTCAATATGATATTATTCTAAACGATCCCTGATCACGTGTCATTATATGGAACAATAGTGATTTGACTAGCACATGTATTGATTGATGGTAATGTTTGACATACCATACATATGGAAATATCAAATCAATAATGTAGACAGATGTTAGAGAACATGTGGCTGGATAGACCGCTTTGAGACACTGCTAAGATAGTTATCTTAAAAGTGCCATCAGGGTGTAGTCTCGATTGGCATACCTATATGGTCCTTCAACCTAAGATCCTTATTGATTCTCAGCATTCGCAGTCGTATACTTTGAGACTACCAAATGCTTCACCATAACAGGGAAGTTATAAAGTTAGCTTACGGGTATGCCATGAAACATGACATGAGATGTAAGAGATCAAGAAGGAATTTTCTCCTCCTCGATAACAGGAGAGATATCTCTGGGCCTCTCGGTGTGGATGGATAGGGAAAAGTGCATGGCCATGCCAATGTGATTAAAGAGTTAATGACGATTATATCCATTACATTGATGAGTGAGTGGGTCGAGCTATCACAAGGGTGGCACGCATCTCGCCTTAAGCTTGACCGATATCGCGTGGCAACAGGATCCTATGTGAGTGTATTAAGGTTCAGTGGATTAGATCATTGTGTACATTTGGGGGTCAATATGTGCTGCTAGGTACAGCTATTGACTTGTGGTCTAGGGAAAGATTTCTCCGGAACGGCGGCCGACTTGTGCATGAGCATAATGGGTCACACACTTAACAGGTTGTGACATGTCTGATGGATAGGATCCATTAATGGGTTTTATACGGATTTTGATCCACTGCGTTCTAATGGGTTTTTATTGTAAAATATCAATTAACATGAGTCCTAGTGGGCTTCTCTTGGGGAAAGATCCATTAGAGTGCTTTATAAAAGGGAGAAATGGGACGCGGGGTGGGTGTGTCTTCCCACCAAGAAACCCTAGCCGTCGTCGCGCCCTTTCCCTAAAAACCCTAGCCGCCGCACGCTTAGGTGCTAGCACACCAACGTGCGACGTTCTACCCCTGGATGTGTGGATACCGTAGAGGCGTCGTCGCTCCTATGCCGGCGCTGTTCAAGAGGATGAGCTACTTCTGCTGCTAACGCGCTCTAAGGGTAACGATCTATGATTCCTGACTTGCTTGATTCCTACGTGTTCGCGGTAGAAAAATTTTGTTTTTCGGCTAGTGTAGCACCACGTTCACGAATGTGCGACGTAGCTCCCTTTCCGCTGCCTAGGACGCACCACCTCCCCCTGTTCCTCACAAGTCACCACTGTGCCTAGGCCCTACGCCGACCATCGCTCGGATCTGAGAGCAGAGGAGAGAACTCAGGGGAAGAAAGAGGAAGGGAGAGGTTGAAGAAGTATGACATGTGGGGCCTGATAAGACAACATTTTATTTTATGTGGGTTCTACTGCCACCTCATATGCTAGCTCACATGCCACATGGGCAAAACATCACCCAAAACCACCATGCGAGGGTTATGTGCACCTTTATCATGTTTTTTCGGGCTAAAATACCTGGTTTCATAGTTCAGGGAGCCATGTAGACGAACCGTGATAGTTTTGGGTGTCATATAGACTTTTTCCAAAATAATTTTCCACTGAACTTATTATTACAAATTAAATTTAAATTAAAAGCTACTGTTGGAGACTTGTTATTTATATACAAGTCAAAACGATGTACTATTTTGTATTCAAATTTTAAGTTTAAAAGTGTTCTTCTCGTAGATCCAAAACTTATTTTTTATTGATTTTGGAATCTCCTATTGTGGGTCATAGCTTTGTTAGATTATAATTTTTAGCTGGTTTCAACAAAAATTACAAGGCCTTAACTGGAGAACTTGTAGGGACTAACTAGAAAAAGTAGTTGCAGTTAGGGGTGGGCATTCGGTATATATGGTATTTTCAATATTTATAAACTTCGGTATTTGAGTTTTGGTTACCAAAAATTTACATAAAAAATCTCCTACCGAAACCAAAATATCGAAATAATTCGGTTTTGGTGCTTAGGTACTTCGGTATCGACGGGGAAGAGGTTGCGGAGGCACTGACCATGGTGGGCACGAAGGTGTCTGCGAGGACAGAGCCGAAAAAGAAGACGGCGCCCTCCGACACGCAGGCCTGGCCTGCCACCTTTGCGCAGGGGTCCCCACCGCCGCGCCACATAGCGCGCTCACGACCGAGGTCTGAGGCAGCATGGAGGCGGAGCGAAGGCGGCGTGGCGGCATAGAGGCGGTTAGGTGGAGTTGTGGCATGCAAGCGGAGAGGCGGCGGAGCAGTGGCATGGAGGTGGAGCGGAGGAGAGGGGCGTTCAGCTAGGCAGTGCTGTGAGGAGAGACCGAGAAAAGGAGTGGGGGAGCGGCGGCTCCATGCGGGATTGGGTGTGGGGAGTTTAGGGTTTGGCAGTTTGGAGTTTATTTGGGCCTGGGCCATTACGTGGGATGGCCGGCCGGAGACATATTGCATATGCATGCGGGAGTTTGGTTTTTTTGGTTTTCTGATGCTTCGTACGGAAACCAAACCGAACCACTTCGGTTTTCTGCAGATTAACACCGAACCCAATACCAAATACCAAAAAAACAAAAAATTCGGTATTTTCGGTTCAGTTTTTCGGTACTAGTATTTTTTTGCCCACCCCTAGTTGCAGTCACCTACTCAAAACCTGATATGTATGTGACTATTATTTAGCACATTTATAAAAGATAATATATTCGATGCAAATGTTCATTGGGTGCTAACATTTTAACAACAGATCTGAACCATCAGATCTTTAAGTGGTGGCCCAGATCTAGAGAGTGGGAGCCCATTTTCTCACTTAACATTTTCACCAAAAAATCCCTAAGTTTGTAAATGTGAAGGGATTGCACCTCCCTAAATCTGAGCCGCTCCTCATGAATCTGATGGCCCAAATCTGTTGTTAGATAAAAATAACTGGAAACATGTGTAGTAAATATAGCAAGAAAACCTCCTTACAATTAGAGGTGAAAATGGTCGGATACGGTCGGATAGAGGTCAACTTGTATCCATATTCATATTTTTTTATTGGATATGTATTCGAATACGGATAGTATCGGATACGAATTCGAATACGTACTTAGATACTTTTTCGAATAGGATATGGATCGAATAGAAATACGAAATTGGATTTTACTGTAATACCTCAACAGAAAAAAATGGACGTGAGCTACGACCAAGTACATGACTAACATATTTACATGACTCATCACTCATGAAACATGCATAACAAAAGTTCATAACACATTACTCATAAGACATAACAAAAGTTAAATGACTCATGTAGTGATACAATCTTCATAGTTGGCTGATTACTTGATCTCCATTTCCAGAAAAATTATTCGTATCCATATTTGTATTCTGAATTTGGCTAATATCTTATTCATAGTTGGCTAGTTTCTTGATCCCCATTTCCAGAAAAAATATCCGTCACCCATATTCCGAATTTGGTTGATATCCGATTCATAGTTGGCTAGTTGCTTGATCCCATGTACAAAAAAATTATCCATATCCGTATTTGTATTTCAAATTCGGTTAATATCAACCAACCCGTATCCGTATGCGTAAAAAAAAAAGAGATAATTATCCATATCCAAATGCGTATCCTACAGATTAAAAAAATAGGTTCCAAATCATTAAAAAACGAATCCGGATCCGAATCCGATGGTAGTTCCGTTTTCACCCATAGTTGCAATGTCATAGTACCGAGTGGGTTGGACTAAGCCCACAATTCACACCACACCGCCACTTCTGCTCCTGCAGATGCACTCCCGCAGAAGCTGCTCTCGCATCGACCGCCACACGGATGCACTCCTCTGTTCATCAAAGATCCCAGCTGTGCGGATGCAATGCAACCACTAGCCAAGTTAGTATCACAATCACTTTCGGCGATTTCCGTTGCTTCTTTTCCGCGGCCCGGCGTGAATCATGCACGGCCAACAATTCGTCCACATTTCTATCCAGAACGACCGTGTCAAAAGTGGGGAAATATAGAGCAGTACTAACATGCCAAAGCAAACTGAAACGCTTGTTGTTCAGACGTCGGAACAGCGGCTAGCCCTGACGGCCGTGCTGCGTTCAAGGAGTCCGGCCGGCGGCCGCGACGACGACGAACGACCGCCAAGCGAGTGCGTGCCAGAAGATTCCAACCGACGACGGCGACGCCTGTCTCCGCCCCCAGAGAGCTCCTACATTCCCGGAGAGATGCAATCGTGATCCATATGTCCATCTCATGCTTTGCTCTACTCGATCGCATGATTATCTGCAGAAGGATCGGCGCGGATATATGTAGCACGTTGAAAATGTTGGTGTCCTCGTGGACGTGGTTTGCAGGAACAGTCGCCGTCGTCGGGGTGATCACTGATGAGCGCTCGCTGTCTATCCGTGGTTTGGCCGGTTTTACCGATGTGGAACGGATGATGCTCATGTATCCGGTTTTGAACCGTCTGCTTTGGCACTTGTTTGATTTTGACTCAAAACTGCTCACTTTTATTGGCCTAAACATTCTGTCTTTGGGTTCTGCAGGTGGGGAAGCATGCAAATTTGATACCAGTAAATTTGAGCTTCAAGTGTGCCAGGAGCCTACATTTTCAATTCTTAGTTTCTTTCGTTCTTCAGTTTTATGCTTTTGGCCTTGTATAGGTGGTACTGGTAACTTTAGGACCAATAAGGATTAAGGACCCCGGAAATGGGAAAATCTATTATTTGCCCTGAAGCACTTTGGTACTTTGGCCAAATAGTTATCAGCAGTCGCCATTGGTTGCGAAGCAGAGGAGGGAGGCGAGGCGCGCAGCATATGGGTGGCGGTGTTGCATTGAGTGTCTGCTGGATCATCTGAGAGCTGCGGCGACGTGAAGCAGGGGATGCGTGCACGGTGGAGGGGACGGCGGGAAAATTCTCCGTGCTGCCGCCGCATCTTGCCGGTGAAGCCAGTTTGGGCTCGGGCTCCAGAAATGCTACTGGGCCAGCGTTTCGTTCGGCCTGCTAAGAAAAGGTGGCTGGAGGGAGCAGGGGCTGGCCTGAAACGAGCTGGGCCAAATGAGGCAAAGCTTCAGTTTTCAGCTCTGGTGATAAGAGATATCCGTCGTGAGTCGTGACGTTGTCTGCCGTATGCAGAACATCCACGCCGCCGGGCGGAAAGAAATTTCGTGGCACCCCTTGCCACCGGACCAACCATGGCACCCATGCCCGATGGTTGGCACGTGGCTGCACCAATCTTGAAGCAAAAAGCCCCCCAAAAGCAGGCATCCTCAAGCAAAAAACGGGCCTGGTCCAACTGAAACCACTCGCTAGTTGCTAATCTCACCAAGCGCCGCCGCTTCCCTCCGCCGGGCGCCACCGCTGCTTTGCTGGGAGTCGTCGCCTCCGCCACCGCTGCTTCACCGGGAGCCACCGCCATAAGCCAAACCATTAGGAAAAGGTTGAAATCCTTGCATGATGAAAAGATATGGTATCAAATTAAAAATGGAGAATGTGATAAACCACAGCATGTCAACTTGATTTAGCATCGATGAGTGAATCGGTACATTTTTTCATACATGGCCACATCTGTAAACTGAAATTTTCTGAACAATTCAACAAGATAGCCATGAGTGAATCAGTATATTGTTTCAGTAACATCCAGTACATTGGTCCAACAACAAAATAGAAAAACAATTCTGAACAATACAGTACATTGGTCCATCCAGGGGCGGCGAGCAGCGCCCGGAGCTCCAAGGTCGCCACACTCGCGCCGCGCCGCCGGGCTCTAGGACGCTACGCCGTCGCCGTTCCCATGCCGCCACGCTGCTAAGCTCCAGGGCGCTACATCGCCGCCGTTCCCGAGTCGCCGCGCTGCTGGGCTCCAGGGTGCTGCGCCACTCCGCCACCGCCGCCGCCGCCGACCTAGAGTTTTCCATGGATGGGGAAAAGAACAGAGAGAGTGAGAGGAATACGAAGGAGAGGAGAGCTCGGGCACATACAATTGAGAAGATACCGGCGTGGAGGCTCTTGGTGCTTTGAGATTAGATCGGAGGCCACGTGTCTCTATCTAGAAGGGGTGCCACGGTGCGTTTGGTGGCACCGGGTGCCACCAAATTTTTTTCCGCAGCGGGGCGTCTCTATCGGTCCCTTCCAGTCTTCCACCGCTACTCCATTTTGCAGGTTTGGTAAAGGATGAAAAGCATCTCTAACAAAGGATCCATATGATAGCAGATGGTTACTTTTCAGATTTTATGATACCCACATGCTCAAGTAGTAGTAGTAGTAGTAATAATAATAATAATAATAATAATAATAATAATAATAATAATAATAATAATAATAATAATAGAAAATAGAAAAATACATATGCCAAAAAATTATATGAGTTAGGAAAAAGTTTATTTTAGGTATCTCAACTATCGCGAAAGTATGAAAAAACCTCTAAAATATGAGTTGGTCTGTTTACATACCTGAACTTTTAATACCGGCTCAAAACCCATCACAACCTAGATTTGTTAGTTGTTTTGCTGACGTGACGCTAGCCAAGTTAGCGAAACCACTACTACTACGTACATGGCGCCACATCAACAAAACCACCGAACAAACACTGGGTTGTGATGGTTTTTGATCCGCTATTGAAAGTTCATATACGAAAAATAGACCAAATCAAAGTTCAGTGAGTTTTTCGGACATTCACGATAATTGAGGTACGTAATATGTACTTATTCCTATAAGTTTAAACAAAATATTCTAAAGTAGTTAACCTACAAACTTATATTTCTATCAAAAAACAATAACAAAATATTTAATCAACAAAAGTATGAAAAAATTAATGTAAGCATAAATATATTATTTTTTTCAATGCAAAATAACTAAATTTTCACAATGAATATAAGTGGAAGAATAGAGTAGACTAACAGAAAAAACATGCACAAAAGTGGGAAAACAATGTATATTAACCGAAAAATAATCATCTACGGATCAACCTAAAACATAAAAAACAGGTGACTGTTGTTTAGCAAAACCGAAAATATAATTCCCCATCAAGTCTTATTTCAAACTTGTTTATAAGAGGCTCCCTAAATTATATTTACTATGTTGCACTTGTGGAGGTTGTCCCTTATAGTGATGAGTATATTAACAGTCTCTAGTGTTTAATAGAGGGAGGTTTGAATGTGCTAGATTAGAGTTGGTTATATGTGTCGTCGAAGTGTCTCAGATAGTGCGAAGTGTCCCCCTTGAAATGGCGGGATCACTGAGAGTAGAAAAGGGTTTGGAACTGGAAACAGGAATGGACGATTAGGAATGGTAAAAATGCTCTACCCCCTAACGGTGGGGGTGCTCATGTATTTATAGGGGTACTGATGAGTAGGGTTTACAATGGAAATACAAAATGACAAATTTGTCCTAGTACCCTGGCCGTTGATCCTTAGATCAACGGTCCTTTACAATACCTACCCCTTTTTAATTATATGAAAAGCCTCAATTACCCCTATTACAGTAAGGGCCTCATGGGCCTATAGTCCAAGCCACTATGGGCCTATTCATTGGCAACTAAGGTGACGGCCCACAGTTTTACACCCGGCCCACGGCTAATATTATCCTTGGCTGACCATGTCCGGGTATCCTTTGTCATCTCTGGAAAGGGACTTCGGGAATATCTTCCCCTATCGTCCCAAGGCTTCCCCGCTTCTCAGCTCCCGATGTCTTTAAGCATACTTCAGGTTCTCCAGACTTGCCTGGCCACCGTCTTCGGGATTCTCACCATTAACTTCGGGTAAAAACGGGGGACCTCTCCTACAAAAGAAGCCCCTTGCAGCCTCAGCTCACCTCGACGTGGTGATGGGCTGCCACCCGAGGTTCACCCCTTTTTCATCACGCGGTGGAGACAATACCGAAGATCCCTCTCGTTCCTGTCAAAACACTTAGAACGTGAAGAGTTAGGTGATGTTACCTGAAAACTTTAGCCGCTCATTTATTTCCCTAGGCCCACCATCTTCCGGATGGGCCAGTTGATATGATTTGAACAGAGAAATTTTCGATCGGCGCGCCCACACATAGTGGTTATATATTCCACGTGTCAGCCCTAGGGTATGCGTCTCTTGAACTTATTTCTGGCGGGAAAAACATATATTTTACCACGGGCGGTTCGTATTCGAGCTGCGGATTCCGACACGCGCCATTCATCCAAGGGGTAGCCTTCCCCATAAATACCCCCGGACGGGGGCCCTTACTTTTTACGCCCGTCATTTTCGCCAAATAGTTCTTCTTCTTCCTCCTTGCTTCCTTCCTCTCCGGCGACCACCATTCTCCTATTACTGCAGCTCTGCCGCTGGGAACGCCCGCCGGTGAGAACTTTTCCTATCCCCCAGCCGCGCCTCTGCTCTTCCCTTGTCAGAGGTTCCCAATGGGCCCCAAGCGCATTTTGCGCGCCGCAGCTCAAGCCAGCCTGTCTTGGGAGCTTGGCAAGTCTCGGATGACTGTCGAGGGTGTCGCACAGGTGGCGGCACGATCTGGAGTGTCCGTGGATGCAGTCCGATGCCCCGAGAGAGAGACCAGCCCCAATCCTCGCTACCGGGAGGCGGTCTTGTTCCTGTGCCAGCACGATGCTGGTCTTCGGCTTCCTTGCGTGCCATTGGTGGGAGAGGTACTGGGCATTTACAGAGCCCAACTTTTTCAGCTCCCAACGCTATAGCCAGACTAGCCATCTTCGAGTGGGCCGTCCGAAGTCACAGTGAAGTGCCTTCGGCGAGAGTCTTCGCGCACCTCCACGAGATTCGTTGGCAAGGGAAAATTCAAGGTTCTCCCTTCGGCAATTTCAACTTCGTTGTGAGAAAAGGACGCGAAGATAGCTTCCCTACACTGGCGACCAAGAAGAAATCGGAAGGATCCTTGGGATTATCATGGAAGCTCTTTTGGTTTTACCAACAGATGGATGACGAGGATGGAGGTCTCGCTTTCATGCAGGGAGACCTCGCCACCATTGGATCTCCCGAAGTCTTGTTGGATGGCACCGACGAAGCGCAACTGCTACTTCAACGCTGAATCAGCCGCAAGTTCGGCATGAGGGCCTTGGCCGAAGAATACATCGCCGCGAGGATTCAACCCCTTCGAAGGGATTGGGGATGCAGCCCCGTCTTCGAGGAGGAGGGTACTCGGGTGTCCTTCGGGTCACGCTCCTCTCTCTCTCTAGAAAACTGAGGAGTATACGGACTTCCTCCTTGGTCCCACCTTGACGGAAGAAGTCGCCCGAGCTGCCAAGGTTGCAATCACCACCAAGGTCAACAGGGTGCTGGGGACCGAGGTCCCATTGGTAGAGGGCAGCCACAAGCGCAAGAAGGGCGCCAACTCTGGGGATGCTCCTGCATCGAAGAAAATGAGGGGTCCCCGCCCGATAGCGGCTAGCCCCCTTAGGTCCCTTCCCCCTCACCCGGATGTGGGTAGCAATGGGTCCGAGGGGTCCGATGACTACGAAGGAGGTCACGGGCCTTCTGGCCCGGCCAGCTTAGTGAGCGGTACTCTCCTCAGTGAAGACGCTCCCTCATCTTCTGCTCCTAAGGCTCCAGCCCCAGTCGAGGTCCAGCATCATGGATCGAACGACCCTGAGGGTACTGGCGGTGCTGGGGCCAATCCTTTCTCCCCCAAGATACGTATGTGTCTGTGGGGGGAAATACCGCTGCAGGGAGCCATACTGGCGGCGTGTATGCCGTAGAGGACCTTTAGGGCAATGAAGGTACCTTGTACTTTTACATTACAATTTCTTCCCTGCCCCCTCTAAATTCTTTTTCAGATTCCCCTCTCCTATCCATGGGATTGGGGGTCACTGTCCCGGAAACTTCTCCTCCAGGCCCTTGTGTCGAGAGGGCGGCCCTTCCGACTAGGGCTTCGGGGCCAAGGCTCCCGGTTGTCCCCGAGGTGGCGGGCCCTTTGGTCCCCACGCCCTCGGGTGGAGGGACCCAAGATACTCCGGCTTTGGCCATGGCCTTGTTCTCAAAGAACCGGGCCGAGAATGTACTTTCAGCCATCCCTGAAGTCGCGCAACTAAGTGAAGGGGTAGCGCCGGAGACAGCACTCCTTGGCCTGCAAGATAGTCTTCTCCAGGTATCTTTTTTTTTTGGGTGAATAATCCTATCTTTGCATCATGCAGGGTTTAGTCTGGTCGAAGATGCTTGGCCTTCGCTCGGGAGAAGTCCTGACCAAGAAGCGCCAACGCCTCCAAGACCTAGAGACCCTCGGGCGGAAGAGGCAATAGCCCATTCCCAAGCCCTCGTGGAACGGGACACTATCCGGTCCGAGCTAGAGTCACGAGTTCGTGACCTCGAGCAACAGCTGTCTCTGTCTCAAGCTGAGGTGGGTCAACTTCGCGAAGCTAACCAGAAGATATCCGAGGATCATACAAAGCTTCGCGAAACTAATGAGAAGATTTCTGCTGACTTCGACGGACTTCACGCCAACCACCTCGGTCTACAAAAAGTTCCCGAGAGATCGCAGGCCGAGGCCTTGAAAGTAGCACGTCGGGCTCATGAAGAACTGGAGAAGCTTGGGACGGTGACTGTTCCAGACGCCCCGCCCTCGGTTCCGGAGCAAGCGCTCTCTTCGCTCCGAGACGGGCTTGGCATCTTACCCAAAGGACTTCATGCCTTCGGCGTAAAGCGCGCCACCGGCGGTGTGCTAGCTTATGCCATGATGTTGGAGTCTATGGGATGCCAGCACTGGCGAGACACCCTGCAAGGAGAAAAGGGCCCATGCAAGTATGCCGAAGGTTACCCATCGGTGCCCTTGCCCCCGGAGTTCTGCTCTACTATCAGGGATTTCATGAAAAAGGTTCTTGACTCCTCGGGGAAGGGCATTTTCAGACTCTTTCATGACTAGTGCTCGCAAGGAGATGGCCCTAAGGCGCAAGAGTGCTAGCGAGCAAGGTTCCTCGGGGGCAGGCGAAGTTCCGAGCTCCAAGAATGATCCAAAGGGCAAGGGGTTTAGCTTTTATGTACATCTCATGACCTGTAACCTGGTGTTTTGGACAACACTTTTGTAACTGGGCGCCTTTGTAAAGACTACTTTTGGAACGAAGATCTTATCTATTAATCTGCTTGTCTACCTTATGTCATCTAAGTATCTATTCGTCTACCTTGTGCGTCGTTCCATTCCCTTCCTTTTGTCAACTTGAGTAAAATCATTTTTTTTCAAGATGACAATTATCGAAGCACCGGGTAGATGATTAGCATGATAAAGATCACCGCGAAGATTCTTGAATTTACTCCACAACCCCTAGTCTGTGGACAAGGGCCTTCGCGAGGACTAGCCGTGAGTACTTGAAGCGTATATATGTTTACATCTTCCGATGTACATTTGCAAGACTTTTATTTGACCTCGCAGGATTCGTGTAAGATCATAGTAATCTTCGAACACTTTTACCAGGGCGCTATAACGCAATCAACCTGGGTTTTTGGCCGAGGTCTATATTAGCCCTCGACACTTGTACCTGGGCGCTATAACGCAATCAACCTAGATTTTTACACGAAGATACAATTGATCTTCGTCAGTTCCTTACCAGGGCGCTATAACGTAGTCAACCTGGGTTTTTGTGCGAAAAAGAATCGCATGGAATTGGACATGATTTACAACGGGTCCCATGCCAATCCCGAGGATTGTCATCCTCGTAGGAACTTTTCCAGGGCGCTATAACGCGATCTACCTGGTTTTCTTTTGAAAGCATAAGATTGCTTCGAAGAATAGTTGACACGAGGTTTACTTTATTCTCTGCTGATCGAATCTTACTTAAAGTTGGTTTGTGATCATTTCACCAGAATACATGCCACTTTGGGCCATTCAACCAGTCACAGCTGGCAATTTAGATAATGTATGGATACATGCCCATCTTCGGGCCATTTAACAAGTCGCAGCTGGTGGTTACGGGTAGTAATTATTGAGGGACTTCGCATTCCATGTATGGGGAACCTCTCTTCCTTCCTCTGTGACGAGATGGAACGATGCATCCCTTGTCTTCTTGGCGATAATGAATGGGCCCTCCCATATGGTATCTAGCTTGGACGATCTTTGCGGCATCCTCTTCAACACGAGGTCCCCTTCTTCGAGTTCTCTGGCCCGAACTCTTTTGTTGTAGGATTTAGTCATCACCTCATTGTACTTGTTTAGTTGTTGCTTGGCGGCCAGTCTATCTCCTTCGACGAAGTCCGCTGAAGGCATATCTTCGGGATTTCCTCCTCCAGTGATAATCCGAAGTGTCCTCACTTGAACCTCGGCTGGAGTTACAGCTTCTTCTCCATATACTAGCTTGAACAGCCAGAAGCCCGTTGGCCTAGTTGGAGAGGTCCTGATGGCCCACAGCACCTTCTGCAGCTCGTCTGGCCATCTTCCCTTTGCTTCCTCCACCAATCTTCGCTTGAGAGCCTGCATGATATTTTGGTTGGCCCTTTCCACCGCTCCATTCGCTTGGGGATAGCCCACAGATGCATAGCATATTTTAATGCCTAAGTCTGTGCAAAAAGACCGAAACTTAGATGATAGGAATTGGGAGCCGTTATCGGCAACAATTTCACAAGGTATGCCGAATCTGCACACAACATTCTTCCACAGGAAAAGTTGAGCCTTCGCAGCGGTGATTGCCGTCAATGGCTCTGCTTCTACCCGCTTGGAGAAATAATCGATTGCGACGATGACCCATCGGTATCCGCCTTGCGAAGTGGATAAGTCTCCCACTATATCTATGCCCCATCGAGCGAAGGGCCAGATTGGTGTTGATGGCTGCAAAGCACTGGCTGGAGTCTTCGGAGGATTGGTCATCCACTGGCACCCTTGGCATCTCTTGACTAGCTCCTCTGCTCAATGTTCGCTGTCGGCCAATAGATCCCCATTCTTAATACCTTCGCCGCCAAGCCCCTTGGCGCTTGGTGAGCACCACAAAGTCCCGCGTGAACTTCGGTGAGCACTCTTTTTCCCTCTTCGCGGGACACGCATTTCAGCCATGGTGCACAGACCCCAGACTTATACAACAGTCCATCAAGCATAATGTATGTCCGGGATCTTTGTTGAACCGCCATCGCCTCCTTCTGATCTTCGGGCAATGTCTCATGTCGAAGATATTGCACTATCTGTGTTCTCAAGTCATCCTCGGCCGACTTTTCGATGAGCTGTACTTCGGGGCATATGGATGGCCTGTTTGTTTCTTCATAAAATACCCCTTCTGCAATATTCTCCTTATACACCGCCATCTTCGCTAGCTCATCCGCCTTTGAATTCTCCCCCTAAGGTATCGCCTTAACCGTTATCCCCATGAAGTGCTTCTCCACTGCTCGCACCGCTTCTAAGTACTTGGACATCTCCGGGTCCTTCGCTTGGAACTCCTTTGATATATGACCTTGAACCAGCTTTGAATCGGTGCATATCAGCACCCGTTTCGCTCCCATTGCTCTTGCTTTGCGAAGTCCCAGCATTAGTCCCTCGTATTCCGCAGCATTATTGGTCGTCGGGAAGTTTAACCTCAAGGCATATTCGGTTGTACCTCCTTCGGGATCCATCAGGACTGCCGCAGCCCCTGCTCCTTGAGCGGTCCATGATCCGTCTGACTTTATCGTCCAAAGAGGAGGCATCTTCACGTCCTCCGAAGGTTCCGAGGTCCATTCTGTTAGGAAATCCGCCATTGCTTGCACTTTGATTGCTGTCCTTGATATGAATGTTATCTCGAAGGGTGCCAGCTCTGCAGTATTCTTGACGTGGCTTCTTTGTTCTCGAATGTGGATTTTAAGGGAAAAGCCGTTGGCACTTCGATCTTGAATTCTTGGAAGTAGTGTCTTAACTTTCTTGAGGCCATTAACAGAGCATATGCCATCTTCTCCAACTCCACATAATTCCTCTTCGCAACTTGGAGCTCTTCTGATACATAGTACACCGGCATCTGTCCATCCTCGCGCTCTCTTACCAGCACCGCGCTCACTGCATAGTGACTCGCGGAGAGGTATAACAGCAATTTTGCGGCTCCTTTTGGGCTTGTAAGCTTTAGTAATTGCTGCAAATGCTCCTTTAGTCTCTCGAAGTCTTCAACACACTTCGGCCCCCATTTGAAAGACTCAGTTCCTCTTAATGTTGCAAAGAAATGCTTGTGTTTCTCCGCAGCCTTCGGTAGGAATCTTCCTAAAGCAGCTAACCTTCCCAATAGACTTTGCACTTTCCTCTTGTTTCTCGGAGGATTCATCTGGCATATTGCATCGATTTTCTCCTTGTTGGCTTCGATACCTCTCTGGGATACTAAGAAACCCAGCAATTTCCCTGTTTCAACGCCGAACACAAAATTCAAAGGATTCAACTTTATACCTTCTTTCCGAAGACTGGCAAAGGTCTCTTCGAGGTCTGCAGCATGGTCGTGGCGCACTCTGCTTTTGACGACAAATGTCATCTACGTATGCCTCCACTTTTCATCCCATCTGATTGGCCAACACCTTCGCGATGAGCCTCGCGAAGGTTGCTCCCGCATTCTTCAGGCCAAAAGGCATTCTTCGATAGCAATATGTTCCAAACGGCATGACAAAAGCCGTTTTTCCTTCATCTTCCTCGCGCATGTACACCTAGTGATATCTTGAATAAGCATTTAAGAAACTCATCAGTGCACACCCAGCCGTGGAATCCATAAGCTGGTCAATCCTCGGTAATGGAAAATCATCCTTCGGGCATGTCTTGTTTAAGTTTATGAAATCTACGCACATACGCCAAGTACCATTAGACTTTTGGACCATGACGACATTTGCCAGCCATTCTGCATAAGCGATCTCCCGGATCACCCCCGCTTGGAGAAGCTTTTGGACCTCATTTTTTGCAGCTTCGGCTCTTTCTCCGGACATCTTCCGAAGTTTCTGCTTTTGAGGCTTTGCGTCCATTTTCACAGCAAGCGTGTGCTCAATGGTACTCCGAGGTACACCTTTCGCTTCCTCTGGGGCCCACATGAAGATATCCTCATTTTGTTTTAGGAGATTCAGTAAATCTTCTTCCTCCTGGGTTGTTAGTTGAGCTCCCAGAGTCACCATCTTGGTCGGGTTCAACAGGTGTTGTTTCGTATTTCCTTCAGGTCTAGGCTTCGGTTTCCATCCTTTAGCACTAAGCATTGGGTCACTTCTTTGCATGGTATGAACAGGTTTGATCTTCGGGGTGGCCTGAATCTCTGTCCTTCGTGCAGCTTGCTGATCTCCTCGCACAGTAATGACCTCTCCATTGGCGGGCATTTTCATATAGAGATATTTGTGGTGTATGATTGCGTCGAACGCATTTATAACTCCTCTCCCGAAGATTGCATTATACCTATATTCCATGTTGACTATATCAAAGCATATGGACTTCAAGACTTTTCTCCGGCCTTGCTGAAACGACACTTGCAATGTGACCTGGCCAATGGCCACCACTGGTTCTCCCCCGAAGCCGACCAGAGGCAGGTGTGAAGGTCTTATCCTATCTTCGGGAATGTTTTGCTATTTAAATGCTGATAGAAAAATGATATTCCCGGAGCTGCCTCCATCCAACAGGGTCCTTTCCATATGGTACCCAGCAACTTCCGCAGTGATGATGAGATGGTCTTGGTGAGGGAATCTGATTCCTTTTCCATCCGAGCTGTCGAACGTTATGGCCACAGCTTGCGGGCGCGAGGATGAGACATTGGATACCTCTCTGAGGTACTATTTTCTTTGTCTATTAGATGGCAAGCTGACCGAGGATCCCCCGGATATGACATGTATGACTCTTTGCGGCTCTTGGGGTTGATCGACATGGTGCACCTCTTCGGCTGATCTTCTTCCCTCATCTTCTCTAGGTTTCTCCCTTCTATCTCTTCCTTCTCCCCTTCCATTTCGATCTTCTCTTCAATTCCTACCCTCTCTTCTGTAATCTTCCCTTCGGTGGTCTTCTCTTCGGTCCCTATCATAGCATCTCCCTAGGTTATTCTGCCATCTTCGGTTGTTTTCTCGCTGACCTTCATGTTTCGGCTTTCTGAGATAGTTATTCCTTTGGCTTATAATGTTTCGACAGTCTTCGGTGTTATGAGTCTGGTTGTCTCCATGCAAGGCGCAGTAGTTCGCCTTCCTTTGGCCTCTTCGGGTCTCCGTTCCCTTCACTTCCTTTTGTTTATCTTCGATATTATGGACCTTTTTACTCTGGTGATGGCGGCCTTGCTGTTTGTCTTCGCTTTTCCTCTTTTCCTGCCTCTTTTCATGATTATCTTTCTTAGCCAAAGATTCCCTTCTCAAATTTTCCTCTTCTCCTCGGGCATACCTCTCTACCCGATCGTACAACTCCGAGGCTGTGTTTGGCGGAGTGCTGGTTAGATCGTGGCACAAGGTCCCTGGCTGCAGGCCCACAATGAATGCATTGATGATAGTGGTATCACTGATGGCTTTAATCTGGCATCGCATGTTCGCGAACTTCATATAGAAATCCCAAACACTTTCCCCCTTCGCTTGCCTCATCGCGAACAAATTGCTCTCTTGCATCCTCGCGACATAATTGCCTTGGAAATTGTTGGCGATAGCTTCCCTCAGCTGCTCCCAGGAATGAATCGATCCCTAGTTTAAAGATGTGAACCAAGATAGAGCAGTGCCTTTGATTGCTAGAAGTAGGCTCTTGGCTTTGATGTCCTCATCGCCTCCCGCGGCCTCCAGTGCCGTTTCATAGACTTCGAGGAATTCCATCGGGTCTGTGTCGCCAGCAAACTTGTTAATACTCGGCATCTTGAAGTTCTCTGGGCACTTTTTTGCTTGGAGGAAACCATCAAGTGGCCCACCACCTCCACGCTCTCTTCGGTAAGTAATCTGGGTGAGGTATGTGGCCGACGACTCCGCCTAGGATCCTTCGGGTTCGCTTGATCTACGCTGGTTCTGCTGAGGAGGCGCCCGAGCTGCTACCAACTCCCTTCTGAGCACTTCAATCTGATGTTCCATCATTCTCCGGTGTTGCAAGTATTCTTCGTCGAGGTGAGGGTTTGTATAGGTCATCCCTTGTGCTCTGGGCGGGCGCACTTCGGGAGGAATAGGTGGATGCTGCGGCTGAATTTGTGGATTTCGTGGAAGGTTTGGTGGATCTTGTGTTGGATAGGAGGGATCATAGGCTGCTACTGGCTCTTCGTGGTTTCTCCTTTCTGCCATTCTGCTGGACTCTGGAACTTTGGGATGTGCTACCACGAGGATGGCACGTGCCTCCTCGGGTACTGCTTCAACTTCACCTCTCCCCGCGGGTAACCTCGGAACCATATTCCATCTTGTTCCTCCCCCACTCCTCGTGACAACTCCCGTCACAGCGTCTGCTACCTCGGGTACAAGTACTTCGGTGCTTGGTTGGTTCCTACCTCGTACCATCGTCTCCGTTCTAAGTCCCCACGTACGGCGCCAACTGTCGTTGAAGTGTCTGAGACAGTGTGAAGTGTCCCCCCTAAAATGGCGGGATCACTGAGAGTAGAAAAGGGTTTGGAACTGGAAACAGGAATGGACGATTAGGAATGGTAAAAATGTTCTACCCTCTAACAGTGGGGGGTGCTCATGTATTTATAGGGGTACTGATGAGTAGGGTTTACAATGGAAATACAAAATGACAACTTTGTCCTAGTACCCTGGCCGTTGATCCTTAGATCAACGGTCCTTTACAATACCTACCCCTTTGTCATCTCTGGAAAGGGACTTCGGGAATATCTTCCCCTGTCGTCCCAAGGCTTCCCCGCTTCTCAGCTCCCGAAGTCTTTAAGCATACTTCGGGTTCTCCAGACTTGCCTGTCCACTGTCTTCGGGATTCTCACCATTAACTTTGGGTAAAAACGGGGGACCTCTCCTACAACAATATGTGCGGTGCTACGTGATGGTGTGATTGTCTATGTTGTTGCAGTACTTTGAAGATGGGCGAGCCGTGGTGAGGCATGATTCAGATGGGTGAGGCCAAGTTCGGTGTACATACTATGGGGCGTGTTATCAGGATGCGAACTATAGGTTCAGTGGTTTGGAACAACAGAAAGTCACGGACGGTCATACAAGGACGAGGCTGGATACCATAGCGAGGATAAGGAATGGGACTAGGCTTGGAGGGCTGAAGTCCGATCTAGTGCCAAATAAGGTTGAGGATGACGAGTTGTTGTGACGGTATGGATAAGATATCAAAACAAAATGTTTGCACAATTTTAATTGCGATGGCTTTCACAACTACGGTCGGTCTAGACTAACCTCGGACCATGTGTGGTTATAAGACTTGGGTTTGGATCACGGTTTGCCTGAGTTTGTTGGTTCACCGATTGATAGGTGGCATTGATGGTTGGGACCGGTTGCCAAGGTGGTCTAGAAGATGTCTGGATGCACGAGGGGCAAGGTGGGTCCCGCTTCAAGGCCTGTGGCACTTGGTGGATGCTTCATGATGAACGAAACTTGTGAGTTGCCAGCTAGTGGTTGAAGCCTTCGCCGGTAGTCAAGACTGTTCGGTGGGATCCGGACACGCGAGATGAGGCGAGAAGGTTCTTGGCCAGTGCACATGGTTATGAATGTGCGGATACTTCGAGGCGAAGGATCGGTGGAGGCGGTTGACGTTTGGTCGAAGATTTACACATGTGTTGGTTCTAGGTTAGCCAGTGTGTCAAAACCGTGGTTGGTTATGCGTTAGCCGGTGTGGCTAAAACTCTAGAGGTTACATGTTATCCTCTCTGAGAAAACCCGGGTGCGGGCTCTACGTGGCTTGGGATATTCTCGGAATGTCGGAATATTCAGGGAGAGTATGCTCTAAGGTTTGAGGCATATGTGGACTATGACAGGCAGTGTTAGCCTAAACGCTACACGGTACACGGTCGGCAGAGTCTCGTGTAGAGTGTAGACCGTGTACACGCCGTGTACACGGGATTACACGGATTACATGTTTTTGTACTTTTTAATTAAAATACAAATAAAAAACATGTATATGCCTAGAAAACTATTCTGACAAGTGGCATAGATGAATAATATATTTCCAAGATTACACGTGCATTGTAGATTTGTAGTTCACATATAAAAAAATGATTCCAAGTAGTGCAAGTATGCAACAAATGTATCCTCAAGCTGTATGTCACATCTCCTATAGCCTAGGCATACGCTACACGCTGAAAAACGTCGTGTCGCCGCTTTTTTGCCGTGTCGTGTAGGCCGACTAGGCCGTAATAATCCGTGTAGCGTGTAATACACCGTTTATGTGCTAAACAGCACAGTAACCCATCGTGTACCGTGTACACGACCGTGTAGACCGTGTAGGCGAACACTGATAACAAGAGAGGTGGTGGAGGCTTAAAGGGTAAGTCATTCATCCACCATGTAGCCCTAGGTGAGAGGAAGTGAGGAGGGGGAGAGAGGGGTCTCCTCATAGTGTGTTATGGTGGAAATATAAATCATGAAAAAAACTAGAAATTCCATAAAATTATTTGTCTTCCTCCATTTATTATTTCCGCATTTATTCTTGGGAAGAGAAATAGAAAAGACAAAGAAAACAGAGAGAGAGAGAGAGAGAGAGAGAGAGAGAGAGAGAGAGAGAGAGCTGTGGCTAGGGTTCCACCCAGCCGCCCCCACCTCCTTGGAAGTGAGAGAGATAGGTAGGGAGATAGATTGAGAGAAGTAGGCCGGCTGGCCATGGCGACGACACGCCGGTGCCTCAGGAGGCACGTCGGTGCAGTGGCCCTAGGCGAAGGTCCCGCTGACAGGCGGTGCTCGGCAGACAGGCAAGGTTCGGTGGCTGGTGGAAAAAAGCAAGATATTGCTATTTAGCAAAATAAAAATTATAGTATCCCATCAATCCTTATTTTTAAACTTGGTTCTAAAAAGGTTGCCTATACTATATTTACTATGCATAAATTTTGAATATTCTTTTAAGGTTTAAGGTTCATTCATATTTATAAAAATTAATTCAAAGTGGATTAAATTGTGGTATCCTTTTTATCGTTACTTAAAAAATTAACTCAGAAGTGTACAATGGAGTTATTTAAATTATAAATGGGAAAACCACTTTTAAAACCATCATATGTTGATGTTTGCTCTGATTTTCATAGTTTAGATATGTGAAATAGACCATTTTATAATTTAGGGGTTTAAATGGACTCTGTCGAAGTTCAGACATATAAAATGGACTTATTTCTTTTCTTTATAAGGATATCCATATGTCCAAATAATATGCACAACCGCATAGGGAAGCTAGAGATGCCAATATGTACTTCCGAAAGTACATGATATTTCTCGATTGTGTACCAGCCCAATTTTTGGGGACAATTCAAAATTTTTTAAATTTCAAAATTCATTAAAATTCAAACTGACACGTGGGCCCCACTCCTCTCTCTCTCTCTCCTTTTCTCCTTCTATCTTCTCTCTCTGCCCAGTGGACATGCCCGGCGCTCGGCCCGCGTGCTGCCACCCTG
This sequence comes from Raddia guianensis, assembly GCA_036346415.1. Classification (NCBI taxonomy): domain Eukaryota; kingdom Viridiplantae; phylum Streptophyta; class Magnoliopsida; order Poales; family Poaceae; genus Raddia; species Raddia guianensis. Next base: position 24,158,117 of record CM070544.1, read on the forward strand.
CTCTGCTCTGCTTTGGACCGCGCCGCGCCTGCCATCATCACCGCGACGCGGCCGTCGCATCGCCCTGCTGCCAGTCCCCGACCCGCTCACTCGCCAACGCCCAAGACCGGTCCGTCGCCCGCGCCGCTCATTCCTCCGCGTCACCTAGTGCGCCTTCGGGCCAGCCAACCCGCCCCCCGGCCCGTTCTTTCCCCATTTCCCACAAATTTTCACCGTGCCGGTGCCAGAGAAATCCCCGACGATTGCGTGAGCGTGGGCCAAATTCTTTCTGCCTAAAGCTTCTGGAAACCTTCCCTAAGCCTTTCCCCCTCTCAATTTCAGCGGAGGCGCTCTAAGCCGTCGTGCCGCCTTCGCCCCTGTTCCGGCCTCCGCCAGGTGCATCGCCCTCAGCCGCCTCCGAGCCCTTCCACCTTCGGTACCAACCGTGGTAAGCACTCCCCCTGAAAGATCGCTATGCCGCCTAGAGGAGATGGATAGGCGAATAAAATGAAATTGTGGAATTAACAAACTCAAACAGTGACAGCACATCAGATGTTCTGATGCAGGTCGGATGTTTCGATCTGGTACAATACAACTTGCGTTGGATGTTCTGATCTAAGTCGGATGTTTCGATGTACGTCGGATGTTCCGATCCTCGCAGTACTGGAAATGACAAAAACCTGCAATAAAAATTGATTTCTTGCAAAACCAAGTTTAAATCTACTCAAGAATAATCAAAACAAGCCATAAACCAATAGTAAAACAAATACTCATGACCTAGACGAAGAACGCTGCGATTTTTGTTTACCGATATTAGGATCTTTGAGATCCTACTCACTGTTAGGGAAGGCACAAAGCCCGGATTACCAAGACCCTAATCCCCTCCGGGCGATGCACACAGCACTCACCGGCGATCACTAGAAGAATCCTTTTCCTTGCGGAGGTAAATTCACAACTTCACAAATTCCTTTTCCTTCAAGCCTCCAAGAGTAACAAATACGACGAAAAAATTAGGAATCGCTAAGTGCTCAAGAATTGGATAACTCTAATTCGTGGAGCACTTTGGGTGCCTTGATCTCTCTAGATCTAAATCTCACAAGATGAATAAGAAAGCGACAAAGGCTAGAGTTCTTGAGGGATGACGAAGAATATGAATTAGGTTCAAATTAGAGCGTGAGTAACCTTTTGGCAGGTATTAGAGAGGGCTTTAAATAGAGAATCCCGAAAAGTAGTTGTTGCTGTAGATGATCCCGCATCGGATGTTCCGACCCACGTCAGATGTTCCGACATCCATCGGATGTTCCGACCCACGTCGGATGTTCCGATGGATTGCTCACTGGATCGCATGGAAAACTGGTAGGCTGGTTTCACCATCGGATGTTCCGACCCTCGTGGGATGTTCTGATGGTGTAGGTTCTGCATAGAGTGTATTTTGAGTGGAAAACTCACACGAATTTCGAGATACCTATTTTGAGCACTTAGGAACCTTTGCATTCTTCTCCATTGCATCCCTCTTCATAGTACGGCATCTCTACGACTCAATAAATAAAGATTTATAAATAATTACTAGTCTTGATGCCTTCTTGCAACATATCCATGTTTGAGGGGTACACCATCATATTTAAACATGTACCTTATGAATTTAACTTGTGTAACATCTGTGTACAATTCTCCAATACAAAATATTAGCTCTATAATTTCTGAACATTAATCACCAAAACTACTTAGGGGACTAGATGCACTTTCACCCCCGACCCCCACTTGCCCGCCGTTCATGCTTGTAGGTTGTAGAACCATGGATTAACAAGCCGCTCCAGCAAACCCTCGGCCCCGCCGCCGCCGTCGCACCGCCACGTCCGGACCTCTCTGGTCCCGTCGTGTGCGTCATAGATTTGCTAGGGTGCCGTAGGCGTCGGAGCATGAATGCTCTCGATGGGAGCGTGACCATAGCGCCGCCGTGACGCGAGCCGTCACCACTGGGCCACGTCGTCACGCTGGAGGAAGACGACGACTAGGAACCGTCGGATCATGCGCTAAGATTCGTGCACAGACAAGGCCATCGTGCCATTGATCAGCGGGTCCCGCCTGCCAGTTCGTCCCCGCGCGCACTGAGACAAAGCCATGGCTCTGTGTCACTGTGACGTGGGCCCCGGCCCCACCTGTCTGGTTTAGTAGAGGCGCTCGGGGGCGCGACGCGAAGCTCGCTGAAGCGCACGTGCCGAAATACGCTTTGCATATGGGCTTGAGCGGCGTTAGCGCGGTAGCGTTTGTCTTAGTGGGCGATTTCGCATTGGTCGCTCCATTATTTGGCTCGCCCAATGTAAATTAATCCATTTTCCACTGATTTACCATTTAAATAATTCCAGAAAGTGATAAGGATTTATTTAAAATAGTTAAAGGCTCCCAAAATTTCTACAAAAATTCAAGTAAATAGTTTAAGCCATTTCTGATTTTACAAAATGGCACTATTTAGATGAAATATTAGATTTTCCTATATAGAAAGTGGTTAAACAAAATCTAGGGTGATTTTGGTAATATTAAATAATGAATCTGACCTTGAAAATTCAGTAGAAATAAAAGGGGTAGATACATGTCATATTAGTCATAGAAATTTAAAAATGATATTATTGTTTAAATATATTCGTAGGGGTATTTAAACACTAGACACCATCAAGTAATTAGCAAATCCCTTAATAAATTTAACTAGGTGCCGAATTAGAAAATATATTAATAAGAGATATAACTTAGGGTTACCTCTTTTATTTAGAAGCACCTAGTATATTGTCAACTCCAATAAAATTTACTCTGAGCACATGCTGTATTATTAAGTATTGTCAACGTTTGTCGTTTCCAAAAACCCTAATCGTCATATTGTGATCGTATCGTACGATATCTTATTTTGGGTATAGCTAGACTATTATAATAATATTATTGTTACTTAATAATGCATTAGAGCTTGCATGGCATATCATATGAAAATTAGAATGGTTAAATGATCTTGGAGGACAGGGTCAAACGGTAAAACCTAGGGCACTTGCATGAGCCATGATTTATGCTGGCATTAGTTAGTAATTATTGGTTTGATTTTGTGTTTAGACGTAGGCAATTCCGAAGGGAGGTTTGGTGATGTCGAGGCGGACCATCTACCTGAGCAAGGCGAGTTAACATTTACTCTTTAGATGTTTACCCGTATTAGGGAAAGACTGCGACTTTCCCTAGTACAAATTAACATCGCTAATATCATGTTCACTATCCGGTTTTCTGCTAACTATTTTGGTTATTATTTAAATGCATGCTTAGTAATCTGCCTAATTGTTAATCATTTAATACTTATACATGCCCGCCCTTGATCTGTTTAGCCTTAATGACTGCCTTGATTGTCATTACTCTTGTTAACCTATGATTAGTCTGGTAATCACTTTAACCCTACCTAATGGGTAAAATTTGCTTAGACTGGCTTAGGCTTAAACAAATCTTCCGGCTAATCGCCACGGAACGGTGAACCGATATTCACCAGTCATTCATTCTTTTCATTCAAATATGATATGACATCTGACAGTTAGGGCTATTAGTTACATGTTGGGCTAATTATATTTGAGGGTAAGGTTATGTGGGAGGTCAGTCTGGTTTGGTCGGTTGGCTGGGAAAGTCCAAGTGTGGTACGGTCAATGACCGTGGAAGTAGAGATTAATCGGTGGGTTGCCCATAGAGGACATCCTAATGGATGATTGAGGCACAGGATGCCTGGTGCTGGGTTTAGCCAGGGCTTACCCAGGAAGAGCGCGGAGTAACACGCGTAGCGGGGAGATCGCTGTCATCTGAGGGTTGGTTTCCAACACAACGCGTGGTCATCGTGCGGAGTACGAGTCTTGGATCGCCAGCTGTGAGCGTTCTGCGGAGGCCCTCTAGGACCATTCTCGATAGAGACCGGCCTGGGTCATCACCGAGGGTGATAAAGGCCACACTTCCCCTAGGGTGACGGTCGGCTAGTGAGGGTTGGCAACCCCCTAGGCCGAGGCGGGCATGCCATAGCAAGTGTGGTCCACAACAGGATTGCCAAATCCTGGAAGGATGGTGGATCTAGGAAATGTTGGGGGCAACAGGAGGAATGTCGCGGTGATCAGTCAAGCTGGTTTGGGTATTTGGTTGAGAGTTGGTCTATTGTGGGTTGATTGGAATGGTTGCTTGATCAGTTGGGTTGAGGTGCATTATTAAGATGGTAAACCTCTGATTTATATAAACAAGACAAATTCTAGTTGATGCTAGTTAGGGTGATTTCAAAATCTAATTAAACCTGGCTTTACGCTAATAAAATAAACCTTTCCTCTAAATAAGGCGTTCTAAACACTATGTGCATTAAGTAAAGTGTTAACTAGCCAGCGTTTGGATGACGCTGACCTCGCCTACTTACTCTCTTTAGAGGAGGGACTCGAGGAGGATCCGTATGAGTGCCATGAAGACGATGGACAAGACTTTGGTGGACCTGACGAGTCTTAGGGGTTGCTCCGGTCGTGGTAGGACGCTTAGCCGATAGGAATTCTTTTGGGTACATATTTTGGCGATGACTGCAAACTCTGACATTGTTTTGTATAATGAGGCGTGTATTGTCTGCCTTACTAAACCCGCCTAAGGGTGTAACATGTTATGTAATATTCAGGGATTATATTTAATCGATGTATGCTTGTATCGGCTATGTGATCTTCCGCACTAGTGTACCGATCCAGGGACTAGTGCATGAGATTTCGACTCTCAAGGTAAGCTAAAATTGAGGGTTGACAGTCTGTTTGGTCGCAACAAGAAAAGATGCAGCACCTCTGTCTTCTGCATCGAGCCGTCGCGCGTCGTCGCCATTACCCAGTTGCACCGTCTCGGTTGCGTTCTCTTTCGCCATCATCATTTCCCTGTAGCGCCGCGCCAAGTCCGCCGCCAGCCCCGCCCCCGATTCCTTCGCCGCCTCGATGCCGTCGCCGCCGATGATGCATCGCCGTCCAACTGCAGCTGTCGTCGCGTCGGCCTCGCTCTTGCGCTGGTGCTCCGCCGCCACGCCTGCCCACCGACGGCGAGCCGCCACCCACCTCCTCTGCTGGCCGAGCCACTTGGGCCGAATGGCCGGCCCAGCACTGTCCCGCGCAGCCCTGGCACCGCTTCTTGGCTGGGCCGATTTAGCCTGCCCGTTGAAGTGTAGTACTATGCGGCCCAGCTGAACAGTTTGGCCCAACATTGTGCAGCCTATTTGCACAGTCTAATTTTCCAGCAATTTTCCATTAGCCAATTCCTTCAAATTTTCTAAATTCCGTCCGAGCTCTGAATCCGCGATTCCAAATTCCTAAAATTCCCATCTTCCTCCAGTAATTTTTCTATAATTTATTTATTGCATATAATGTTTTTTCGTGGCATTTTTTTGTTCCTCATTTTGTGTGCAATAGATTTTGCAGAAGAAGGAGTGTTCCCCGGCGCCACCGACGTCCACCAAGACCAAGAGTACCCGCAAGGCAAGCCTTTCCCCTAGCTCCCAATTTTTATAGATTTTACCAAAATTGCTAAATTGAATAGTTGTCTGATAATTTAATCCAGACACTCCAAATTGCATGTTACCTTCCGATAATGTGCAACCGCGGTCAAACTTTGTCACTAGATATGCCAAAATGTTTAATGGTTTAGCTGCTTAATTTTGTTCCTTATGGAAATTGTGTCACCATTGTTGTTGCTGTCATCGCCAATGCTGGAAAGTGTATCTTGAAGAATTGGTGTGAGTAATAACCTTTAATTAAAATTTACTAACTAATAATTGGTAAATATATCAATGTTGTTATCATCAATCAAGTTCTATTGAGAATTATTATCTATTTATTGTTGTTTGTTTCTTAAATGTGTCAACTGCTAAGTAAAATGTATACAAATTAACCCTAGACTTGCTAGGATAAGCTCAAACCTGGCTTTATCTATGAAAGACTTGTAAGTGCTCGGAAGATGTATTTACCTCGTTTCTATCATAGCTGCTCATTCCAATAAGCAAGTCAGGAGCTAGAAGTTCCCTAAGACGGTCTAGCCAGATTCTTAAAAGGTGATTTGAACGTACATCTGCCAATTTTTTTCCGTTATCAGTATGTTGATTTTTCCCTTATCAGTGGTGTTAGTGGGACACTACCCTTTTGATTTGCTAACTTTTGTTCTACATTAGTCAGGCCTGTAATTAATCTAACTAATGTAGTATGTTGCGTTGTAATCTAAACTATGTGACCAAGCCAACATAGCCTGGTGCGTAGTGTCTACTTAAGAACCTGGAGGGCACTATTTTAATCGATTTCTTCGAATTTTTTGCTTCGCACTAAAATTCAATTATAAATTCTATCAAATCGATTTTTTCAACCCCTATGAATTATTTGTTGGGAAAAAATTTCTCAAATTTAACAAATATGGATTTTTAATAAGACACATATAAACTATTGCGGACATTTATTTTTGAGTTAGTGATCCTTTATATCTGACACTACAGGAAACCGAGGTATTTACGTCGGCCAAAATAGCTATTTACGTCGGCAGGCCGACGTAAACAGGCCGACGTAAAACGAGCGACGTAAATAGCCGGTATTTCCGTCGGCCCCACGGCCGACGTAAATAATGTTTGTCGGGTAGGGGCTACGGGTATTGACGCCTAGAGTAAATGATAATTAAGTGGGTATCTCTTGTATATTATCGTAGTGTTCAAGTAATATAGTTGATCGGATCGAACTCGCGTAACCGTCTGATTTAGCAATTCAAAAATTACAACAATAATTCCACATATTTTTTCCGTCAGTAGTTGCGGCCATGGTTCTTTCTGGACCAGAACTCCAGATCACTCTTGTGGACCACCACAATCCACAATGGCCAGCATCTTTCCATGCTAATTGACTAGCCCTTTTGCTTTCATCGATCACAAAGCAAATGAAGTAGATCCGGCGATAAACAAAATCATTTTGTAGGCTGGATCATGCATAAATCTACATGACCTCTATACTTTATTAAACTTTGCCAATCTTTTTATGTGTACCATTCTCTCTCTCTCTCTGTGTGGATCGTTGTATATGTAGATAATTTGTAAAATCTATTAGCAAGAACTATAAAACAGATAAATATGAACATGCCTATCTAGGGGAACACTACAGGAATCGTTACTAGTTTCGGCGGCTGAAACCGCCGACACAGCTACGAATCCCGCCGACACAGGTACTTGTCGGCGGCCAACCGCCGACACAGCTCCGCCGACGTTGCCTCGACGACACAGGCCCAAATTGTCGGCGGCCCCGCCGACACAGAGGCACGAATGGCAAGCCACCTGGCTTAACTCTGTGTCGGCGGCCCAACGAGCCGACCACACATGATCCCCCTTGACGGAACGCACCGGGTGACGGCGCTCTGCCAAGTGGAACCCACAGTCGAACGATGCGCCGGCACGTGGCACGTCAATGTGGTCGGCTACCACAGATGCCGCCGACACAGAGTGTCTTTAATATCGACGGTCTGCCAGTCCTCCTAGTGCAACGACGGGTACGACGTACCACTTATGTTATGCACCAGGAGAACGACATGGTTATTCTGCCGGAATTTCGACCCGTACACCTTCGTGCCCACGACCACCGTACTCAAACGCACATCCGTAGGCTGTCCAAAACGTGGACAGCTCGGAAGCACAAAAAATTTCATACTGGAACACAACGAATCACCATCCGAGTTCCGTATGAAATTATAGAGCGCTTCCGAACGGGTTAAATTTGGCTGCGTTCAGAATACAACATAATAACAAGGTACAATCACTAATCGATGTCTTACTAAATACAGTACACAAAAAAATACCGACGAAATAGATAGCATATTAAATACTATAGCCATGACAGGTAGTGCATACCTCCACGATACGTGAGCACGTCGCGACAAAAACGGACGAAGGGCGATGGGCGACGGTCGGGGTAGTGCCCCGCACTACTACAGCCGGGGTAGTGGTCGGGAGCGCCCGGGGGTGGACGGCCACCGAAGGCGACCGGGGTAGTGGCCGGGGCTCGACGGCCACGGGGGGCGGCCGGGGGTCGACGGCCACCGGAGGCGGACGGGATGCACGGCGGAGGTGGGCGGTCACCGGGCGATAGAGGTAGTCGCCGGGTGGCACGGTGAGGCGCTGGTGGTACGGGACGGCGCTGGCCGGATCAGCGGTGGGGGCAGGCGCGAAGCAGCGGCAGCGGAGGAGGAGGGAGCCGGCAGGAGTCGGCGGCGGGGCGGGGGGAGCGAGGAGGCGGCGGGAACCAGCGGCAGCTGGGTGGGCGAGGGAGCCGGAGGCCGGGGGCAGCGGCAGGGCGGAACCGGGCGGCGGAAGTGGAGCGGCGGTGGAGGCGGCCGCATGCGTCGGAGGCGGCGGCGCTGGGAGGCGGCTAAGCGCGGTGGAGGCGGCGGCCGAGGCGGGATCCGCGGTCAAATGAGGCAAAGCGGCGTCCGAGGGGTGGAGGCGGCGGCGGCGTTGACTCGGGCGGCGACAAGGAGGCGACAGCGACGGAGCGGCAGCGGCGCCGCGGTGGAGGCGGCGGCGGCGGCGGGGGGCGATTGGCGGCGTAGTGGAGGCGACGGCGCACGGGTGGAGGCGGCGGAGGATCAAGGCGGCGGCGGGGCAAGCGGCGCAGCTGGGCGGAGGCAACGAAGAGAGTGTTGGCTGCGTCGCGCTAGGTCTAAGGACTTAGCGACGGGCCAACTCTTTTTCTAAAAATACCGATGTCGGCGGCCCCCAAAACCGCCGACATTATCTGCGACGAGCCCACAAAGACGATGGCGAGAGATGTTTATCGGCGGTAATCCAAGGCCGCCGACACAGCTCTACGAAACCAGGCAGTTGCACAGGACAATGTGGGTGGGATTATTACGGCCGCGACAAAGGCGGATAACCCCAGGCTCACAACGCCATGGCCCACAGACAGTGGCACAAAGTATTGTCGGCGGGTCTTATATTACCGCCGGCATAGACTATCTGTGTCGGCGGCTTCTTCTCTGCCGCCCACATAGACCCATAGCCGCCACGCTCCCGCGACTTTCTAGCCCACCCTCGGCTTCATCCGAAGCATTGCTTTGCGCAAACTTAGGGTTTAGAGTAAACCCAACACGAAACAAGTCAATGCACGAGGTTTTCTTGGCCTACTGTGCACTTTCAGTATAAGTTCGTTACAAACCCAAGCGTACGCTGTTACGAAACTGATACAGACTTAACGTTACAAAGGACACTGCATCGAAAAGCGTAACGTAGGGTATGACAACCATACGGAATGACTTGTTATGGATTGTGCATACCCAAAAACCTTAGGTTGCACATAACAATGCCTCAGATCGAGAGGCGAGATGGTCGGGATGGCGTTGGGGCGCTAAGTCAAATGGATCTATGTGGTCGGCATATATGAAAACCGCCGACATAGACTTAGTAAGGGCCATGTTCAGTTCAGCGCCCCACATGTCAGTCGCAGGATTTATTGTCGGCGGTTCTGAGAAGACCGCCTAAATAGATCATTTGTGTCGGCGGTATTTTAGTTAGCTGACCACATAGCCCATGCCGGCCCTGCCGGCAAATTCTCCCTTGTTGGCCCCACATGGCAGAGGCACCTACGTTTTGGGTCAACTTAACGGCAACAGTTGGGGACGTTAGTGTAGCGTGAATGCGTGATACAGTGTGGTCGGCATTTGTATAGCCGCCGACATAAACTGATTTGGCGGCATCAGAAATTCAAATTTGCGGTGGCGCGGTTTGTTGATTGGCAGTAATGTCGGCGGGCTTACTGGGACCGACGACAGAGATGTCCGTGTTGCTATTTTGTGGGCGGTTTTATATGTTACCGCCGACATTATGTTGTCGTCGGTATTTTGGCCGCCGACACTGATATCCCGGCCGCCGAAACTAGTAACAATTCCTGTAGTGGAAGCTATACCCGCCGCGAAATATAAAGTTAAAATTCTACATTTATTAGGCTGTACGTAGTACAAAAAAAAATTGACTTGAACGTCTCCAAAATTGAATGGAAACTCCAGATTGGTTTTATTCGGAAGTGGGAAGTCTTCGAAGTTAACAGGAGAAAAAAATTCAATTTTAGTTACTTAAATGTGTAAGAGGACACCATGGCCGCAGTTCGCTGTAAAAATTAATTATATTGTGTTTATATGCTGATGTTATTTCAGTGGTAAATACTCCACTGTACTTTCATATTTCTGGGTCCTCCAAATTGCTTTAATTATGTCTTTTTCCCATACATTATACGTGTTGGTGATATGCCCTAATGGTGATCGATCATGTGAGATGATTGTATCATACGTCTATATTAATGTATTTATTAGTTCCTTAAATAAATGTCACTGCTTTGTTAATTGAGTACGATTTAATTGTGAAACAAATTATCAACATGATACTATTCTAAATGATCCCTGGTCACGTATCATTATATGAAACAATAGTGATTTGACCAGCACATGTAATATTGATTGATGTTAATATTTCACATATCATAGTTATGAATGCATCAAATCAATAATGTGGGCACATGTTAGAGAACATGGGTTTGATAAACCGGCTCTGAGACACTGCTGAAATAGTTATCTTAAAAGTGCCATCATTATGTAGTCTCGAGTAGTATACCTATACAGTCTTTCGACCTGAGATCCTTATTGATTCTCACAGCATGCGTAGTCGTATACTTTGGGGTTACCAAACGCTTCACCGTAACAAAAAAGTTATAAAGTTAGCTTACGGGTATACCAAGAAACATGACATGAGGTGTAAAAGATTAAGATGAAATTTTCCCATTCTCGATAACGGGAAAGATATCTCTGGGCCCCTCGGTGTGAATGGATAGGAAAAAGTGCATGGCCATGCCAATGTGATTAAAGAATTGATCATGATTATATCCATTACATTGACGAGTGAATAGGTTGAGCTATGACAAGGGTGGCACGTGTCTCACCTTAAGCTTGATTGGGATCGTGTGGCAAAAAGATCCTATGTGACTGTATCAAGGTTCAGCCGATTCGATCATTTTGTACATTCAGGGGGTCAATATGTGCTGTTAAGTACCGCTATTTACTTATGGTTTGGGAAAAGAGTTCTCCGGGACTGTAGCCGACTTGTGCAATAGCATAATGGATCAAACACTTAACGGGTTGGAACATATCTGATGGATAAGATCAATTAATGGGTTTTATACGGATTTGAATCCACTGTGTCCTAATAGGTTTCTATTGTAGAAGATCCATTAGCACGAGTCCTAATGGGCTTCTCTTGTGGAAAGATTCATTAGAGCGCTTTATAAAAGGGAGAAGGGGGCGCGCGATGGGAGTCTCCCCACCAAGAAACCCTAGCCGTCGCCGCACCCTTTACACTAAACCATAGCTACCGCGCGCGAGGGTGCTAGCACACCAGCGTGCGATGTTTCACTCCTGTACGTTTGGATACCATAGAGGCGTCGTCGCTTCTGCGCCGGCGCTGATCAAAAGGATCGGTTACTTCCGCTGCTAACGTGGTACAAGGGTAATGATATGTGATTCTTGACTCGCTTGGTTACTGAGTGTTCGCGGTACAAAAATTTTGTTTTTCGGCTAGTGTAGCACCGCGTTTTCCTTCAATACGGATACATCCCCTGACATAGGGAAGCACAATGATCATTATGAGGAGGGATGTCAGTTGTAGCCACAGTGAACGGGTAAGCGAAACATTGTGGCAACAAATACTGTACCAAAAAACTGGAGCCATCCATCCTTGATCCAACCACTTACGACGTAGCAATTTCACAATACTATAGAGTATAGATCACTGACATTACAAATGGGATGTCGGTGGATACCGATCCATGTTGTACTACCCTGGAACATATAAGGACAAAAGCCTCACTACTACGGAAAGGCGTTCGGTCCGGTTCGAACGAGCTTGATCCGGTTTTTGAACCGGATACCCTTGAGATCGATGCTCGCTGGGCATCGATCCGAATTACAGAACCGGACTAAAATCTCTCCTCGATAGGCCGCCCGAATGCAGGTAGTTTATTGATCCGGTTGGTTGGTCCAACCGGATCGAGATATGTATTAGTCCCGGTTTTAACTACCAACCGACTAATATGTGCATACGCTGCGACCAAGTAGTGACGCTGGGACACTTTTGGTCCCGGTTGGTTGTTCCAACCGGACCGAGGTGTATTTTTGAATGTTATGCTTATTTAGTCACTAACTAAACCACATTTAACACAATTAGCGATGCACACCGGTTGATAACTAAAATCGAAATAGCATTAAATATTACAAATATGTATTACGTCGACCGGCTCAGGCACTGTGCAATCATCCATCTTGTGCAATTACAAATATTCGAGTTTACAAATATGTATTACAATACACTTTCTCCCAATTTGGCAAGATCAGCTAGTATTCACGGTGGCACCCATTTTAACTTTGATTTCAGATTTCCGCTAACACACCTTCATTGGACAAAGATCATCGATCAAACAATCTTGGGTCAGGTCACACCGAGCCACTTTGAGGCGTTGTCAAACTCGGCGTTGTCACTTTACGAGATCATTGTCTTGTATCATGCCTTTGCACCATCGTTGACCCTAGCGACCTCCTCCTACAACCCAAATTAAACAATATTATCTAACAAAAAGCAGAGAAATGGCAACATGCTATTATTTAAAATTTACTGGCGCCACATATTTTACACCACCAAACCAAGTAACCAACAACAGAACGGATATATAAATTTGATCTTTACCTTCTATCTTTCAGATTTCGTCAAGAACATAAGGGGAAGGGCAGTTCTGAAAAGATAACCTTCCAGGGCCAAAGACTCTGTGACTCCACGCCATGAAATCTTCAATCTGCTCCTTTGTTAAACAACAAATATGTATTAGGTAGCTAGCTAGACATAAGTATCATACAATGTACACAAAGGCACATACACTTTTTATCGGGATCTTTTACGAGCATCGCTCCTCGACGGTTGGCTAGTATTTTTTGAAGGCTCTGGAATCTTATTAAATGTAGGGTGGTGATGCTCGCCCATCGGATTTATGACCTCATCTAAAAGGAAGCCGGCGATTTGCTCTTGAATTGCTTTGACACGCACCGGCGATAGTTCCGACCTTTTCCAAACCTTTTTTGCCAACTTTAGGGAATCTATCATTAAATAGGAATTAACATATCAATCTTTCAAACTATAGAAAATGTTTGCAGTAGCTACCTAGGCGTTATTAAGGTAGTAATTATATATTACTCACCCCAAACCCTGCATTTTTTCTTGTGTACTCAGCGGTGCCCCCGATGAAGTTGTGCATCATCTCGCACACATAGTATCCGCATAAATTGTTTGCAGGTGGTTGATACAAGACCTGTGGTCGACGAGTTGAAATCGTGAAATAGATCATGGAAATTACGTTAACTAACAAAATACTTATAATATGATATACATACATGTTTAGCGATGTGCAAGTCGAAACGTGTCTTGAATGTTCCCACGGTATTCTTGCGAACGCTATGAAAGGCACTGCACATTTGATTACAAGTTATATATAATTGAGTTTGTTTGATATGGAGAAACAGAAATAGTAAGATATGAATGGAAGTGGAATGTACCGGTTGAGCATGGCGAGGAAGTCTTTGTACTTTTCAACTGGTCCCCTTTTCGAGTCCATGACCGTGATCCTGCTATGATTTAGCTCTATAATAAAAGGATCCAAAGAAAGTCGCACAAATATATGTCAACGCGTTTACTAATTAGTTCCAACAGTGTTAACAAAAGGAATTAAAATAAGGCGGATGCAAACGCTGCACCTAAATTCGTAGGGTAGAAGTATATATCTTTTGTGTCGTTGTGCCATTAGCCCTTCGTAAATGGTGGTCTCTCGCTTGTTGTGCCCTCATGTTAGCAATGTACTCGTTAATGACCAATGGGTCAAGAAAGCCAAATTCATGGATTCCCTCCAAGGCGCATCTTTTAATCTCCATTCTACATAAGGAAAATTGATTTAGGCCTCGGTTAGTATAGTATACCGGTGGCACGATCGAAATTTACAAAGAATACACTTACAGCCCCAACAAACCACCATGGCGACGCCGACCGCCAATCCTCGATATAGGTAATGCGAACCTCAAATTGAATGAAGAATTCAAAGTCCCCAGTAGAAATGGTGTTGCTTGAAGACGACGCCAACATTTCCATACCATTTTCTATCGCGCAAAAATACCAATCATGGAGTTGCCGCATCTTCGTTGTTAGGCGGGAAGCTCCTCACGCCTTCGAGCGATCCACCTTTCACATATTTCCATTGTACCTCTGCAACGGGGATGAATCAGAGCTAGAAGACATGGCGGCGGAGGTATAAGCTCTGTGATGTTGATTCCGTCCAAATTTATAAGGGGCCTGACTGATCTTTCCATTTTCCCTCGTGTGTTGGAAAATGTAGCTGCACGCGCGGCTCGCCTCCCCGATTAATTACATCGGGAGGCGAACAGAGCGACGCTTAGCGAACCGGAGGAAGGGATAGAATCGACGTGGGGCATGAAGCCTTCGATCCCGTTTAAAACACCCACCGAGACCGATAGAGACAATCGACCAGGGCCTGCATAACCGATGGTCACAAAATTACGTAATCGTAAGACGCCTATCGGTCCGGTTGGTGGTTTAAACCGGCGTGAGAGCAATCAATCCCGGTTAAAAATAAAACCGGATTAACGCTTTCTTGACGCTGGGCCCATGTTTTCTGGCATGCGTTGGTGTGCCTTCATCCGGTTTGTGGTTTAAACCGAGTAATGGTCCTATTTTTCCAAAAAATGTGTTTGCGAGGGCGAAGCGGGGCTCGAACATGGCGGCACAATGAGCCAGCGCTTTTGCCTCGCTACTAACAGTTGGACGCTATACGCTTGTCGGTATGAGTGAAGGCGCATTGTTTAAATGGATTGAAAATATCTAGAAAATGAGGTTTCTTGTAATATTGTAAAGATTGTTCAGAATAGTTTATTATCATTATAACATACTTAAATATTATGAAATATTCACCGTAATATCTAAATTCTCGTCATTACTAGAAATTACATTAACTAGTATAAAATTCCGATTAATTCCGCTTAATAAAATAAATATCAAGAATACGCTTTCGCTCGCGCTACTAACCAGTCGGACGCAAAACGCTTGTCGAAAATGAGGTGTCTTCGAAAAAATAATTTAGTACATATATGATTATCAGAAAAATAATGATAGTACATATATGCAACTACTTTGTTTTTACAAGTGATCCTTCGTTGTGGTCATGGCGTGCGTAAGGGGCATCGCCATCACCATTGAGGATAGTAATGTCTACATCCACCGAGAAAGGCGGCACTCGTTGAACTGATTATACTCTTCTTCATCCGCTACGCCCTCAACTCCGACAATCCTTCTTTACCGTAAAGAACAACATGGTGTCTTGGCTTATCAAGATTACAAGTATTATCCTTCGCTTTTGGTACTCCGTCCCTTTTGCATTTTCGGTTTGCTATCCATGTCAATCACATAGAAAATCTGTGTGACATCATTGGCGAAAGCACGAACGGTTCGTCCTCAGAGGCCACTTGCTTAAGGTCCACGGTTGTCATCCGTACTCGTCAACTGGACAAATCGGTTTGACCCATTGGCATCGAAATAGAGGGACTTTCAAAGGTCCGTACTCGAGCTCCCGATTTCCTCTATAAAACCATAATAGGTGTCCATGTTTCCATTTTTGTCCAATGCATCAATTCAACACCGCTATTTTGGTTCGTTCTCTTGCTATCCCGAGATGCGATGTAAAATGTGTATCCATTTATCTCATACCCTTGCCATGATACGATTGTCATTGATGGTCCCCGAGCTAAGAGTTGCAATTGTTCGTGGACACCCTCCTTGCCCAACAAATGCTTTTGTAGCCAACCGCCAAAACTCTCTACTTGCTTGTTTGCGATCCACTTTTCTCGACCTCCCTAGGTATTCGCCTCGTAGAATCTTCTCGTGGTCATCGACATATGGAGCCACTAAAGTCGCTTGCTTCAATATCGTGAAATGTGCTTGTCTAAATGATGATATCTTTGCAAAAGGATTCTTTTCTCCCTAGAGTGCCTTTTCCTTGTAGCCTCCCCTCATAGCGTGATACGAGCACGCCAATCGGATTCAATTCATTAATGTAGTCGATGCAAAACTCAATCACCTCTTCTGTGCCAACACCCCGGCAATGCATCCTTCCGGCGAGACCGTTACTGAACATATTTTTTAGCACACACATGTACCTCTCGAAAGGGAACATGCTTTGTAAGAAGACGGTCCGAGAATTTCTAACTGCTTTCACCATGTGAACCATGAGATGGACCATCATATCAAAGAAGGACGGAGGAAGATCATCTCAAGGTTGACCAAAGCAATGACAATATCATCCTCAGATTACATAACTTATCCGGATCTATGACCTTTTGTGATATGGCGTTGAAGAACGAGCACACCTTCACGATTGTCCTCGTACCTTGTCCGCGTAACACCTCTCAACATCACGGCAACAATCTGGTCATCAACACGTAACAATCATGCGATTTCACGCTTACGATTTTATTCTCTTTGTGTTTATAAGTCTTCTTATGTTCGATTTAGTATCCGGAAGGACCTTAACATTGTTTAACAACTTAATCATGTTCTTTTCTCTTCTTTGCTTGGAGTGTAGCTCGCAGGATGGAGGTAATGCCCTTTGTCTCTTTCTTGCGGATGTAATTCCTGTCTGAGTCCTAATAGTTGTAAGTCCTTCCATGACTGAATAGTATCTTTTGATTTGCCGTACATATCTAGGAATCCTAGCAAGTTCACACAAACATTCTTCGTTATATGCATGAAGTCTAATGAGTGGCGAACCTCTAAGTCTTTCCAGTAAGGCAAATCCCAAAAAATTGATTGCTTCTTTCAACTAGCCTTCTTCTTAGCTTCTTCAGGAGGGAGTGATGGGACAGGTTTGCTACCATGACCCTTTCCAAATACGATTTTCAGATCCTTCACCATGGAAAATAAATCTGCCCCACTGTGATGCTTAGGCTTCTTGCGGTTCTCTTCCGTCCCATCAAAATTAACTAAGTTACTCCGTAACGGGTGCTTCAGGTTTAGGAACCTACGATGACCCATGTATACAACCTTCCGAGAGTTTGTCGTACTTGTCTTCCATATCGCCCAAGCACTCGATCTGTGCTTTATATCCCTTGATAGATAGGCCCGACAAAGTTACCAAGTCTGGCTACCATTGATGGTCACGAATAGTAATGCACGTAGGGTGAAGTACTCTCTTTGTATTCATCCCATACACGCACACCATCGCTCCACAATGTTAGCAGATCTTCGATCAACGGTTTTAGGTACACATCGATGCCGCCCACGTTGCTTGGGGCCTTGGATGAGTAATGGCATCATAATATACTTCCGCTTCTGACACAACCAAGGAGGAAGATTGTAGATACATAGAGTCACTGGCCAGGTGTTGTGATTGGTGCTCAACTCGCCGTAGGGGTTCATCCCATCTGTACTCAACGCAAACCGTATGTTCCTCGCATCGCTTGAAAACTCCGGGTATTTCCTATCAAGTTTTCGCCACTGCGACCCATCTGCGGGATGTTTTAGCTTTCCATCAACGCTACGAGCATCGCTGTGCCAACGCATCATCTTCGCATGCTCTTTGTTCGCAAATGACGCTTCAACCGAGGAATTATAGGAAAGTACCACACCACCTTAGCGGGGGTTCTCTTCACCTTACGTGCCCCCTCTACCTCACCTGCGTCATCACGCTTGGTCTTATACCGCGATGTTTTGCACACCGGACAGGCTTCCAAATTCTCACACTCATTGCGATAGAGGATGCAATCGTTACGGCATGCATGTATCTTCAGACCTCCAAGCCCAAAGGACGAGAGCTTGCTTGGCTTCGACGTAGTTTCGTGCAATGTGTTACCCTCTCGAAGCAACTTCTTCATGAGGCCTAACAACTCGTTGAATCCCTTATCGGACAATCCATTTGCCGCCTTCCATTACATTAGTTCTAGTGTGGTACGCAACTTTACGTGCCCTCGTCTGCAGTTTGATACAACAAGTGTTTCATAGTTCTCCCAAAGACGCTTGAAACTTTTCATAATGCCTTTTATCAACGATTCTCCTCTCCATCAAGCAACATCGGTCTATATCATCGCCGCCAAACTCCCCCGCATATGTTCAAATAACTGTGTTGGCCAACGCTCGAGATATTGTCGTCCACTGTTCTTCTTCACCGTGTAATCTCTACTTCGCCGTGCTTGGTCCAATGTATAATTTTCCATAAAACCTCTTGAGATCAAATGAAAATGAATTTGCTCACAGCTTACCCACTCCTTTTGATTCTTGCAATCAATACATGGGCAACATATATAGTCTAAGGTAATATTGGTTTCAACATGACGAATAAAAGTTTCTAAACCCTCCACGAATCATGCGAGGAACATCGGTCCATGTACATCCAAAGCCGATCCATCTGCATTATACATATTCATAGCATTGAGTGTAACGATACCTTGTGATCAAATACACATATTGATACCATACAAACAAACATCTTGCAAGGCTAAATACTCTGGGTGAATCAAAGAAAGATCATCCATCATTGATACTATTAGGAATTTGGTGTAGATATGTGGAATTAAAATAATAATATTTTTAACATCCATCATTCATGAAATACCCTTCACAATCCTTGTCCCTCCATTAATCAATGCTAGTACACATGCAAACATGATTTAACAATACACATACAAACATAATCCGATACTTCACATACAAGCATCCAATGATAGTACACATTAAAATGCATCAATAAACATACAAAGTCTGCGAAGACGTATAATTATAATAATTGTTCGACAACAACAATTCTTAAATGCATAAAAATTAAATTAAAAGTACAACATAGAATGTGATCTCGATGTCTCAATCACACTCTATGGGAACGTGACTTCCCTTCCCTTGCCCTCGCTGCCTCGCCTCGCCATCGCCATCGCCTCGCCTCGCCTCCCTCGCCTCTTGCCGCCTTTGCCCTTGCCCTTGCCCTTGCCCTTGCCCTTGCCCTCATTACCACCATTCCCGCCGCCATCGCTCTCGCCTCGCCTCCTCATCACCACCGCCACCGCCATCGCCGCGACGTGGCACATCATTGGTCGCCACGTATTTTTGTCTTTTGCGCTTTTTCGTGGTATTCCTTCCCCACAACAAGCAATGGTGGAGGGCAAAAACACTTTAGAAAACAGCACATTTTGAACCTAGTTGGAGGGAGCGTGGTTTCGATGTTAGTGGCGTTGTCACCGGTCCAACAAGACATCCTAAATCTGGACGGAAATTTAATGGAAAAACATGCACAAAGGTCGGCATTTGTAGTTGCGCCGCAGCAGCGATGGCGGCGGTGGCTGCGGCGGCGGCGTGGCGATGGTGGCGATGGGATCGAAACGAGGACGCGATGCGGTGGATAAATGTACCTCAGTGGCGTGGCGGAGAGGCGCCGACGAATGGGCGGAAGCGCGACGACGAGAGCGGCGAGGTCGGGTTGTGGGACGACGCGGCGGCAGCGGCGACACGGCGTTGTTCGATGATGATCCGATGATTCCGATCCCTTTCACCGCTTCCCAGCCAGGCGAAGAGAGGCTCCCCACCTCCTTGCTCTCGCCTCGGCAGCTCCTTGCTCCTCGGCTCGGTCTCCGCTCCTTCCTCACAAGCGCGTGCAATGACTTTTGTTACGGAGGAGAAATGGCTCCAATTATCGGAGCCAAGATAGTCCCGGTTTGTCACACCAACCGACTAATAGCTAATATCGATCCCGGGTTGTAACACCAACCGGCCTTTTGTGACGGAGAAATGGCGCCAATTATCGGAGCCAGTGTTAGTCCGGTTGGTATCACCAACCGACTAAGATTCCCCACCGCAAACCCACGCTAATCGACGATTGGTCCCGGTTGGTGGAACCAACCGGCCTGAAAACCGTCTTTTGTCTCGTTACCATTGAACCGGATCGAAGTTAACCTCAGTCCCGGTTTGATGGTAATCTGGACTGATGTGCCGGGATGGAAGGCCCGTTCCGTAGTAGTGCCTATCATTAACATTTCTAAAAAAAAAAAACAACAACTATCATTAACAGAAGTTGCTGGGGTCTATACACGAAAAGATCTTAATAACGTAATTAATGAGTGGCCGTACCACCCGTCTTAGTCGCCCTTGCGTGGCATCGATCTCTTACACAAGTGCGCCCTCGTGCCTCAGCTGCAGCCGCATATGCGAGTTCTTCGGTCCCGCGTTGAATTTGTGCAGCTGTGCCTCAACAGAAGATGAAACCAAAAAATACTAGTAAATTAAGCCTCCCAATTGCGGCTACCAGCACAAAATAATTCTTAATTAGCTTAACAAAAGCTTGGAAGTCAACAAAAGTGTGTGTGCATTGCTTGTCGTCCTACATGCATGGGAGATCTCCAAACCCTAGGACTACACATTTGTCAGAAAATATTAATTGTTTCACTCGTTTTCTTTCCTCACAAAAGAACTGGTGATCGATGGTGACGATCTAGAGCTGGTGTGGCCGTGTGGAGTCATGCTGCAGGCTTATGTTGCCAAGTTAAATGATGTAAGCAACTCATCGGGTTTGAGCAAAATTATTTCCGGTATAGTCTCTTCGCAAGTAAATTGAAAACTAATTTAATCGAAAAAATAAAAATGTGATGATTTGAATATCCCTCAACCACGTTCATTAGACTAAATTGGTTCCTAATCCCTAATAGCAGACTTGATCACTCTAAACTATCAAATTTGGTACAATTTGTACCAAATTAATCCTTTAATCTATCAATATTATGGTTTTAGATATTTTTTGTCGCATGGCAATTGCGTGACCGCCACATCCTCCCTCCACTCACCCTCACTCTCCACCACTACCAGAGAAACGGTTTTCACTATTAGTTTTTGTCCATGGCATATGAAAATCTAGGTTCATATCTTATTGTAACTTGTATGGAAAAAAATAGGACAAACCTAACATTTTTTAACTCTTCAAACTGATGCCTCTAAAATCTCAATGTGGTTGCAGATCTCTTTTAAACAAGTTAAATAAAATGGACCAAATACTCAACTTTTCTCAACTTAGATTTTTTTTTAAAAAAAAAGCAAATTCCGTTATTGTTTCAACCCAAACCCAATTAACAACAGGGCAGCTGATGGATATACACTTGGGAGCTGGGAGCAAGGAACTGAAATTAGTTGGCCGGTCGGTCAAATATGGACCTGAAAAGAGGAGCAAGAGGTCGGAGGAACAGTACACAAACACATGTGTAAACAGTACACAACTACTAGCTCTAATTTTGCCGTGTCAGAATTCCGGGGATACGTACGGCATCCATGGCGTGCCGCGTAACGATCGAGCAGCACAGCCTGCACAGCACGTACGAGACGTGGGGACTATGGGAAATAATTGGATTTATGAATTACCTCGTAATAATCGGGGGGGGCAAAACGAAAAAAAAAAAAACAAGTAAGCCGCACGTACGTGCGTGCACACACTGGCGGGCAGGAGCGCACGCCACATGGAGACATGCGGCGCGACGCGAGCGAACCGACCGACCACCGGAGAATCTCCGCGCATGGTACCTAACGAATGCGCAAATTCTTTTCCCGCCCTTAATTTCTTCTTCTCTTTTTAACTTATTTTTTTCCCCTTTAGTTTCCTTTTCTTCACCTAGGTGCGCGCAGACAAGCTTTTGGTTACTGACTTGGTCTTTGATAAATATCGGCGTGTTTTTCCTCGGTTTCATGGAGACAGACGCTGTTGGGGGTCATGAACAGGTGCGGCTAGAGTGGACACTGGACATCGGTGTTACGCAGGTAAGGTTGAGTACCGTACCGTATAAAATAGCTAGATAAATATGACAATGCAGAAAAATCAATGTTATCTGTTCATTCAGACTTAGGTTGATCTTATTTTTTAATGAATTCACTAACTTACATTTAATATGTGATCGGACACGAAACGACTAATTAGTACATGTGCCTCGCCACCATTTTCCTCACATATATTTGAGCCCAATCCCTCAAACCCATCTTTCCCCAACGCACGGTTTTTCTAGTTAACTTCCACAACGAACGTGTGGCCTATGCTGCTCGTGAGCCGTCCACGGGTATTGCTTCTTATCGGTTGACGCTCACACGTGCACAACACTCTCAACCATTCTCTCTTATTGATCCCGGCCATCTCTCTTCCTCTCTCTCGTCTCCCTATTTCTAATCTCTTTACTGATCCTCTCTACGTAAGGACGAGCGAGTTTGGTGAGCTTGATGACGGGATCTACAAGCACACATATATAATTCGTATGTGTGCACTATTTTCCTCAAATATATCTAATCCCAACCCCTCGATCCCATCTTTCTGCAGCACATAGTTTTCTCGGTTAACTCCCACAACAAAGCTATGGCTTATGTTGCTCGCCAGCTAACTACATGTACCACTTCCTATTGGTTGACGCTCGTCAAGTGTGCAACCATCTCAACCATTATCCTTTATTGATCCCAACCGATCTCTTCCTCTCTCTCAACTCCCCATTTCTTATGTATTTACTCCTCTCCATACGTAAGGACAAGTTGATGAGCTTGATCACCGGATCTGACAAGCTAGATATGGGCCGGGTCTTTTGTGTTATTATATACTCCCTCCGTTCCAAAATATAAGGCGTATTTTGACCGGAGAAAAGTCAATCTTAGCAAATTTTGACCATAAATAAATCAAATAATATGCATTGTTAGTATACCAAAGTTGTACGAAATTGTTCATATTTCAAAGTGCTTTTTGATACAATATTATATTGTAACAATTCATAATATATAATAGAGGAATCTAACAGTCAAACTATACATTTGAAGACTTTTGTGGAGTCAAAATATGCCTTATATTTTGAAACGGAGGGAGTACTTGATGTATTATATTGTGTAATTTTCTTTTACGAAAACAGTTAAGATTTCCAAACAAGGTACAATAATCGTACATATGCTGGTAAAAACAGTGATACACTGATATATGTGCTCCGTTGCGGCGGTAATTTTTTACCCTTTTGGTCAGTCCACCCTTTTACCAGGTCTTCAAAAAAAGAACCCCATTCTGCAAATAGCACGTAGCGCAAGGACGAAACCGCGAAGAGAGCAAGGGAAAAAGAAAAGAAAACAAAGGGAGAATGAGATGGACAGGGTGCCACACCCATCCGGCCATCCGCTTCAACGCTGCTGGGCGCAGTCAAATCCCCGCGCTCAACGTGCAAGATGTGCGTGCTGCAGCCGCTCGCTTTCCTTCTAGCCAACACGCCTCGCCAGAAAACGTTGCTCGCGTCGCGCCGCGTCGGCGTCCTCCTCCGATCGATCCTCCCCACCCATCTCTATATATATAAGCTCCCCGCCTCCCCCATTCCTTCAGAAGCTCACCTCGCCTGGCCTCCACCTCCCTCCCTCCCGATCGATCTGCCTCGACGCCGGCGACGACGTACATACGGCCGCTGCCGCAATGACGATACACCTCCCGCCGGCGGCTAACCCGGCCGCAGGGCTCTGCGCAAGGCCGCTGCCGCAGCAGCAGCACCACCATCGAGGGCAGGCTGCGTCGGCGGCTGCGGCGGCGGTGGCCGCGCCGCCCTCCACGTTCTCGCCGCAGACGAATACCGCGGTGAATGCCAGGCATGCCGCACCAGTGGCTCCCGTCGCGGCACCTGCGCTGGAGCGGAGGAAGAAGAAGGACGAGACGGTGGCGAGCATGTGGCGGGAGATCCAGGGCGAGCGGGACTGGTCGGGGCTCGTGGAGCCGCTGCACCCGTTACTCCGCGGCGAGGTCGTCCGGTACGGCGAGCTCGTGGCGGCGACCTACAAGGCGTTCGACCTCGACGCCGCCTCCAAGCGCTACCTCAACTGCAAGTACGGCAAGGCGCGGATGCTCGCCGAGGTCGGCTTGGCCGGCGCCGGGTACGCCGTGACGCGGTACATCTACGCGGCGCCCGACATCGTGCCGCCGCTGGCCGGCGGCGCCAGCCGGCCTTGCCCGAGCCGGTGGATCGGGTACGTGGCGGTGGCGACCGACGAAGCTGCCCGGCGGCTTGGGCGCCGCGACATCGTCGTGTCGTTCCGCGGCACGGTGACCGGCTCCGAGTGGGCGGCCAACATGATGAGCGCCATGGCGCCGGCGAGGTTCGACCCGGCCGACCCGCGCCCCGACGTGCGGGTCGAGTCCGGGTTCCTCTCCGTCTACACCTCCGACGACGCCACCTGCCGCTTCACCCGCGGCGGCAGCTGCCGCAACCAGCTCCTCGCAGAGGTTACGCGGCTCCTCAACGCTTACAAGCACGAGGAGCTCAGCATCACCCTCGCCGGCCACAGCATGGGCAGCTCCCTCGCCCTCCTACTCGGCTACGACCTCGCCGAGCTCGGCCTCAACCGGGACGGCGCCGGCGAGGCCGTGCCGATCACCGTGTACTCCTTCGCCGGCCCGAGGGTGGGGAACATGGGGTTCAAGAACCGATGCGCCGAGCTCGGAGTGAAGGTGCTGAGGGTGGTGAATGTAAATGACCCAATCACCAAGCTGCCCGGCATCTTTTTGAATGAGAACTCTAGGGTTTTGGGAGGAAGGCTGGAGCTGCCATGGAGCTGCTCGTGCTACACGCATGTCGGCGTCGAGCTTGCCCTAGACTTCTTCAAGGCAAGAGACCCTGCTTGTGTGCATGATCTGGAGGCCTACTTAGGGTTGCTCAGATGCCCTAAGATGGCAGCAAAGCAGGTTAAGAAACAAGGGGAGGATCTTATAAGCAAGGCAAAGCGACTTGTTCTTGAGAAAAGTTTTGACACTTGGAAGTGGCAAATGGCCGCAATTCATTTTGGCGACTTTGTTCAAGCCCTAGGGATATAGATTTATACTAGGTTATTTTTTCATTCCCAATATTTTTGAGGGATTGAAGCCTAGAGACCCTTGTAAATTGATCATTTTTTTGTGGAGTAAATGAGCCAGGGTATCGAGATACTTGGCCGGATAGTGTATACATAAAAAATTAAACAAAAATACAAGAGATAACTAATTATGCTGATAAATTGTAATATAGTTGTTTAGTGATAAAGAGTACACATACCTCATATATGCAAGCAGTTGATTCGATCACTGATCATCATACCCGACAAAGTTCATGCTTGCCATGGCAACACATGGATAGATGAAGACCACCAACAATTTTTTATTTTATTTTGTGTGCATAGAGATAATAATTAATTTTTAAATTTCTAATATTTATGTAACACACACACACATACATATAAAAATATATGCATGCATATTTTTTCACATATAAGTCTACACACACATATATATAAAAATTAACATATGTATGTATGTTTCTTCTTATATAACGGCTAGCCTTAGAATTTTGTTGATTATGGGCTCTACTTGGAATTTTGAAAGGGACAATATGATCCAGTATGCTTATGTAAGTCTAGACTTGTATCATTTTAAACACTTTATAAGCCTATTGAGCTAGAGAAGCTTATTTTTAAAGGAATTCAATTTTAAATATTTATTTTCTCCTTGACTTATTACTAGGTAATTCATAAATCCAATTACATGATCAGATACTACTAAAAAAATTATTGGGCACCTCATCATAGGCATTTCTTTAAAATCTTCCTGCATATCGTTTTGGTACTTATGGCCGTCATTTAATGTGCCATATACCGTAAGAGTCATTGATGGTTTATCAAGTGCATCAAAGAAGGTTTTTGTGTTAAACCATATGTAATGTGATGATTTGTTCAGAATGTTCCTAGTTCATCGAAACAAACATGATTTTAAAAAATATCCACTTCTTCCTTTCATACAACACATATGAACAGGTATAAGAACCATCTACATATGTAGATGTTTTACAAACGATTCAAATAATATTTGATGATCACATGTACTCTTCAAAGACAGTCAGCCACCATTCTTTGACTAGCGTTATGAACTCTCCATGATGAAATAACGTTTAAGTTTTAAGTAGAAGTTTATATTATT
This sequence comes from Raddia guianensis, assembly GCA_036346415.1. Lineage (NCBI taxonomy): Eukaryota > Viridiplantae > Streptophyta > Magnoliopsida > Poales > Poaceae > Raddia > Raddia guianensis. Next base: position 24,184,189 of record CM070544.1, read on the forward strand.
GCAGTACGTATATTAATTTAACAATTCGAATATTGGTGCCACATTTATGGTTAATATATTACATATTATATGCTTCCTGCAATAGCAAGGTTATAGGATGTGAACATAGTGGATTCAATAGCTAGATTTTCATTACATGGTTATTCAGGTGACACATCATATCATAGTGCCTCTTTGTCAACATGGTGTACTAAGAAAATGGACACCTAGTATTCCTTTTAATGAGATATCATATAGAGAATTGCTAGTGTGAACTCGAGCGTACAGATCCCTCCGTACACTCACGGGTTTTTGAAATCCGAAACTTTTAGCGATTGATCTGTACGCTCGAGTTCGCACTACCAAGTATTCGAGAACTTTAGTCATCTTATCAAAATATAGCTACCGACCAAGTTTTGCATTTTTTAAAATCTTTATACTATTTGTTTTGTAATTTTGAAAATCAGCTTTTTGTACAGCGACAATGCAAAGATGGTCTTGGCATCCTGCACCATACATGGCACACCGTCTGGTCTCCCGTCTGATTATGTACAGTATATTGTATTTTGCACTTTTGATGATATTCTTTTTGCTGAAAAAATAGTGTTATATGTGTGTAGAGAATAACATTATGCATTTTTATTCTTGTCGACAACTTCTCAATCTGAGCAACAAAAAAAATCATAAAAATTATACGTTGGAAGTTTATTGCTACGTAGGGAATTAGGTGCTCATGGTTGTTTGCACTAGAATTGCAAAAAGCATTTGTTTTACATGTGCTTTCTGTCATATACATTTTTTTTATTTTTGTAAGATATATAGATGCCGAGTTAATAAGATAGATAAATTAAATTGGGAAATATGTTTTTCAGGAAAATGGTTTGCCAATCTCATGTGTGCACGTGACCGAAGATCAGCGATGACCATGTAAGGTGGAAGGACGCTATGTGTGCCCACATAGCCCGTTCGTATTTTTTGACGAACCTCTTGTCGCAAGGTTCTCCACAGTGATGACTATTTTGCCATAAGAATCTAAGCAAATGATTTACATTTGTTTTCTGTTTTGGCACAAACTTTCATATCACTAAGCTTATATATAAATATATGTACATAATTGAAATATTAATTGTTGGTCATAAAATGGACTTCTGCAAAAAAAGAAAAGAACATCTCAACATGGTCTCAAGCGCAGAATATATCAGGCTTCAGAAAATGATCAAGTTATTATCATATACTAACATAGCTTATTATGAGCTGATCGACGTCGTCGGCACTCACACAGCTGCTAGCACGACTAATTACCAGTTTACCGCTATCCCTAGCAACAACTAACCGGATAAATTATCCGTCATGTTCCCCGATCTGCACGAGTGCACTGTGGAAGGCTCACTAGCTTGACGACCTGCATAGATATATGTGGCCACCAATGAGCGGCATATCCATATGTATGCATGCTGCTTATTGGTGCATGCTTTTAATTATCGCATGTGGCGCGCGGCATTTTGCGGCGCCGACGTCGGGATGAGCTCCGGCTAGCGAGCGAGCGCACCGCCACATGCGCGCGCGTGTTTTTCTCCAAATGGTCGGAATGTTTGCTCACCTGTTGGAAAATCTTGCGCAGGGGTTCGCGATCGAGGTCGGGTACAATCCAACGCGACTGCTTGATGGGAAGCGAGCGAGCGAAGATTCGAAGAAGGTGCCGCGAACCGGGAGAAATTTGAGCTTTTCGGCGCCCATCTGCTAGCTAGCTCGATCGGTCCCAGTTGGTGGCCACGCAGTGGAAAGGGAAGGCGGAGGCGGCGATAGTGCACTGCACTAGATAGACTGGTTTGTGGATGCATATAATATGCTCCTATAAAAAGTGCGTGCACTTTCGAAAAAAAAAAAAGTATATATATACTCACTCCATCGTTCGTCTTATCCAAAAAAACTATTTAAGTGTCATTTATTTTGTTATGTTTTATCCACTTTTTGAGTTGTGATCCCCATCACTGATATCCGATGTGTGACTAAACATAGCAATCTCGCCCATCACACATCGGACCATCTGTACTACGCCGTGCGATCTCTTGAAAACGTTACTGGTTACCAACCTGATACCACTTGTTAGAGCTCGTTATCATCCGGTCCATCTCATGACCCACGATACTTAATCATGACTTATATTTTTTCATATTTGCACTAAAGTTTTTAATAAGACGATTGGTCAAAAGGCATGTCCAAAAGTTAACAACGACAAATAAAAACAAACGGAGGAAGTATATCTTACACTATAACAGATATACATAGCACAACCAGTTTCAAAGATCCTTTTTCAATTACCGGTTTCGAAACCAATAGTGAGTACTATCTGGAAGTGACACCTTTAGGTATCATTATTGGTTCACCCAACGCTAGTGATATCACTACCGTCTGTTGACTACGTGCGGCCCTAGATTTGGAGGGACGCACCACTACCGGTTGGTATCTCCCACCAGTAATGAAGTGTTGTATACGAAAGAAAAGCGTCCATTGTCTAATGGATAGGACAGAGGTCTTCTAAACCTTTGGTATAGGTTCAAATCCTATTGGAAGCAATCTTTTTTCTATCTATTCTTTAAATATTTTCTATCTATTTTTTAGATAACTATACTAAAAACTAAGAAAACTTTTTTGCACGATTCCAAGGAAAAATCTTTCTCAACGATTCTTTTTCCACTACTTCTACTAACAAGAGTAAACATGCAAAATTTATGTTTGTTCCTAAAGGAAAAACTGTTCGAGCTCTTCCTGAATAGCTTCCTTCAAAAGGGCTTATGCTTGCTCGGTGAATGTCTTGCTAGAAGATATAATTACAACATAGTAAGGTACTATCATGATGTTCATTCAGAAAGCTAGATCAATCACAATTAAAACATAGTTGCATCACAAATAACTGATAATTCATATAACTTTATTAATTAACAACTTCATTACAAATATATTTACAACTTTATTTATTCAGTCGGTGTGATGACTGTGTGGCACCAGCTTCATCGAAGTTGTGGAGCTATCATTAATTAGGTGAATTAATCATCAATCCTTGAGTTTGTATAAATTGTATGAGTAGCCATGATTAAGTATTTACATTTACTCACTTTATTATCACCTTTCGACATGTTACTAGCTCTGGGCCTTGTTTGTTTCAGATTAAATTAAATTAAATTAAAATTTGTTATTTTGTATAGCCAAACGATATAATGTTTTGTAGTCATTCTTGTGGGATTTACATAGTTCTTCTTAAAAATTTGTAAAATATTTTTTTCTTAATTTTTTGAACTCGTTAAAACGTATTTTGAGGGGGTTACAAATTTGCTACAGTAAAACACAACTTAACATTAATCTGAAACAAACAAGGCCGTGTATGTGTGCTTAAACTCACATATATAGTAGCCACAAAAATTGTTGCTTAAACCACTACTAGGGAACGGGTCTTCTATCTTGGCACATCAGTCCCAGTTAACTACAAACCGGGACTGATAGTGACATCAATCCCGGTTCATAGCTACTAGGCCAAAAGCATGATTTTTCATCCACATTGGTCCCGGTTTATATCATAAACCGGGATAGAAGAGAGCTTTGGCAGATGGGTACATGCCAGCTGGCACGGACACAAATTAGTCCCGGTTCGTGTTAGGTAAGCTTTAGTCCCGGTTCATGTTACAAACCGGGACTAAAGCCTCGTTCCAGCATAGTTCAAAAGGAATGCATATCCTAGTGTAGTAAATACGCGTGGCTGGGTGGGTTGGTTAGAAGCGTGAGTGCGGAGTCCCATGTGTTGGCAGGAGGTTCCAGATTCGAGTCTTGTGTTTGCCACATTTTTAAATATTTTCTACACCATGGTAACGTTTGTGTCCTGGTTGGAGAAACCGGGACTAAAGGCCTATGACCTTTAGTCCCTAGAAGTTGTTCTGGTTTGGCAACCGGGACTGAAGCTAGTTGCCAACCGGGACTAATGGCCCTTTCTCTAGTAGTGAACTCACATATATAGTAGCCACAAAAATTGTTGCCTGACTCATATCTTATACAGTATGGTGAAAAGAGTAAGACAGTATGCAATAGATGGAAAATTATAAATCTAGCATGGATTAAGCTATACGTACATGTTGGTTGAATATAATATCGAACTCATCCTGAAATTTGCTGAGCGTTTGTGCACAGAACCATGCAAATTACATGTGGTTAATAATTGTAATGATTAAAGAGTTCAATTAATCGAAGGTAATAGAATGGTAACAATAATGAAAGGAAGCAAAAACCGGTTCAACAGGTAGATAATGTACGGCCTGTCTCCTTTGTGTACTGTCAAATACCTTTATCATGCTAGAATCTAGCTGGATAACAAGATTAATATCCAGAAAAACTTGTGTGTGTATGTGTGTGTTAGTGTATCTAAATAGTTATAACATCGTGTTACGAAAAAAGATACGAACAAGTTGGTACGAAAATACGTACTCAAAGTTGTAGGGTACAAGTATATATGTCGTAAAGCTTTGGGCGATTAGCGCATTGAATATGTTGGTCTCTATTTCACCTGATTCCTCTATTGTGACCTCTTTGTTGACCACTAATGGGTCGATCGAGACTATTGGAAAAATACTCTTTTGTGCATCTTTCTATCTCCATTCTACATACAGAGAATTTGGTTAGGCATGGAATTAAATGGTATAAGGGCACACACTGTGAAATTAAGAAATAAGACACGTGTACAGTCTAGCAGCTCAACATGGCCACGTTAAGGACGTCTATCGGGTATAGTTTGTAAATGACCCTGTAATCAATCTGGAAGAGTATGTGCACACAAAAAAAAACATGCTGCCTAAAATGGGCGAAGAAAATTGATCTGTCATTTTGGCTCTCTCTCATGTACAATCATAGAATTGACGCATCTTTGTTGTTGGTTTCGGCACCTCCTCAGGCTTGACCAATGGTGAGCATAGGTTATATGGCTTTTTTTTTTGTCCCTCCGGAATCTCACTTTGGCCAAGTGCTTGAGATGTCACAAGCCCAGTGGCCGCCATCCATTCATTGATGCCCTGAATCTGCGACTTCTACTTTGTAGTCTTACTCAACATGCGCTCGTAGTCTGATAGAGGCTTTGATGGATTCCCCGTATGTGTAATTGAGAGAACATTGAGTAAAACTTATTCGCTGTAGCCTCGATTGAAACCTTCTTCTTAGCCTTCGCCTTTTGAAGTGTGTAGTTACACTAGCGTCCACTATCATTTGGCTCCTCAATGGTTCATTCGTATGACAATTTAGGTGAAGCTGGCTTCTTGGATTGTGTTGACCCCGCCATCTTCGGAGGAGGTGCTGGAGTAGGCTGCCTTGTCTTCATTGGCAAATTCATGGGTGCGGCTGATGGTACTGGAGTTGGAGTTCTGCATGCACGAGATTGTGAAGGAGGTGGATTCTATCTTTTCCAAGCAAGAAACTTATCGTGTGGAGGTCACAGCTTCTATGTGAGGGAGGTGTTGTAGGAGTCGGGCTTCTTCTGTTAGGATCCTAGAAGTCTCTTCATGGAGAGGTACCTCATTCTTATCTCTAAATACTATATATAGCGCTCCACCAAAATGATACTACGTACAACCTCTCCGTTTTCACCCCTAGTGGTTAGTGATTACATGTCTTGCCTTCAGCTTCTTCTTAGGATCGCGATGATGTGATTAGTTTTTTGGTTGATTGATCCGAAAATTATTACATCCCAATTTTAAAAATTCAAAAATCATGTGTGTTGCATAATATCATAAAAAGTATAAAATATTTTAAAACACAAAGTTTAAAAAAGAGCATGTGCCTAAAAATATTTTCAAATTATATTTGAATTAATATTTAAATCTCTTCGGCTAAACTAATTTCAAAAATCTTTTCCCTATGGCACCTTAATGCCATATCAAATATTTTGAAAAGATATTTCAAATTAATTTGATTTTTAATTATAACTAATTGACATTAATGGTCTAAATTGTCTCCCAATTTATTCTTTTCCTTTATTTCACTTTCTCTAGCATGCGAGACCACCTTTCTTTTTCCTTTTCTTGCTCTCCCTCTCTCCCTACGTGTGACCCCTCCTCTCCCTGCGCCATCCTCCTCGTTGCAGACCCACTTCCCTCTCTCCTCTCTCTGTCTTGCCCATGAAGTTAGACGAGGCTTCCTCCCATTTGTAGATCTGGAAACCCCTCTATTAATTCCTCTATTGACTTAATTGTCATTTTAATATATGCAATTATTGTGTTTGATTTGTTGTCTGACATACCATTTTCTCTAAATCCATTGGCATCTGGACAGTTGAAAAATGTTGCGTACTCTTAGGACGTATCGTATTTTTATTACTCTCTTTCATTGAAACAAATGCAAACTGTACATATATATATTATGCTCTCATGTAGTTTTTTACATGTTAAGCTACATATGGTAAGGCATTTCTCAGACACTTGGCTCATCCTCTTGTTCTTTATTGTCATGCTTATTCTTATGTTAAAGGTACCAAAGCAATTTATACGTACATATACTAAGCCCCAATAGCATGTCGAGCTAATCTATAGATTTTTTTGAAGCAACCGCAGTCAAATGCACCATCTCCAAGTTTGCAAAAGTAGCGTTGCTCACCATCCTTTGGTTGGCGCTGGACCTCATGCGTGGCAGCGCTATAGTACCATAGTGCTCCCACTCGCCGGCGACGACGATATATTGAGGAAGGGGATAGAGCACGTGGCGGCGCTAAAGCATGTGTGGCGGCGATGTTTGTGCTCGCCGGTGACAGCCTTGGAGGAATGGGAGAGCATGCTATAGTGCTTGGGTTCGCCGATGATAGCCCTAGTGGAAGGGGAGAGAGCATGCACCTGCGCTAGAGCACACGGCTTTAAAGTTTAAATTATGAAATATTTGACTTTTAAAAGGATGAATTTTTAGAAAAAAAACTACCCGGTTGTTCTGTCTATGAAATTCTACCGATTAGCATTAATACACTGGTCATAATCTTTGTTTATCAATATGTTGTTCTTTTTTCTCTCACGCCATTCACGAACTGACAGTGATTGGGCATTCTGTAGTAGTGGTAGGTTTGAAGATTTTTTTAAAACTAAATGAAGAAAGTCAAATATTTTTTCTAAAGATAATTAAGAAAATACTAAGCATAAGAAAATAAGTTCTACACAAGAAGGTGGAACCCAACAGCAGTGCTAGTATCACTATGGTGGTTTATTAGCTACATTATGTCACTGTGGTAGTCTAATTAGATACCTTTAACTTTATTTAATGTCACGAAGTTTAAGAGCATGAGCAACAGCTCCTTTATCTCAGCCTGCATCAGCTCCCTAATCACAGCGTTTTTGAATTTCCTCTCTGCCCGCACAGCGCGTGTTTGAATTTCCAAAGTGCCCGCTCGATGCAGTTTTGAAATGCAGGGGCTTATACAACCCCTGCTGTACATGCTCTTAGCTATATACAAAAAATAAGGCCGAACGATTTCTAGTAAAATTAGAATTTCTCCATATATAATATCACACCCTTGCAGCGATCTGCTTTGATATATATACCCACACGGGGGCCACATGATCTACGAGGATTTTGCGGTTAATTAAAGCCGCGTTGGCAACTAGTAGTATTTAATAATGTCATAAACATGGCCTACTTTGGACGGAGAAAAACATATAATATGTCACAAACAACAAAACTTGTCTGATTAGTTGATCATGTGATCATGTGAAATTTTAGAATAGAAAAGGAACAACGCATATATATCTGGGTATTGTATTCATTTAGTTATAATCGCATGTACATTCTCCGTGTTAATTTACAAATAAATTCCTCCGAGTATTGATGGAGGAATCCACCATATACATAATAACTACCTTGACTAAGAATCTGCGTCATCCAAACTACACTATTAAAAAAAACATATCTAATATTATTGCTAACCACTATATAGCTATGAAATGATTGACATGTCATCTATTCATAGTATTAAGACAACCTCGCTAATGAACTAGGTATAGTATAGCCTGTAAAATTAATATGGATCCACACGTAATAGGCTACATTAATATTGAAATCAGTTATAAACTGGTTGTAAGTTATTAGCTGGTTTACATCTCTCTTCTCTTTTTCTTTTTTTGATATAAGTAAAATGTTAAGCTAACTGGAAAATTAAGTATATGCTCTTGAGATATTCCACTGGCATCACCGTGAAAGATGAATTAATGCATTTTAGCATTCCAAGATCCAACCACATATGCATGTTCTCTTTATTCTTTAATAGTCAATCGAGACTATATTTTAATATACATTAATTAAAAAGTCCAACAGCTTCTCCGTCCACTTCATCCGTCGTTGCAAATCCACATGCGGGGGCCTCCACTCGGAAACCCTATCCCTGTCACGCTCAGTGACTTTCTCGAGAGGTGACTACTGATCATCGATGTGAAAGCCACGGATACGCATTGCTTATCTGCAATGTCGTACTTTACGGAAGAAGCATTAGAAATCAGAAGCTCTTGGCTTATATTCGATCGTGGGAACGAGGGGGTGGCCGGTATGAATGACGGCCGGCGTCGGCCGGTAGCTCATGCTCCATGCCTCCGCAACCCGTCTCTTTCCCCTGCAGGTCATAGTCAATGCTCGATCTACTTAGATTTAAACTATATTTTTTTCCCTGAAGTCAATTCAACTATCTAGTTTATGGCGTCTGATTGGACAAGTCACTTTCCTTGTAGCAGTTCCAAAGCAGGAGTTGACAGTTACAGGGCTGCATAGGGCGCCATTTTTTGTGGCTCTTTTTTTTAATAAGACATGGAGAACATTGGAATAATGAACAAGCTGATGGCTATAGCATTTGAAAATTTTGGTCGCAAAACTAGTAGCACAAGCTTTCTGGGATTCTTTGAAGCATCATGTTTGATTGCCACTACACTAGCTCTTTTATTTAGTACGGTTAGGGTTCGTGTTGAATATTTGTACAAACAAGTTACGTGATTGAAATAGGCAGGTGATGGTCGTGTTAGAGTCCAACCCATATCCTAACTTCACTACAAATAGGGGAGCATCCTTGTATAATCTGTAATGACTAATGTGGCGGCACTGGCATACAAGAGGTCATAGGCCGGCATGTTGTCATGATCAGGGTGGCCGATATGCTGCGTTGATGAAAAGGAGCACCCATAATTACAATCCCACAGGTGTAGGATGAGAGCCAAACTGTGTTACCAAACATCATACCTCTAGTGTCATTCAGATCTAGTATCGATGTCATGTTTATCTAACACGTGGTATCAGAGCTGAGGTTCAGTGATGAATACAAAGGATTATGCATACACGCTTGTGCCGAAGGAAAATGATAAACTCGGTGCAATATGGAGCATGGCAATGATCGATGATCCGATCGGTGGAGTCGAACACTCAGTCGGGTGGCCTGGACTGATCTTTGGTTTGTTGCTGGTAAGGGTCGACCAGATGTGGTGATTGGGCAGACAACATGACTAACAAAGACAGGTGCTTCAGCGCTTGCGATCTAACTGGTCTCTAGACATGGTGAGAGGCCGGATATATCAAAGCATGGAGCATCGCGGAGAGCCATGCTATCGATGTTCCACGGGGGGGGGGCGCCACAAAGACTACTAGTGGATACCGTGTCGTGGATGCTCGGCTAGAGTGATGCATATAATGATGCATGGATAGTGTGTGGTGGTGGCACTGGGAAGCGAGCTCGACCACTCAGACATTGCATATGGAGGTGGAGGAATTTTTTATGGAATTTTTTGGAGGAAGATGGACATCCTTGGTGGGTCCCACGATGGTGTGCGCACTGTACGTCGGAGCGACACATTATATGGCGAGCTGCAAAGTTAGTAGGTTGATTCCAAGGAGAGAACGGAGGAGCTCGAGTTTGAGAAGAAAAAGGGGTCTTTCATGCTCAAATTTCTAGACAAAATAGGGGTATCCTCTCCACTATTAAAGCAAATCCAAGGGGGTTCAAAGGAAAAATCTAAGAAGCAAAAGTAGAAGATATATCTGCAGCTCAGTTTAGCTGATTTGAGCATATTTTTCTAGAAAAAGGCATTAAATGCAGGGTCTAAAAGATAAGTGCTCAGGAAGGCTATTGCTAGTTTGACCGGAGAGGTTGGATTAACTAGCTAACAGCGAAGTCAGCAATGATCTACGCCAAGAATTCAATAGATTAAGTGATTGGGTAAGGAATCCGTTGGAGAAGGTGAACAGAGTAGGCGATGAGACCAAGCTAGGATCTATTCTAGATGATAGAAGGATCGGGCGGTGAAAACCAGAGCTAGTGCTAAATGGCTAAAGTGACTCAAATAGCGGCAGTGGGATTCTCTACATGTAGTCAATTTGAGTGTGCTTGTTGTATTCAGTTGGCCTTTTTATGTGGCACAAAAGGAAGTGATTCTCTTCGTACAAAGCTGGTGGTTTTGTTTGGTCTACTTGGACAGGCATATCATGCCATTGGAGTAGGAGCCATCGAGATCAAGATGCAGGACATCGTTGGTATGACTCTTCATGTGTAAAGCAGATGTCAATGTTAAGGAGGAATCTGATTTCTCTTTAGGCATTATATGATGGGATGATGTTCCAAGATAGGAAGACTGTCAGGCTCATGGAGGGTATCAGGGCTATGATGATTGGAGAGAGATCAACTTTTCATCTTATGAGGTAAGATGGAGTACCGCTGCAGTTGTAGGTGCAAACACAAAGCCAAAATTTTCAAGGTAAGCAGCTTGTGTTTCAAAAGGCAGTGGGTTTGAATCCAACTCAAATCGTCAGATGACTCGATGTGAGCAATAAAAGAAGCAACCAAAATCTTGGTAACAGGTTCGCACAAGGAGTTATGGCGACTTCATTATGGTCGGTGTCATATTCACCAAGATGGAGTTTGTTTGAGTTGGTGTCAAATATGTGTAGAAGTATAGTAGGTAGAATAAGCTCGTGAAAGGTCATACTCGTATCCTGGCTCCATTATGAATAGGGGACATGATGTAACTTGCAAAGACTAAAGTAGTGGGTAAACATACAGGAGGTTGCGGCTAACATGTGGCCATGACGATAGTGATAGGTACGCTGCATTGGGAGGAGTGTGCATAATCATAGTCACACAAATGTAGGTTTAGAACCGAATTACGTTAGCAACATCGTGCCTCCAGTGTAGTTTAGATCTATTATTGATATCCTGTTTTTCTAACAACTACATTTGTCTTTGTCGAAATGATATGTTTTGTGACAAATGAAAAAGGTTTTCTTTCATCTTGTGCATCTATAGATGAATGTAGTGGGTACAACATTGGACAGAGTTATATAAGGATTATATTTATACAATCAGAATCATGATGTGACAATCCATAGAAGTAATGTTGATAAGTTTTTTCAATAATCATTATAGTTGGAGAGCTAATAATAGATTGTGATGTTTAATGTTGTTTGTTTTATTTTTATTTTTTTATTACTTTTGTATATCTTTAAACATAGATGTCAGAAGTAACTTCATTATCTTAAAAAACTAGCATTCAAAATAAAATTAACAGAAGGTAGACACACGGTGTAACAACATAAGAAATCATCAACTTGATCAAACATCAATAACATTTTGTTTAAAATTTGCAATTGAACAAAATAAAAAATACTTATTAGATCTATAAAATATTCAAGTACTCAATATTCAAACCATGTGCACAAGATATCGAACAACTAGAAAAATGGTACTCATTAGATCGGGGACAATTTCCTGTTTGCCACTAAAAAAATTCCCATTCCTCAGTATGCCATCCTGTGTGTATAACATGTGGGATCATCTGAGTATATGACATGTGGGCCAAATGACATATAGGGTATTTTTTCAATGGCATACATGATATTTTCCCTTAGATCCATGGAATAATTTATTTGCCAAACAGTGCTTTAAAAGACCTGGAACCTCCGAAAGTTCCATATTAATTCCCCAGGTCTCCTTTCCACTATAATAATTTGTGTACTCACAAACCGTACGTGCCATCATTCGTGCCTAATCAAACAAAAATGCATCAACGTTGATGCTGACATGCATTCTGCCTGAAATACGACACGGCCTCATTGCCCAATTCCTATTTGCCGCCCATATTGCACAGCTATTTTATGGAGTAATTTTAAACTGATTATCCTCAAACTTTAATTACCCCTCCGTAACCAGTTCAAAAAAATTACCCCTCCGTAAGGCACAATTAATTAACCAACGGTAGACATAGTAATTTGTGATAATGTTACCATAAGAAAAAGTTCACCGCATAAATTTTCCTATTTGGCGTAATTTATTTATTTCTATGGCTGAAATATTGAATTGTAAATAAAATTTTCTGCAACTTTTTCGAAAGTGCCTTAGATATAGACACTATTCGGGACAATGTTTGCCTCAACGACGACATTCATTTCACATGCCACATCGCAAATGATATTAAGTTATGTCGCCTTGACTCGTATGCCACCGGACCCACAAATTTCTGATATTAGTGACATTTTCCCTATTTTTCCTAATTTACTGTTGATTAATCCAATTTAACTCCCATGATTTGACTATTGTCAGGACCCGGTTAACAAAACCGTGCCCTTCTGTGTATTACCGAACTAGTCCCAAGGATCAACGCTAGTGCACAGAGTCTCGAAACAGAACGATACTTTGCCATTATTGAAGGTTCGAATACATAGGGCTGAAGCTCGAAATATTAATTGAAACAAGTCAATATGCAGACCTACGCATATCACAACATGATGAATACAAATACTCGTACTCGCTAAGATACGATATTAAATCACGGGATTTATTTAAATTTGTAAACTTCAAGCCACAAACACGATAGGTAGTAGGACATAGTCTAAGCTCTAATGTACTCCTCGTAATCCCCTGCTGCAAAGAGCTCCTTGCTCCCCTAGTATGGTTCTCCAACTAAAAGTTTTTGAGAAGATAGATTTGAAGAAAGAAACTTGAAGTCTAAGGAAATTATGCAATATAAAGCTTAATACAAAAGACAGTTCATACAGGTTTTCCTCAAAATTTATATCCACTACTACGGAACGGGCGTTCAGTCCCGGTTCGCAACAGCCTTCAGTCCCGGTTTCTAAACCGGGACAGCCCTTGGAGACTGATGCCTGCTGGCCATCAGTCCAGGTTACAGGAACCGGGACTAAATCTCTTCTCAACAGGCCGGCTCGAAGACACGTGGAGCGACAGTTGCGCTGTTAGTCCCGGTTTTACCTACCAACCGGGACTAAAATGTGCACACGTGGATTAACTGCTGGGGACACTACTGGTCCCGGTTGGTTTTTCCAACCGGGAGTGAGGTGTGTATTAGTCCCGGTTTTAAGTACCAACCGGGACTGATGTGCTCACACGTGGCCGGAACGGGTGCCTCTGGTGACACTATTGGTCCCGGTTGGTTGTTCCAACCGGGACTGAGCGGTATTTTTTGAATGTTATGCTTATTTAGTCACTAATTAAACCACATTTAACACAATTAGCAGAAATAGCATTAAATATTACAAATATGTATTACGCCGACCGCTCTGGCATGGTAAGGAAATCATCCAGCCATACTGCGATTACAAATATTCAGAGTTTACAAACATGTTTTACAAATATTACACTTTCTCCCAATTTGGCAACATCAGGCAGTGTTTCGGTGTTTCCCTTCCTGAAATGGCTAGAAACAAACAGGTCCCAAACGTGACCATGGCAACAAAAGCAGGGCCAGCAAATTAAGAAGACAGATATGAGCATAGCAGAGGATATATTGAGCATGGCCCTCATTCTAGCATCCTTGGCAGTTGGCACCCATCGTCTTCTCTTGGTACTTAAGCTCAATCCTCACCAAATGTCAAGACAGTGGCAGCAAGGGCAGCAAATGCTGCGAGCCCAAGAGTAGAATACAAGATGAGCATCGCCAGAGCAATCTGCACAGGGAACAGCCAGAGCTCATGCTACGTTCTCGGCGTCGAGGCCCGCCACATTGATCGTCTCCCCAGTTGAGCGTTGACCCTAGCAGCCTCCTCCTACAATCCAAATTAAACACTATTATTTATCAAAAACAGTAGAAAAAGCAACATGCTAGTATTTAAAATTTGCCGGAACGGGAATAACACCATGAAGCCCACAACATAACGGATATATAAATTTGATCTTTACCTTCTATCTTGTCGATGTCGTCAAGAACATAAGCAGGGGAAGGGCAGTTCTCAAAAGATAACCTTCCAGGCCCAAAGACTCCAGGACTCCACGCCATGAAATCTTCATTCTGCTCCTTTGTTAAACAACAAATATGTATTAGGTAGCTAGCTAGACATAAGTATCATACAATGTACACAGTGCACATACACTTTTTATCGGGATCTTTTACGTGCATCGCTCCTCGACGGTTGGCTAGTATTTTTTGAAGGCTCTGGAATCTTATTAAGTATAGGGTGGTGATGCTCGCCCATCGGATTTATGACCTCATCTAAAAGGAAGCCGGCGATTTGCTCTTGAATTGCTTTGACACGCACCGCGATAGTTCCGACCTTTTCCAAACCTTTTTTGCCAACTTTAGGGGAATCTATCATTAAATAGGGGATTAACTTATCAATCTATCAAACTATACAAAATGTTTGCAGAAGCTACCTAGGCGTTATTAAGGTAGTAATTATATATTACTCACCCCAAACCCTGCATTTTTTTTTGTATACTCAACGGTGCCCCCGATGAAGTTGTGCATCATCTCGCACAGATAGTATCCACATAAATTGTTTGCAGGTGGTTGATACAAGACCTGTGGTCGAAGAGTTGAAATTGTGAAATAGATCATGGAAATTACGTTAACTAACAAAATACTCTAATATGATATACATACATGTTTAGCGATGTACAAGTCGAAACGTGTCTTAAATGTTCCCACGGTATTCTTGCGGAACGTTGCGAAGGCACTGCACATTTGATTACAAGTTATATATAATTGAGTTTGTTTGATATGGAGAAACAGAAATAGTAAGATATGAATGGAAGAGCAATGTACCGGTTGAGCATGGCGAGGAAGTCTTTGTAATTTTCAACTGGTCCCCTTTTCGAGTCCATGATCGTGATCTTGCTATGATTTACCTCTATAATAAAAAGGATCCAGTGAAATCTGCACATATATATGTCAACGCGGTTTACTAATTAGTTCCAACAGTGTTAACAAAAGGAATTAAAATAAGGCGGTACGAAAACACGTACTTAAATTCGTAGGGTAGAAATATATATCTTTTGTGTCGTTGTGCCATTAGCCCTTCGTAAATGTGCGTCTCTGTTGGTTGTGGGCTTAGGTTAGCCATGTACTCGTTAATGACCAATGGGTCAAGAAAGCCAAATTCATGGATTCCCTCCATTGCGCATCTTTTAATCTCCATTCTACATAAGGAAAATTGATTTAGGCCTCGGGTTAGTATAATATACTTTGTCGGCACGATCGAAATTTACAAAGAATACACTTACAGCTGCCAACAAACCACCATGGCGACGTCGACCGCCAATCCCTGATATAGGTAATACAGAACCTCAAATTCAATCAAGAATTCAAAGTCCCCGCGGTAGAAATGGTGTTGCTTGAAGACGACGCCGATCATTTCCATACCATTTTCTGCTGCGCGCAAATATCAATCATGGAGTTGCCGCAGCTTCGTTGTTAGGTGGGGAAGCTCCTCACGCCTTACGAGCGATCCACCTTTCACATATTTCCATTGTACCTCTGCAACGGGGATGTCTTTAAGGCCAAAGACCATATCTGGATCAAGCCCAGCTTCAATGTAGAATTTCCTTTGCGCTTCCTCTTCTGAAATCTGCTCCTCTAATGTTCCCTTCTCAGATTCCTTACGCAAGATGCGCTCGTAGTCTGATACGGCTGGTCTTTCTGGTTTGTCGATCTTATCCTTCAACGATAAGATACACCTCTTGCCTTTGTGCCATTCGTCCGCATCGGCCGGACCCTCGGTGGAGATGGTTTGTTCGCAAAATGTGCGGTGACCTCGCCTCTTACTATCCGCTTCGGTTTAGTCTTCGGTCATATCATATGGCGCTTGGAGGTGTTTTTTTTCGGATGACCTAGGCCCTGTCTTCTTGAGAGGTGAAGGCCCCCATCACGCCGCTTGACCTAGCCGCACCTTCTTGGGAGCTATTTGCTTAGTAGGGTGGTCTGCCTTGGCGGTGTGTTAGTTGGAGTTTCGTGTGAGAGGACTCGCTCAGAGTTGATACAGAGACCGTGGAGAGGACACGGGCATGTTACCTTTGAAAATTATGAACCGCTTATGCCACACGACGATGCTGTATCGCTTCTCCTAGCTTAGTGGTCCCATCACCTCCTTCAATGTCGAGGTCTAGGTCCTCGTACCCCTGGCATACCTCTTCCACGGAGACCTTGGCGTAGCTCGGGGGTATCTGTTGGCCATGGATGACCTGCCCTGCCTCCATTGGGAGGTCATCCATCAAGGCCGCCGTCATGACCAAAGAACCAATTCCTCGATCTGTCGGACCATCTCATTGTTACGGGCTCCACACCTTTTACAAGCAGGTCATGTTCCCTCTTCTCCCATTTGGGTATCGCCTTGCGGTAACCACCAGGGCCGAGACGATGGTGGTATTGCTTCTTTGCCGCATTTTGCTTATTCTTTTCACTCATACTCTGACCTTGTTGAGAAGTTTTGTACCCTACAAATTCATCCCAATGACCTGCCCTGCCTTGATGGAGAGGTTCCGCGCTTCGAAGTGCAGCTCACAAGGTGTCGGCTGCGTGATGTCGTCCACGGGATAGCGGGCCAAGTCTTCTTCGGGTAGCCCACCGGAAGCACAGCTGCTCCGCCGCATGGAGGGGCTAATGACGTTGGGATTACTGGGAGGTTCCTGCTGACCGGCCTCCCGCGCCTGGCTCAAGGCTAGCTGCACCTCTCTTCGAATCGCTTCTTGTATGCTCGCTTTGTGTTGCGCGTAGCTGCTCTTCAAGATCGAGGAGGTGTTGTGCACTGGCCCTTGCTCCTCGACCGACTCTGTAAGTCTCGCCTCCTGCGAAACCAACCTTCCACGGACGACGCCAACGCCGTGTACGTCCGTGGTGCTCGTGGTTCAGAGGGCCCTTGTTAGCTCATCGTTCTCCCTATTTGGCACGAAGATGCCTTGGGCCGACTCTTCGTGCGCCTCTTGAAGCCTTCTTGCAACATCTCTGATCCTTTCACCAAAAACTGGCCTACCGTCGTCGTCAAGGCCGCCGTCATGACCAAAGAACCAATTCCTCGATCCGTCGGACCATCTCATTGTTACGGGCTCCACACCTTTTACAAGCGTGTCATGTTCCTCTTCTCCCATTTGGGTATCGCCTTGCGGTAACCACCGGGCGAGACGATGGTGGTATTGCTTCTTTGCCGCATTTTGCTTATTCTTTTCACTCATACTCGACCTTGTTGAGAAATTTTGTACCCTACAAATTCATCCCAATGATCTTGCAGCTTAGGGTATTTATTGAAGTCAGGGAGTACATTATTCTTAACGTACTCGTTGTTTAACTTCTTCTTGAACGTCTGGAATGCCATTGCCATCTTCTTCAATGTGTAACTCTTCACCTTCTGTTCGGTCCCTTCGGGGAAGGTGAAAACTTGTTTCATATCGGTCCATAAGGTGTTCTTGAGGTCTGCAGGTACGTCGTCCCATTTGACAATGCTAATGGGCACATGGTCCCTAACAATCGTTCCGAAAGTCGATCTAAATGGCCCAATCACCGATGCTGGCTTCAGAGGCTCGCCTTCCTCGCTGACTTCGGTGATTATGTGCCTTGACTTCGGCCTCTTACTTTGACCTCGCTGACGTGACTGAATACTAGTTTGACCAGACCGGGTGGCTTCTACGGCCTCGGTGGCTTGTACGGCCTCACCGGCTTCCTCATCGGCCTCGGTGGCTTCTACGGCCTCACCGGCTGCCGCAGTTCAACTCACATCCGGATCAGTCCCAAACATCTCCATCAAAATTCTTCATCACCAATCCCTCCGCCGCCATTGTAACAAATAAAGGCAATCGAAAATACAAGTGCATCCTCATATAAGGCATCGATAAATTGCTTGCAAGTTTTAACTAACTTGTGAAGCTAAATCGGATAGTGAAGCTAACGACCCTACAAACATTATATAAGCGAGAGATGCTTAATGATCATTTTGAGGAAATCAAATAAGCAATCGCAATGCTTTAGGTCACAGAACAAACAATTCAACAATGCTGCAGGCGAATAGAGGCTAGAGCAATGATGTATGTGAAATAGGTCAGGAATTAACAGGCGACACGGATGACCTCTCGTCGGAGGGAGTTGTAACGGCGGTGACGCTGGAGAGGGTTGTCGTGGGCGGCGGCGATTTCACGGGGCGTCGTCGGACGATGTAGGCGGCGGCGACACGGACGGTGGTGTCGGAGAGGTTGTAGGGGGCGGCGACTGTGGCGGCGGCGTCGTCGGAGGGGGTTGTCGGCGTGGGCGACACGAGCGGCGGCGACGTCGGAGGGGGTTGTCGGCGGGGCGACACGAGCGGCGGCGACGCCGGTGGGTCGTGGTGGCGGCGACACACGGCGCCGGCGACGCCACGGCGCGTCGTCCGAGGGTTTGTAGGCGGTGGCGGCAGGGCGGTGGCGTCGGAGGGTTTCTAGGCGGCGAATCCGGTGGCGGCGGTGTCGACCTAGGGTTAATTTGGCGTGGTTTAGGTGAGTGTTTTGAAGAATTGGGGAAACGGACATATAGGGCATCAATCCTGCTGATTCTAAAAACCGGTATTAACTCCACTATCAATCCCGGTTGGAATATTAAACCGGGAGCAATGTAGGCCTTCAGTCCCGGTTGGATTACTAAACCGGGATTAATGATCCTTTTTTCCCAAAAAAAAATTTGTGTTGCAGGGGGCAGAAGCGGGGCTCGAACCGCGGCGGCACAGTGAGCCCGCGCTTTCGCCTCGCGCTGCTAACCAGTTGGACGCTATACGCGTCTTTGCAAAGTGGAGCGCATTGTTTAAATGGATTGAAAATATGTATTATGAGAATTTCCAGCAAATGAGGTTTCTTTTAATATTGTAAGTATTGTTCGTAAATAGTTTATTATCACTCTGTCATACGAAATATTATGAAATATTCATTGTAATGTTTAAATTCTCGTCATTACTAGAAATTACATTAAAGAGTATAAAATTCCAGTTAATTCCGCTTAGTAGAATAAATATCAAGAAATTCCATTAAAATTCTCACAGATACATTTTGGACTTAAAAAGAAGATTCGCATGAAATTAAGAAAAACTAAAACTACTACATAATGTCTAATCGGCGCCGCCGCCATCATCGCTATCCTCCTCCTCCTCCTCCTCCTCGTCATTGCCACCCTCGTCCCTCATTGTCGTGGTCTCGACGACGAGCCATTGCCGTCGGCTTGCTGCCACCGCCGAGTTCGGGTTGAGTCGTCGGCCCCTCGGATCGTCGGAGAGATCGTCAGACATGTCGCCGCGGACCACCATGGCGCCTCATCCTCTTCCGAATCGGTACTTATGAGAGATGCCACCGTGGGAGTGGCAAAACTCAGAGAGCCTCCACCGCTTCGGTGGTGGCGACGCAGGCGGCGATGAATCAGAGCTAGAAGACATGGCGGCGGAGGTATAAGCGAGGGAAACTAAGCTCTGTGTGTGTGATGTTGATTCCGCCCAAATTTATAAGGGCTCGATCGATCTTTCCATTTTCCTCGTGTGTTGGAAAATGTAGTCAAGACTGTGGCTCGCCTCCCGATTAATTACATCGGGAGGCGAACAGAGCGACGCTTAGCGAACCGGAGGAAGGGATAGAATCGACGCGTGGGGCATGAAGCCTTTTCATCCCGGTTTAAAACACCCACCGAGACCGATAGAGACAATCGACCAGGCCTGCATAACCGATGGTCACAAATTACGTAATCATAAGACGCCTATCGGTCCGGTTGGTGGTTTAAACCGGGCGTGAGCGATCAATCCCGTTAAAAATAAAAGCCGGATTAACGTTTTACCGACGCGTGGGCCCAAGTTTTCTGCATGCGTTGGTGTGCCTTCATTCCCGGTTTGTGGTTTAAACCGGGAGTAATGGTCCCATTTTTCCAAAAAAATGTGTTTGTAGGGGCCAGAAGCGGGGCTCGAACCGCGGCGGCACAGTGAGCCCGCGCTTTTGCCTCGCTACTAACTAACGCTTGGACGCTATACGCTTGTCGGTATAAGTGGGCGCATTGTTTAAATGGATTGAAAATATCTAGAAAATGAGGTTTCTTGTAATATTGTAAAGATTGTTCAAATAGTTTATTATCATTATAACATACGAAATATTATGAAATATTCACTGTAATATCTAAATTCGTCGTCACTAGAAATTACATTAACTAGTATAAAATTCCAGTTAATTCCGCTTAATAGAATAAATATCAAGAATACGCTTTTGCTGCTACTAACCAATGGACGCAAAACGCTTGTCGAAAATGAGGTGTCTTCGAAAAATAATTTAGTACATATATGATTATCGAAAAATAATGATAAATAGTACATATATGCAACTACTTTGTTTTTACAAGTGATCCTTCGTTGTGGTCATGGCGTGCGTAAGGGCATCGTCATCACCATTGAGGATAGTAATGTCTACATCCACCGAGAAAGGCGGCACTCGTTGAACTGATTATACTCTTCTTCATCCGCTACGCCTCAACTCCGACAATCCTTCTTTACTAGGAAGAACAACATGGTGTCTTGGCTTATCAAGATACAAGTATTATCCTTCTGCCTTTTGGTACTCCGTCCCTTTTGCATTTTCGGTTTGCTATCCATGTCAATCACATAGAAAATATGTGTGACATCATTGGCTAGCACGAACGGTTCGTCCCTGTAGGCCACTTGCTTAAGGTCCACGGTTGTCATCTCAGACTCGCAATCTGACACACCGCCGTTTGACCCATTGGCATCGAAATAGAGGGACTTTCAAAGGTCCGTACTCGAGCTCCCAGATTTCCTCTATAAAACCATAATAGGTGTCCATGTTTCCATTTCGTGCTCTTGCTATCCTGAGATGCAGTGTAAAATGTGTATCCATTTATCTCATACCCTTGCCATGATACGATTGTCATTGATGGTCCCCGAGCTAAGAGTTGCAATTGTTCGTGGACACCCTCCTTGCCCAACAGCTGCTTTTGTAGCCAACCGCCAAAACTCTCTACTTGCTTGTTTGCGATCCACTTTTCTGACCTCCCTAGGTATTCGTCTCGTAGAATCTTCTCGTGGTCATCGACATATGGAGCCACTAAAGCTGCTTGCTTCAATACTGTGAAATGTGCTTGTCTAAATGACAGTATATCTTTGCAAAAGGATTCTTTTCTCCCTAGAGTGCTTTTTCCTTGTAGCCTCCCCTCATAGCATGATACAGGCACGCCAATCGGATTCAATTCATTAATGTAGTCAATGCAAAACTCAATCACCTCTTCTGTGCCAACACCCTGGGCAATGCATCCTTCTGGGCGAGACCGGTTACGAACATATTTTTTTAGCACACCCATGTACCTCTCAAAAGGGAACATGCTGTGTAAGAAGACGGGTCCGAGAATTTCTAACTATTTCACCATTGAACCATGAGATGGACCATCATATCAAAGAAGGACGGAGGGAAGATCATCTCAAGGTTGACCAAAGCAGCGACAATATCATCCTCAGAGATTACATAACTTATCCGGATCTATGACCTTTTGTGATATGGCGTTGAAGAACGAGCACACCTTCACGATTGTCCTCGTACCTTGTCCGCGTAACATCTCTCAACATCACTGGCAACAACTGGGTCATCAACACGTAACAATCATGCGATTTCACGTTTACGATTTTATTCTCTTTTGTGTTTATAAGTCTTCTTATGTTCGACGAGTATCCGAAAGGGACCTTAACATTGTTTAACAACTTAATCATGTTCTTTTTCTCTTCTTTGCTTGGAGTGTAGCTCGCAGGATGGAGGTAATGTCCTTTGTCTCTTTCTTGCGGATGTAATTCCTGCCTGAGTCCTAATAGTTGTAAGTCCTTCCGTGGCTGAATAGTATCTTTTGATTTGCCGTACATATCTAGGAATCCTAGTAAGTTCACGCAGACATTCTTCGTTATATGCATAAAGTCTAATGAGTGGCGAACCTCTAAGTCTTTCCAGTAAGGCAAATTCCAAAAAATTGATTGCTTCTTCCAACTAGCCTTCTTCTTAGCTTCTTCAGGAGGGAGTAATGGGACAGGTTTGCTACCATGACCCTTTCCAAATACGATTTTCAGATCCTTCACCATGGAAAATAAATCGCCTAATCGTGATGCTTAGGCTTCTTGCGGTTCTCTTCGTCCCATCAAAATTAACTAAGTTACTCCGTAACGGGTGCTTCAGTTTAGGAACCTCGATGACCCATGTATACAACCTTCCGAGAGTTTGTCGTACTTGTCTTCCATATCGCCCAAGCACTCGATGCGCTTTATATCCCTTGATAGATAGGCCCGACAGTTACCAAGTGCTGGCTACCATTGATGGTCACGAATAGTAATGCACGAGGGTGAAGTACTCTCTTTGTATTCATCCCATACACGCACACCATCGCTCCACAATGTTAGCAGATCTTCGATCAACGGTTTTAGGTACACATCGATGTCGCTCCTCGTTTGCTTGGGGCCTTGGATGAGTAATGGCATCATAATATACTTCCGCTTCGACACAACCAAGGAGGAAGATTGTAGATACATAGAGTCACCGCCGTCTTCGTGATTGGTGCTCAACTCGCCGTGGGGTTCATCCCATCTGACTCAACGCAAACCGTATGTTCCTCGCGACGCTTGAAAACTCCGGTATTTCCTATCAAGTTTTTGCCATCGCGACCCATCTGCGGGATGTTTTAGCTTTCCATCAACGCTACGAGCATCGCTGTGCTAACGCATCATCTTCGCATGCTCTTTGTTCGCAAAAGACGCTTCAACCGAGGAATTATAGGAAAGTACCACACCACCTTAGCGGGGTTCTCTTCACCTTACGTGCCCCTCTACCTCACCTGCGTCCATCACGCTTGGTCTTATACCGCGATGTTTTGCACACCGGACAAGCTTCCAAATTCTCGGACTCATTGCGATAGAGGATGCAATCGTTACGGCATGCATGTATCTTCTGACCTCCAAGCCCAAAGGACGAGAGCTTGCTTGGCTTCAGACGTAGTTTCGTGCAATGTGTTACCCTCTGAAGCAACTTCTTCATGAGGCCTAACAACTCGTTGAATCCCTTATCGACAATCCATTTGCCGCCTTCCATTGCATTAGTTCTAGTGTGGTACGCAACTTTACGTGCCTCTGTCCGCAGCTTGGATACAACAAGTTTCATAGTCCTCCCAAAGGCGCCAAACTTTTCATAATGCCTTTTATCAACGTATTCTCCTCTCCATCAAGCAACATCTGGTCTATATCATCGCCGCCAAACTCCCCTGCATATGTTCAAATAAGCGTGTTGGCTGCGTTCGAGATATTATCGTCCACCGTTCTTCTTCACCCCGTAATCTCTACTTCGCCATGCTTGGTCCAACAGTATAATTTTCCATAAAACCTCTTGAGATCAAATGAAAATGAATTTGCTCACAGTTTGCCCACTCCTTTTGATTCTTGCAATCAATACATGGGCAACATATATAGTCTAAGGTAATATTGGTTTCAACATGACGAATAAAAGTTTCTAAACCCTCCACGAACTGCGAGGAACATCGGTCCATGTACATCCATCGCCGATCGATCTGCATTATACATATTCATAGCATTGAGTGTAACGATACCTTGTGATCAAATACACATATTGATATCATACAAACTAACATCTTGCAAGGCTAAATACTCCTAGGTGAATCAGCAAAGATCATCCATCATTGATACTATTAGGAATTTGGTGTAGATATGTGGAATTAAAAATAATAATATTTTTTAACATCCATCATTCATGAAATACCCTTCCCAATCCTTGTCCCCTCCATTAATCAATGCTAGTACACATGCAAACATGATTTAACAATACACATACAAACATAATCCGATACTTCACATACAAGCATCCAATGATAGTACACATTAAAATGCATCAATAAACATACAAAGTCTGCAACACGTACAATTATAATAATTGTTCAGACAACAACAATTCTTAAATGCATAAAAATTAAATTAAAAAGTACAACATAGAATGTGATCTCGATGTCTCAATCACACTCTATGGGAACGTGACTTCCCCTTGCCCTTGCCCTCGCTGCCCTCGCCCTCGCCCTCGCCATCGCCCTCGCCCTCGCCCTCGCCCTCGCCCTCGCCCTTGCCCCTTGCCCTTGCCCTTGCCGCCCTTGCCCTTGCCCTTGCCCTTGCCCTTGCCCTCATTACCACCATTCCCGTCGCCATCGCTCTCGCCCTCGCCCTCGCCTTCCTCATCACCACCGCCACCGCCATCGTCGCGACGTGGCACATCATTGGTCGCCACGTATTTTTTGTCTTTTGAGCTTTTTCTGTGGGTATTCCTTCCCCCACAACAAGCAATGGTGGAGGGGCAAAAACACTTTAGAAAACAGCACATTTTGGACCTAGTTGGAGGGAGCGTGGTTTCGATGTTAGTGGCGTTGTCACCGGTCCAACAAGACATCCTAAATCTGGGCGGAAATTTAATGGAAAAACACGCATAAAGGTCGGCATTTGTAGTTGCGCCGTAGCGATGGCGGCGGTGGCTCGGCGGCGGCGATGGCGATGGTGGCGGTGGGATCGAAACGAGGACGCGATGCGGTGGATAAATGTACCTCAGCGGCGTGGCGGAGAGGCGCCGACGAATGGGCGAAGCGGCTATGACGACGAGAGCGGCGAGGTTGGGTGCAGTGGTGACGACGCTGCAGCGCGGCGACACGAGCGTTGTTCGATGATGATCCGATCCCTTTCACCGCTTCCCAGTAGGGCGAAGAGAGGCTCCCCACTCCTCCTTGCTCTCGCCTCGGCAGCTCCTTGCTCCTCAGCTCCGGTCTCCGCTCCTTCCTCACAAGCGCGTGCGAGCTCCCTCAGCAAGTGCGGCGATAAGAAGACAACGCAGTGACTTTTTGTTACCGGAGGAGAAATGGCTCCAATTATCGGAGCCCAGTATTAGTCCCGGTTTGTCACACCAACCGGGACTAATAGCCAAATATCAGTCCTGGGTTGTAACACCAACCGGGCCTTTTGTGACAGGAGAAATGGCGCTAATTATCCGAGCCCAGTGTTAGTCCCGGTTGGTATCACCAACCGGGACTAGTACTCCACACCTGCCAACCCACGCGCTAATCAACCTATTGGTCCCGGTTGGTGGAACCAACCGGGCCTGAAAACCGTCCTTTTGTCTCGTTACCATTGAACCAGGACTAAAGTTAACCTCAGTCCCGGTTTGATGGTAACCTGGACTGATGTGCCGGGATGGAAGGGCCATTCCGTAGTAGTGATCATAAAGCCTTTCTACATTATACAAAATTCCTTTTGGGGAAATCGTCAGAGTATAGGTAAGAAATCATTTCTTTCCAGGTAAATGTCTTTTGTTTCCTAAGATTAGCAACCCGTTTTGTATTTTAAAAGGGACGAGAAAGTATGGTTAAAGTTACCATACGAACAGTCACTAGGCATGCTCATAACCGAGAGCGTGGCTATCATGATATATAGTTTATATAATACAGCGCAGAGTGTGTACACTTTATCCTCGATTGCTAGTATGTGCTTGTCAGAGTTTCAGGGATACAAGCCAAAGATGCACAGCACAAAGCCAGTTATTTTGAGAAATCTACTGGAAACTACGTATCATTAAAAATAGAGCACGCGTGACCAACCCTGGTCATCCCGCTGTCAAGAATTTATCACGTCGAGATGACTACCCGAATGACCAAATACTGGAACTACAAGGATCGGCCCGAGTTCCCATTCGTCGGTGTCTCGATTTCAAATCGGAATGGTTTCCGGTAGCTTTCCAGGCTTACATACCTAAGATTGTCCCCATAAACAAGTTTCGAGATCGTACTGTATTAGCCCGGTTCATAGATTCACAGGAAAACAATCGTTAGATTAATTAAGGTGTCAGACTCCGTTTTACCAGGGTAACCCCGTGCCCTAACGGTATTCATTCTTCCTTCTCAGTCAAATATGTGTTTACAACACCAAATTCTTTGTTCTAATCAGAAAACAACATTTTCTCATTTTTGCATCTTTAATAACATCCAAAACTCTGCTTAGAGTTTCATCAATATCCACATGAAATAATGCGACTTAGCGAAGTGGCCATTATTTCATGTAATCATCTTGTTGCTGTTATCAAGATTCGCCTTTTACCATTAAACATGATTCGATAAATATTATACCCATTTACCATTCAAATCTCTAGGGTTGAAAAATAATAATATCAGGGGAAAATCTTTTTCTTTCTCAGGTTATAACCATCTTCCCAAGTTATTGTTTAGTCACAGTAATCAAGCATCGTAATTTTCAAGCATTTGACAACCGTTTCACAAACAAGCATAAAATATGGAATATGCATCAAAGGGACTTTCCTTCAAACACAGTGTCGGAAAGTCCGCCGAGATCACAATACAGTCCAGGGACACCGGCGTCTATACGTGAAAATACACAAACAAATTATTTTTGCATTCAAATGAAATTTTCAAAGTGTGAGAGTAATTTATTTGAGAAGATTGGTTTTTTCTGAATTTTTAGAAATTTATTTGACATTTTTCTGTGGAGAAATGAATTTAATCTGATTTTTAGAGGATTCAATGGAATGTAGAAGGTTTTAATAGGTTTTTCGGCCAAAGCACCGAGATGGGCTCGATGTGGCCCATCTGGCCTGCTGTGGTCCAGCGCGTCTGGCAGCTCTCTCGCGGGCTCGCTGGGTCCGACAGGAGGGTCCCACCTGTCAATGTTCGAGGGCAGAGCCTGTGGCGGCTCCGATGACGGCGCCAGCGAGACGGAGCTTCTCCGGCAAGGGCGAGTGGTACGGGAGCATGGTACGTTTACGCGAATTTACTAGGGAGGGAAAGAGAGGTGGATTACCATGTGGAATCGAGCCCGCGGCGGTGGCGGCTTGGCCGGAGGCGGCAACGGCGACGTTGTGTGTTCCGCACTACAAGAAGATTAGCCTATAGCAACACACCCTTTGCATCATATGTGGGTTGTGTTGCTGGAAAACACACGATGACTATTTACTCCAACACACACCTGCATCACATAAAAGTTGTGTTGCAGGGAGACTATACAACATCTCATGTTATGTGTTGCTGACGCTTATGTGTAAAAACACAGTCTTAAACATAAGCCAACAGCACTTAATGTATATGTTGCTAATACGACAATACTAATATATATGAACAAACATTGACCAAGACAAACTTTAGTGATTAAAATTTGCATAGGGAAGAGGCTGATAAGGCCAAAAATCAACACATGTACGTTATTTCCAATTATCCAAGCAAACAATTTTGGAAAAAATCAAATATTTTTAATCAAAAAATCAAGTATTTTTAGGATAACTCATCAGGTAAAAAAAATTTATGGTTACCATTTTTTTAAAATAGTTGAGAAAAATCGACGGAAGACGATGATTGCCCGCAGAAAATCGAGAAATCGAGAGGAAACGAGATTGAAATATCGTTCGTGATATTTTGCAATTTAAATTTGAAAATTGAAAAAAATGGAATAAAAATTGAGATCGAATACGTATCTCTTATTACTCTCCCCCATATACTTAATCCATTTCTTTAATGGGCGGAAAATAATTTGCTTCCAACTAGGTGTTTAAAGTAGGATTGCACTTTTATGTTGTTACTTAGATTTTTTTGTAAAATTAATATTAAGATTTTTTTGTAAAATTAATACGAAGATTTTTTATTGCATAATCTTTACATGTTGATTACTTGACTTGAAAAAATATAATTGTTGGCGAGCGGCGACTCCCAGCTACAAAGAAGTGTTTCTAGATTCTGCTAAAAAAAGTGTTTCCTGATAATGTATTTTTCCCTCTGTCGTTGTTGTAACATAAGGTAGGGATACCCCATCTTTTAGGTTGCCCGGAGCAATGGGCTAGGATCGAGTAGGCCACATGTATAGAAAGGTCCGTGGCCCATCATGTAAGTGACAAATCCCTCAAATCCCTATCTCTATCTCTTCTCTATTACTTTAAAGCATCTAATGGTCGTGGTGGTGGTACTGCCAACTTAGAATCCAGACCATCCATCTCGCCTTGCGCCATCTGCTCCATCCGATCTGTACTGCAGATCCACCGATCGCCCCTGGCCTAGGGATCCCAACTGTTGGCCAGACCGATGATCCCTTCTGCCCTGTGAATACCCGCCGCGCGACGCCGCCCACCGCCGCCCTCCCCCTCTCCCTCGCCCGCTTCCTCAACCCGCCACCGAGCCTCCGCACCGCTGCCGGCTCCAATGCAGCCACCGCCACCGCCGCTCCCGCCGGATCTCCGCCCTCACCGCCGTGCCTCCGTCCCCTCCCACCGGCTCCCCGTTCCCCTACAGCGCCGCCCTTCTGTGCCGCCGCTGCCGTCGACGGCTAGCTTCGCCGCTGCCACGCAGCCGTCGCGACCGCTGCTCCCGCCGGATCTCCACCCTCGCCGTCGAGCCTCCGTCTCCCCCACCGGCTGCCCGTTTTCCTGCCAGCGCCGCCACCACTGCCGCCCTTCTTTGTCGCCGCTGTCGTCGCAGGCTCTCTTCGCCGCTGCCTCTTCTCCAACCGATGCAACCACGTCAGCTAATTCATTCTTTCGATTCCGTGCGATTGTGGGATTGCGCTCTGACCTGATTTTGCAATGTCCTCACCTATCAGAAAATATAAAAACTAAGAAAGTTTGTCATCGCCTTGCTGCATATTCAGAAATAGGTCTGCCGGTTTTGGCTGTCATGGATACATGCCTCTACTCATTCATGCTTCCCGTTTGAGGAGATTGTGGGATTTGGTTTACCCGATTTTACAAAGTGATGGATCACATATTTTGATAAGTATAGGTATGCAGGTTTGCCAGAGCTGTACTCACCTTGATAGGATAGACTGCCATGAGTGAGTATTATCCACTTAATAATGATACATTCACTTAATGATGCCTGTTTTATGTATTGATTTTTACTCTATTTATGGTTTGAATGAATAGGTGGAGTTGTTGGCTGTTGTTTTGTAAAACTGCTTAGTGTATGGGTAAGGTATGTTTTGCTAATCTTATACAGGCATGGCCACTACATGCTTGAGAAGCACTTCCAGATAACACATTTTCGATCTACCAAATACATTATAGAAGTAGTAAGTCTGAAAGTGTATGTTGGATTAGCAGTGTGGTATGTTACCTTTCAGTTGCATTTCTTATTCTAACATGTTTCTTGCTGCTTATAAAGGGCCACAAACTTATAATTCACGGTTTGGGGTATTCTAGACATGTGTTAAGCTTCTTCCTATAGTAAATATAGTAAATATAGGTTTATAATCTGGTACGGGTTTGGTATTCTAGACCTTATAATATGTTAAGCTTCTTTCTATAGTAAATTTATAATCTGACAAGAGTTTCTTATACTTCATGTAGGGAATTTGGTGGCATAAACTGGACAATAATATTTACTAAAGTATTCATAGGGCATACTTATGTTACCACCAAATCTTGATTTTAACTGAACTTGTTCCCTGCCCTACTTTTCACCTTTTCCCATTGGTAAGAAACTTATATATGATTTTAGCTATTTCTTGACAAGGACTCTACATAATATCTGCTTGTCTTTCTTTCGTAGTTTCGACTATAGCCTACGTTACCGGTTTACACAGCTCATCTCCAAGGAAGGCAAAGAAGAAATTGTCGATGATTGGTTCGATCTTATCAAAGTCGAGGATTTGCCATAGGCGGTGGCGAAGACGGCGCACGGCAGTGACAAGGACAATTTATTGACATTTTCAGGTAAGTGTATTTGTGCAATCAAATAGGTGTAGCATTTATGCTATTTTTTTGGAGCCATTTATTAAGAAATATATAATTTATACCTGACTTCTATTTATTGTTAGTGTAAGTTTTTTTGCTTGATGAATTTTAATCTACTTTAGCTTTTGACAATTGCCTGAAGTTAGTGAGCTCACAGTAAATTATGAAATTGTTCTAGAAAATAATCTCTATAAAGTCCAATAGCTAGTAAAGCTTTACTTATAATTAGATAATTTGAATAGTTGTGCTTCCATCATAATTTAATCGCATACTTAAAGATGCATGTTTATCGCATTAAAGTAGATGTCGCTACTAGTCACTACTATTTTTTTTTTTACAAATTCCCCATTTATAACATCGTTGTTGTATTTTGGCAGAGGGAAATATGGTATTGAAGAAATATACGACCATAGCTTGTGTCATGAGATGTGGTGCGCCATGGGCACGGAGACTCGGCTAATTTCATTACATATTTTCCAACGCATTGAAGGGTTGTTAGGTCCCTATGTTCCCATGTTGGGAAGCTTTGTATATGTCGCTATTGATGTGTGTTTTTAGCTTGTAGTTAGCTTTGTATATGTCGATATTGATGTGTGTTTTTAGCTTGTAGTTATAAACTTGTGCAGTTCAGTGTTTGTATGGGCAATATTGTACAATAACTTATTTTAAATGCAATGAAATATTTCTTTTTGGATTATTGTTCATATTTAATTGTATTATATTATCGAATAAAAATTATATTTATATTTAAGTCCCATATATCCAACAAATAAATAGAAAATAATAATTTGCATTGACATTTAGTTGTGTTGCAATAGGTCATATATGTGATGCTGAGAGATGTTCCACATTCTCTGCATACATGTGATGCTAAAGTTGTGTTACTGCTTTGCAACACATATACATATGTACAACATCATATGGTTTGTGCTACAGTGTAGAGCTCAGCAACACCACCTATAACATCACCTAAACTATGTGATGCTAGAAATGACAACAACACATACACGTACATATAACAACACATGGGCATGTTGCTATATGTCAGTCTTGCAGTAGTGCCGGTGGCAATCGGTGCGGAGATTTGGGGTGAAATGAGGGGGGGGGGGGGATCGAAGTGCAGCGGAGCTATTGGTGGTGTCCTAGATCAAGGGGATCGCCGGGGCTGAGCTCGGGTGTGGCCGTCTCCTTCAGTGCCGGCGGGATTGGTGATGGAGACGCTGCGGCCCGGATTTTATAGTCGAGCGGCGAGGCAAAATGTAAACAAGGTAGAGCCATGGTGGTTGGTACAGGGTAGGGAGGCAGCGCTTAGCGGTCACGTCGGCACAGTAAGGCGGCGACGACCACGGCGGCACGGCTTGGTCAAGCCCAGCAGCGGCGCTGCTCTGTGGTGGAAAACTAGGGCGCGAATGTCCACGATGACGGCGGCGTGCGGCGACGAACCTTACTGGCAACTCTTCTTCGGTACGGGTTCACGACGGTGTAGTCTTGGCCGGTGAGAAGAGGAAGGAGAGAGAGCGAGCAGGAGAGAAACAAGAGGGGAGGCGAGAGATAGGGGAAAGAGCGGACAAGTGGGCCCCCAGTGATCAGAGAGAGGGGAGGATGGGAGGTTGACCAGTTTGTCCGTCTGGGCTGTGAGGCGCGGGCGCAGGAGGCTGCGCCGGCGCGCTGCAGGGAGAGAGGGGAATTGGGCCGAGCGAAGGGAGAGAGGGAGATGGGCTGAAGGAGGGGTTTCGGCCCAAACCAATTTAAAATAAATTTATTGCTTTTGTTTTGCCTTCCCTTTCTTTATTTTAACTCAAGAGTTTCTATTTCTTTTAGAAAATTATTGTTTGCCAAAAATTAGTATACCTAGGTGAGAGCTAGAACATATTTTTATTTCTGTATTTTTGCTTGGGCAAAATATATATATTTTCTTGTGCTTCCTTAATTAAAAATTTTGTGAATAATTTAATTAAAGCTTCAATAAAATTTCCCTCATAATTTATTAAACAGTTATAAACACAAAATAATTTATGAAAATTATGTTTTAAAAATTGAGGATGTTACAACTATTTGTCCCTGCGTGCGGTGTGGTGCAGCCGGCAAAGATTAAGAATTTTGAAACTTCAAATATGCGTTCACCTTATATTTTTTTAACAGAGTACGTATTTCTTTAAAATTACATAGATTTTAAAATAAATATGTCTATAACATATAATAAAATTATATTTACATGTAAAGATGGTACGTATTTTCTACACATGTACACAAGTCAGTAGCAGTCTAGAACACAGCCATCTCAAAACGAATCATGTGGCTAAAAAGACGATACCTTTTTAAAAAACAAAGACACATGTTAATAATGAAAACCCACATGTCCAGAATGCGCACGCTTGAGACTTTCATGGATAAGAAGTTACAAAAGTGAACACCGGCCGGCACATATATATAATCGTGTGCAATGCTGATACTTGGGGAACTGCTTAGCATTGAAAAGCTGATTTGCTCGACATGTAGGAATTGTCATAGCTTATTTTGACTGCAGCCGTCCAAGAATAGAAGACATTTTCCTAATAAACTTGTCCATTAAAATAAGGTCTCACTACTATATAAATGATCGTCCATGTCTTTTAATCACTAGCGGATGGGCCAGAAACCGTCAGTGATAGCCCGTCCCACCCAACACCTCACCTGTCACAGAAAAACCGCCAATGATGATAACCGCTAGTGATAACACATTGTCACTGTCGATTTTTTTTAACAGAACTGCTAGTGATACTTTCACTATTGGGTCCATAAATGACCCGTCGGTGATAGGTTAGTCTATCACTCTTGGTTCTATAAAAAACTGCGAATGGTGAGGTCGCTGTTCGTTCGACGTTTTCTTTTGTCTACCTGTGTCTGCTGGTGCTTGTAGCGCTTGGTTGTTTTGGCGGAAGTACATTGTTTCCGTTTTTTCTTCGGAGGAAATGGAAATTGGGGTGATCCCCTTTTGCGAAAAAAAAAGTAACAGTGTTATACACATTTTTATCAAAAACTTATAAAGTTTGTTTTTTTCCGATTAAAAGCTTTATCAAAGTGGACCATTTATGTATAGAGCACAGCATCTCGTGGTAGATGCTAGCTAGCT
The DNA here is from genome assembly GCA_036346415.1 of Raddia guianensis. NCBI lineage: Eukaryota > Viridiplantae > Streptophyta > Magnoliopsida > Poales > Poaceae > Raddia > Raddia guianensis. The sequence goes on from CM070544.1 coordinate 24,217,290, forward strand.
CCCGTGATGAGGACGGCGCCTCAGTTATGGCTTGCCGCCCGGTGCACCTGCTTCGAAGACTGTCCCGTCCGATTCCGATCTCTTGTGTGCTGCCTATATGCACTGCTGCTAGATCGCGTACGGACGCTCCCGACCACGTGTCATGCGGCGCCAAGGCAATTGACAGGCCCAGAAAACGCACTGGTACGTACGTGCCTCTTGACCTAGCCACAGCTTGCGTACGTGCCAACCAGCGGATCAACGGCCGGAGATGGATGCGGCGCCCCAGTGGAGCCGCGGGTTCATACAGTTAAGACCCAATCGTTTTCTCGCCGCGGCCCGCAATGATTGGACAGTGCGCGAGCTGAGCTAGCGACGAGTGCACGGCCACACCAGATTTTAATGGGCTCCCGACGCCAAAAGGTCATGCGCGTCCATATATAGCGCCTGCCCGTCTCGGCACTGACTGTACGTACAGTACTCCATCCATCTCAAAATAACACGCAAATACTCCCACCGTTCTTTTTGGGTTTGACAGCTTTTGACTTTTGGACACCATTCGTCTTATTCAAAAAAATTACATAAATATCATTTATTTTGTTGTAATTTGTTTTATTAATAAAGATACTTTAAACATGACTTATTTTTTTACATGTTTGCACTAAATTTTTGAATAAGACGAATGGTCAAAGGTGTGCTCAAAAGTCAACGACGTCAAACCAAAAAAAACGAAGGTAGTATATTTTAAGATTCAAATTCCTTTAGTTTTTGATAATATTTTTTCTAGCAATATATAAATTTTAAAGCATAAAAATAATATGATTAGATTCGTATTTCAAAGTATTTTTAAGGGCCATATAATTTTGATATTATGAGCCTCTGCTACGCAAATGGCTTTTAGTACCGGTTAGGAACAGGATTTAGTTCCGGTTTTCCCAACCGGAACATTAAATTTGAGACTAAAGGCATGTGGTTTTTAGTACCATATCCCCCAACCAGACTATAGCCACTGAAATATATAAAAAAAATATGGCGAACCCAAGACTCGAACCTGGGATCTCATGCCACTACATGACTCTTCACTCACCCTTCTAATTAACCAACTCACCCAAATACATGTATTGATTAGAGTAGAATATGCATTCCTTCTGAAGTTTGCTGGAACGAGCCTTTAATCTGATCGATGAGCCCATATCAAGATCTGAGTTCAGATATGAACCGGTACCAATAAGTCCGTCGCCAAATTTACACATACTACTTTGGAAAAGGTATCTTTACTGTTTCTTTCAACCGGTACTGAAAGTCTAAAATTGCTTCTATTGCTACGAAACGGTACTGGTGCACTATCAATACTGATTTCAACCTGACCAGTACTGATGTGCCGGTAAATTAGGCCATTTCTCTAGTAGTTAACGGTACACTATAAGAAAAATTAAGCATCAATATATTGTATTGAAAATCGTGCCAAGTCCAACTACGTCCTACTCCCTCCATTTCGTATTTTTCAGCGTGGTTTTTCTTCGCTAAGACCAACACATAATTAAATATCGTCATTAATAGTCCACGCGACTCCTCGTTAAGAGCATCCCCAATGGTGTCATTTCAGCTAGCTATAAGGATTTCAACTCAGCTTTTTGCTTATGTGGAGGAGAGAACGAGGATGTACTACCAACTAACTTATAACTAGTCTATAGCTAATTTCAATGCACTTGCTGTCTATTGCATGTGAACCCATATTCAATCTTATAAACAATGTATAGCTAGTCCATTAAAGAGTCTGGCTATATACTATCTATATATGAAATGGCACTTGTTTGTATCTAGCAATTATCTACACCATTAGAGATACACCGTTAGAGATGCTCTAATACTGCATGCAGCATTGCAGGGAGCGCGCCCGCATGTGGGGCCATGCTGATCTATCTATCATAAAGATTTACCGACAAACTTGGAGATGATGAGGAGGAGGAGGGTCGGAGATGTGGGAAAATTCTGGTGAGGGCTGTAGTTACGAGCTAGTTAAGGTGAGGGCAGCAGAAGGCTATGGATGGCGAGAGAAGTTGCTAGGCCAGCCCACAAGTCACGAGTTGGGGAGATGAATGTCTGTGGTGGTTGGGCATGGGGCCTATAGGCTAGGTTTTGCGTTGGACTGGATATATGGATTGTTTGAGCTCAGTGCATTACCCACCACAAGATGTAGATCCTACGATGTAACTATTAACAATAGATTGTGGCTCATAACATTAATTATACCGACCGATAAACCAGCAACATGACTTTTGTCGACTCACAGTTAGTGCATATAAATCTATATAATTACTACAGATAACTTGACCCTGTGACCCCAAATGTACTATTAGCGATTGATAGTTTGGCATAACATGTTTGACAAATTTGCGACATGGTGTAGTGCATCAATCTTTGTGGGTTGGGAGGGAGAGGGGTCCTAGGATCCTCTAAGACATGGTAAAAATGTTGTATGAGTTGCTATGACTCCAACGAGCTCTATCATGAATGGGGAGTAAGAATGAGAGGTTCGAGGAAGAAGAATTAAGAAGGGGATAGTTTGGTCTTTTAAAAAATTGTAATGTACTGTTAGCAACTTTTGCAACTTTATATTGTCAATTTTACAAATCTGACTTTGTATGGGTATATTTGTTTCCCCTTTGCAGTGGTATATATCAATTATCTTTCTATAAACATGCCAGTCATGTCAAAATGATCACATATAAACTCTTCATTGTATCATTACTAGGCTTTCTTATTCTTTTATTTACTTTTCTCAATATATCCTCCCTAATAGAGACAACATATTGCAATATTATTCCTAGTGCTTTATTAATATTTTTCTGATTTTTTGGCCTTGTTTCGAGCGTAGAAACTATATGCATGTGCGCTATCTCTTCGTTGATTGCTCTTAACCTTAACAAAAATGGTTGACATTATTGCACGTGGAGTGCCCTTACCAAAAAAAAAAAAAGGTACGAAATATGCGCGCAGCTTACATTCTTGCAGTTTCCTGTAGCTCATTAAAAGCCATAATCTGACTAACATAATAAAATTTAACTTTAGGGGTTAATAATAACCATTATACGTGTTTGATCTCACTACACCAAATTGAAAAGAAACATTTGGATCGGTTCAAAATAGGTCATCGGTGCCTCAGAAATGACATAAGTCATCCATGTTGGTTTTGAAACCGGCATAAAGTTTGAGGACATCTATATCAGTTTTTGGGACAAACCGACATAGATAATCGGTCGTTTGGAAACTAGATTATCATGAAATCAAACCTATGCGCATTCTAGGAATCGAACTTGAGACATATGGACCTCGCCCTTCAAACCATCCCACCCATATCCTTTCATGATTTGTATACCTTTGATCCTTTTTTCAGATATTTAAACGACCTTTCCAACGTGTAGATGACATTAAATAGAATAATTTTCACCTAGAAAGTTGTTTATTTCATCAAAGCCTTGTAATTAAATTTAGTTCCTATTCGACTTCATTTGAATCCTTTTAATGATTCGTCAGGCATCTATATTTCTTTATAGGAAAAAGATGTCAATGACAAAGTAGCAGATCTCCTCGAGGCCTATAATTTACATACAAAGTTTATTTTCATCCTTGCTTGAATAAAAAAGATGAAATTCAAAAGATCTAAATTTTTTTAAAATACAATCTGCTCAGATGTGGTTATCCTGACGTGCTCTTTACGAACCGGTACAGATAATCTTATTTATGTTGTTTTATAATGAATCGGAATAAATGAACCGATACATATAGGGATTTTTTTTGTATAGTCTTGTGATTTGCACAATCTTGTTGGTTTGATCGTTGAAATTAATGGAACCGATCAACAAGCTACTTTATGGCCACATGTTTAGTAGTTTAGCCGTGTACGTAGTTGATCCTATTGTTCATATAAACTCAGTATTGCTATATATATAGTATGTATTTTCACACATATCGATTTTACACATTGAACAATTAATTACTCTCGGGTCACAAAAAGAAGTCGCGGTTGATTTTTGTACACAACTTTGACTATTCGTCTTATTCAAAAACTTTTATGTACATATCATTTATTTTGTTTTGTTTTAGTTTATTGTTAAATATATTTTATGTATGACTTATATTTTTATATATTTATAAAAAATTTGAATAAGACGAATGGTCAAAGTTATGTGTAAAAGTCAACAGCGACTTCTTTTTGTTACCGGAGGGAGCAAGTTGTTTCTTGGCAAACATGAAATCCAATGTACATGTGACGTGCGTGCTTATACATAACAGATAGCGCTTATATACATCTTGGGACATTAACTGTTGTACGGATTAATTGCCAATTAATTGTTTCAAAACGTACAAGTCCAGTACGACATGTATCGGTAGGTATTAATTGTTGTGATCTCTGCGTGTAAACCCTTGGATTGGGTCTAGCATTTCGGCCGGTAAGTACTGCATGCCTTAACACGCGTGGACGGCGTGGGGTACGGTTAAGCGAGGGAGGCGAGTTGAAACCATGGCGACCACCGGCCAGGGCATGCTCCGGGACCAATTAACTGGCTATGCTTGATTAGGTGGTCGCACAGTCAGCATCGATCGATCGTGATCGTAAACTAGGTATCAATTCATTTGGTCTCTGTGGTCGTCTTGCTTACGGCGGGAACCGCCCAGTTGAAAACGACGGGCACTGCATTAATTATTGCGGCCTCCCTTCTGGGTAGCAAGAGTAAGCAAGAGTAATTTGATTTTGTTCGGAGGCAAAACTAGCTATCGTGTAATCACACGAACTTGTCATACGACGAGTTTTTTTTTTGTTTGTAGAAAACAAAACTGTACTATAAAATAATATAAGGCGAGCGCCAGCGTCCGGACGAGGCCCGCCAGACCAAGCGCGAGCGTTGGATGCCCGGCTACCGCGCCAATCCGACGGACGCGCCCGCGCTCCCCGCATATGTGGCTTTCCCAGGAGGCAGGGACTAGTTAGTCGATCAATTCCGATTAAACTTCCGATTTTTGCACAAAATTCAAACAGTGTTCAAAATGCGTGAAATAAATTTCATAATTCTTCTAAAATTGAGAGCAACCCATTTTAAATACTTTTTGAATTTTTGAATTTTTTTACTTTTTCAATTTTTTGATGTGAACTAGGAGGACGTACTTATGAAACTTACATCTATACTAGCGAAACTTGGCCGTGTGTTGATAAAACTTGACCGTGTGCTGATGAAATGTGATGAAACTTGGATGAAATTTCGATGTAACCTGATTAAACTTGGGTGAAACCTGTTGAAACTTGACGAAACTTGAACTGACCTGATGAAACTTGGTGAAACTTGAAAAAACTTGGATGAAACCTGATGAAACTTGACAGTTCGGTAAAGTTTTACGAGTATGAAACCCAAGTTTTACTAGGCAAAACCCAAGTTTCAGTAGGCGAACCCCAAGTTTCACCAGATAAGTTTGAAGGATTATGTGGCAACATATATCTTGTTTTGTTCGAAAAAATACGAGGAACACGTTGGTGCAAACAGTTTGTGGATTGGAGCATCCAGTCAAAATTTATGGTCGCCGAAAGAAAAAAATGGCCGTGGGACCCACGGCATGCAGCACAGTGCCGCACCACACTGCTGCGTTCCCAGCATGCATCAAGCGTTCAAAGCATAAGCGTTATTTGCATGCACGTGCTGCATACGCTGCGTTTGCACGAGGCGCTGCATGCGCGAGCGAGTCCGGTGCGCCGGACTACCAGACTACAGTGTTTTCCATAATATAAAGCCCCTTGAATATACTTCAAAAAATTAAAAATAATTTTTTGAATAAAAATCAAGTCTATTTTTTAAGAGCTGCAACACCGAGTTTTTAAAATTCACGATTTTAACCTCTCAAAGATGCAAAATTAGTATGGTTGAATTAAGGTATGATCCTCAAAGTTAAAGAAATTAGTATGGTTCTATAAAACTAGTGCTTGAATTGAGGTATGATTCGGTTATTTTTTGTGAACCACGTTTCTTGAAATCTACTATGGGGCCATTAGGGTATGCTAGCGGTAGAAAGGAGCCGATCGAGTGGAGTCAAGGTCGGCTAAGTAGAACCGGTAAGCTAAAATTTTTGCTCAAATAGGCTCAGCTCAGGAGGATCTCGTGGGATGGCTGTATCACTATATGTATGTTGCCTATATATCGCTATATCACTATATGCAAAAGCTTCATTTATTAATTAAGTGAGATACATTTTAAGATCAGTAGATAACTTGTCAGTCCATTAACAAAATAACATAGAGAGATTCATCTCCATGACATTATATTAATTTGTATATATCGCAATTTGTTGATTGTGACTAGCTATCATGTGCCTAATTGAGTTGAATCGAATCGAATCAACGAGAGGCAAGAGAGAAAGGCATTAGACTAGCGGGTGGGCAGAGTCATAGCACAAAACGACCAGAGGGCGGGCGGCATCTAGCAGGTAGTAGTCAGGAAGGGTGGAGCCATTTTGGTAGTAACCGACAAGCAGAGGAATATATATAGAGGGAGGGGGAGGAGCTAAGGCACAGGTCACTCGAGACTGAGACTTGGAATTTGGGTAATTGATCATACCGATGAGTGGGTCATCGGCCCTTCGCTCTTCCACTGCTGGGCCTAGGATGTGCCCGTCGATTGAGTCGGTTATGCTCTGTTGATGTCGAAAAGGGTCGGTATTTGCGCTAACACGACGGGCCTAGGATGAAAATCCTGACAACACCAACAATCAGATTCACGGGCATGCCAGCTAATTTGTTCCCATAATCGACAAGGTGTTGAGAAACCACCGACCAAGCTGTAGATAGAAAGGCCAATGGTGTAGAGTAGATGATCTAGAATGTAAGCAACAAGCTACATAATCAACAAACCAAGATAAACAAACTATCAGTTTAACAAGACGTCAATCCAATAGAACGAGAGGTGGGATCTGACTCCCTAGGTAGTTGGCGACGTGCAACAACACCACTGGGTAATATCCCGATGCCGATGGCGAGATGATCGAAGTTGACCGAGATAGTTTTCACCGACGAGGTAAATACAAGTGGAAGATTGGACCAAACCGAGGAAATTCTTACTGGCAGGGGTGAAACAAATACAAACAGATGGATCAGATTCAAAGCTACAATCTAAGATATGAAGAAAGTAAAGGTAGAAATAAAAGTAGATAGATTGATCGGTCGAGAACCCTTTACACTCCACATGACCCTCATATTTATACTAGTTTAATACCAAAGCAGACTTACCACGAATACATGTTGGACACAAACTTTGACGCTTGACTTCCTAATTTGTCCATAATAAACCAATTTAGACTCTAAATTGCCTAACATATAAACTAGGAAAAACTTGCTAAATAAGTAAAGTATATGTAAATCTAGATACAATTCTAATTCTTTTTCAATTTCGACTTGCCGCAAAGTCCATCGTCTCCTTCAACCATGAGGTTGGGAGTCCATGCATGGAGAGCTATGGTGAGCAAGAAGAGAAAAAGAAAAAATTTCATATGCTGGGAGGCATTTCATTTAGGATCAAATTTTTGTGTACCACTTAAATGTCCTTCCTGCTGATATGTCCCATCATATTGTAACTCACCCTTTAAGTTATCACAATGTAGCCTAGTCCTAACCTTGTATGCCATCACTCACCAAATTCCATTAGTCAAATCATGACAGAGGCATCAAAAGACACCGTTTGTAAACACTTGTACGCCAATGCGCCCATTTTTGCCAAAGAAAAATAAAAATTGAAAATTAGCGATTAGTTCCAAAATTTCGAAATTTTGGTTTAGGTCAGTAGTTTTAAAATTCAAAATTTGAACTATTAGGTCCGAAATTCAAATTTAAAAATATAAAACCACATTTGAAATCCAAAAAATTAAAATTCAAAGTGAAAAATAAAAAAGATAAAATTTTAAAATCAGTCTTTTAACCATTCAGTCCTAAAATTAAATTTAGAATTAAAAAAATCAAATTTGAATTATAAAATTTTTATTCAAAATTTCAACTCTATTATGCTAGATTCACATTCAAAATCTAAAAATCAATTTGAAATTTGGAACATTAAATTTGAAAGTATAAAATAAAAAATGAAGTGCAAAATCTAAAATTGCAAATTCAAAAAAGAAATCAAACGTTAAATCCAAGATTAGAAATTCAAGCAAATGAACCGCTAGGTTATAAATTCTACTTCAAATCAAACAATGAAATTTGAAATATGAAAATTCAAATTTAAAATTAGTACATTTTGGTCCTAAATTTAAATTTACAAACTAAAATTAGATTTAAAATCCAATATTTTTGAATTAAAAAATGAATAGTTTGGTCCTAAAATAAAGTCCCAAATTGTAAAATAAATTTGGTATTAAAATTTTAAATGTAAAGCATAAAATTCAAAATATGTGTGTTAGGTTTGAAATCTAAAAAAATTCATATGATGATTTTTTTCAAAATGTGTTTGTTTTTAAAATTTGCAAAATTGGTTTAATTTTAGACATTAGGTTAAAGTTCAAATTCAAAATTTCAGATAGGAATCATCAAATTTGATTTTTTTAGAAAATTTTCAAATTGAAAAATTGACATATGAGAATGGTTGAGGCCTAATTATTAGTGAGAGAGGGAGAGTTTGACGGACAAACAGTCAAAGGTTGGGGAAATTATGCCATTTAGAGTGCATTTTGAAACCTTTTTAACGGTAAAGTGTAACAGTGCCAAACAACGATGTCATATAAGTTAAAAGTCTACGTTGTGATGGTATGTAAGGTGAGAGTAACATTGTGATGGCACAAATGTGATTGGCGAGGCATTGCAATGGTGTTGAAGGGGTATTCTCTTTCTTTTATCCCAAGTTGGGAGATTTGGCTAGGTTTGGCAAGGATCCCTCCTAACCGACAAGCGTTACTCAAATGCACATGACCCATCTTGGGAAAATTGATGACCATCATTTTTTCCCCACATGCATGATAGGCCTAAGATCTTGGTCGAAACTGGTGTTTCCAAACAAACCATAATGGTCACAAAAAGGGCCATCTATGTTAGGGTTACATGTAGACGAGCTTACCCAGCCATCCTATGCTAAAAGAAATACTATTTTGTTCAACTATACATCTGCAAATTGGTGTTTTGCAACAAACAAAATATAAGATATATTATTGTTGTACAAATATTATTAGCTAGAATTTCATTATTAGGAGGCAAAAATGTCCAATACATATTTTATAACTATTTTATTTATTAATATTTTAATATAAAGCATTATTTTATTTTTTGAGTGAGACTACTAGGTTTGAGGTATCAAGCCATGCAAAGCTAATTGCTAGGTCGAACATGAGCCCCCAAAAAATAAAATAGGACAGACTGCCGATGAGCAGGTACACAGGTTTGTGTTAGTTTGAAATATATACAAGATTTTATAAGACTGATATATGTACGATGGATTCGCTGCACCATCCAAAATTCGTAACCATGCACGAAATTCTAAACATGTCAAGGGAAAAAGTCCAGGCCACTATGCACGGGCCGACAAAATCATGCAATTAGGCTGTTTTGTGTGGATGTACTCGGCCTTCTTGTGCGAACAGAACGCCCATTTGTCAAAGCCATGAGCTTCGTACGGCCCACTCCGGAGAAAACTATATGTTGCGTTCAGAAGAGTTAACAGATCTACATATGCCGTATATCCGCCGTTCTGGATATTTTTTTTCGAAGTAAGTACAGAAAAGGTAGGGATGGAACAAGTATAAACAGAAAAAATAATTCATGCGTAAACAGGGAATTATAAAACTTATATTTTTTTAGAAAAAGGAATCAAAAGATTTTTTTAAAAAAATTATTGATGTCTGAGTGAGAGAGAGATTGCGTTGGAATTTTTAATTCCATTAGCTTTCCGCTTCTCTTGCTTGTAAAAAATATATATACGAGGAAATATATTCCTTTGGTTGAGAAAAGCTAACACACGAATAATGAAACTTTCCTTGGAATGAGAAACCTTTACTTTTCCTTGAAATGGTATTTTATCTTACAGGGCCTTTGGATTACGGGAAAAGAAAGGAGTCCTTGATCTCCGAAAAGAAAAGGCGGAACTTTATATCAGACATTTGGTACAAGCAAAAACATTGTACGCTGTCGAGAGGTGCGTATCCAATTCGGGTGTCTGGTATTCTCAACACCCTCAGAATTTGTTTTGTTAGTATTGAGTTCTTACTGAGTACTGGGCTCATACATAACCTATCATAAATTGAGTGATATCTTCATAAATATCTAATAAAGCTAAGTTAGTGAAGCCTCCTCCCTTGATTTGATTGGTGATGGTATGCCTTTCCCAGTTTGCAAGTTTTTTTCCTCGTAGTTGCTTGTTCATCAACAATCTTAAGCATTCCTCCTTGATTTGGTCTCTCAACTCTCACCTTTGCCCCAAGTTCATCCCCGTGGTCTAAAACTACGCTTGATTAATCCTTAACTTTAAAAACTGTTCCAAATTGATCTTTTGACTAGTCAAAACCAGTTTGAGAATAGTTATCATGTCTGGATGTTGACGTGCCATACAAGTGGCGTGACATGGCGCACTCGTAGCAATATTTATGTTACTTTCTTTCTTTTAATTATTTTACCCTAGGAGAACCCCATATTTGGCCATTGCAGGCTGTTAAACCTTTTCGGATAAATAAAGGGTCCTTATAGCTTAGCTTCCAGTGTGGGAATTTCATCACAAACATATAGGAAAATATAACACCAACATGACCGTAAATTGATGGCAAGTTATTTTTTTTTATTTTTCATTGTTCCTATCAATACTTATGGACAAATGAACACAAAAAAACCCTACCTCTATGGAAGGTAAGTGCTAACATCTAGACTCCATTACCAAGCCATAATCGCAATGAATTTTCAAGGATGAAGCGTACCAATCAGGTAATTAACTTTTCCAGCATGGTCTCAACATATAAGACTTGTTACAGCACACATGATCGGTAATAGTTGTATGAAAGATAGCAATGGCCACTTGCATGACATACATGAAAAATGCTCAGTCCACACATACTAAAACTACTCCAGCAAATGTAGTGCTTACATGCTAATCCAAAAGGCACTACAATTTATTTGTAAAAAAAATACAATCAATTCCATAAAGAATTAGGACACATGTCATTTAAATCAAATGCTAATTTTGCCACAAAAGATACATAAAAATGAATACGCGACATAATCGAGAGAAGCAACGACACCAACCTATTTCAGAATCTACAGGAGAGCTACATATAGTAAAACCATGTCAAATTCTGTGATTTATCCCCCGTACCGTAAAATCCTCTCAATGCGTGATCCGACAATAAAATCCTGTCGATGTGACGGACGATGAATCAGAAGAAACTTTATTCTCTTTATTATTAGGTATAGATATAGATATGTTTCTTGGTTGGAACTAGAGATCCACCTCGAAATTAAAATTTAGCTGCGTTAAAATGTTTAGCACCTCTTGTCCAACCAAGGATCAAAGTTATGATGCCAAAAACTCAACAATGGATACACCAATATGGTGTCGTCGTTGTATCGCCCTCTTTGCATGCAGTTTCTCTATCCCTCGTTCTTCGTCAAAGTATTTAACTAGACTAGAATTCTTTGCCTACTGGACGGAGGAGAACCCAACGTACGGCTAAACGCGTACTATAAGTACTAACCCATGCGTCGCGGTCTTATGTTTCCGATAGAAAGTAAGTACTCTATCTCGCTCCACTCAATGAAGTCAGCTCTTGACCACATGTGAAGTGAGTTGTGGCTGTGGGTGCCAATGAGTACATGAACGGCCGCTTTGCGAATCTTCAGTTTTATTACAACCAGATTTTATAATGTTATATGCATGGTGTTGTTTCAACTAATGTGATCTTTTTGGTTGCTCAAGTCAGAAACTATTTGATGTGGATTGTTATACGAGCTAAAAGAGTTTCGGTAAGTATCTTTGATGTAATTTGGTTCTACATTGTTTCGATTGAGTGCTTGTTCAAATGGTACGTTCTAAGTTTCTTCTTGAACGAATATTTGAAGCTGAAGTATAGCCAGTGAGATTATTTCAATAAGGCTACAATTGATGATGAACCAATTATTCCACATTGATAAAATTAGTAGTACCCACATACATATATATATCCTTCATGCCTCCGAATTATACATTTATTTTGCAACTACGTAAAAGGCGAGATGAATATACAAGCACTGATTAAAAGAAAAACAAATATTGAGATCCGACAAGGCCATGTCCACACCTACAAAGAGTACTACCTGTCCATTCTACCGAAGTTCCGAAGCCACACCAAACCGGCGAATTGTGTGGTTCATGCATGCAATCCAATTTGTAATATCCCACTACTAGAGAAATGACCTAATTTACCGGCATATCAGTACCAGTTGGATTGAAACCGATACTGATAGTGCACTAGTTCCGGTTCGTAGCAACAGTAGCAATTCTAGACATTCAGTACTGGTTGGAGGCAACAGTAAAGATACCTTTTGCAACCGGGTACAAGCCAGCTGGCACACGGACTCATCAGTACCGGTTCTGATATGGGCTTATCAGTACCGGTTCATATAAGAACCGGAACTAAATGCTCATTCCAGCAAACTTTAAAAGGAATGCATATTCTACTCTAATCAATACGCGTGAGTGGATGGGTTGGTTAAAAGGGTAAGTGTAAAGTCATGTAGTGACATGAGATCCTAGATTGAGTGGGTGGGTTGGTTAAAAGGGTAAATGTAGAGTCATGTAGTGACATGAGATCCTAGATTCTAGTCTTGGGTTCACCATATTTTTTAGATATTTCAATGGCTATAGTCCCGGTCGGTTGGGGGAATCGGGATTAAAAACCACATGCCTTTAATTAGTCCCGAATTTAATGTCCTGTTGGGAAAACCAGGACTAAAGCCTGTTCCCAACCGGGACTAAGCCATTTGCGTAGGAGTGTCCTCTTGAACTCATATAAGGGATATATCTCTCGTGTTACAGAACCCCAGCGGTATTAGTCCCAAATTTGCAAGAAATCAAGCAGCCAAAGTCATGTATGAACGATGAACCGCGGTGAGAAACCGGAGATACAATTCTTTGGAAATTTTCTATACATGGCCCATCAATTGTCAAAAGCCAAATTGTTTGACGTCAATCCCTAGCCTAACTAAGCCAAATGCATCACGAAAAGCTAACGCAAGCGCTGCTCCCGCATGCAACAACGATACAAATGAGCTGACATCAAAATATAGCACGGGCAAAAAAAAAATTAAGCCTTGTGGTGTCTAACTCCGACATGCAACTGCTAAACGTTCGTCATGGCACATAGGACAATCACACGCCAAGTAATCACCTGCTTCGACAACAGCGGATATGCAAGCACGCACGTACACTATGTGACGTGGATTGCATCAACCATGTTAGCCTGACAAAACACTAGCTGCTAATCCAGAACAATCTAGTCTCTGACCATTTGGTTAGAGCGCACAAGTTCCACGTTGCGTAGATATATTCGGATCCCTGGTACTACCTCCAGCTGTAAAAAACATGATGTTTTAGTTTTGTTCTAAGTTCAAGTTGTAGAACTCTAAACACATTATATTTTTTGGACTATTTAGATTAGACATATAAAAATTATACATATGTATTTGTCTAGAAAGCATTTTCATAATATCATATTTTTCACAATTTATAAATTAAATATTTGCATTGTAAATTAGTTGTCAAACTTGCAATTTCTAGACGTTGTCAATGTCCAAACATCATGTTTTAAAGAACTAGAGGGAGTAACAAGGTGTATATTATCCATCTGTGATTTGCCAACAGTACTTAATGCCTTTAGATATATAGCGTTCTCATGATCATTGGACTTTTTAAAACTAGGATATTATATTTTAAGCGAATTTTAACATGTATCCAAATTGGTTTAGACTATTGTTTTGGTTTGATCCAGAGGTCTAGATTAGCTTTAACTAAGGAAAGTCACCGATCCATTTGATCTCCATCCACACTACTAGAAAAGTAGGTTTTACGGCCAGCACATCTCAACCGATCATGATATGCTTCCTGCACTATTACAACCGGTTTGAGCAACGAACCGGTAGTGATACATAGGCATCGCGACTGGTTTGAGTCATGAATCGGTAGTGATACCTCGGTTGGTGGGTAGGTTAAATGGGATGCATATCCTAACTATGCCACAATGTGACAACATGTGAGTTGGTTAGATGCGTAAGGCGGAATCAAGAGGTTTTAGGTTCGAGCTCTGTTTCTCCTAATGTTCTGATCTTATTTTTAAACCAGACATATTTTCTTTCGATTGATATTTAATTTCTAATAAAAATTAATGGGCAAAAGGACAAAGATGGATTGGCTTACACTACAGGAAACACCAATACTGTTGAGTGCCAAAACCGTCGATACCAGGACACAAGCTGTCGGGATAACCTTCTCTCGACGGCCAGCCGTCGAGAGAGGTACACTTTCTCGATGGCTATTTAGAAAACCGTTGAATTTAGTGCAACAGACGCCGTTTGCACCTAACGAACATACTCGCGACGGCCACCTATAAACAGTCAAGAGACCAGAGATGCAAGCCCCACGAAACCAACCTACCAGGGATACATACTCTCGACGGCTTCGCCTCGGCCGTCGAGAGAGTGAACGTTCAGATGTTGAAAACTCTCGACGGCTTCGCCTTGGCCATCGAGAGCAAGTCTGTGCAGCAAAAAAAATTGTTTTAATTTTGCAACAAAACCAGAAAACTACATCAGCCGCTGCTCCTAGCAGCAGCTGATGCACCTGCAAACCCAGAATCTCCATAATGCATATGCCCAATTGTCGCACACATGCGACTACAATATCACAGTTGCACACAAATAATTAAAAGCCACGGCACACCTCGATAACCAAACGAACGATCAAAAGGCATGCACGACATACATATATAGCATCGCAATTCATTGTCCACAAACGTATGATAACCAAAATATATGCATGGCTAGCTAGTCACCTAATGCTAACTAGATGGAGGATCGCCTGAAGGGGTAGGGACGGCTAGGTAAACATCGGCGGAGCGCCATCGAATAGGTTGTTGACGAAGTCGGCCTCTTGGCTGCCTGATGTCTCCCCTTCCTTGTGCGCATGAGCTGCTGTTGGGGCGGCAGAACCTGAACCCTTAAAGCAAACATAGACTTATTAGTTAATGCTATGTGTTGAAATAAAATAATACTACATGTTTTGAGGTCAAATGATTTACCGCCTCAGTAACGTACAGGGAACCACCATGTGGGCGAGCTGGGCCCATGTAGTCACCTGCTAGGGGAGGTAGGCCGCTGTAGAGAGCTTGGTGAGGAGGTGCACCATAGGGACCCTGTGCAGCAAGCTGGTGTGGCGGGTCCCCATAGTTGCTCTAGTAGGGAGGTGGGGCCCGAATCCAGTACGATACGGTGGTGGACCCCCGTAGAACCCCGGACTGCCACTAGTCTCGCTCAGGCCAGCAAAAAGTAAATTTGACATGTGACGTGTTAATTAAATGATAAGATGTGTATGAAAGAATATTTAGAATTTAAGTATATATCCCAGCTAGTCGAGAGAGGCTCTCCAAATTAGCGAACCTTGCCTCTAACTCTACTTGCTATCATGCCATCTCCTCCTCTTGCCTCTTTCACGCCTCCTCCGCCGTCCTCAGGCTCTCTTGGATTGCGTGCAACATCTGCTTGTTCTCTTCCCTCCCCTGCTCCCTCTCCATCTAGAGTCTGGACTCGATGGCGCGTCGGCTCTCGGCCTATGTGTGGCCAGCCCGCACAGCGGGCATGTAATCCTACATCGAAGTGTACATTGGGCTTGAATGGTTTAATAGTAAATTGCGTCAAAACTCGGTATCAACATTTTATGTACCTCTCGCTGCGCAGCAATGGGATCCACGGGCCCATGGAACCATCCTTATTTTGCGAGGAGTGGACCCTACGGAACACTTGTAGCCATGGAGGCAGCTGCCCTGTGGTGATGGCCTGCAGCATACATGTAAAGAAAATATGGGTTTTAGTGCGAAAACAAAGCTGCAAATAGGGAATAAAGAAGATTACCATTTTCTTCCTAAGTTGGACGAAGGACATCTTCCCGACAGTAGTCCTGCTCCCTTTAGCAGCACGGTTCTTCCTGGCCGTCTCAGACCTGTCACGGAACTCCTAGCTGTCCCAATGGTAAACTATGGCCTCCCAGGCATCCGGGAAGTTTGAGGCCCAAACTGGCCGAACGGTGAGATACTGCGGAGATGTGAGGTACTTCGTCCAAGCAAAAGAGTTGCCAACCCTTTCACCATTCCGCACTCTCTCCTGCCAAAATTGACATTTAGGATGCATTAGAAATATACCGAAGAATAGAAATTTGTTAAGTGATTATCTGTAGAAGTCCTTAATCACCGAGACTCGTGCCCCAGACATCAGATCCTGCACCTTCGGCTTCGCACTTCTATCTATCACCGGGTCAAAGTCCGTCTCTTCCAACCCTGCACGAGGACGGTACCTAAGCTGCAAACAAGTGTGCTAGTAATGTCAGCAAATGCCCTTTCGACAAATGCCAAAAAAGATGTGTTCAAACTCACCCAAAACTCATGCTTAATCTCCTCGGTGGCGGTGTTGTCACCGTGCTCGGTGACCTTGTAATCATTCCAGGAGTAAGCCGGATGTGATGCCCCTCCTCTCCGACCATCACAGGGTATAGTACTATCTGATCAGTATCCCAAGCGCGGGACCTGGCTTAGTATGATCCTTTCTGGGATTGACACAAGACATGTTACTACAAAGAATAGAAATAACGGAGTTACTATGTTGCGTTGATAATAAGATAGCTCATGTGTTATTATGACTTACCTATCCCTGTCAATCTCGATCACAATCCGATCCGCCAGATTTCTTGGCACCAGATTATTATGTTGCGTTGATAACAAGATAGTTCAAGTAATGTTAGTGACTAATTATAATTTTAATAAGTAAATTATTAAGTAAATAAAAATATGCACAATTAATAACCTTAAGTTAGAATTATGTGTCATCGACACCGAGAGGATCGTTCACAGGTTCCTCGATGTCGCCCGTTTCGTTGGGTGTGTTAACTTTTTCATCGACATCATCATCAATTTGGCTGTTAGATTATCTAATTCATGGCCAATATCAATCACGAAATTGTCGTTCGTACGTTGTTCTTATATTGTATGATGATAGTCATCGGACGTCGGGGTAGTTAACCTTCGAGGCCTTCGAACTTTGTATACAACCCAACATGACTTTAAGTCTTTCTCATCGCGTTAAGTACTACCTTCTATTGCTTTACTTCATGGATAAATAGATCATACCCATTTAACCTTGAAGCACTTCACCATTCCTAATTGAGGTTGACATCTTATCCCTTTGATAGGATCGAACCAATCGCAACGAAATAAAACAATCGATAGTTATTTACTTCCCTCGAAGACTAGTTCAATTATCTCCTAGATGATGCCATAATACTCCATGCCATCGTCCCCGTATCATAGTACACAATTATTTGTCGTCTTCAAATTTGGCTTTGACCATTCGTGAGACGCAGACTGGAATCGAAACCCATTAACATCGTAAGTTCCATGCACATTTACACTTTGTCTTGGTCCACGTGACATGATACGAAGATCGTTATGTACGCTCATACGGGTGGTGCACTGCATTAGAAAAGATAACGGATGTCATAAATTGTAAGAAATTAGATTAAAAATACTTACATAATACTAAGGAATACTTACATGTTTTCAGAAGCAAACTAAAAAGTTTGGGCGTCCTTCTCTAGCACCCTCCTTCATCAGTTTCTTTCTCTCATCCGGATTGGGGTCATTACTGCCAGTCTATTCAGTTCGGATGAATTGTTTTAGCATGTCTGCCATTTCCTCCATATTATCGAACACATATAAGAATGCCAACAGCTTTTCTTCTTATGCTAACTCTCGCCTTGTACTTCTTCCCACAGGATTACCTTTTCCAAGGAGCAGCTTTAGGTCAGATTGGGCGTCAGTGCATACTGTTTTGTATCTTGGTACTTGTATGTTAACATTATGCTTTTTCGTCAAATATTTGTTGCAAAATTTGGTAATATCCTACATGTAGTACGATTCTGCTATCGAACCCTCTGTGCGAGCCTTGTTTTCATGTTGGACCGAACACCTTTTAATCGACGCTCCACGGGATAAATCCACCTATACTAGACGGGTCCTCCCAATTTAGCTTCATACGGTAATTGCACTAGTAGATACTCGATGGTCAATCCAACATAATTTGATTTTTAAAAATACAAAACAAAATTTGTTGTTGCTCATATACAATGCGTTGATGTTTATGTATCAAATAATATCATCAGCGAAAATATAAAAATTTTCATAGCATCTAACACGACGAACACTACTAAATGGGGTATTTTCCTGTTAAGTTATAGGTTATCGTACGGTATCTTATGTTTCGTTACTTACTACACAAAATACTCTAATTCAAAAATTTTAATTTCAATTAACAATCAAAACTTCAATACTGATGTAAAAGAGCAAATTCAATTCATTCATTTTTCTACTTGTAAAAAAATAAATATCAATTAAACTCTAATTTATAGGAAGAAAATTATCTCTGCTACTTTAAAGCGTCTAATGGTCGTGGTGGTGGTACTGCCAACTTACGATCTGGATCATCCATCAAATATTGATCTTGCACACCGTTCGATCTCCAAGCCGCCACCTCTGGTTTCCCTACACCCGCTTTCCATGATCCCCACCCCGCAAAACCACCCGTTGCCTCGTCCCCCTCCCTCTCCCTCTCCCTCTCCCTCTCGCTCATTCCCCTCTCTCTTCCTCTACCCCACTCGCCGCCGACCCCCTCTCTCCCTCCCTCAAGGCCGCCTCCCCTCCATTCCTCGTCGCCTCCCCTTCCCGTCTACCCACCGCCCTCCCGCCATTCAACGCCGCCTCCCCTTCCCGCCTACCCGCCACCCCAGCGTCCCCCTCCCTCTCGCTCACCCGGCTCCGACATCTGCCGCGCCCGCGCCGCCCTGGCGTGACTCCGCGTATGCCTCCGTCCTCACCCTTATGTCGCCGCCTCTGTACGTCGCCAACCTCCAAGGCGATCCTTCTTCTTCCTTTTTTCTTTCCTTTTTTCTTTTGTTCTAATATGTCCTTGGGTTTGCTGCAGATTTGGCCTGCATACTCGCTACTGATGGCCCGATTTTCATGTGATTTGTGTACTGTATCTTATTTTTGTGTCGCAAATTGGTTCCATGTCATATCTATAAATGGCTGCCTTCAATACACATATCCAAGAGTGCTCAGACCTTTTACAACAAATAATGCTCAGCCCAAGTACCTATGTTTGAACATGAACAATAGATGACTTCACAAAGTTAATCAACTACCATGAATTAGATAGATCATTCATCTACTAATTGGTCGTGGATATCGTTTAGTTCATATAGCACCTTATGCAGGAACCTAAGTGTAACAGCCCAATTTGGGGACAAATTCAAAACTCAATTGAATTCAAATTTTGCTTAAAATTATGCTGACATGTGGGCCCCACTCCCTCTCTTCTCTTTCTCTTTATCCCTCTCCTTCTCTCTTCCTCTCTCTCTCTTCCTTGCCTGGTGGCCCTGCCGCCGCTTGGCTCTGCTCTGCTCTACCCTGACTCGCGGTATCATCGTGCGCGTCGCGCCGCATCCGTCTAGTAGTTGTATCGCTCGTTTCCCCGCGCCACTAAGCACGCCTTCAGACCAGCCGCCTCGTCTAGCACCTATAAAACCAAAGCCACCCGCCGGCAACCTTTTCCCCGTTTTCCCCAAAAATCACCGCGCCGGCGCCGAGAACACTCTCGCCAAATTCGTGTGCCCGAGACCATTTCCTTTCGCCCTAAGCCTCTAAACTGCACCCTAACCGCTTCGCCTCGCTCAATTTCAGCAGTGCCGTCATCGGGTTCTTTGTCGTCGGACACCTCTGCTACATCCCTCGCCCAGCTGTGAGCTCGGTGAGCATCGGCGATACTCCCTCTAGCTCTCTACTCAATCCCGTAGCATGTAGGTCCGAAACGTGGGCGGGCATATCCGGCGAGCATTCGGCTCCGCCGCCACATGTCGCGCTGCAGCGTCCGGCCATCCCCGGCCTCGGCGCGAGCTCCGCTAGGCTCCCTAGGAGCTGTAGACGCTATCCGCCGCACGCTCTCGGCTGGAGCGTGGCTGTAGCGCCGCCGCACTGATTCCCGCCGCCGTTGGCCACGTCGACGACCCGGAGGAAGACGATGACCACTTGTCGTTGATCCCACGCCAAGATTCGTGCGTCTGCCTGTTAGATGAGTCGCTGTAATGCAGGCCCCACCTGCCAGGGAAACTCCCCAAGCGTGCGCTGCAATCCGACGGTCTTGAGCTACTGACCCTGGTCAGGTTAAGTAGAGACGCACTGGGTTCGGGGCCAGCACCGTTGCATTGGCGCCCCTCAAACTTTACGCCTTCAGCGTAGCCGCCTCGGCTGGCGTGGGCGCGCGCGTGAGTGGGCCATGGGCTGAAATCGTCGACTGGGCCGTCTCGTTGGTTGGTTCGGCCCAGTGCGAATTAATCGTTTTCCAGCGAATTTATCAATTAGTTAAATACCAAAATAGCTAGACACTCCCAATAATTCTACAAAAATTTAGATAAATACTAGAGACCATTGCTGATTTTATAAAAATATGAAAACGACCACAGTAATAGGAAAATGGCTCTGTTTAATTAAAATAGTAGATTTCTCATATATAAAATGTTTAAATATATATAGAGAATAGATTTGGTTGGGTTAAATAATAAATCTGACCCAAATATTAATTAGAAAATAAAGTGGGTAAATAAATGCACTAATAGGTGTAGATCATAAAAAATGTCATGCTTGTCCATGGTAATTTGTAGGAAATTAATTGCTAAAAACCAACAAATATTTAGTAAACCACTTAATTGCTGGAATAAAGAGCTAATTTTAGAAAATACATTAATTTAAACTATAATCTAGGGTTACACCCTAACTATAGGAAAATCGTAGAAAATACTAACACCGATAAACTTTATCCTGTACTTATGCCGTATTCCGTTGGGCCGTCATGGTATTTCGTTTCCTAAAACCCTAATCGCTCTATTATGACCGTATCGTACAATATCATATTTTGGGGGTATAGATAGACTATTATAATAATATTATTGTTATCTACTAGAGCACTAGAGCATGCATGGCATATCATATGGAAACTAGATTCGCTAATCGATCTTATGCAACAACGTCGAGAGTAAAGCCTAGGTCGTGCATGCATCATGATTTTTATTTGTACTAGAAAGTAATTATTGGTTGATGGTATGATTAGACGTAGGCGATCCCGAAGGGAGGTTTGGTGACACCGAGGAGGACCATCTACCGGAGCAAGGCGAGTGAACACTTACTCTTTAGATGTTGTCCGTATTAGGGAGAGATTGCGACTTTCCCTAGTGCAGATTAACATCGCTAATATCATGTTCATTACCCAGTTTTTCTTCAAACTATATTGTTTATTATTTAAAATGCATGCTTATTAATCTGCCTAATTGTTAATCATGTCATACTTATACATGCCTGCCCTTGAACTGCTTATTAGCCTTAGTGACTGCCTTTATTGTCTTTACCCTTGCTAGCCTACGATTAGTTTGGTAATCACTTTAACCCTACCTAGTAGGTAAAACCTGCTTAGACTAGCTAAGCTTAAACAAATCTTCTGGCAAATAGCCATGGAACGAGGAACCGATATGCACTGGTCATTCATTCCTTCATTGAAATTGTTATGGCATGTGACAGTTAGGGCTATTAGTTGCATGTTGGGCTGATTGTGATTGAGGGTATGGATATATGGGATGTTGGTCTGGTTTGGTCGGTTGGTTGGGATTGTTCATGTATGGCAAGGTCGAGGACCGTGGAAGTAGATATGAAGGATTGGTGAGTTGCCCCTAGAGGACATCCGGATGGATGCTTAAGGCACAGGGTGCCTGGTGTTGGGTTTAGCCAGGGCTTACCCATGAGGAGCGCGGAGTAACACGCGTAGTGGGGAGATTGTTGCCATCTGAGGGATGATTCCAACACAACGCGTGGCCATCGCGCGGAGTACGGGTCTTGGATCGCTAGCTGTGAGCGCTCTGCGGAGACCCTCTGGGACCATTCTCGATAGGGACTGGCATGCGTCATCACCGAGGGTGATAAAGGTCACACTTCCCCAGGGTGACACTCGGCTAGCGAGGGCTGGCAACCCCCTAGGCCAAGGCGGGCATGCCATGGCAAGTGTAGTCCACAACAGAATTGCCAAATCCTGGAAAAATGGCGTATCTAGTAAATGTTGGGGGCAACAAGAAGTATGGTTTGGTGAGGTATGGTATCGAGTGTGTGATGTCCGAGGATTGGACGGTTCAGGGTTGGTCAAAAGGGGTCGGTGGTTTGGTTGGGATTTCGGGATGTGTTGCTTTGATGCTAACTATTGAGATAATAAGACTACAAATACATGATGCTAGTTTAGGAAGATTTTAAAGTCATTTAAAAACTGGCCTTACGCAAATAAAATAACCCCTTCCCCCAAATAAAGCATTCTATGCACTAATTGCATTAAGGGAAGTGTTAACTAGCAAGCGTTTGGATGACGCTGACCTCGCCTACTTACATTCTTTAGATGATGGAATCGAGGAGGATCCGTACGAGTGCCATGAAGACGATGGACAGGGCTTCAATGGACCTGACGAGTCTTAAGGGTTACTTCGGTCGTTAACAGGACACTTAGCTGATAGAGATTCTTTTGGGTACATATTTTGGAGATAGCTGCAAAATCTAAACAATGTTTTGTATATTAAGGCTGGTACTGATCGCCTTAATAAATTCACCTATGGGCATAACCTGGTATATAATATTCAGGGATTCTATTTAATCAATGTGTGGTTGTATCGGCTATGTGATAGTCCGCACTAGTATACCGATCCAGGGGCTAGTGCATGGGATTCCGACTCTCAAGGTAAGGTAAAATTGAGGGTCGACAAAGCTGGTATCAGAGCATGTGACTGTAGGACCCATATGACTTAGAGGTCGAAATTAGGAAAAATTGTATTTATACCTTTTACGATTATTTTGATGCTTAAAACATCCCTTAAATACTCTACCTACCTGTTCTAACAAATTGTTTTGTTAAAATTTTATTTTAGATGGAGCAATGCCACCAGCACTCCTTCGCTGACGAGAGGTCGACGGATGGCTACGAGGACCCATGTTTCAGGAGCCAGTGGGTCCGGGTACTCCAGCAGATGTGCCGGTGTCTATCTTTCAGCGACAGACCTAGGTTTTTTTGGAGGGATGCTCGATCCCTTCCTCGTATTGCCTACCTCATACGGGTAGTCATCTACTACATGGGGGATGAGGTCGAGGCACATAGCTACGACACCGAGACACCGAGAGATCTCCTGTAGGCGGTGATCAACGATGCTGTGATGGAGGCCACCACCAGACTCCAGAGGGAGTACAGTGTCTATCTCACGGGGGCCTATGCACTTCCGACGGCGACGCATATGAGGTCACTTCCTAGGTTCGGCTTTGCCTCTATGCCGATTCAGCACCAGTTGATTAAACTGGGTCAGGTAGTCGTTGATTGAGGAGTTCCCTTGCTTTAGCTGGCGGAACTCCCGTTTCGTCATCCGGATAACTCCCCGGGGTACTAGAATGAACGGAAGGCAGTCTCGAACTCCTCCCAGGGGATATCCTTTCCGTTGCTCGTGATGGGCTGGAGATCTTCTCCCAGGCGTTCTCATCCACTTCTTATTCCTCGTTTCCACCTTGCCCTTCTTGTGCTTCTTGCTCGACCGGTTCCTCCTCGGCACCTTCGCCATCTTCGACGTCACCATGATGGGCAGTGATGTAGTTCTCCCACCAATCGGCAGCAACTCCATCCAGCTGGTGGGTGGCGAGAAGCACCTTGTCTTCTTCGGGGAGTTGAATCAGAGTTAGCTTCCTTTTGATGGTTCGGAGCCAGTCCTCCGCTTCCATGGGTTCGTTGGCATGGGTGAACATAGGGGGCTTAACTCACAAGAAGTCCGCAAGCTTCATCCCACAACGATTTCTTGACTTGGTCTTCGCTCGAGGAGCACTTCGCCGAGCATCTGAGCTTGATAAGCCATGACTTGCCCTAGTGTCGGATCTCCCGGTGGTGGTGTCAGAATATCATCGAGGCCGCGGCCACATCCTCGGCCTCTACCTGCATCAACAGCAGCACTGCGAGCCCAACCAGATCCTCTACCTCTTGCCATCTATTGATAGATGATGCTCATATATATAAATATGCATGAATTTTTCACAAAATAAATTGAATTGCAACACAGAAGCACAATCAGCTAGGTCATCAAAGGCAAGGTAGGATAAAATACCATAGAAAATAAGGCATATCTCGAAAGCCATTGCCACATTGGGGCAAGCAAAATAAGGTACAAACCATTGTTTTTGCCCATCCTCTAATAGGGCTCGACAAATCATCATACATCAAATTGTGTCCATCATCTACTAGGACACCAGCCATCCATCTAACAACATAAGCTAAGGCCCATCATCTAATAGGGCGGATGGCTCTAAGGCTCACGGAGAGAGACTACAAGCTCTAGCCACGACGACGGCGGGAGTAGACGAAACGCGGGGGAGCACGCCTCAGAAGGAAGTCAAAGCCAATGGCGAAGGATGGCCTCGTAGGTGGTCCCGGAGCCGGCGGTGCAGGGGAAGAGTACACATCCAGTGTCGGAGTCGGAGTCGGCGTCCATCGGTGACTGCTCCTGTGGAGACTCAGAGGAAAGGCCCATGGCGTGGATTCCCTACCAAGGCTCGGGGCGGCAGAGTCCTCTTCCGCATTGTAATGCGGCGGTTCTCATACTCCGGCGGCGGATAATCCGGCCCCGGAGCTGAGAGTGAAGGCTCCCACTGGTCAAGCTGAGCTAGCACCTGTCGTGCCTCCTCCTCCTGGTGTCTATGGAGCGCCTTCCTTGCCATGTCCCGCTGACGTCTTACCATGGAGAGGCTCATATCATACTGATGGACGCGTCTCCCCACCACCCTCAGCTCGTTGTCCGTCACCCGGAGCGATGAACGTAAGAGGCTGATCTCCTCCAGCGCACCACCTGAGTGGTACCGTCGTGATGGCACGCCAGACGGATCAACTAGTGCTGATTTGGCATAGAGGTGCGGCCGAACCTAGGGAATGACCTCATATGCATCGCCGTCGGAAGTGCATAGGCCCCCCGAGATAGACACTATACTCCCTCTGGAGTCCGGTGGTGGCCTCCATCGCAGCGTCGTTGATCGCTGCCTGCAGGTGATCTCTTGGTGCCTCGGTGTCATAGCTATATGCCTCGACGTCATCCCCCTCGTAATAGATGACTACCGCACGAGGTAGGCAGTACGAGGAAGGGATCGTATATCCCTCCAAAAGAAACTCGGTCTCTCGCAGAAAGACAGAGACCGGCACAGCTGCTGGAGTCCCTGGACCCACTGGCTCCAGAAACGTGGGTCCTCGTAGCTGTGCGTCGACCTCTCGTTAGCGAAGGAGTAGTGGTAGCATCGCTCCATCTAAAAGAGAATTTTAACAAAACAATTTTAAAGAACAGGTAGGTAGAGTATTAAATTGATGTTTTAAGCATCAAAATGATCGTAAAATGTATAATACAATTTTTCCTAATTTCGACCTCTAAGTCATATAGGTCATACAGTCGCATGCTCTGATACCAGCTTTGTCGACCCTCAATTTTATCGTACCTTGAGAGTCGGAATCCAATGCACTAGCCCCTGGATCGGTATACTAGTGCGGAAGATCTCGTAGCCGATACAATCACACATCGATTAAATAGAATCCCTGAATATTATATACTAGGTTACGCCCTTAGGCAAATTTAGTAAGGCAATCAGTACCAGCCTTAATATACAAAACATTGTTCAGAGTTTGCAGCTATCTCCAAAATATGTACGTAAAAGAATCTCTATCGGCTAAGTGTCCTGTCAACGACCGGAGTAACCCATAAGACTCATCAGGTCCATCGAAGCCTTGTCCATCGTCTTCGTGGCACTCGTACGGATCCTCCTCGATTCCCTCGTCAAGAGAATGTAAGTAGGCGAGTTCAGCATCATCCAAACGCTGGAGATTTGCAATAGTTTCACCATCAAGGAAGCACCTCTCGATGCTGTCAGGCTACGCCTCTTTCCATTCTCATTGGTTGGGAAAGAAAAATAATGGTTTTATGCCGATAAGAATGCAGTTTCAACTTGGGAGAAGTGCTCAAATACCTATCTCGCCAAGTACTTACCGTTGGGCAAAACCAATGCCCTCAGGAATAAGATCTATGGTTTCTAGCAAAACATCAACGAGTCCATCTCGGATGCATTCTTATCGGCCGATGTTAAAAGTTCATTTTCCTGTAGTGTTGACACCATCTTCTCAATGAGAGTGTGCGCAGCATTCACACTGAGTAAAAAGAAAGCTCCGCTGGAAGCAGCATCAAGATGCTCATGGGCCACGCTGTTAAGCCCATGGTAGAAACTTTGGATGATAAACCAATTTTGCATCTTGTGGTGGGGGTAAGCCCGCGCCGCCGCGAGCCCCGGCCCACCTCCGCCACCACCGCCGCCTCTGCCCTTGCCGCCACAGGTGCAGCAAACGGCACCGCCTGCAGCCACCAGCGCCCGGCCCCACCCGGCTGCTTCCGGCACCGCCCGCTGCCGCCGCACCTGGTCCCGCCCGGCACCGCGCACCAGACCTCCGCCCGGCCAGCCCGTCGCCGCCCGCCCCCCCGACTCCGCGCCATCCAGCCCAACCCCTGTCTCGTCGGCCTCCGCACCTCTTCGCTGCCTCTGCTCGCCGCTGCCGCCATACTACTCCCCGCTGCCCTCCACACGCGCCCACCGCCTCTGCTCCCTAGCCCAGCACCGCCTGCTCCCCCCAGCAGCGTCTGCCCTACTCCGCACGCCACCGCCGCCCTACTCACCTGCCTCGTGCGCCCGCCACTACCATACTAGCGACAGGAGGACGAGGTGATGCGTCGATCTCTCTCCCGTGTGTGCATACATTGTCTTCATTGTTTATTAGATGGATAATTGTAGGTGATTGGTTTATGTTTAACAGTAGTAGAATTTTTAATTTCTATGTCTCTAAAATGCATGATGTAGTGTCATAGCAAAATTTGATTGTGATTAAATATTATGCCATTATCTGTTATTATGCCACAATTAGATATGCAATTAACTGTTATTATGCCATTATCGTTTTGTAAAACAATAGAGTGTGTTGTAATATTTTTGTTATGTGATAGGTGTATTTGATATTTTTGTTTTATTGTTGTTTGTATTTAGACTAATTTTGAATGTTATATATGTTTCTCACTTTGTTGTCATGATTTACGTATATTTGAATAAACCGGTTTTTGAAACACAAATCAACCCAACCTATACGTCACCCGTTTGGGAGCGACATTGATCACATTGAATTGTGAAATTTGTCGCCCCCGAATTGTCCACGCTTTTGGACAGCCTGGGGATGGACAGGTTAGCACGGTTTGTTGTGGCATGTGGTGCGATCTGAACGGAATTTCGGCTGCGTAACCCTGTTGTTCTCCGATGCACAAGTATCATGGGTGCATTCGGAGAACAACGAGGTTACGCTGCCGAAATTTCGTTCAGATCGCACCACATGCCACGACAAACCGTGCTAACCCATTCATCCCTAGGTGGGTTTAGGACATATCTTTGCCTAGATCTCCTGTTATGATAATTAACTTATTTGTTATATATCTTTGAAATTACTATTAACAAAGATGGCTAAAAACCGTAGATGGATGTATGACAGTTGGGATAATGGTATGAAGCACATTGAAGAATGGAAAGTTAATACATAAAGTTTTCTAGATAAGGTTTTCACCGCAGATCCTCCTGACGGGGTAGCGAAGTGTCCATGTGTTAAATGTCATCTTTGTGTCCGAGTGACAAAATCCGTTATGGCCGGCCACCTATGCAAATTGGGTTTCATGCCGAATTACCTCACATGGTATGAACATGGTGAGTCACGGGATGTATCTGATGAAGATGATACTACTGATAGAGTGGATGACAGGATGGATGAGATGGTTCAGGTTCTGGGTCGGCAATTTCAGAATGCTCTGGAGGATGAATCTGTGCGTCATGAGGATGTACCGACCATAGCAGCCGAGAAATATTTTAGCCTCTTAGATGCATCAGATAAGCCTTTACATGAGGGCACTAAGGTGTCAGTCCTTTCGTTCCTAACACAGCTTACGAATATAAAATCAAAGTATGGTTTCTCTCAAGGATGTTACAACGATTTGATCAAATTGATTGGTGATGTCCTTCCAGAAAATCACAAGTTGTCAAAAGATATGTACTACTCGAAGAAGATTTTGGTTGGTTTAGTGATGCCTTATGAGATGATAGATGCGTGTGTTAATAATTGTATGTTATTTTAGAAGAATGATGCTGCGAAGAAAACTGTTTAGTTTGCGCCAGTCTAGATTTGTACAAGTAATTGATGTAGAGGGGAATGTAGTGACAAGTGATACACCAGTGAAGGTTCTACGTTTCTTTCCTCTAACACCAGCTTAGTTATTTCTACCGGCAACATTGTTCGAAAGAAATTAAGAAAACAATGATGCAAAAGTTGAAGAAAGCCATAACTAAGCTAATATGCAAAATAGAGAAGATATTTTCACTAGGGTTCATGAATGCAATACAACATTTGTTGGTGCATCTACCATATGAAGCAGAGATTGGTGCTCTTGTACAATACCGTTAGATGTACCCAATAGAACGAAACTTAAAAAAATCAGGTACACTGTGGGTAACAAAGCTCGAGTTGAAGGTTGCATCGCTGAGGCATTCTTCCTAAATGAGATTTCGTACTTCTCTGTTACATATCTGTCAGTTGAGCACAATGTCTATACCCATATGTTGAGATACCTAACGTTGGATTCCACACATGGCTTTGATCTTGATATATTCCGAGGACATGGACACACCGTCGGTGCCAGTTCAATTCAAGAGTTGTCCCGCGACGAGTGGAATAAACCACTGCTCTATTTGTACAACAACATTTCAGAAATGAAACAATATTTCACGTAAGTATCCAATACAATGATTTCTAATTTGTTTTTGACGTTAGCTCCTAACTTGATGAAATGAAATGCGGATTGTTTGATCCACAAAACTGGAATTCGACGAGGCAACTTACAAATACTCAACTGGACAATTTGCGATGCAATGGCTTACGTGGTAGTCCTAATTTTGTGACTTGGTATCGTCGACATATATATTTCTTATCACGTTAAAATTAGAATAATGTAAATGCAACTATATCATAACTATTACAATATTTACAGTGTATGCGTGATGCCACTGTCTATGAGGACCTCCGACAGCTATCACATGGTTGCACTACAATGAGAAAGTTTGGGCGTTATGATGTGAATGGGTTTCGCTTTCGTACAGCGGCATTAGAAGCAAGTCGTTCTTTTGGCGCCACAGTTAATAGTGGAGTTGTCACTAACGCACAGGGTGTAAATGGTCGAGAGACAGAATACTATGGTATTCTTAGAAACATAGTGGAGATTAAGTTTGGCGGTAGAAAAGATTTGAAGGTAGCTTTCTTCTATTGTGGTTGGTTTAACGACAAAACAGGGATTCAACGAAACAAAAATCTTGGCTTGGTAGAAGTGAGACATGAATCATGGCTTGGTGGTTACAATTCATTCGTACTTGCTCAGTGAGCAAGTGTACTACCTTGCATATCCATGCCGAAAGAAAAGTTTAAGACATTGGTAGGTTATAATATAACACAAAATTAGATATATACCATTGAAAGAACACAGCTTTCGGAATATACCATCAAAGATTTCCGTCACGCCATCTACCATCGAAAGTTAGCACCGTTAGTGTTTTTACCATTTCGTCGTACTCTAGAACCGCACTCCTCTGCCCCCAGCTCACGCTGCCGCCGGCCGTCGGCGAGCACCTCCTCTGCACGGCGCCTAGCCGCAACCAGCAGCCTCGCCGACTGCACGCCTATTGGAGTTAAACCTATGGCACTAGATAATCTGTTGCATGCTTAAATTAGCTAGTTGCCTAAGACGTGCTCACGTTCGCGTCCATGGGTGCAGATGGGTCATGGTTGATCCCTTGCTACGATGAGACATGCAAACGGCAAGGCACATCGGTGATCCAGGAGAAATTGAGGGTTGCACTGAAGAGAAATTCGGCAGCGATAAAGAAATCGAGGATGCAGTGGCGCAGATATCGAGTTCTATATTAATCACAGTGAAGAAATTGAATCCGGCATCGGGGCCAAGCTTGAGATTAGGCCAAAACGGGGGATCGAGAAACTGAGTCAAATGACGGGCCGGCGAGGCGGCGACCTAGAAGAAATCGATTCCATCGACGGCCGACGCTGGAGTTCGTCAAGATTGGCGCCGGAGTTCGACGAAATGATAAAAACACTAACGGTGCTAACTTTAGATGGTAGATGGCGTGACCAAAATCTTTCGGTGGTATATTCCGAAAGTTAGGTTCTTTCAGTGGTATATAACTAATTCTGCCATATATAAAGTTAATCATCCTGCTCGATTGAACACTCCTAAAAATACCAAGTATATTGAAAGAGGACTAGATAACATAGATGACTTAGCGTATTGAGAAGACGGATTGCCAGTCTCATTTGAGGTAGATATTAGGCCCTCACATCAAGAATTAGTAGGTGATACAACGGATGTTATTGCAGAAAATGTTAGAAGGAAAAAGCGACGTCGTGCTTATGTCTCTCAAGATGTTCCAGAACTGAGACAATGCAGAGCTGGTGTATACGAACTTGTGGACACTGATTACTTCTAGAAAGTATAAATGTTGCACATATTTCTTTATCTTTTTCTAATGTTTTAAGTTTGTTATATGCTAATATATAATGTTTGTAAAACAGGATGAAATCGTTTTTCCGTCACACTGAAAAATCGAAAAGAAAGGATGGGTCTTCATCGAGTCATGGAGAATCACTTTTTAGAGGATCGAGTTATCAACAGAGCAGGCAGAGACAGCTCGAGCGGTGCCTAGAGAAGGTCGCTCTGGAGGTGCCGAGAGGAGGTCGCTCGATAGGAGAGGTAATACTTTTAATTATGCATACTTTTAATTGTGCTATCTTCAATTTTTTAATATGCATGTACTAATTTTTATCAATTCATTCTCAGAAGGCCAGAGAGCCTAGGGAGTTCGTGGAGGTTGCTGTGGAGGCGGTGGGGGAGGCTGTGGAGGAGGCTGAGGGAGGGGGCGGCTATGGAGGTGGCTGAGAGAGGGGACGAGGCTGAGGAGGATAGTGCGAAGGGGGTGAATATGAGGAAGACGCTAGTGCTGAGCGATTGGATGCTCCTGCATTCAGGTGGAATGTATGGATAATTGGGAAATATTAATAAGTAAACATTTAGCACTAATACCATTCAGCTAATATTCTGTTTTTGTTTCAGGTATAGAGGTACTAATAGCATTCCCCCGGTAGCAGTACCTCAAGCACGTAGAGTTATCCTGCCACATAGTGATTGGTAAGTAAACATTTGGCCTGTCTGGACATCAATTATTTTTTTGATTTTTCACAAGTTGTATAATGTATACTATTTGCAGGCAATAGATTGATGTTGAATGGACAGGCACAAACAGTATAAGGTAAGTGAATTGTACGCTGGGGTCTCTTTTGCGTTACCATTATCCTGGCCTAGTTGTCATCAACGGTGCAAAGCTGCCAACCCTGAAGTGGGCTTATTATAAGGTTGCTACAGATGGATGCATGAGAATGTTCCCAACGAGTGTGGGTGGACTTCTAGGTAATTCTCTAAATTTTTTGTTCGCTTTGAATATTGTTACATACAATTAATGTCTAACTAATATATTCATTTCCCATGCAGGAGAGATACCGTTTGCCAAGTGATCAGGAGCAGTCTCTCCAATGGAAGGCAAGATATGGTTTTGAGAACGCAGCGACCAGGACGATCAAGGAGATGATGTACCAGGCTCGTATTCAGGCGGTGTGCTTGTATTACAAGAAGGTGCTACATCAAGATATGAGTAAGAAGTTTGGTGCATCAAAAATCTACCTTCGCGAAGATCAGTACCAATGGCCTGAAGTTATGTTGCCTTGGTTCAACAAATGCCCCGAAGCATGGTATGCTCTTAGCCAATACTGGGCTTCAGCAGAATTCGTTCAGAATTCAAATAAGAAAAGGGGTAATAGGGAGGCGGGCCCGAGGGTATCTCAGCGGTACGGAGCCGATGTACATCTTCGTCTTGCGCGATATATGGTAAGTTTATTACGATTGCATATGGATATTTATAGGTTTTACTGTCGATATTTGATTAGCTTAGTTTACAAATGTTGACTAATCTTGTTCTATGTGTTAAATATAGGAAGCTCAAAGTGGGTCTCGACCTACTGAGATCGAAGCTTATATTAGAGGCCATCTTGGTTTTGATCCCACACAGCCAGATCAGCTATGTAGTGACAAGGTGACACAGAGTGTGGTTAATATAATTGTTTTCTAACTGGAGTGAATTCTTTATTGTATCCTGATGCATTAATATGTTGTGCAGGCTTCTTGTGGGCAAGTGATGGCCGATGCTCACGGGCCTGAGTATGACTGGAGAAGGAAAAATGTCGATCCTATGGCTCTATATAGTAGTGGAGGTGGCAAGAAACATGATAGATTCTCCATGTTTAATGGCGTCCTAGATAGTTGCGCTGTGTTAAGTTCAGCAAGATCCTTGGCTTCTTCGCAAGGTAGTGGGTCGAGCGCTCGTGAGACCCAACTACTACAGGAGCAGTTGAGGCAACAAGTTGCCCAGCAAGTTGCACGCAAGGCTCAACTACAAGAGCAGTTGAGGCAACAATAAGAATATTTCATTTCATGGCAGGCAGAATAACAAGCAGCTATACATATAATCTTGTTCATTTGAAATCATTACTCATTTGTACTTCAAATTCATGAAAATTGCAAAATTATGGTCGTCCTGATGCCTTGTTTTGCATTCTATATATCACCGCTTCATATTAATGAAATAGCCCGATTATTGTTATTAATTTTTTGTTATTGCTTATAATTCATGAAAATAGTCTAATTATTACTCATTTCTTAATACTTTAACCTAATACATGCAATTCACTATTTCGGACTTACAATTATTAAAATTATTTTTAGGCATATATGAGACAATAGTTTAGAACGCCATTAAGTCTTTCTCCATTCCGGCCTCCACCTATATTTACACAACAATCTCCTGTTACGGTATGTATTAAATTTAAAATTTTTGTATGTGCATGGTTGTGTAACTTAGAAATACTAGTATTGTATTGCAATTTAGGGTTCGGTGGCTCCTCCAGATGCCAATGTTGGAGGCGCTTCTTCTTCGATGACTCCGCCGACCGTTGGAGACTTCCTTGCCTCAGGAGGCGATGCTGGTAGCGGACATCAGTTCAATAATACTCCTCCGAGCTAGTTTATGTTTTGAACTATCTTTTCATTCTTGTAAATGTGTTGACGTGTTAGAATTTTGTTGACGTGTTGAACTTGGGTTGGCTTGTTCAATTGTGCGTACTTGTGGATTGCAAATGTGGATTGGAACTTGTACGTGCAAACTTGTGGATTCGAAATGTGGATTGGAAATATGGACTCGAACTTGTTGACGTGTTGAATTGTGCGAATGTGTTGAAATGTCGATTGAAAATCAGGACAATTTTGATTGTGTTGAAATGTGGATTGGAAAATTGTGCTGAAATGTGGATTGGAATTGGAAAATTGTGCTGAAATGTGGGCTGAAAACCAGCTCGGTTGCTGGAATGCCCCAGTATTTACGTCGGCCAGGCTGGCCAATGTAAATACTGGAGCTACGGGTTCCCTGCATCATTGCTCCAGTATTACCGCCACATGGCTGCGCCAGCCTGGCCGACGTAAATACGTGAACCGCCACATGGCTGTGCCAGCCTGGCCGACATAAATAACTGAGCCGCCATGTGGCGCCGCTCCGTGCCATGCCGAGGGAATATTTACGTCGGCCATGGCCGACGTAGATACGCGAGGCCAGGCGACGCCCCTACCCGACAGCTAGTATTTATGTCCGCCTTGCGGCCGACGTAAATAACCATATTGACGTCGTCGTATTTACGTTGGCTTGACGTAAATAGCTATCTACGTCGGCTTTTGCGCTATGTACGTGGGCTTATGGCCGACGTAGATACGCCAGATTCCTGTAGTGCAAGCCAAGGCTGGAGCGATGAGTACCTTTAGCCCAGCAAACGAGGAGCTCACCAAATTGACAATATGGACATGCTAGCGGACAAGATGGACCTTTTGATGAAAAAGCTAGAATTACCATCGTCGCAGACTGTCTAGGCTCTTGAATCTCGCATGACCTGCGAAGTTTGTGGGAGACTTGAGCACTCGGGAGACAACTGCATCAAAACCCGACTAGAGGATGCGAAGTTTGTTAGCAACGGATTTCGCCCACAATCGAATTACACTCTGGGAGGGAACTCCAAGCCCAACTTCTCGTTCGACAACTGTCAACCGGGAGGTAATGCTGGTAATTTTAATCTTAATAAGTCAACTCTAGATGAATTTGTGAATGTTCAGCAAAAAAGTGAATGATAGCATTAGTAGGAAATTTCTAACTAAAGATAAAATCCTTGAGAGCATAGATTAAACATTAGAGGGATTTACAACAGCCATGCATAGCCAAATGAGCTTCAAGAAAATGCTAGAAACACAAATAGCTCAACTGACTGCTTCAATTCCCACATCACTCCGGGTAAGCTCCCGGGACAAACAGAACCTCACCCAAAGGAGAAAGTTAACACGGTCACAACTCAGTCAGGAAAAACGACTCGAGACCCGCCGCAACCTAACTCTGCAGGAACAAAGCATGACACCCCCAAAAATGTCAACAAAGAAAAGGAAGGGTATGACGAGGAACCTCATGATGAGCCGCAAAAAACGATGGGACAAGATGCGGGGACCAGAACTAGTCCCTCCGAGTTCATAGACACACAAATGTTGCCCTTGCCGTGTCGCCAACACAAGCCAACTGCAAACGTGCAGTTTAGCAAGTTTGTCGAGGTAATTAAGCAATTATATGTCAATATCCCATTGCTAGATGCAATGCTGGTGCCGACGTACGCAAAGTACCTAAAGGACATCCTCAACAACAAGCACCTGTTCCCGACTGCGGAGGTTATTAAGTTTTCCGAGGAATCCAGTGCTGCAATCCTAAACACTCTCCCTGAGAAAAAGGACACTGGTTATCCAGCCCTCTCATGCTCCATTGGTGCACAACACTTCGATCGTGCTCTGTGCGACTAAGGAGCAAGCATTAGCATTATGTCTAAGGTAATTTATAAAAAGTTAAGTCATTCTACCTTGTCCCCTACTGCCATGACCCTGTAGCTTGCAGATCAATCGATCCGCTGTCCTATCGGAGTAGCTAAAGTCTGGAATTTCCTAGCGCACGTGTATTTTGCGGTACTCGACATGGAGGTAGACAACAAGACACCTCTCATTCTTGGGGGAATGTTCTTAAGCACGGCAAATGCGACCATAGACGTTGGTGCAGGAGAGATTCAACTCAACATCAATGGCCGAGACGAAGCTTTTTTCAAGCCAAGAGTTGAGCAATGCCCACAGATACGCAATTTCATGGAAAAAATCCTAAAAATTGTGCAGAGGAAAGCGGAGGTTGTACCCAAACCTTAGGTGGATAGTCTCATTGCAACTATGAGGAGAACTCTCCAACTATTGTATGAGCCTTTATGGCGTCTTTATTGGAAGGAGAGCAACAACAAATGGGCGAAGAAGTACCAAACTAAGGAACGAAAGCAACAAGCAGTCGAGAATTCGGAGCCGCGAGAGAAGGTCGACGTCACTCGAAAATCTTGAGCAAAACATGTTTGGCGTAAGAAAGAAATCCAACCAACCGCGACATAAATTGTTAAAAAAGAATGAGGTATGGGGACGGTCCGATTCGAGTACCACATAAATTTTGAGTCGTCACCGGGAGGTAAGCCGGACTTATCTTTGCATTCATATTTAATTTCTTGCATTTTCCACTGCATATTTGATTTTCACCCTTGCATTAAACCTGCACTTAAAAAAAATGAGGGCCTGGCTGACCCACCACGGTCAGCCGACACAGCCCTGCCGGCCGACCGCCCCTCTCACCTCCACCTCTCATGTCCAATCTCACCCACCTATCTACATGCTTAGCTAGGTATCTAGCCATTTAAAAGTACTGTAGATAGTGGTTTTTTTGCTGCATTTGCACTCATCCTGCATGCATTCATCGCCTATAAAACGAGATGGCAGTAGCTGCGATCGATGCACACTCCGGCAGTGATTTCACGATCTCACGTATGTTCTCTTCTCCCTGTGCATTACATTAGTTCCTTAATCATTGCATTAGTGCTAATGACTGTGTGACTTAATATTAGCGATGTTAATCCTCACTTGGGAAAGTCGCAATCTCTCCCTAATACGGACAACATCTAAAGAGTAAGTGTTAACTCGCCTTCCTCAGGTGGAAGGTCCTCCTCGGCGTCAGCAAACCTCCCTTCGGGATCGCCTACGTCTAATCATACAATCAGACCAATAATTACTTACTAGTGCAAACAGAAATCATGATGCATGCACGACCTAGGCCTCACCCTTGACAATATTGCATGCAATCTAATAATGAATCTAATTCTCGTATGATATGCCATGCATACCCTGATACACTATCAAATAACACTATCATTATATAATAGCCTAGCTATACCCCCCCCCCCCCCCAAATACGCTTTAGAACGATACGATCATTTAGGGTTTTTAAAGCCACATACGATTACGGCTTGCCGTACTACGGTCTACTTACGGAGCTAAGTTTATCGGAGTTGACATATACTATGTGCTCCTAAATATATGCCGTAATCCTTAGTTATATATCACATTAATATATTTTCTAGAGTCAGCTCCTAATTTAATTAATAAGGAATGTGCTATTTATTTGTTGGTGTCTAGCAATTAATTATTCTAATGGATATATTTGATC
Source organism: Raddia guianensis (assembly GCA_036346415.1). Taxonomy (NCBI): domain Eukaryota; kingdom Viridiplantae; phylum Streptophyta; class Magnoliopsida; order Poales; family Poaceae; genus Raddia; species Raddia guianensis. The sequence continues at coordinate 24,254,457 of CM070544.1, forward strand.
AAGGTAGGCATTTTTAAAATGTCCGATATTTATTATGGCAATTATCTACCCATTTTATTATCTTAAGCATTTTAGGGTCAGATTCATTAATTAATGCAATTAAGATCACCCTAATTCTAGTTTAATCATTTTCTCATATAGGAATTCTTCTCATTTCATGAATAGTGCCATTCCCCAACTAAAGGTGTTGTTTTCATACTTATATAAAATCAGAAATGGCCTAATGTATTTACCCAAATTTTTCTAGAATTTTTAGGAGCCTTATTTTAAATAAATAATTAGCTATTTATACAATTATCTAAATGATTAAATCGGTATAAAAACGTTAAATCGCACTAGGACAACCCAGCGAACGAGCTGGCCCAGCACAAAATGCGGCCCACGGCCCATTCGCTCGCGCGCCTGCGCCGGCGGGGGCGGCTATGCCGAAGGTGGCTTTCACGCGAAGCTGGCGTTTCACCTAGCGGCGCTTCCACTAACCAGACAGGTGAGCCATGGACCCACTGTCAGCGGCACTAGCCCTTATGGCTTACGCACGCGCACGAAAGGATAAACCGGTCTGTGGCTCCCACTCATCAGTGACTTAGCGTTTACATCTTTGCACGAATCTTGGCGTGGATCGGACAGCACGTGGTCGTCGTCTTCCTCAAACCCGTCGACGTGGCCGGGCGGATATGGCAAACGACGCGGCGGCGCTACGGTCACCTACCGGCCAAGAGCGTTCTCGCTCTGGCATCTACAGCTCCTAAGGGCCCTAACGACGCACACGCCAAGGCTAGAGGTGGCCGGACGCAGCGGCAGCGAAAACCGTGGGTTCGCCGGAGAATCCGCGTCGTCCTACGAATCTACAGGCTACGAGCATGGATGGCGAGCTAGAGGGGGTCAAGGGCGTGCTCACCACTGTTCGTGCTGAAGGTGATCAGGCTCGGAGGTGGCTGGCTGCGAAGGGCTCGGCCGGCGGAGGCCGAAACAGGGGCGTCGTCGACGCGACACCTCCAGTCGTCTCCTCTGAAATCAAGGGAGGGGAAACATTAAGGGTGATGTGGGAAGGCTCGGGGCGAGAGGAATTGATCTGTGGCTCACGAAATCGACGAGGTTTCTTCGGCGCCGGTGTGGGGAAGATTTGGGCGGGAAACCGGTGCCGGCGAGGGAAGCTCCTGGCTTTATAGGCGCGGGGCAAGGTCTCTGGCCCTAGGGCACTCATAGTGGCGCCGGGCAAGAGCAGCGCGGTGACAGGACCCGGACGGCTTGGCGGCGATCTGACGCCTTGAAGGACGCCAGGCAGAAAGCAGTAGTAAAGCAGAGGTGGTGGCAAAGACGGGTGGAAATGAAGGCGGACAGGCCATCAGGCGAGGTGAGAGGGAGAGAGAAGAGGAAGAGAGATAGGAGAGAGGGAACGGGGCCCACGTGTGAGCGCAAATTCAAATGAAATTTGAAATTCAAGCAATTTTTTTGAATTAGCCCCAAATTGGGATGTTACATAATGGTAAGGCAGGCATTGTGATGGGTGACTCCATAGGAAAGCCGACGAAATTGGACTCCATAGGAAAGCCGATGAGAAGGCAATTGTTTTAACTTTTAAAGAAAACTAGTCGAACCAGTAGCGCTTATGGCGTGGCTGCTATGAGGCGCCATACAGGGGCGAGCGTCGTGTTCAAACCAAGCCCGACGCGAAAAAAAAGCCGGCCTTTGCAAAGGAAACAAACACGCTTGGCGCAGCGCGAAGCGTGTAAAACGCAGCTTACTGCTTGGCGGCGAAAAAACAAAGCAAAAATGCGCAGCGCGGAGGAGCCGACGGGAATCGAACGTGCGTCTCCCACGCGAAAGTCGCCCGCGCTAACCAATCGGCCGAAGCCGCCGCGTGCCTGCAAACCGTGTGGAGGAAATCCTTTTATACGTTAAACCGAAACCAACAGGCTGGATCTGCTCGGCTCGCGCGATCCGACGGCTACGGCGGCGCCAGCCGGGCAGGCGAGCCACGTGGCCTGCGTCGGGCTGCGGCTGCGAGCCTCTCGGCTTTGTACTATTATAGATTTGATCTAGGGTTTTTTAACCTCGAAAATGGGTCGGGATCCAGGCTGCAAATGGAGGTCCCAAACAAGCCTTAATTCGTAAATGAACAGAAATAATTATATGTGATCCCTGCCCGTGTTTAACGCTCAATGAGGGTTCGTAGTTAGTCAAAGAAGTAAAAGGTTTTTCTTTATACGTTGGGTCAACTAATTTGACTTGAAAATTGCAATCCACGAACTAAACGCTATTTTCATTTATTGATTTCTCCCAATCCGCGTGGCTTGTAAGTTCTTAACAACTGCAATCTAGTGCTCTTGACGTCAACCGCAACTGCAATCTAGTGCTCTTGAAGTCAACCGCTTCTATCTTTTTCAGTATCAAAGCGCATCTGTACATGTCATATCACGGCACTAATTAATTAATCGTACAGCGGTGTACGTAGTTGACGATAGATCCTTGATAGTGTATTAAAAACATTACAATAACTTCGCCATCAGTTTTTTTATGTAATATATATTTTGAATTTGTATATAAATCAAACATGTGTAAAATTAAGAGAAAGCGAAGAGAAAATGATTATGTTATCTATGTTATAAATGTATTTAAAATATTAAAGATAACATCGTGAGAGAGTTATTCATAGATGTATGAGGGAACATAGTGCAATAAATAAGGGTAAAAAGAAAAAAAGCATCGATTAATTCACATGAACATTTATATTTATAAATATAATCACTCAAGCTATATATTAAAAAAAAATAGAGGGAGCAGACAGTATATGTAAAGCAAAAATTAAGACCACAGAGAGACGGTTCTAATTAATTATTGGGCGTCAAGTGAGTTAGGCATTAATTACCAATACCAGAATAATAATAATAAATGGAATATAACGGTACCTGTATACGCAAATCATGATCCATCCAATCCTTCAAAGTTATAATATGTGTGCAAAGAGGAAAGCTAGTGTACTCTCAGAAGAACTCCCGATGATTTTTCGAAATCCGAGATGTCTAACAACTGATCCGAACCGTTAATCTTGTTAGTCTCACTGAAACATGCATAGTCAGTGGCCAATTTTTATATTTCTATTTAATTTCTATTTTTAAAAATTCGACCTTTCAGGTAGTCGTGTTGCGTCCAAAAAAACTAATTATCAAAAATAGGAAACAAATTTTAAACAAATTCAAAAAATATGAAACTTGGTCACTTACTACCTTTCTTAGAGATAAAAAAGATCAACGGTTCGGTTCGGTTGTTAGACATCTCGGACTTTGAAAACTCATCGTCAGTACGGATAGATTCGTAGTCGTGAGAGTACACTAGCTTAATTTCCTTTAGGGCATTCCCAACCCTATCCCTTTTTCTCCCTTAACTATTACTGTAGCAGAAAGAGCAAATAAAATACAAGAGAGAAAAATGTAGGGAGATATTGAAAAGTGGATAAATAGTAATAAGATAGGGGAAGTTTAGAGATAGGGTTAGAAATGCCCTTATACACACATGATACCATACACAACATATGCCAAAAATCAATGAAATTGATAGCAATTTTTTTAATGTGGTCCATATTGGGCGCGCTTCACGACCAGGAATAGTGTTCCCCACGAATTAATTCTTGAATAATGGATCAACAGGGCTTATTTCGTTACGTTAGGACTTCGGAGATGTCTACAATTAATTCGATGCATAAATGAACCGATGTAGCGCTACTAACTAGGGTGAAGATAACAACCACTGTTGATTATACGTGTCCATATCGGTTATATAATGGTTTGATCTACTACAAAGTGAAAACGAGGGGGCATTTATAGTTACTGGCGTATGTAAGTTATAGATACTACCTCCGGTCATAAAAACAAGTCATCGTTGACTTTTAAACACGTTTTTAACCATTCGTCTTATTCAAAATTTTAGTGCAAACATGTGTAAATATAAATCATGCTTACAATATCTTTAATCAGAAAAAATTATAGCACAATAAATGATAACTTACGTAGTTTTTTGAATAAGACGAATGGTCACAGGCGTGTTCATAAGTCAACAACGACTTGTTTTTATGACCGGAGGGAGTAAAATATTGAAATCTCCTATATCTAAAGTTTTATAAGTCGAAAACTGGTGAGCCACATTGCGTCAGGTGTATGCATTGGAGTCAGAATATCGCACGTGGTGAGGCCCTCCGCTCCCCCTTCCTTGCCCCTACATGCGCGCTAAGAGCTTCCATGTCTGCTTCTCCATCCCAGTCACTCCATTTCACTATTAGCTACTGCTTTTATCTCCTCTCTAAATTTTCTTCATAGATTATACCACACTCTTAAAGATGCATTTTCTCTATGAGATACATTGTTAAGACTATAGTGTTTTAAAGTGAACGCTACAAATGCTCTAATCAACTGTTCCTTCACATTTATATCTTCATCATTTTGTGGTGTGCGCCAGTATCCATGTGATCAACTCACCAAAGCTGCCACAAGATCACGTTTAACTATCTAACTACCAGACTTAACCAACGTAAAGCTCAGACTTAACCAATGTAAAGCTCATGGTTTGTACTATATTTTGTTTGAAAATATTGTACAACATTTAAATTCCTATAGCTGTGACTAAGAGAAGAATTTCTTCTAAATTTATCTCATAGCTTAATTAGCTATACAGGCTCCACCCTCACACACAAGTCCACTTGCCTTAGTCATGATATCCCTTTGGCCCTTTGGGTTCTTTATCAAATCGACAACACACGCCGATAATCACACAAGAGCAAGGTATGCTTAACCATAAATGAAGCAACACATGCTTTCCACGTGTAAAAGCAACATATGCTTTTAACTTTCAATAATCAAAATTAATGATTTACCTCCCGAGAAATGTGCAACACTAAGAAAGATAATAACGACAGCTAACACAAGTGATATTGTGGTGCATCCAAAAAAGCTGATTTTGGAAAATAGGAAATAAATAGTAAAAAAATTCTAAAAAATGTAAAATTTTGCATGGGGTGAGAATTCAATAAGATGAAGAATATGAACGGTTCGGATCGAAAATTTTGATCACGGTTTTTCAAAAAGCGGTCTGGTGACGGAGGATCCGTCACCATGGTCCACCCTCAAATTGACCCAACTCTACATATATATATATATATATATATATATATATATATATATATATATATATATATATATATATATATATATATATATATATATGATGATTCATCAATGATCAATCAATGATCATCTTATTGATTTTTATGCAAATTTTACATTTTTTAGATTTTTATTATTTATTTCCTATTTTCAAAAATCAGCCTTCCAATTAGTCGTGGTGCGTCCAAAAAAGCTGATTTTGGAAAATAGGAAATAAATAGTAAAAAAATTCTAAAAAATGTAAAATTTTGCATGGGCTGAGAATTCAATAAGATGAAGAAGTTGAACGGTTCGGATCAAAAATTTTGGTCACGGTTTTTCAAAAATGGTGCGGCTGACGGAGGGGATCCGTCAGCCATGGCTGACCCCAGCCCAACTCTATATATGTATGTATGTATGTATGTATGTATGTATAGCCATGCAATTTATCAAACAAATTCATCTCATTTCAAATTTGGCAGAAACATGGTCAAGGATCTATATGTGATTTTCCTTGTTCCAGTTTCCTTTTGGTCCTGTTACAAAATCTTCTGCTGGTTCACCTTCCGAAACAAACATTTCTAAGCAAAATCCACAACAAAGATAAATAAATAAATAATACGAAAAATTATTTGGAAAAATAATTAAAGTCCATACATAGATGGTGCATCGCAATTTGACACAATTTGAAAATATATCATGAAAATAATATTTCGCAATATATTGAAAAAATAACTTCAGAATAATACTTCAAATTAATTTCAAAATAATTTTTCAAAAATAATTAAAAATAAAATTTTAATCAATTTCCCGTAATTAAAATGATTCGTTTTTAGCAGAATGAAAGTTGCATTTTTTATTCTTCTATGAGTTTATTTGCGGGATTCAAAGATTTTGGGGATTTTTCATGTTAATTTCTGATATTTAGTTATCTCTTCTCATTGCTTGATTGCTTCAGAGTCCCGTGACATTTCCTCCTGGCACAGGAGATTGAGTCACATTGATTTTTGATCACTTGACCAGAGTTAGTAGCCACGATCTAATTCATGGTTTGCCCAAACTCAACATGGTCAATAACACAATTGGTGCTCCTTGCCGGCATGGAAAGATGGTTGTCACTGCTCACCCATCAGTCACCAAGGTGATGGCTAATGCACCGTAGCAATTGGTCCATATAGACACTGTTGGTCATTCTCAAGTACAGTATGTGGGTGGCAAGTGGTATGTGCTGATTGTGGTCGATGATTGTTCGCAGTACTCATAGGTTTCCTTCATGGTGACCATGGACGAAACATTTGGTCATTTTTGATCCTTTGTCCGCAGGCTGTCAGTTGTGTTCCCAGGAGCGCTTCGGGCAATCCGTTCAAACAACGACACAGAATTCAAGAATACATATTTTGAAAGCTTTAGTTCTAATTCTGGTGTAAATCATCAATTCTCTTCTCCGAACATTGCCCAACAAAATGGCGTTGTCGAGAGGAAGAATGACACTTTGGTAGAGATAGCTAGGACTATGCCTTATGAATATTCTACTCCTAGACATTTCTAAATTGAGGCTGTTTATATAGCTTGCTATATTTTCAAATAGGGTATTTTTGAGATCCAAGTTGCATTGCACATCCTACAAGCTTCGATATGGGCGCAAGCCTAGTGTTTCACATTTTAGGGTGTTTGGATGCAAGTGCTTTATTCTGAAATCTAGAAATTTAAATCTCAATTTTCGGATGACATTTTCCTTTGTTATATAGCTTCTGCGGTTAATTACTACGCCTGGGATAGTATGAGGCGTAGGATAGAAGAGACTTGTGATGTTATTTTTTATGAGGCTATGCCAGGGGCAAGGCCAAATATCTTAGGATCCGACTTGTCCTTTGAGCCTATCTTTGTTGAGTAAGGAGTCGTTGGAGATGACGGTTCTACTGAGCCTGCCCTCGACGTGACTCCACCGGTGGCACCTCCGACTTCCAGTGTTATTTCTCAGGATCATCCCTTACCTTCTTCTTATACTCAGCTCTCACCTTGTGCTTCTAGGCTCTCAGATATAGAATCTTCGCCCGGTGGCTCTGAGACTACCTCTTCTGTTCTTGAGGTAGAGGCCACTTCTGGGTCTCCTCGACACATTCAAAAAGACAATCCCCTAAGAAGATGATCGGTGATTTAACCGAGAGGATGATAACCCGATCAAAGTCAGGGCCCACTCACCTTTGCTTGTCTGTTGCTTTCGTTCCTTCCTTTGATCCGAAAAATGTCACCCATGCTCTTATGTAATACATGAAGAGTTTAAAAATTTTGAGAGGAATAAATTCTGACAACTTATTGAACGCTCTAATGGACATAATATAATAAGTACTAAGTGGGTGTTCAAGAACCTGCATAGCGAGGATGGGGTAGTGCTTAGGAACAAGGCTAGGTTGGTCGCTCAAGGTTTCACTCAAATTGATGAGATAGATTTTGATAATACCTATGCTCCTGTTGATAGAATTTTTGCTGCATTTATGGCATCCAACAATTCGAGCTGTTTCAAATGAATGTTAAAAGTGCTTTTCCAAAATGGATATATTAAGGATGAAGTATATGTTAAACAACCGCATACATTTGAGAATTTAAGATATGCTAATTATGTATACAAGCTTGATAAAGCTTTGTATGGGCTAAAATCATCCAGGGTCTAGTATGAGAGACTAAAAACTTACATGCTGAGCAATGGGTTTGTGATGGGTAAGATAGATCAGATCTTGTTTACCCATAGGATTGGTATTGATTTCATCCTGATGCAAGTCTATGTGGATGATATAATTTTTTGTGGTTCTTCCTCTGCTCTTGCTTCTGAGTTCTCAGAGGTGATGACCATGGAATTTAAGATGAGCATGATGGAGGAACTCAATTTCTTCTTGGGCTTCTATTTAGACTGGCACTGGAGGGAACTTTCTTTCACCAGAGCAAATACACAAAAGACCTGCTGAGTCGGTTTGCGATGTCTGATTGCAAGCCGGTCTCCGCTCCGATGGGGATCACCATAACCTTAGGGCCTGATGATAATAATGTACCGATCAAATTGAGAAGAAATTTTGAAGAATCGGCTTTTGTTATTCTCAAAGTGGATTTAGGGATTTGGATTGATGTGCTGTATTAAAGTAAGATTTCAATTGATTCCTTTCTTTTTGAACAGTTTACAATCAAAATTGTGATTGAAAAAATCCCCACATATTCCATGGATCTCATGCTAAGGGTACACATAGTTATTGAAGTTGTTCGTGTTTTAAAATTATGGTGAGTTCGAGAAGAACCAGTTCGAAGAAAATTCTTCAAGGCTCCCATTCACCCCCTCTGGTCGCTGTAGCGGATTTTCAATGCCTCAATAGTATATCCTTCGTGCACCCTTCATCATGCCACCTTAGATCAGCTGTAGACTTTGGAGACACAAACAGTTTTGAAGTATCTTCTTTATTTGAAATTAGCGAAGAACCTTTATGGGAATTTTATGTACACATTTACCATCAAGACTTTTCTTCTCTGTTTCCATCGAGAAGTGTTGCATTTTGGACCAACATTAGCATTCCCATGTTCTTCCAAAACAATTCGCAATCATTCTTGCATGCATAAATACTATCGTATCCAAGACCAAAGCATTTAACCATTTTCTTAGCTTCGCTAAAGTTCTTAGGTATTGTTGAGCCCTCGGGGAAAGCATCTCTAAGCATTTCTAGAAGCATATCAAAACCTCTACCACTCCGGCCACCAAGGAATTTGATGTGGCTAATTTGACTACAGACCATAACTTTGAGAAGTCTTTGCACCCTAGATAAAAAGTTATGTACTCACACAATGACAACATCTATTAAAAACTTCCTCCAAACTATCCTCATAATTCACACCTAAATCCCCCAGACCTAATCCATGAGCAACATCATGAAGCATATCAAACATCTCACCACCTCCTCTTTGTTGTACTCTTCTAGAACCTCATCAAACTTATTTTCTTTCTCATGAAAAGATGAGGCTGATGCATCGCCATTGTGCAAAAGAAGATGATGCCTCTGCATGAAATATCCGAGACTTATATCCTTCTAAAAACCCATCACATATTAAATGGACAAAGACATCACTAGCTTCCTTCCAACAACTGTTCACACACTTATCATAGGGGCATAGTATTGTGTTTGCTTTTGCCGAGAATAGGTAAATGCATAACTTCAAAATTCTTTGACCCCTTCAATATACTCAATTGTGTGTCTATAATTGCTTTTTTCTATGTAAGTTTAACCCAAAAAAATAAATACAAAAATAATTTTTTTGTGCTGCATGTCATCTTATATAGTACCTAGGAAGGTCCATCCATCTCCTATCCATAGATGATATAGCCATATAGGGCAATCAAATTTCACAACGCACATAAATAAATTTCTTTTTCATTGGTGTTTTCTGCACATCAACCAATAGTACTTGTACAAATATAACACGAGGCCATAACATTTACAATGAATAGAAACAAAGTAATGATGAGTATCAATATGCAGTAACCAGCAAAATAATCTTTTGCTTCTGCAGGAAGACAGAGGTGCTATCTTCAATTGTAGCCTCTCCACCAATAACTCAATCTGTGTCAAATAAATCAAACACTTTACATGCTTAATTATATGCATTCAACAACAACCACCAAAAAAAAGAAGAAATCAAGAAGAGGGGAATGGGGGAAAGCAATCTGCATTCTTTTATCGTGTGCATCTTGAACAGGAAGAAATCAAGGAGAGAGGAAGAGGATCTACCTCCTTATCCGACATAGGAGGCGGGTGGCGGCGGTGGCGCTCCGGCGCAAGAGGGGCTGCCGGCAGCGGCGCCGCTCGTGGCTCGTCCGGCAAGGAGGCGGGTGACAGCGGTGGCGCTTGCAGCAAGGAGGCGGTCGTGTGGAGGAAGCGGGCGTGGCGGTGGACGCGGCAAGGAGGCCGGCGGCGACGGTTTGGAGTCTAGACGCTCAACCCTAGCTAGCGCGCCGCGGCGAGGAGGCGGGCAGTGGCGGTGGCTCAACCCTAGCACTTTTGTGTCCTGAGGCTAGGTCTAGAACCGCGCCACACAGAGGAAAAGTGACGGCTGCTCGCTAGTTTTCCCTTTTCCCTCCATGTTTTTGTTGCCCGCACGTGTTGACGTGTCACGAGATCCCGGCATATGTGTTTCCCTTGATTCAATTACTATACCCTACAAATAGATAATTTGCCATCCGTATTTGTGAATTCCCAGGAGATGTCGTGATGTGTATTTCAATCTCCGGCAGATATCACGTTTTTGGCATATGTTATGCTCGTGATTGTATTTTCTCTATGGCAGATAATTGCCCTTAATAGTGTACCATGGTGTACTGGTATTTGACCCTGTTAGAATAATTATGGGGTTGGCCCATTTAATTATTTTAATAGAAATTCCAAGAGGCCCATTTAATACTAAACCGTTCGGGAAATTGGGAGGAGAATATCTCAACTTAAATAGTTGGATTGTGGTTCTCCTAATTAGAAAAGTGAGAAAAGAGAAAGGCAGGGCCACACACGAGCGCGAGCCGAGCCGAGTCGAGCTCGAGCTGAGGCGTGACGTGGTGTGAGCGTGACGTGATGTGTCGAGCCGGGCGACCTCTCCTCGGGCACGTGCGATCTCTCCCCGAGCCGGGCGAGCTCTCCCCGAGCACGGGCGACCTCACCCTGAGTACGGGCGACCTCTCCCCGTAACCGACGACTTAATGGCTGGATTGATGACGTCCGTTACGTAACCGACGACTTAATGGCCAGATGTAATGACGTCCGTTACTAGTACTTGATAGCGTCCAGGTTCGACGAACCTTCTCTTCCTAGCGCCTATAAAAGCATGAGCTCCTCGCCCTGTGAAAAAGTCTCTCGCTCTCAAGAGCTCTCTCTCCCGCACATTCCATTCTTCCATCTGTAGCGCTGCCGTTTTGCGTTCCCGCCTCTGTTTCCTTGCGCGCACAAGGAGCGGAGGGAGCAGGCCTCCGGAACCTCGTCCTTCTCGAGATCCTGCTCGGGATAAAAGGCCGATAAGGTTTTTGGGAAGCGACCACGCGACTGCTCGAGTTCTTCATCCCTGGGTCGTTGCGAGGAGGCACCTGTACATCTACACTGCATCGACGTTCGACTGCATCGATCTCTACACTGCATCAACACTTCACTGCAACAACTTGTGATCGTCTACATCGACCGTCATGGCGAACAACAATGAACAAGTCATTGTTCCGCCTGCGCCTGTGCCCGTGGTGGCACTGGCTCAAGGGTATATTCACTTATACCATGCCTTTATTTGGCTTGTTTCTTGTTCATTAGCCTTTGTGTATGAGATAGATAATTCGTTATTATCTAGTACCTTTGGTTATGAACTTGAAATATTCAATTGGTTAATTATGATTTACCTAATTTTGTGGATTAAGAACTTGAGAAAATTTCTAATATTTCCAACAATCCAAAAACCTTATTCTAGAAATTTTACAACTACTGGTTTCGCTGTCGCACTTAAGCCAATGGTATTTGACGGCGCAAATTACAAGCGTTGGCGCGCCAAGATGATTTTATGGTTGACTGCCAAGAACGTGTATCACGTTGTGCAAGGCAAGCCTGAGCCTGAAGGAGGGCTCTCTCCTGAGCAGGAGAGTGTCTCGCGGCTGCGGATAACTTGTTTAGAGGCGCCGTGATTAGCGTTTTGGGAGAAAACCTTGTTGATGTGTATATGATTTTGCCTAGTGGTAAAGAAATGTGGGATGCACTTGAGGCAAAATTTGGAGTTTCTGACGCGGGTAGCGAGCTCTATGTCATGGAGCAGTTTCATGACTACAAGATGGTCGATGACCATTCTGCAGTAGAACAAGCTCATGAGGTGCAAGCTCTCACAAAAGAACTTGAGAATTTTAAATGTGCATTGTCCGATAAGTTTGTGGCGGGATGCATTATTGCAAAGCTGCCATCTTCTTGAAGGGATTTTGCCACTACTCTAAAACACAAGAGACAAGAGTTCAGTGTTGCTGGTCTCATTGGGTCTCTAGATGTTGAGGAGAAGGCGAGGGCAAAAGATACACGTTGGAAAGAAAGTTCTAGTGCCAATGTGGTACAAAAGAAAACCTTTCAATTCAACAAGAATAAAAACAAGTCTGAAAAGCCTAACAACAAGAACAAAGCCAATCAAACTACTTGCTTCAAGAAGAAGAAGAATAAAGGGAAGGAAAACTGCTTTGTCTGTAATGGTACTGATCACTGGGCTAAGGATTGCCCTGATCGTAAAGACAAGCAGAAAAAGTCCGCCAACGTTGTTATTGGCAATACTGAGGCAAGAACATCTGGGTATGTAAAAGTACCTACTGTTCTTTCAGTATGTCGTTCACCTGATTGGTGGATTGACACAGGGGCCAATATACATGTTTGTGCTGATAGATCCCTATTTTCTTCTTACCAGGTCGCAGGGGCTGCCTCCGTGTTGATGGGGAATGGGTCGCAGTGGTTATGCGTGGAGTCGGCATCGTTGACTTGAAGTTTACTTGAGCAAGGTCGTCGATCGAGAAACGTACAACATGTGCCCGCGATAAATAAGAACCTTGTCAGCGGATCTCTATTATGTAGAGATGGTTTTAAGTTAGTTTTTTAATCCAATAAATGTGTTATTTCTAAGTTTGGAAATTTTGTTGGAAAAGGCTATGAGAGCGGAGGCTTGTTCCGCTTATCTTTGATGGACATGAATAATGAGATTAATCATGTTTGTGATCATGAGACTAATGTTTGGCATTCACGACTTTGTCATGTTAATCTTGATTGTATGATGCGGATGGCCGGTATGGACTTAATCCTAAAATTTACCCAAGTCAAAGGTTCTAAGTGTCAAGTGTGTGTGTGCAATCTAAGCAACCTCGCAAGCCTCACAAGACAGCAGAGGCGAGAAACTTGTCACCATTAGAACTAGTTCATACCGATTTGTGCGAGATGAAGGGGGAGTTGACGAAGGGTCGTAAGAGGTATTTCATGACTTTGATTGATGATTCTACTAGATTTTGCTACGTGTATTTATTAAAGTCTAAAGATGAGGCTTTTCACTATTTTAAGATCTATAAAGCTAAAGCTGAGAACCAACTTGATAGGAAAATCAAACGGGTTAGGTCAGATCGTGGTGGAGAATATTTTTCTAGTGATTTTAATAATTCTGCGAGGAACTTGGAGTAATCCATGAGAGGATGCCTCCCTATTCTCCCCAGTCAAACTGGGTTGCCGAAAGAAAGAACCATACTCTAACTGATATGGTTAACGCCATGTTAGAAACATCGGGACTTTTCAAGGAATGGTGGGGTGAGGCTATATTGACTGCTTGTCATGTCCTAAGCAGGGTTTCTACAAAGAATAAAGAAATCACACCATTCGAGGAATGGGAGAGAAAAAGATTAAATCTCACTTATTTACGTACTTGGGGCTGTTTGGCTAAGGTTAATGTGCCTGTCCCAAAGAAGCGTAAATTAGGACCAAAAACCGTTGATTGTGTCTTCATTGGTTATGCTCTTCACAGTGTTGGATATAGGTTCTTAATAGTGAAATCTAGAGTACCTGATATGTATGAAGGTACAATCTTAGAGTCCAATGATGCCACATTTTTTGAGAACATATTCCCTATGAAAGAGACGCTTAGCTCATCTGGCCAAGAATCTATCTTCTCTCCTAAACCTTCCACTCCTATACAAATTGAACCCACTTTTGAGGAAAATCCAATAGATGAAGACAATGAAGTAACTCGAAAGAGTAAGAGACAAAAGACCGCAAAGTCTTTTGGTGATGACTTCATTGTATATCTAGTGGATGATACTACAAGAACCATTGAGGAGGCTTATTCATCTCAGGACGCTGACTATTGGAAGGAAGCAGTCCAGAGTGAGATGGATTCCATCCTAAGCAATGGAACTTGGGAAGTTATTGATTGTCCATATGGTGTAAACCTGTAGGATGTAAGTGGGTGTTCAAGAAGAAGCTGAGGCCTGATGGTACAATTGAAAAGTACAAGGCAAGACTTGTGGTCAAGGGTTATACCCAGAAAGAAGGCGAGGACTTCTTTGATACTTACTCACCTGTTGCCAGATTGATCACTATTAGAGTACTATTATCCATGGCTGCCTCCTACGGTCTGATCGTTCATCAGATGGACGTAAAGACGGCTTTCCTTAATGGAGAGTTGGAAGAGGAAATCTATATGTATCAGCCAGATGGATTTGTAGTAAAGGGTCATGAAGGAAAAGTGTGTAGGTTGTCGAAATCTTTGCATGGCCTTAAGCGAGCACCTAAGCAGTGGCACGAGAAGTTCGACAGAACTTTAACATATGCCGGCTTTGTTGTGAATGAAGCTGACAAATGTGTGTATTACCGCTATGGTGGGGGTGAAGGAGTGATTCTGTGTCTGTATGTTGATGACATACTGATCTTCGGGACGAACCTTAATGTGATTAAGGAAGTTAAGGACTTTCTGCCTGCGAATTTTGAAATGAAAGATTTGGGAGTAGCGGATGTCATCTTAAACATTAAGTTGTTAAGAGAAGATAATGGTGGGATAACTCTTGAGCAGTCCCATTATGTGGAAAAGGTGTTGAGTCGCTTTGGTTTTAGCGATTGTAAACCTGCTCCAACGCCATATGATCCAAGTGTGCTATTACGAAAGAACCAACGTATAGCAAAGGATCAATTGAGATATTCCCAAATCATTGGTTCACTGATGTATTTAGCTAGTGCAACAAGACCTGATATCTCGTTTGCTGTGAGCAAACTTAGCCGGTTTGTTTCAAATCCGGGAGATGATCATTGGCACGCTCTTGAGAGAGTGATGCGCTATCTAAAGGGGACATCGAGTTATGGTATTCACTACACCGGGTACCCAAGGGTACTAGAGGGTTATAGTGATTCAAACTGGATATCCGATCATCGATGAGATAAAAGCCACAAGTGGATTTGTATTCACATTAGGTGGTGGAGCTGCTTCTGGAAGTCTTGCAAGCGCACCATCTTAACGAGGTCTACAATGGAAGCAGAACTCACAGCATTAGACACTGCCACTATGGAAGCCGATTGGCTGCGTGAGCTTGTGATGGACTTATCGGTGGTTGAAAAACCGGTGCCTGCTATCCTTTTGAACTGTGACAATCAGACGGTGATTACCAAGGTGAACAGTTAAAAGGATAACATGAAGTCATCAAGGCACGTTAAGAGGCGATTGAAGTCTGTCAGGAAGATGAGAAACTCCGGAGTTATAGCATTGGACTATGTCCAGACGGCTAAAAACCTGGCAGATCCCTTTACAAAGGGACTATCACGGAATGTGATAGATGAAGCATCAAGGGAGATGGGCTTGAGACCCACATGAAAGTCATGTCTTAGTGGTAACTCATCCTATTTGATCGGAGATCCCGTGAATTAGGATGTTGAGACAAGCTAGTGACTGGCTGAGAGGAGAGTACTTTTGTACTTAACCCACTCCGTTTGAGATGCACTACTCTCCTATTCTGTATGGCAGGTTGGTTATACCTTAATGTGTTCCGAGTGGCTTTTAATAAAGCAGAGATGTTGTCCTACAGAACATCTTATGAGGAATACACCTATATGAGCTCGACTGCTAGTCACAGTCTATGAGATTGGGTGATCTCTAGAGGCTCATGAAAGGCAAAGAAGTATGACTTATACGCTCCAAACCGAGGGGATGCATTTAGCAGCCTAGTATCAGTAAAGGACTTTGGTGAAACTCGTTCGCACAAAACTGTCAATTCAAGGCTTAGTCCAATGTTCAGTTGTGGATGAGTGTAACCTTTGTTCTAGGTGGAAGTTCAACTTAACAGTCTCCATCGAAACACTGGTATATCAAACTACAGTGGAAATGAGAGTATTTTAAATGTGCCTATGAAATTTGGTGGGGATTGTTAGAATAATTATGGGGTTGGCCCATTTAATTATTTTAATAGAAATTCCAAGAGGCCCATTTAATACTAAACCGTTCGGGAAATTGGGAGGAGAATATCTCAACTTAAATAGTTGGATTGTGGTTCTCCTAATTAGAAAAGTGAGAAAAGAGAAAGGCAGGGCCACACACGCGCGCGAGCCGAGCCGAGTCGAGCTCGAGCTGAGGCGTGACGTGGTGTGAGCGTGACGTGATGTGTCGAGCCGGGCGACCTCTCCTCGGGCACGAGCGATCTCTCCCCGAGCCGGGCGAGCTCTCCCCGAGCCGGGCGACCTCTCCTCGGGCACGGGCGATCTCTCCCCGAGCCGGGCGAGCTCTCCCCGAGCACGGGCGACCTCACCCTAAGCACGGGCGACCTCTCCTCGTAACCGACGACTTAATGGCTGGATTGATGACGTCCGTTACGTAACCGACGACTTAATGGCCAGATGTAATGACGTCCGTTACTAGTACTTGATGGCGTCTAGGTTCGACGAACCTTCTCTTCCTGGCGCCTATAAAAGTATGAGCTCCTCGCCCTGTGAAAAAGTCTCTCGCTCTCAAGAGCTCTCTCTCCCGCACATTCCATTCTTCCATCTGTAGCGCTGCCGTTTTGCGTTCCCGCCTCTGTTTCTTTGCGCGCACAAGGAGCGGAGGGAGCAGGCCTCCGGAACCTCGTCCTTCTCGAGATCCTGCTCGGGATAGAAGGCCGATAAGGTTTTTGGGAAGCGACCACGCGACTGCTCGAGTTCTTCATCCCTGGGTCGTTGCGAGGAGGCACCTGTACATCTACACTGCATCGACGTTCGACTGCATCGATCTCTACACTGCATCAACACTTCACTGCAACAACTTGTGATCGTCTACATCGACCGTCATGGCGAACAACAATGAACAAGTCATTGTTCCGCCTGCGCCTGTGCCCGTGGTGGCACCGGCTCAAAGGTATATTCACTTATACCATGCCTTTATTTGGCTTGTTTCTTGTTCATTAGCCTTTGTGTATGAGATAGATAATTCGTTATTATCTAGTACCTTTGGTTATGAACTTGAAATATTCAATTGGTTAATTATGATTTACGTAATTTTGTGGATTAAGAACTTGAGAAAATTCCTAATATTTCCAACAGACCCTGTGTGGCAATTTGTTGTTACTTTGTTCGTAAGGTTACTATTAAATAAATATACTTTTGCTAGAGCACCGTAATATATACCATTGACGAAGTCGCTTATGTGTACTAGAATTGATTTTGAAATAGTGTTAACCAAGTTATTTAATTTGGGGTCCCAATAACCTAAAACATTAATCGGGAAGTAAAGTATCACGATGGTATGTTTTATATGCGCAGAAAATGGAAGTTATCAATGACGTTTCTTAAAATAACAAGCTTAAATAAAGAATTGTGGAAAAGTTTCTAATTATTTGATTTGTGAAAAAAAATTAATTATGGGATTTGTAATAACAAAAAAGGTACAGTATGTGTACATTGCTATTCCTACTCCTACGTACACAACCTAATTTTATGTCCATTCGCAATTCCCTCTAGTCCATCAATCCATTCCATCGAAGGTCTGTTCAGCCCTAGTGAAAGCTGCAAAACGGGAATATTTTCATGTTTCATAAAAGGGCGAGAAACCTATATACCCTATGACATACCAATTTTATGTACGCCACCGTAGACTTTCTATTTTTTAGAATTACCATCGCTTGAACATGGATCTCTTAAGTGTAATCATATTATGGGGGCTATTTAGTTATTTGCCATTTGATAAAAGCTTGTCATTTTCTTTATTCTATATAAACATTGCCAACAATGTAGAAAAATCATAGAGCTATCAAAAATGTATATACATGATTTTCTCATTTCTACAACAGATGTATTATCAAAACAATGCTCGGTGAAATCGGCGATGACCGCACGCAAAACGAGGTGCATGCGAAGCAGTTGTGGCAGGAAAAAAATTTGAAAATACCAAATTATTATAGTAGGTAATATAGATCAGAACAACAGTACCAAAATTAGTTTGTAGTGATTTGGAGCTATGGATTGGGAGAAGTAAAATTGTGAAGAGGCACTATTCATTGGAAATAGTGTTGGCTGAATTGGAGGGCCTACCCGAGGGAGTCAATTAGGGAATGGGTTGGCATCAGGATACTGCCCTGTTCCTCATCTCCACGCACGCAGCCATACACAGGAGAGAGAGAGAGAGTCCATAGGGAAGGAAGAGGGGCGGCTCGTTTTGGCTCCAGAGAGGCGGCAGTCGGCGATGGCGAGGGTGCCGCTCCAACGAGGTTCGGTCTCCGACGACTAGCGGTGCACCGGCAGAGCACAACGCAATGTGCAGCGCGGCAGGACCTGCGTACCTGTGGGGTGTGGCGGTGTGCACCGGCATCCCGGTGGCGACGGTTTTTCCGGGCTCCGGCGACAGCGGCAAGGCGCAGCGGCTAGGGCGGCGGCAAGGTGGCACGAGCAGGGCGCGGGAGGAGGTGCTCCGTCTCAATACCGGCGAACCGGCTTTGGCGTCGGCCCCAGCATCAGCGCGGCTACGTCGTGGCGCGACAGCGATGCGTGCTCTAGCATAGGGCAGCGCTGGCGGTGGCAATAGCACTGGAGCGAGGCGGCGGCAGCGTGGGTGACGGCGAGGTGGCTGGGGGTGCTCCGATCTGGGGCGACGGCAGTGGCTGCTCGAAGAGGCCGACGGCGCGGCGACCTTGTCAAGTGTCGGTGACACGGCAGGTGGTGGACAACGCGAGGACTAAGCCGCGGCGGCTAGGGTTTTGAGAAAATTGAGGTTTAATTATGAGCTGAATTGGATGATTTTTTGTGGCTGCCGATGAGTTTATATAGCGTTGGCAACGGAAGGTATGAAATCAGCCAGGTATTCTATGTTGCTTGGATCGCCCCCCATTTATTACCTCATAGGCCTTTGAGGATACCCGGGGCCCATGTAGTCCATAATAGCCCCCAAGTGCTTTGGGATCGAGTCAGATGCCTGGCCAACTGGCTTGTTGGATGTATCTTGTAATCTGAAAAGAGATTGTAAAAAACTAAAGAAATCTTAAGTTTTTGTGCCGAGAGCAACGCCAGACTCAGTAATACCGAAATTCTGGCTTTCGGCCTATTTGGCACGTTACTTCAGCTCATGTATTCAGCTACTTGGCACCCATTCTCACATTGTGAAAATAGCAATCGACTCATCATGTGACACACCTTAAACCACGCAACCACAGCTTCCTTCTTGTGGCATACTGTGTGTTATGCGTTCAAAAGTGTGTGAGGCATCAGACGCTCGGCCCTGTCTTGCAGGAACCAGCACTCCGCCCAACATGTGGCGCGTCTTTCAGCCAAGTGGCACCTTTCCCAACAAGAGAACGGATCAGCTAGCGGCCCATCAAAGGGCGTACCGATTGGACAAAGTTTAGCCGAGAGGTACTTGTATCCGAGCAGCGGTATACAACTGGTGACCTATAAAAGGCATACCTTCGAAACAGTATCCAAGTCTTATCAACACCCAACCTTGAACATGCAAAGTCGGCAAGTGACCTAGCATGGGGTATGCCATGAAACATTCTTCAATATGTAGCGCTTCCAGCCACATGCCCTCAAGGGTGTACCGAGGCCGAATTTGGCTCGATGTTAACATTTCACCACCGTCAGTGGTGTGTTGTTAAGAAAGCCTGTTAAGGGGGTTGTAGTTTGCGTAATTTGATTTGGCCCAAGCCCTTTTTAGGGGAAGGCGAAGGGTTTTCGCGCCTTTCTTGCCCGGCTGAAGCGTCATGCGCTTCCGCCGGCGGGAAGCGCTACCACACCCACTCCCATCCCATCGCTATGATGGTTTCACTGTGCTCCGAATGGGTAGCGAGGCACGTCTCTTCAGCTTTTCCATGTATAAAATAGCCCAGATACAACGTATTGCTCTGCATCCAATCTTCAAGCCTTTTCTTTTTCCCTTTTCAGAAAAAACACTAGACCCCTTCTCCCCTTCGTCAACTTGTGATGGAAGGCCAGGGAGAGATAGTCGACGAGTGGCCCACGGCCGCTGCTAAACAAGCCGCCGCCAATGTCGCCGCCCAAGCTGCCCTGGACGACATCTGGAGGCAATTCCGCGAGGCGATCGTGGAAATCCGCGCGCAACTGAACTAGGTGCGCATCCAATTGAAGGATGCAATGGTCGCCACTCTGCCGGCAGAAGGATGTTACTAGAAGTGCCCTCCTCCACCTCACCAGGGAGAGTGATCGTTTTTCTTTACTCCTTTGTAAGCCAGCAACGAGCCTTTGCTCATTGTGGTCTTAGTGTGGTCACCTCCTGTCCCGAGTTCTTCAAAGATCTACGTGAAGGTCGCAATAGAGTTTCCGAGCCCGAAGGGAGATCCAATCTGAGATGTTGAAACTCCCCTAGATTGGATTGTGTCCATATCCGAAGAAGCGTCATCACCGAGTCCTTCTCTGCCCGCTTCATGGGAACATGCGAGGTGGATTTGTCGGCGGATCAAACTGCCGAAGGCACCTACCGAGTTCTCCAAACCAAATGGCAAAGAAGATGGTGAAACGCAGGAACCTTCTTGGAGGATGATCTACTTTGGGGAGGAGAGATGAAGATTGTCGTTGCCATCGGCCACGAAGTCCAGGGACCCGATGCGTAGCGCTTGTCCCGGTGTGAGGACGACGGACAGCGATCTTGGAGAAGCCATCTACCTTAAACGATGATCTTGATGCAAGCCCTTACCTGGCGCGCCAACTATCGATTGGTGGCTAATCAGGGGTTACTGTCGGACATGAATTTGTTGCGGAGCAATGCGCTAGAACCAAACTAGATGATAACACAAGACAAGGATTTATCCAGGTTTAGGCCCTCAACTCAGAGGAAATACCTTAGTCCTGTGTTCTGAGATTATGTGTTTGTGTGAATTCGTAGATGAAGATGTAAATGAGTCAACGTCTCTATGACCCCTACCCCTCCCTTTATATAGTGTAGGGGGATAAGGTTACATGGTCCTATCTAGCATGTGATACCAGATTCTGTTATATCAGCGCATGATGTGCACCGACATTTATGGGTACAAATCTCCTAATTACATGGAGCTAAACTCTATCCCCAGGAATATCCTTGGCGACCATGTTATGTGTAGCCCGAGTGGTCTTCACCCTTATCCAGCTAGTTTGGATCGCCCCCCATTTATTACCTCATGGGCCCACGTAGTCCACAACTCTGCTGCATATGATGAAAACATTGGAAACCAATAATAATTTAGAGAAGAGATATAGATAACGAAATATATAAATCCTCCTAGCAATGCTCTAATGTCAGAGGATATGGATCCCCAATATTCAACAAACTAGCTAGGTTAAGTTTATTAGCACTTGACTTTACTAAGTTGGCAGAAAAGCAGACGAGGAGCAGGCAACCAAGGAATCAAGAAGACAGTGATAGATAACCGCCGAGTGGAGTGGAGGTGGCTAGAGGTGGGGAGTGTTGATAGGAGAAGTCTTTTCCATGCTCAATTTGCTTAGTTAGGAGGAGCTCGGAGACAGAGAGGATAGAGAGGATGGATGGGAGGGGGCAATAAAATACTAACGCATAGGTCCATAATAATGTTTTTTATTGACTGTTGTACTAACTAGGGTGCCAAGTTATATGCCACGGTACTGGAGATAGGGTTGCAAACGGATCGGATACAGATCGGATAACGCCATTACCATAACCGTATCCACAATTTTTTTACGGATATGGATTTGGACACCTCTTGGATACAAATACGAATAGGATAGAATATCAAAGACGAATACAAACCAGATATCTACTAAATTCGGTCGGATACGAGTATCCTAAAACTTCAGCACTTCAGCGAAAAACAAGCCAACATGACAACATCTATCCCTTAGAGCATCCCCAGCACACCCCCGAAATTACTGTAGCTACAGTACCGCGGGTAAAAATTAAAACAAAAGCAGAGAGAAGGACCTTGATACAACACCGAAAATTCAAACAAATTTGAAATGCAGGCCCTTGATAGGGGGCCTGCTGTTCATGCTCTTAGGCCTTAAATTAGTTTCAAGTCAGTTATGCTTAGCAGCATGGGGTGCGTGTGTGTGCATATATATCAAGCATCAGTTACAAAACAAGCAATAAGTATTAATTAGCAACACAATAAATATTTGTTCCACATTCCACCATGGCCACCATTACAATGGCTCAGTACTTAAGTAGCTGGCAACATAGATATTAGATAGCACTTGTTTCACCATGACAAATTGACAATCTGTAAGCAACCATTACAAAAGCCAAAATGATTAAGGACCAAGAAGCCAAAGTGTAATAATAGTTTGCTTCTACTGGACCACTCTCACCCGCCACCATCTCCATGTTCTAGTCTTTTGTAAAGTTGCTTGTAGCACCTATAATATAAATAGTTGAGTTGTATATAAAATATGAATTGAGAATACAACAACAACTTTTGTAGCTCTTTTTAGTAATTGCATTTCATTTCTCTAATTTATCAATATAGGAAAATCCTTCATATGAGCTAAGGATCAAGGTACAAAAATATTATCCTAAGGCCTTGTTTGTTTCGGCTGCGCGTCGCGTTCGCCCGTGCGCGCGCGCCGCGCTTTCAAACCACGCAAACTCGATGCAACGCAACGGTGCCGAACGCTGAAACGAACACGCTATAAATCAAGTACATGTCTAACATTTTTCTAAAGTCCAGAAGCATGTCTAGTATTTTCTCTAATTTTCTCATAATTTCTGGAGTTCATCAACTATTTATAACAAGTCCATTTTCATTTTAGGAATATTTAACATCGATAAAACGGAAATAACCGGCCAGCACAGTAACGGGTTGGTCCAATACGAGCGGCAGCAGCGCTCGCACGAGCAAGGCCGGGAGACGACGACGCGATTCGGTCTAGGACGCTAGTGAAACCCATGAGGAAAGCGCGAGCGTTCCGACGAGCTTGGGGGGTCTCGGGCCGATTCCTTCCGGGGAGAGCAGCGGGAGGTGCTGAAGAAATAAGTGCACGAGTGTGCAAGTGAGGAAGCGGGCTCTATTGCTTTAGCAACGTCAAGGGAGAAAAGGGGGTGGCGCAGCCGGGAAGAAGAATAGAGAGGTGAGAGGCCGTGGACTTTGTCCGTGCGCCAGCGACAAAGGAGGTCATACTGGTGTCAGCCCTCAAGTTTAT
Source organism: Raddia guianensis (assembly GCA_036346415.1). NCBI lineage: Eukaryota > Viridiplantae > Streptophyta > Magnoliopsida > Poales > Poaceae > Raddia > Raddia guianensis. The sequence continues at coordinate 24,277,711 of CM070544.1, forward strand.
ACTTACCAGAGAGCCGCTGTTCACATGCACTAGACCCTAGATCAGTACTGATCTAGTGCGTGCAATATATAGCCGAGTATCATTCAGACATACTTTTCATTATTCGAAGTATTACATATCTGATTGCATGACGCATGCTTAATATTAAATAAGCCAAGCCACCATACAACTGTGGTAGGATAGAGTCGGCAGAATATATATATAAGATTATCCGAAAAATCCTCCAATGGCTATGCATTCCTGCAGACGACTGGAGCGGACCCTAAACCACATCATGACCATCGCAGCCCAGATCATCTCCATGGCACTCGAACAATCCTTCTGTGTACTTTCATCCAAAAGAGTGGAAGTATCTGAGGTCAGCGTCATCCAAACGCTGGCTAGTTAACACTTCCCTTAATGCACTTAGTGATAAATGGATTTGATTGGGGAAGAGGTTATTTTATTTGCGTAAAGCTAGTTTTTAAGATAAGTTTAAATTACCCTATCTAGCATCAAGTATTATATTCCTTTAATAAGCAACGAGGAGTTTAACACCATAACAAACACAACCAAGCACACAACGCAAGCCCCAACTGACAGACCTTGACGGCCAACCTTAAAGTAACCAACTCAAACTCGACAAGCACACTTCACCTTGATCCCATCCAAACCGATGTTCATGTAGCCCCAATCCATAACCCGCCATCCTTCTGCGATTGGCAATCCCGTTTTGGACCACACTTGCCATGAAATGCCCGTCTCGGCCTAGGAGGGTTGCCAGCCAACTCTAGCCTAGCGTCACCCTGGGAAAGTGTGGCCTTTATCACCCTCGGTGATGACCAATGCCGGTCCCTGTCGAGAGTGGTCCCAGAGGGCCTCCGCAGAGCGCTCACAGCTGGCGATCCAAAACCCGTACTCTTGTGTTGGAACCATCCTTCAGATGGCAGCGATCTTTTCACTACGCGTGTTCTTACGCGCTCCTCCTGGGTAAGCCCTGGCTAAACCCAGCACAAGGCATCTCATGCCTTAATCATCCCTCAAGATGTCATCCATGGGGCAACTCACCAACCAAATCATCTCTACTTCCACGGTCATCGACCTTACCATACATGTACTATCCCGACCAACTGACCAAATCGGACCGACACACCTCATAGCTATAACCACACACAACACCCAGCCTAACATGCATCTATTAGCCCTAACTGTCACATGTCACAACCTTTTTAAATCAATGAATGAATGACCGGTGAATATCGGTTCACCGTTCCGTGGCTAACCGCTAGAAAATTTGTTTAAGACTAAGCAAGTTTAAGCAGGTCTTTACCCGGCCATCAGGTAGGGTTAAAGTTGTTACCAGACTATTATTAGGCTAACAAGGGCATGATAATCAAGGCAGTCATAAGGGCTAGATAATGCAACGACAAGCATGTATATTTATAACATGATTTAACAAATAGGCAAGTAATAAGCATTTACTCTGATAAAAAGAATATAGTTTGGGAAAACAGGGTAATGAACATGATTATATCGATGTTAGTCCACACTAGGGAAAGTCGCAATCTTTCCCTAATACGGGTAAACATCTGTAAGAGTAAGTGTTAACTCGCCTTGGTCCAATGGAACATCTTCCTCGCTATCGCTGAACCTTTCCTCGAAACCGGTTACGTCTATTATCGATAAAATTCAATAAATAACCAATAGTGCAGAAATGACATGATGCATGAATGCAACAAGGATAGGCAATTGTATAACTAAGTCGACTTGTAAATGACACATTGTCAAATTTATACTTATTAGGTCAAAGATAGTCTCTCTACTCTTCCTCATAGACGACCCCTTTTCTACTAGTGTTTAGCATATGGATAAATTTCTTATTTAAATATATAGAAAACCTTATTCAGATTAAATTACATAATCTCGATGTCAGCCTTCATATTAAATGCCGTGATCTATCGAAGGACCGGATGTATTGTACCTTAGCTACGCTCTTATCAATGGAGAATAGTTTCTAGCTACGATTGGATTCTGGATGTATGACATTTTATATGCTAGCTAACTAATCATGTGGGTTTTAATCAATCTTTAACAACAGATGTTCACTTCAGAGGTCTACCTCATGTGTTTTTAGGTCCCATGATTTATTCTGAGTCCAAAAGGTTATTTTATGTCTAAAGACGTTTCCTTAAGATTTTAATAAACCACGCATCACCTTAATTTATATGGCTCTCATCTGGTTCTCGCTTAATCGGTACTATTTAACATTCAAGGGCTTATAATATTCCCTTTTGGGTTTGTAAGTGTATATTATATTTTATGTACTTCTTTTGCATTTTTTCTAACTTAGTTCTAGTTTTTATTAATAAACAAATCATTTAGGTTTATTTTCTATACAGAAATGTACTGCGTAGGTTCACTAATTACTTAATCAGAGGAACCGATGAACAGTGCTTAAGTTAATATTGTCTCTAATATTTCTTAGTATTGATCGTAATTTATCTAGGAATTTAGGAGATATCTACGGTTTTAATAAATTATGAAAAAAGAGAAGGTTGTCACTAGGTTTAATATAATTTTATTATTCCAAAATTTTCCACTATACTTAATTATTTTGATAATTTCCCAGGTGGTCCATCCCCTTTAGCATTTGTGTTCCTTGGTTTACATAAATGACCTTCGATAAGGACAATTTGTCAATATACCCTCCTAAGGGTCTACATGGAATTGATAAGGCATTTTCTTGATTTTCCCTATTTATAGTAATTAGGAGACTCTATGGTGATTTATTATAATTTCTCAGGGTCAACACTTATTTAATTCAAGGGAATCATTAATCCTTTCCTAGAGTTTGCCAAATTCTTTCTCTAATAAACTTATTTGGCAAGAATTACATATTTATGGTAGCACTAAATTTTCAAGGCACTTATTCACTATAATTCATGTTATTATAAATTTTACTATATCATATTCCTTATTTCATAATAAAAGTTCACATAATTTTATTTAAGAATTTTCTAACTAGGAATGCTACATATGCCTATCAAATAGTGTCAAAAAATAATCCCAAGGGTTGATTGCATATTTTTATAAAATCCAGAACTGCCTCATCTCATTGTCTAAATTTTTCTAGGATTTTTGGGTGCCTCTAAATATTTTTAATAAATCCATAACGCTTTCTGTAATTAGTTATTTAACTAAATCAAAGAAAAAACCTTGACACAGTATTGGGCTAAAACCGGCGCACGCAACCTGCACAGAAGCGGTTTTGGCCGTGAAACCTTCCTCACAAGACAACGCCACCATCATCAGATATCGCCAAAGGCGATTTCACCGAGGCGCTTCAAGCAAGGCGCCAGACCGTGGGCGTCTCCACTTACCTCGCCAATGGGCCAAGGGCCCACATGGCAGTGGCACATCTACTACGAGGTTTCTTTTCTCACGCGCAAGGGTATGCTGACAAGCGAGACCCGCACGGCAGCGACCCTAATAACGTGTGACTGCATGAATCTTGGTGCAGAACGGACGAAGGATGGTCATCATCTACCTCTGGTTTCGTGGCTCGGCCGGCGGCGACTGCGCACGCCGCGACGGCGCTACGGCCATGCTCCGGCCAATATCATTCATGCGCTAGCATCTATAGGCTTTAGCAGTCTTAACGACGCTCACGTCGAGACGGCGCGACAGTGGCGGCGTTACCAAAGGTTTACCGGAGTTGCCAAGCCAATTAGCGGGTCTACAAGCTAAGCCATTTAACGGCGAGCGAGAGGGGGCATCGGAGATGCTTACCGAGCTTAAGAGCTAGCGCGCGGCGAAGCGGCCATGGCTGGCGACAAGGACCAGACGGTAACCCCGTGAAATTGAGCAAGGGGAAGGGTTAGGGATTAGGTGGGGGAGCTTAGGATAGAAGGAATCGATCCCAGGCTCACTCAGCGACGTGGATGCCTCCGGTGCGCGCGCGGCGGAAAATTTGGGGGGAAAACGGGGAGAATGGTGCCGGCGGGGGTGGCCATGGGTTTAATAGGCGCGGGACGAAGGTGGATGGCTCAGTGATCTCTTCGGCGTTGCGGGGAGCGAGCGGCGCGGCAGGTGCAGAGGCAGCGCGGCGCGTGGCGGAGCAGAGCAGACGGCAGGGCCACACGGCAGGGAGAGAGCGAGAGAGGAAGAGAGAGAGCGGCCCACTTGGCAGTACAAAATTCAAACGAAATTTGAATTTCAACCAAAATTTGAATTGGACCAAAAAAAATTGGATTTGTCTAAAATTGCGGTGTTACAACTGGAGTGCAAGGAAAGCTCGGGGAATTGTTGGAGAACTGACAGCATGAGTGAGGTGTGGTTCTACTACCACAGGCGTTTCAGCTCAAACTGGTGGCAGCGGGGATACCGACGAGCGCAGGCATGCAGGGGAGATCAGACGTGGAGTAGAGCACGCCCCTGGCATTGGCGGCATGCGCGTGGACGCGAGTGGCAATGGTGGTGCGCAGGTGACCACGACAGGCGGCGCGATAGGGAATTGGCGCTACGACGGTAAAGGCCGCAGGCGGCGCGGGTCCCATGGCGGTGGCTGTGTCCAGAATGAGGCAGGGGTGCTCAGGCGTGCGTGCTCGGGCACCTGAAGCCAATCTGCGAGGGGGAGAGAGTTGTTGGTCGGGAGGTGGAAGAGAGACAGGGTGACCACCAGGTGTTTGTTTATTTGAGTAAAAGGGTATGAGAAACTACGGAATGACTTGTGGGTTCCACCCTCGGTCAAACTCAGTCCTGGTCAGGTTCAAAATTGAACTTGGGCCGCAAATCAATTATTTGAATTTTCCTAGTATTTTTCCCCTATCTTTGCTAATTTTTGACATCAAGGAACATGTGTATGGTTGGGTAGGTGAAATTTTCTTTATTGCTATTATTCATTAATTTATTTACAAATTCAATTTAAATTGATAGTCCAAACTATTAACAAAATTTTCCAAAGTTTAGGTTTCAAATTGCAAGTAGGTATGTTTGCATTTGTAGTCTTGAAATTGTTATGGGCCTGATTGGAATTGATCATTTTTTAAAATTAGAATTTGTGCGACCACTACAAATATGAGGTGAATTTGAGAAGAATTCAAAAGATAACTTGTGATATGACCATACAAATATAAGTAGTTTTTTAGGGCTATTACAAATCCCTCCCACTAAAAATAAATCTTGACGCCGAGATTTTATAGTCTAAGCTTCGAACAAGTGATGGAATTCTTAAAGCATTCTTTCTTTAGGTTCCCAAGGGAGTTGTCCTTTGGTGTCCTTGTTCCATCGTACACGACATAACTTGATGGTCTTGTTCTTAAGCTTCTTTTACTGGACTTCTTCAATTTTTGTTGGCAGGGCTGAGTAAGACAAATTGGCGTTAGACACGTATGATGGTAGATGTACCTCTTATTATTCCGGCAGATGTAAATATGTCTTAAGCTGAGATACATGGAATATGTTGTGAACCAATTCTAGTTCTTCCTGTAGTTCTAGCTCATATGCGACCCTTCCCTTGCGAGACAAGATACGAAACGGTCCAACATATTGTGGGGCTAATTTTCCCTTGATTTGAATCCTCTTGATTCCCTTGATTGGTGAGATCTTGAGATACACAAAGTCTCAAACGTCAAATGACAGATCTCGTTGCCGATTGTCTGCATAGCCCTTTTGTCGAGACTGAGCGACCAATAAATTGTCCCTAAAAACTTTGACCTTCGCTTCCGCTTCCTTGATATTATTCTTTCCAATGACTTGCGCATCACCGGCTTCTGACCAGAATAACGGGGTTCGACACTTCCTTCCATAGAGGGCTTCGAAAGGGGACTTTTGAGGACCTATATGGTAGCTATTGTTGTAAGAAAACTCGGCATAGGGTAACCACTTGTCCCAATCTGCTGAGAATTCTAGGGCGCATTCTTTAAGCATATCCTCCAAGGTTTGGATGGTTCTCTCAATCTGCAATCTGTTGGTGATAGGCGGAACTGAAAGTTAAATGGGTTCCTATAGCGGTGTGTAATCCTTCCCAAAAATTGGAATTGAATTGTGGTCCTTGGTCCAATAGAATTATCATGGGTACACCATGAAGACACATATTTTTGTTGTTGAACGGCTCTGCCAATTTTGGGCTTTTATAGGTGATCTTGACCGCTATGAAATTGGCTACCTTAGTCAATCGGTCAATTACCACCCATATCAAGTCGTAACCATTTCAGGATCGGGGTAATCCCACGATGAAATACATTGAGATTTCTTTGAACTCTCACTCGTGCACCTTTATCGGCTGAATTAGCACGGCTAGTCGTTGATGCTCTGCCTTGACCAAGCTGCACACATGGCATTTGGCTACATATTCGTCCACATCTCGCTTCATTATAGGCCACCAAAACACCGTCTTCAATCTTGATACATTTTGGTGCTCCCGGCCGAGATGCATAGCAAAAGGTGACTCATGTGCTTCGCTCAGTATCTCCTTCAGGATTAGATCATGGGGCACAAACAGTCGTTGCTCCATCCAGATTATGCAATTCTCATCCTTAGATTCGCAATTGTTTTCCCCTTGCTAGTGCACAACAGCTTGTCCAAGTGCTGAGTACTACCATGCTCCCTTTGCATATTATGCATCCGGTCCAATAAATTTGGTTGCACTGCTATGCTGTTCAAATTTCTCGGAGAGGTCAAGTTCAGCTTTGGGCTTTGCATATCCGTAGCCAAAGGTTCAGGGATACTTCTATGTTCTATCTCTTTTAGGATCTTGGGAGGAATAGGCACAGGGTAAGAAATTACATTGATTCTTCCTGCTCAAGGCATCCGTCAATACATTTGCTTTGCCATGGTGGCATAGAATGTTTAGCTTATATTCCTTGATTAATTCTAACCACCGACATTGCCTCATGTTCAAGTTGGCTTGTGTGAAGATGTAATTCAGGCTTTTGTGGTCGGTGTAGATGTCGCACTCCTTACCATAAGAAAATGCCTCCATATCTTAAGTGCACGAACTACCGCGGTCAATTCTAGATCGTGAGTTGGGTAATTATCTTCATGTTTCTGAAGTTGGTGAGAAGTGTAGGCTACCACTCTCCCATTTTGCATCATGACACATCATAGACCATGCCGAGAGGCACACAATATACATCGAACTTCTTGGTAATATCCGGTGTGACTAACACTGGAGTAGCGATAAGCATTTTTTTAGCTGTTGGAAACCATGCTCATATTCAGGTGTCCATTCGAACTTTAGTAGTCTCCTTCATAAGCAATTAAGTGAGAGGGCGACATATCTTGGAAAATCCAGTGATAAAGCGACGATAATAGCCAGCTAAATCCAAGAAACTTCTTATTTCTGTGACGGTGGTAGGGGTTGCCCAATCCATCACTATGGATATCTTAGAAGGATCCACCTTAATCCCATCAGCGGAGATGATGTGTCCAAGAAAGCTAACATCATCAGTCCAGAATTCGCATTTGCTAAACTTAGCGTAAAGCGTTGGTGCTCTCTGAGTTTATCCAAAACAACTCTCAGATTATCCCAATTCTCTGCTTCATTTTGGAGTATATCAGGATGTCGCCGATGAACACTACGACAAACTTATCTAGATATTCCATTAGAATCATATTCATGACATTCATGAAATATGCCAGAGCAGTGGTTAGTTCAAAGGACATCACTATATATCCAAATAGTCCATATCTAGTGGTAAAGGCAGTTTTGGGAATGTCTTCCTTTTGAACCTTGACTTGGTGATAGCAAGATCAAAGATCGATCTTGCAGAACCTCTTCGCTCCACATAGTTGGTCAAGAAATTATCAATCCAAAGTAGAGGATACTTGTTCTTGATGGTGACCGCGTTTAGGGCACGATAATCAACCACTAGTCTTCTATCTGCATCCTTCTTGTCTACAAACATTGTTGGTGATCCCCAAGCAGTTGAACTAGGTGAATCCGCACATTGGTCAATAGATCATCCAGTTGTTGCTTAAGTTTGCCTAACTCTTTAGAGTTCATCTTGTAGTACTTTTTGTAAATTGGTGTAGTTACATGTACCAATTCAATGACAAACTCAATTTCTCGATCGAGAGGCAGTCCAGGAAGTTCTTCAGGGAATATGTTTAGATATTCTCGGACCACCCTAACCTTTTTAGTGCGGTCCTCCTTTAGATGCCATAGCGCTCTTCCCCAGCGGTAGGGTTTGTCCATCTTCCATATCTAGTTATATGCTCCATTTCGGGTGAAGCGTATCTCACGCCTACCGCAATCTAGGACTCCTTGATAAAAGGTTAGCCAATCCATTCCAATGATGACGTCCACTCCCAGCCCTTCAATAACTATAAAGTCAAATCGGAGAGACGACTTCTCCTTTTTGATCTCTATCTGTTGACAAAACATAGAGGCCTTTAGTATCCCACCAGATGATCGAATGTTTAGTGGTTTGTGTTGAACGATGTGGGGGTTGTCCCTTTTGGTGATGAGTATATTGACAGGCTTTGGTGCTTAAAGGAGGTTTCGAATGTGCTTGATTAGATTTGGCTATATGTGCGGTGCTATGTGATGGTGTGCTTGTCTATGTTGTTGCAGGACTTTGAAGCTGGGCGAGCCGTGGTGAGGCACGCCTCAGACGGGTGAAGCCAATTCCAGTGTATATACAATGGGGCGACGGTGTCGGGACGCGAACTAGAGGTTCAAAGCTACAGAATGGCAGGAAGTCGTGGGATGGTCGTACATGGACTAGGCTAGATACCGTGGTGAGGTTAAGTACTGGGGGACTAGGCTTGGAGGGATGAGGTCCAGTCTAGAGCCAAACACAGTTAAGGCTGAGGAGTTCCTGTGATGGTATGGATAAGGTACCGGAACGATGTTCTAGTTTGTTCATCAAAATTGGAAAGAGAAATAGAAATAAAAAATTGGGAAAAAAAAGGAAGAAGAGAGAGGGGCGGCTATAGTTCAACCCAGCCGCCACAATCTCCATGGGGGACAGAGAGGGAGTCGCCCGTGCCCGTTCCTTGGCACAGCCGCCATGGGAGAGAGTGGTCGGCGGCTAGGGTTTCTCCCCAGCCGCCACCTTCCATGGATGGCCACGATGGAGAGAACCATAGAGAGGTGGAGAGAGAGAGCGAGAGAGCAGGAGAGAGAGGGACGCCGGCCAGCCGGTCACGGCCATGGGCGGCCGGTGGCCAAGCGGCGCCGCGCGGCGCCCGATGGGAGAAGCCGAGGCGCGGTGGCCGACGACAACGTGGGGCGGCTCAGCATGCTATGGCTGCGTCGACGCTGAGCAATGCATTGGTGGCGAAGGTGGTCAAGGTGTGGTGACGGTGCTAGGCGGCAGCCCGGCCCCGTGGCAGTGGCGCTGGCTTGCTGCAGCGCCTGCACGACGACATGGGGACTTGCGGCGGCGGGCTCAAGCTCCAGCACGCAGTGACCCGGGGCATGGCAGTGGTGAGTCAGCGCTGCGATGGCGGAGCGCAACTCCGGCTAGCCAAGCGATTCGGTGGCATGCATCCTCGGCTCGACGGCGGCGCACGTGGGAAATGCCGACTAACAGGCGCCCTCGGCCCTATACGATGCAGGGGCGCATGACGACAGCGTTCGGCGGCTGGCAGTTGGGCCATCTAGCATAGCAGCGGCTACGGTGTCCAGTTGGCTGCGGCGGCCACGATGGCTCTCTAGCCGATGGTGGCGTTGGGCGACGTTGTGGCACGGCACCACCTCTAGAGCAAGACAGCGGCGCGGTGGTGTCTACCCAAATGGCCGGCGGTGGCACACAGTACTCACATGGCGGCGCTAGCCGGCGATAGAGTGGTCCGGTGTTCGCAATGGTTTGGTCGACCGATGGACAAGGTTTTCATAAAAGGTCGTTCACGCCATGTGTTCAATGGTTTAAAGAGGGTCATTTGGGTGATTTCATATAGAAATTTTTTTTGCTCCTATTCAGCCCCTCTAGTCGCCAATTCCGGTCCTTCAACTGGTATCAGAGCAAGGTACCAGAGTTCCTCACTTGGTATTCGAGCTTCGGTTCCGACTCTTGATTCTGATCTTCATTGATCCGAGCTGGCGCGACTGGTTTTTTTGAATTCATTGGACATGGCGTGGACTTTTGGTGATTGGTCTTCATCGGCAGCTCGTAGCAATTTGGATATCTTGGATGCACCACGCGAATCGCTGGAATTCTCGACGGCTAGAGCCGTCGATAAAGAGAGGAAAACCGTCGAGACAGAAATATCTCGACGGCCAGCCGTTGAGATTTGGCCGTCGAGATAGCACGGTCGAGACAGACAGTCTTTCTCGACGGCTCAGCCGTCGTTATTTACCTTTACCGACGGCTAAAACCAGGCCGTCGAGATACATGAACTGGGCAGGCACGACGTGACTTTGGGTGCTTTCTCGACGGCCTAACACCGTCGAGATTATTCTTAAGCGTGCCGCTTCGGCCCGAGGCCCATCCCACAAGTTAGTCACGACGGCCAATAGCCGTCGAGATTTGATCAGCAGGGAACGACGGCTCCTCCAGGTGGGCCATGGAGGTTATTCACGACGGCTTATGGCCGTCGTGATAGACTCTTCCTAGGTCGCGACGGTGGTTGACCTGGCACGTGGGCCATGGAAGCTGTCTCGACGGCCATGGTGTAGCCGTCGAGAATACTTAAAAAACAGAAAATTTTTTTTAAAAAAATTTGTAAAAATCACAATAATTTTGCATTACTGCATCGCACTCAAAGAAGAAGAAATGCAACCTGGCAAACCCAAAACAGTCCCGCATTTAATTTTCCCACGATTTCACAAATACACATACCTCCGACAATTTCGATATATCACAAATATCGCATCACAAAGATCACAAACATAAAATCCACATTCACGAACATCTAATTAACATTCACAATTAAACATCGAACGACAGATCAACATCATGAACACAATAAAGTAAACATCGATCATGGCTGCCGTGGTGGCGCCCCAAGAGTCGCTCCGCGAGGTTGGCGGCCATGTTCCTCGAGCCGCCGCCGCCTCTGCGCGGGTCGCCCCGAGTAGGTGGCACGAAGGACGGAGGAGTAGACATCGCAGAACCCAACCCTTCGAGATTTTTCAATTAGTAAGTTGATATATGTACAATGCGATAGTATATTGATTTGGCATAGGAGACTTACCGCTGGATCACGAAACCGTGGACGCCGACGCTCGGGTAGTTGGGTGGGGGGCGAGGGCCGGCTGGGTCCCGTAGGTGCCCGGTGGTGCCGTCTGACTTGGGTAGCCGCCCGCCCAACATAGGTGCTGGAGGGGCCGGATGGCTACCGATACGGCCGGGCACCGTGTAGGGACCTGCAGTCCCACTGACTCGAGGAGCTGCCCGCTAGCCCCAGCGTGACCACTTGGACCGGCCTGCACATATATTTGATTTCGTTAGTAGAGATGATAAGATATGCACGATAAAAAGAATTGAATTGCGATCATGTTACCCCAAATGATTTAACGCCTCGAGCTGTCGAAGCTTTCTCATCATAGTCCTCTGCGCAGCTCTCGGACTCTCTTGCATCGCCCTTAACATTTCTCTGTCATGGGCCCTCCTCCTCGTGTCTCTTCTGCTGCTGCTCTCTCCTCTCTGCAGCGATCCTCGAATCGGCGACGGGTCTCACCGCCGCTCTGCTAGCCTGCACATCGGGCATATACTCAAGACCTGCAACATGCATAATATGCAGCGATCGGTTTGCAATCATAATATACAAGTGTACGAAAGAGATCTTACCGTAGGTGGTCGCCACCGATCGCCAGCGCCTGTGAGCCTTGCCCCCATGTGTTTATAAATCACATGAGGATCGAGGAGCCTCCTCCGATTGCTCTCCTCCCGTGCTCCTCTCTATAAGCGCCCTTATAACGCTCCTACATGTCGTTGTGATAGTCAAAATCAAACAAATAACCAAACAGATATAGTTGTATTCACTAATCCTATCGACACTTACCAAACGAAGATAAGCATGGGGATCTAAGGTCGGTTGTCCACCAAAGCGGTGCCTTTTTTCGTGTGGGCTGCTTCCACACGCCCATCGGGCTAGGCATAACCCCGTCTTCGCCAACTAAATTGTAATATGACCGATATGTGTTAGTTCGAAAATCTAAAGTGAAGACAAGTAAAAACTTTTTATTACCGCTTCTTCCCCAATCATGCGATCGACCACCTCCCAAAGTTTGTTTTGTAATCCTTCACGCCTCGTTCTTCTTTGCCTTCTCGGACTTCCCTTCCACTCGGGCTGTCCCACTTCCTACCTATAGCCTCCCAGCGCCCTCCCGACACCACTTAGACGGACTGGTTGTACCGACCGGCGATCAAGTACAATCAAGCGAGCACTGGGCGGTGAGGTTTTTTGCTCTGTCTCCTACAAAAACAGAAAAATGTGGAAATTAGAAACGAACACATAAAACTTAATTGTATTGTGAGGTTAGGTTACTCACCTGTGATACTCCTGAACGGCCGAGACACGGGCATTGGACATCATGTCCTGTACCCTCTGCTTCGCCATCCTGTCGATAACAGGAGCGAAGTCCGTCTGCTGAAGTCCCTCCTGCGGAGCGAACCTGAGCTGAAGTAGGATATAACAGCAGATATAGTTAGAAGATAAAATCAATAAATGAAGCTGAGTTATTTTTGTATCTTACCCAAAACTCGCGGATAACCTGATCCGCGGCAGTGCTATCCCCATGCGGGGCTAGCCTGTAGTCATCCCAGCTGTACGCTGGTCTTGCTGTCCCATCCTGGGTTATTAGCCCAGGATAGTACTGCCGCGCCAGGGTGCCAAGCGCTGTCCCGGGCTGATGCCTCTCGTTGACATCCACCGTAGAGGGAATATTTAAAATATTTGATACTTCTTAATGGTTAATATTCTTTATGACATGATAATGTACTATGAAGAAAATTCGTATGCTCAAATTAAATTTGCAAACGGAGTTGCCTATGTAAGGGGCTATATCGATCAGAGTATAAGTGAGCGTTCTATAAAGTTTTATGAATTATGGGTCACAGACATATCAAAATTTTCAAATAATGCACCATTGAGTTGGAAAAACATTGTACATAGATCATTTCATTTGGAATGTAATAAAATACTGCATTTCAAAAACATTTAAGTACAATTTGTTAGTTTTAAATATATATACATATCTTATACCTAACATTAATTATAAATAAAATTTATTTTAAGAATTAGTATGCGAAAAAAATAACACCTTGTACCATTATATATTTTTCCCAAAATTTGGGACTGCATAAAATTTTAGTTTTTATTTAAGTTATTTTTATTTAAATTGCTAAATAAACAAATCTGCAAATTATGAAAAATATTTACTTAAATGAAAAATTCAATGGGCCACCCACCATTGAGTTAGAACTGTTCTCGACGGCTAGATTTTGGCCGTCGAGATTAATTCATTATGATGGGTCAGCCATAAACTATTCACGACGGTGAGTTTGAGCCGTCGAGATAGAGTCTTCCGCCTTCCTAAAAGCCGAAAAAACGAGCGCGCGGGCCTCAAGGACCTTATCTCGACGGCTTTTGTGTGGCCGTCAAGATTAGTTTCACTGTGTCGACGGTATGTTATTGGCTGTCGATATTATGATCTCTGTGTCGACGGCTTATATTTGGCCGTCGAGAATATTTTTGGCCGTCGAGATTTCGCGCGTTTCCTGTAGTGATGATCGTCTACTTCCTGCTACGGATCTTCTGCTACATCTACTCTTCAATGGTAAGCCACTTTTCTCCCTTGTGCTTTTATTGATATGCTAGGTAGTTCGATTATCCTGCTATATATGCTTGGTGCCTCCTTACTATTGATATTGCAGTTAATTTTGGTTCTAGCATGCCTATGTTGTTAATTTTTTTACTATTTGTGCTATCTTAGCCATTTTACTTTTCTTGCCTGCTTCATAAGCATGTTTGTTATATTATGGGAGCAGGTACTGTTTTTGGTCAATGGAGGTTATCTCGAATCTTTTGTAGGCATTGCTTGCTATTCTCTCCCTGTGTGCAAATTATATTTGCTAAAGCTATATTCTTGTTGTTTTCATGTCATTTACTCTAGCATGAGCCTAGTGATAATATTTGTATGTATCCACTTTCTTGTATGCAATGAATTTTGCTAGAGCTACATTTATGTGACGTTATCATGTTAAATGCTATAGATATGCTTGTTTTTAAATGATTACATTGATCTCCCTCCATCTTAGGCAATTTACCTGACTAGAGCTACAATAAGTTGTTTATCTTGATTATGCTCTGACTTGTGCATTATTGATATTAATTGCCCAGGATTATGGTAATTGTTTTGTTCTATGGTTATCCAGTGCAGTTTCCTTGACTAGGGCTATATCTTAGTATATGCTTGATTGCTGATATCTGCTTGTGGTGGTGGATCTTAGGTTGTGCCTGCTTTTTATTGTATATATTGATGCTATGGTTATCACTGAGTCTTGTTTTAGCATCATGGTCATGAGCACATCCTTATTTTTGCATCTTCTACCTTGCTAAACCATTTTACTCGTAAAGTAGGATTTTCTTGTGGGTGTTCTTGCTAGGTAGTATAGGTGCTTTGTTGTGCCTGGGACACACATTGCCCTTTCCCGTGGCATGTGTGTGCCTTGTGCTGATTTTGGACAATTTGATTGTGTCTTCTTTGTGTCAAGGCGATTTCCCGTTTGGAGCAAATTTATGTGTTGGACGCATTGTGATATTGCCCCTTTGGGAAATATAGACATTCTGTGGTGGATTATCCTTTCTTGTACCAATATCTATGGTTTGAATCAATGCTATGATGTCTTGTGTGTTCAATGTATTTTCTATGACCCGAAAACTTTAAGACTAGCATGGTGGCTTGATTTAGCTTGTGGAGTGGATTTGTTTAGATTTGTGGACTTGTTCTTCTATTGAGTTTGATTCTTAGTCCATGAGTCATTATGAGGTTTACCTCTACCGTTGGTAAGTAGTGGACCTCATTTCCCTTTGAGGTGATTACTCACGGTAAACAGATGCAGGTGATGGTGTTTGGCATGTTGGTTTTCCTTTTAGCCCTTGTAGGATGATTTTGTTGCTTTCATTGTTGGCACTCAATGTAAGTCCTGAGTTGGCCTCTGCGACTTGACTCCTGAGGGTTGGATTTTCATTGCATTCCTTCATGTGCTTCTTGCTAACCAACATAAACTTTCACTTTTGATTACCTCGTGTCTATCTCCACAGGTGTTGGGTTTCATGTTCTTGACACTAGGCACTTCCACTCATGGTGAGCTATCTTATAGCCTCTTGTCTCTTATTTCACTAATTATCCTAATTAGACATGTTGTTCTTCCTTTTTTCTCCCATGTGTATGATATGTGCATTGCTAGGACTGCTTAGCTTTTTGTTTTTGTTTCTATGTTCTGGCTAGTGCATCTCCCTGCTCATGTATTGTGCTCATCGTGTTTTATCTCTATTAATGAGATTTACCTTAGCATGTGATTCTCATTGTATATCATGTACATGCTTTTATCTCCTTATGGTATAAGCATCTGTTTTTCACTTTCGGCATGTACTTATATCATTTGTAGCATCTTGTCTTGGGTAGTATCTAAGTTGTATGATCCTAATCACCCATCTTCTACATCTATGATTAGCCTCGTTTTATCCTCCATGTGGAAATAATCCATGGTTAGCTTTGTTGCCCAGGCTGTCAGGCTTTGATTGCTTCATGTGATTGCATTTCCTGTATTAGGGTTATAT
The DNA here is from genome assembly GCA_036346415.1 of Raddia guianensis. Classification (NCBI taxonomy): domain Eukaryota; kingdom Viridiplantae; phylum Streptophyta; class Magnoliopsida; order Poales; family Poaceae; genus Raddia; species Raddia guianensis. Next base: position 24,293,425 of record CM070544.1, read on the forward strand.
GATTCAGTTAGTGCTTTGTGATGAGTATTTCTCTTGATCATCATTTATTTCCCTTGATCTTTATATGCTACATATCTGTCTACATAAGCTTGTGCATTCATTGTTGAGATGGATTGATAATCTTGTATGTGATCTTGCCTCATGTGGTGTGTTGTGTTCACGACTATGGAGCTCGATGTCGCATGGTCATCATGGATCCCTATCAACTAGTAGCTAACCGGGGCTTACCGTCGGCAATAGATTTATTTGGGGTTATGCGCTAAATCCAAGTTCAATGGTAACAGAAGACAAGGGTTTATACAGATTCGCCCTCAACTCAGAGGTAACACCCTAATCCTATGATCTGGAATTATGTTTCTATGAATATGCGTATGTGCGTGTGTCTCTACAGCCCCTACCCCTCCCTTTATACAGTGTAGGCGGGATAAGGTTACATGATCTTATCCTGTACATAATACCGAATTCTGTTATATCAGCACATGATGTGCAGCGACATTTACAGGTATAAATCTCCTAATCATATGGAGCTAAACTCTATCCTCAGGACCATCATTGGTTATCAAGTTACATATAGCCCAAGTGGCCTTCATCTCTATCCAGTTGCCTTGGGTCGCCCCTCAATTGTTACCTCATGGGCCTTCTATGAGGATACCTGGGACCCATGTAGTTCACAGTAGCCCCCGAGTGCTTTGCAATTGAGTCAGATGTCTCACCGACTAGTTTATTGGATGACTCCTGTAATCTCAAGAGATATTGTAAAGAACTCAAGATATCTCAAGTCTTTGTGCCGAGAGCGACGCCCAATTCGGTAATACCAAAATTCCGGCTATCGACCTACTTGGCACGTTACTCTACTGATATATTCGGCTATTTGGCACCTATTCTCACTTTGTGAAAATAGCAATCGACGCATCATGGAGTGCGCCTCATGCCACGCAATCACAGTTTCTGTCTTGTAGCATACTGCACGTTATGTGTTTAGAGTGTATACAGCATCAAACGCTCGGCCCTGGCTTGTAGGAACCAGCACTTGGCCCAGCATGGGGCGCGTGTTTCAGCCAGATGGTACCTGTCCCAACCTGAGAAGGGATCAGCTGATGGCCCACTTAAGGGCATACCCATTGGATAAAGTTGGCCGAGAAGCATTTGTATCCGGGTTGCGGTATACATCTGGCGACCTATAAAAGGCATACCTCCGAAACAGTATCCAAGTTCCATCAACACCCAACCTTGAACATGCAAAGTTGGCTAGCGACCCAGCATGGGGTATGCCATGAAACACTTTTCAATGGGTAGCACTTCCGGTAATATGCCCTCAGGGGTGTACCGAGGCCGAATTAGGCTCGATGTTAACATATCACCACCGTTGGTGTGGCGTGTTGTTAAGAAAGCCTGTTAAGGGGTTTCCCTTTGCATAATCAAATTAGGCCCAAGCCCATTTAGGGGAAGGCGAAGAGTTTTCGCGCCTTTCCTGCCCAACCAAAGCGTCACACGCCGCCACCGGGAAAGGCAACCGCACCCACTCCCGTCCCATCATCATGATGGCACTCAGGGTGAAAGGATTTCTATGGCCTAGAGGGGGGTGAATAGGCAATTTTTAAATTTCTTTTGGGTTATACTTGATTAAGCAACACAATTAAGAGTTACCCAATCCTAGATTCTAGTGCCCTATTAAGCGGAAGCAAATAAAGCAACATGCACTAGTAATCTACTCCATCTCAACAAAGCAATCAATCAAGATAGTAATTCATGTGAAAGATAAATGTGGAAGTAAATGAGACGAAGGAGAAGTGACACGGTATTTGTATCACCGAAGTTCAGAGTCACGACTCCTACTCTCCGTTGAGGCTAGCCCTTGCACCCAAGGACCGGCTCCCTCTTGAGCCACACGCCTCACTTACTCCCCGGTAGTCGTTCCTCCGCTCCGGCGAGGTGGACTCTGTCACCTTTACACCGACTCGAGAGTAGCCACACGCCAAGGCCTACTCCCAAGCCCACTCCTACGAGAAGAACGCCGTCTTCAAGAGTAATAAGCCCGAACCGCCTCGATCATGCCAAATCGAAGGACTTCCATGAAGCTTGGTTTGGGGGAAGGTAGGTGGTTGATGAATTGGTGGAGGAATGGCTCTAGAACACCCCTAAGATGAGTAGATGTTGGCTATAGGTGAAGTGGAGCAACAAGCCTCATAAATGGCTGCCTACCGAGATCAATTTATACCCCCCGGAGAGAAACTAGTCGTTGGAGCTCGGCAAGACTCTAAAAACTAGCCGTTACAGTACCCGTCGGACCCGGTCCGATGGCTGCAACCACGTCTCAGAACAGCTGGCACATGTACTGTCGGACTCGGTCCAACGGTGGTCGGACCCGGTCCAATGGAGGTTAAAGCACCGGAACAAGGTACTGTCGAACCCAGTCCGACCAGCAACAGAAACACAGTTCTAGGGTTTGGGCTCACCAGACTCAGTCCAATGGCAGCCGGACCTAGTCTGATGAGTACTGAAAAAGCACGGCTCGAATAATTTGAACGGGTTGGGAACTTTAACTATTTGTGAATGGCTTGAGGGATAAAAGAAGGAGAGACTCGGCATGATCGAACCAATTAGACAAGTCTTGAAGCATGGGCGACAAAAGTAAAACATAGCTACTCCTGAACCTACACAAGACCTCTTCGCTCGCACGGTCATGCCTAGATAACTTGAAGCAGCTCAAATAATCGCCGAAGCCTCGCTAGGTTTCCATGAAGATTCCAAGAACTCCCTAGCGCAAATATATGCATCATCAATGCCACTCAAATAATTAGGGCTCAACGATGCTCACACGAGGGCTACTGTGGATTACATGGGCCTCGAGTATCCTAATGGAGGGCCCATGAGGAAGCAATCGGGGGGGGGACCCAAGCTGGCTAGAAGAGGGTAAGAACCACTCGGGCTACATGAGACTTGGGCATCAAGGCTAGTCCCGAGGATAGTGCACAGTTCCGTGTGATTAGGAGATCTATACCTGTAAATGTCGGTACGTATAAGCGCTAGACTCCCTGTCTTGTGTTACCATTGAGCTCGAGATCTAGCGTGCAACCCCAATTAAAATCTATTGCCGACGATAACCCTCGATTAGCTACCCGTCGACACACGAGTCAACTGATCAAAGCCAATGTTACCAAGTCTCCAATGTCAAAAGGAGGCGTCACGGAACTCTGAAACAATTAAGCAACGTGAACAGCCAACAAAAGATCTGAAATCAACTCTGAAAACTCTCCCAACCCTATAAATCCCGCAAACAAAACTCCCCAAATAGATAAGAATGCAACTGTCATTCAGCATGAACGAACCTTAAAACCGTCATCAGTCAGTTGACAAAAAGAAAGCAATTTATAGCGAAGCTCGCTGACAAGGGCCACATCCTTATGGGTTACCTGGTCACTAACCTAGATTGAGACACGAGCGAGCACACGACCTGAGTAAGCATTCCCAAAGGTGAATTTCTCACCCTGGGGCTCACGGACAAAGGATGAGAACCACTGAGAGTTTTTAGTCATGTGGCGACAACACCCGGAATCGATGATCCACATGTCCCCCTTCCCAGCCCGACACGCCTGAGTAAACGAGTAAAGAAACGTGGCTCGGCATTGGGAAATACCAGTGCATCTTTTGGCACCCAATATTGAGTCACATGATCATACCGAATAGACTCTACTCAGACTAGGCCATCTCTTCTAGTGGGAAACGTCTTGATGCTGAATTAGGAGTAGCCTGCAGTCGATCTGAGGCGGGTGCATCCTATTCACCCTTCCTACCCTTCTAGCCATTCCTCCACCATAGAGTTGGCCCCTCACGTCGCGGACGCTCACCTCTGTAACCAACAAAAGGTATGTCTTGAGGACGACGCTGGTCATGCCCCAGACCCGAAACAGGAAGAGCAATAGAAGACTGAGCTCCCAGTCCTGGCTGTCTATCCACCGATATAGCCTATGGTGGAATGAACCTAGCTATAGGTTTTTTAGGTGGTCATTGAATTCTAGCATGTTTCCTGCGCTCCTCATGTGCTTCCTTAGCACGGCGAAAACAGTTCTACTTAGTGTGTTCTATCACATCGCAAAAGGTGCAAACTACTGCTCTGTCATTTCCAAGGGCAGGAGTGTTAGGGGGAACACTTTTCCTAGGTGGACTCTGTGGAGCTTTCTACTGAGACTGAACATACAGTGTGATAGGAATTTCCATAGCGATCCCTATGAACCTGAAAATAGTAGTCTTAAGAACATTGTCCCTTAGAACAACCGTCTGCCCATTCTTACCCCAATCAAGGACTTTAGCTGGGTGTCTTTTGATGTGCTCTAGCCAATTGTAACCTAGACCTCTACCTCTTAATATCTTGTTTCTATCAAGTGTCAAGTTCGGCTTTTGTTTGCCCCCAATAAACTTGTCAAGAGTGCTCATGAGGTACTCGCACTCCTGATAGAGTTGAGGACAAAACCCGCAAGAAGAGTAAGAGTCTGAAGAGTCCTGACAATTAGTTGTACCATTTCATATGGTTTTGCAACTCTTCTCACCTAGGATCTTAACTTCTCTTTTGGGTCAACCTACCCTCAAATATATCACTCATGTCCTGCTAGATCCTACCCATCTCTGCATCACACACAGAGGCATCATGAACAACATCATTATGCTTAGAAATCTTAGATTGCAAGTTCAAATTCTCAACATTCAACAGTGTTCAATCACGACATGTAGAGTCAAGTGAGTGGAAATTACAACTCTCATATGAGTTGATTAGGTCGTTAGGTGCAGCATGATCATTACAACCCACAACTGCACTGACTGGGTCCTTTGATGAGTGTGCAGTGGGATTAGGACAAAGCATGGTAGGGCTCATCAAGCAGACAAACTCTAGATCAGAAGTGACAGGTAGCAAATTCTTCCTATCGTCATCTAGTTCTGTTATGAGCTAAACATTAACTTTCCTAAGTTCTTCATTCGAACCAGCACCCTATTATGAGTTGTCCTTAATTCATTGAAATCATCCATGACCTTATCAAACTCTAACCCATCAGAGTCAACATGCTTGAGAACATGAATACATTTTTTATTCTCTAGTTGGATAGTGACATCCTTAAAACGCATTTTTAAGTCATGCAATTCTAGAGTGAGCTTCCCACAATCAGAGGAAGCAACAGGTTTAGCACATTTTGTTCGAACCTCTAGGATATTTTCTTGGCCAATACCATAGTGAATTTGTCATGAAGTTTAACTAATGCCTCCAAGAGTTTAGAATAGGAGTGACCTTGTTCATCTGTTTTCTCATCGTCGTCGGTGTGGTAGACGTCCAAGTCGCTGTTGCTGCTATCACCGTGTTCCATTAAGCACATGCCGGTGTAGTCGACGCCGTCTTTCTCCGGCGGCTACTCCTCACCATCATTCGAGCATCCATCCTCCTTGTCGGAGATGACGACTTCTTCTTGAGTAGCCTACGACTTTCCATTATCTACTGCTTAGGTGGCTTCTCCTTGTTACCTCCACCAATGACCTTGATGTTTGGATCTTGTGCATCGCCCCATATATAATCATTGCCGACGATAACCCCCGGTTAAGCATCCGTCGACAGTGTGTAGCTTCAGTTTGATTATGCTTCTTATATTTCCCAAAATCTCCATTAGTGAAAGATGCATATAATTTGTTTCCTGCTGCACAACTTCAGTTTGATTCATTCTTTATTTTCTGCTGCAAAATTTTTTCATATGATATTTTGAGCCGTTCTTCTCCCATTTCTTTGTAGGATCGGTTTACATTTGAACATTAGTAGTTTTTACTATCACCTAATAGGAGTATAACTTATACTTGGTTTATTTAGTACATATTGCGAATATGTCTATTTCAGAAATGGTCGTAGAAATTGGGTTTTAGTATCGTTCCCATACTTCCAATATCCTGCAATTTGATGTGTTTTTTCCTTCACTACAGGAATCACTCGCAGAGTCGACTGCCGATTTCCGTCTCAACGGCCAACATGCAACCGTCGATACATATCCATTAGTATCGATAGCCACTAACGAACTGTCGAGACTGAGCACGGCGTGGGGTCACTCTCAACGGCCTATATTGTAGCCGTCGAGAGAGCTTGGAGAGGACCCACGGCAGCGTCCGAGGCATGACGGCGTCTACGTCTCTCGACGATTAATTACCGTTAAACCGTCAACAGACGATGCATCGGAGAGGCATGTGTCGATGGCCAAGACGTGCCCGTCGACACAACGTAGTATGAAAACATTTTAATTCCTGTTGTTTTTATAATTTTATTGTGATTTAAATTTCATTTCAAATTTCTTTGAGTTTTTTATGATATTGAATTAAATACTATGAATGTCTTGTTGATGATATGTTTTTTGCTATACTATTTTGTTATGTTACAATTGAATAATATACGATGTAGCCTTTGAATGTACCAAAATAATGTTTGAATTTCTATATTTAATTTTGAACAGTTAAAAGTTTAAATTTTTATCGGATGAGATTATCGATTAGTGTACTAAGCCATACATAAAAGTAACCCGATTAATTAAAATAAATTAAATTCAAACGCATGTTTATTGATCATGGAAACGCATGGAATAGTAAACACTTGCCACAAATTCTCCGGAGAGCTTCGATTTACAAAGGAGTCACCGCACTGTAAGCTTTAAAAATTTTTATTTTTTTTTCTATACTTGTAATTTTATGTAGGAAACATCATGGAGTGGTTTGATGATTTCAAATGTTTTATTTGAATTTTTTAAAATTGAAATAGAGTCGTTTGACCGATTAAGCTCTTGGAGGGAGCTGCTCTCGAGACTAAAGGTTCTCTCGACTGTCTCGACGGGCTATACTTTAGCCGTCGAGCTAGGCTATCGACAATAAGTGCTTCTCTCGACGACCTTCACTCGACAGCCTTGTCTCGACGGCTGGCAGTCGATACTAATTATACCCGACAGTTGTGCGATTTTTATTGACGGCTTTGGCCGTCGAGACTGTTGCCGCCTCCTGTAGTGCTTTCTAGCTTTACTGCTGGCATTTAGGTTGTCGCTCGAGCAGTTGAAGCCACCATCTTTCTCAAGTCAGGAAAGCTCCAGGAGATGTACGTCGGTGCTATAAGGTCAACATGCCCATGGATCGTATAACAAGTAACACTACTGCGGATCGGGGTAGGCCGAGTGGCTCGTAAGGCCTGTGCAAGTGGTTTTAGAACCGCTTGCAGGCAACCGCGACTGATGCTCGAGGGGCATCACAAGCGGCTCCCAAAGCCGCTAGTGATGCCCTCTGCAAGCGGTTCACAGGACGATGGCGCGGGCGGGCCTGTAAGCCACGTGGGGCTCTCTGCAAGCGGTTTGAGCCACGAACCGCTTGCAAAGAGCATCTCCGCAAGCGGTTGAATAGCTTGCGCAAACGTGCAGTTTAATTACCACCTAGTAATTCATTTCGGGGCGGCGCAAATAGATATTTAAATATATATTTCGGTAGAGGATTTTTTTTATTTGTTGTTTAAATTTAAATACATATACGATGAGCACATAATTAGCGATCACACAAACTTAAATATATTAGATAATACATGTAATATTGTACACTTTATATACACCGGCCTAGACACACATTCATGAAGTAATAATGAGCCAAATTCACAAAGTTTATAATTAATATACATTTTGCAAAATGGACCAAACAGTTCATTGTTTTCTTGCAGTACTCTTCTTGACGCTCTGTGACGACATAGATGTCGTCCCTAGTTCGTTCGTGTTGGAATATGGTTCTCGAAAATGAAACTCGCCCTGGGAGTTAATGACCTCATCGAGAATGAAGCCGAATAGCTGTTCTTGTAATACGAGCACCCGATGTTGTGGTAACACTTCAGTATGTTTATCCATGCCGGGCTGCCAATTCAATTAAAGTGAATAATAAATAAATACGTGCACCCATGTAAATTAATAGAGTACATAAGAACGTTATTAAGTTGTAGCTAGATGCATGGTTGCGTGCATATATATACGAACCTCTTCAGGAGTTTGAGGCTCAAGCTCGCCGTGGCACATCATTTGGATATAGTGCAACACATAGTAGCCACATAGGTTGTTTTCCGCAGATTGTTGTTTTACCTATGGTCGATGCGGGGCAATCACAGATCCGTAAGGGAAAGAAATATTAATTGACAAGGGGCAATTACGTCGTTTTAGCGTACCCAGTCGCTTATCTTGACATCGAATTCCTTCTTAAAATGTCCTTTCTGAATCTCTTGAAAGCTCAGGAACGCCTTGTTAAGGAGGTCAATTATCCACTGGTATTCTTTTTGCGGTTTTCTCCTTGAGTCTTGGATGATGATCATGCTTTGCTCAAGCTTTATGATTATAAGGATCCAGTGGAAGCTATCTATATATTGCAACAGTTATGAAATGTAATTAAATAATATATAGTGTGCCATCATGTGCCTTAAGCAATATAAGAACGAGATGTTAGTGAGGACATCAGCACGTACTTAAAATTGAATAGCAGAAGTATGTATGGCTTGTAGTGCTGTTGTACTAGTGCATGTACAACATAGTCGTGGATTTCCTTTGGTTTTCCACGGTATTGCCAGACAGCCTCGTTGACCAACCAAGGGTCAAGGAAGCCAATCGAGTTCGGCTTCTGCTTTCTAAGTCTTTGTATCTCCATTCTATAGAAAATGGGTTAATTGAGTTAATTAATTAGGGTTATCGGCAAGCAGCAGGTATAGATATATATATAAACTCGGATGGTCGACACTCACAGGCACCAGCAGGTCATGAAGGACACGTTGATGCGTCTGCTTGGTACACATTGTACCAGTCTTCAAAATCAAGATTATCAATTGATCATTCCCTCGAAACAAATGTTCTTCTTGAAACGATATGCTTAGTAAAGCATATCCCCTGGTGGACATGTGCTCGTACCATTCATGCGCGCGTCGCATCTTGACTGGTACTTTCTGTATGTCCTTAGGGTCTAGCAACGGCTGGCCCAGCTTAAATGACCACCTGACTTGTGCCGTTGGAAGATCATCAGTTAATCCACGGGCGGCTTCTTTGTTATCGGCCAGCTTCCCTCATGAAGTCATACTCTATCTGTAGACGTTTTGCCTCCTTCTGTTCTTCCTTGCTCATGTATGTGCTCGGAGGTTGTTTACTCTTGAAGACATGCTTTCTGATAGTCCTTTGGTAGTCGGTACAGAGAGGCGGTCGGTACTGAACAGTTGTCGTAAATTTTTTCGTGATCTTTGAATCAATTCGTTCCTTTGGCGGTGGATTTGTTTTATCTTTATACCCCTGTATCCATGCGTCCACAGCTTTCTTCGACTCTGTCTTTAGCTCCTCAGGCGTCACCTCATATGGTGTTTTTTCGGGTTCCTTCATTCTCTGTCTGAATGGGAAACCGGCCGCCCTGCTGCTTGGTGTCGTTCTAACTGCAGGAATGCTCCTTTTGCTAGCAAGCTTCTTACTGGGGGGAGATGCCGGCGCCGTTGTTCCCCTCGGAGGCTGTTGCTTCCTTTTGCTTTGAGGGGCTGCCGGCGGTGTTGGGCTTCTGTGCATAGCGCTAGCGGGTGGTGGCGTGGCCTGTCTCGGTGGAGTGTTCTGTCTTGGTGGAGGAGGTGAGCTCCGTCTCGGTGGAGTGTTCTAACTTGGTGAAGGAGGTGAGTTCTGTCTCGGTATAGATGTCACCTCCACACCATCAGCAAACACGATGTACTTCTTCCGCCAGAGGATGATGTTATGGACGGCCTCTCCAAGCTTGGTCACATCGTCTTCTCCGGCAATATCGAGCTCCATATCATCAAATCCGGCCAACACCCCGTCCACCGTGACCTTGGAGTATCCCGCGGGTATCGGGTTACAGTGGAATTAATGTCTGGCCCGACTCCACCGGGAAGGCCATGCCGTAAGCCACCTTGAGGGTGAGGTTGTGCAGTTGTACGCGTAGCTCACATTGGCGGGACACGGTGATGTCGTCCACAGGATAACGGGCCTGCAATTCGTCGGTCGACACGTTGTTTGACGCGTAGCTGCTTCGCCGACCGGAGGCCGGAGGACTAATCACGTTGTCTGGAGGCATGACGACAACCCCACCTGGTCTTTGAAGACTGGCGATTGTAGCCTGCACTTTCCGCTTTAGCATTTCTGCCATGTTTTCCTTGTGCTCCTTGAGCTCCCGTTCGATTTTGCTGACTCTATTGTGTTCTCTTACTTTCCTTCTTTCCCGGCTCCGGTATGTGGCTTGATCATTTGAGAAGCCAGCCAGCCACGGCACCTGCTTGCCAATTCCTCGTGTCCTTCCTGGATGCTCTGCGTTCCCGAGTGCGTAGGTAAGCTCGTCATTCTCCCTGTCTACCATCAAGGATCCTGCACGTTGCTTCTCGATGGCTTCCACAATCCTTTCTTTGACGGGTTGCACTTGAGGTGCCATCTCCAGCTTGCCATCATCCTTCAGCCTCCCTCCGTGGCCCAAGGTCCAGTTGCGTGGGCGGAGCTCCCAGTCTTCTGTTTCTGATACTATACCCTTTCTCCTAAGCTCATCTTCCTGCTTCTCCCATTTTGGCATAGCCTTGATGTAACCACCGTACCTGAGATGGTGGTGGTATTTTCTCTTCTATGCATTGACCTTGTTCTGCTCACTCGCGGCCTTGCCTTCAGCCGACAGCTTGTACTCCTCGAATACTTGCCAGTGATCCGCTAACTTCGGATACTTATTGAAGTCTGGGGTTGTTTCGGTCTCCACGTACTTTTTAGTGAGCTCGCTCTTCCACGACTGAAAGCACAACGCCATCTTGCTCAGAGTAAATTTCTTGCATTTGTTTTCGTAAGCCGTCGGAATCGTGAAATTTTCCTTTATATCCTTCCAGAGCAGCTCTTTCGTAGCCGTAGGAACCTTGGGCCATGTCTTGATGCTAATAGGGATGTGATCCCTCACAATGACTCCGTAGGCGTTGTTGAAGGGGGCAAGTGCCGACAGAGGGGCTTCGGGCTTCCCAGTGGTTGAAACTTGAGTAATCACGTACTTTGTCGACGGCTTTTTGTTAGGCCCTCGTATTTGCTTGGATTGGTTGTTGGATGTTTCCGGCTTGAAAAAAGAACAGAAACACGTGTCAGAGGTTTATTGCTATGAGACGTGTAAGAAGTTCATTTTAGTGTCCAGGCTATATATACCTCACAGCCATCGACATTAGTTTCATCGGCTTCAGCCTGGATGGATTGATCACCGGCTTCAGCCTGGCCGGTTGGATCACCGGCTTGAGCATGGACAGCGTGATCACCGGCTTGAGCCGAGGCGACCTGGTCACCGGCTTGAGCCGGGACGGCCTGATCACCGATTGGATCTACCAGGTTAGCCTCAACGTAGCTTATGAGGATGCCCATTGCGATTTAGTTAAGTAGAAACTCATGTCCCGCATCGAAATCAAGTTCATCGCGTCCGGAGTGCGCCATCTATCACTATGCATGCACGCGAAATAATAGAACATTTAATACAACATATACATCTCTTTTTATTTGAATACAACATTTGAATACAATATTTGAATACAACATATACATCTCTTAGATGTCATCCATCTCGACACCCATCAAAACGTACAATATTTGAATACAATATTTGAATGTGCAGTTTTTAAATGTACCCATCTCGACACCCTCTAAACTACTAGGTTTTAGCCTTAGATGCCATCCACAAATGAAAGGTGCTCAACGGCGAGGTCGATGATTGCCTTGTGCCCTCCACAAATTGGCAAAGATATTTTGTCAAGTTAACCAACTGAGAAAAAACCAAGCTGAACATACTTAAGCCATCTATCTCCTCCATTTCAATTTTTTCAAGTTTCAAATATAGCATGTGCATGTCATCTTTAACAACACCTTTTTAGCCACCAAGTTCACATACACATGCAAATTTCTTTAGCTGCATAAACCCAACTAGGAACCCTAGCTAATAGCTTAAATAGGGTGCTTGGCGGTTGCCGTCGGGAGCTCCTAGAAAACCTACTCCAGCTCCCTGGCGCTATTTCGATTTCTAGAGCTGCAACCGAGGCCATCCAGCCCTTACACCCTAGCTAAAACCCCCATATCCCAAGCACATTGCAAATCAAGCCAAGCAACCAAGGAAGCAATGACCAACACAACCTCTAGAGCCCTTGCTGCTGCCCCAATTCACCAAGCCACAAGAGGGAAGGGAAGAGGAGGAAGTGATCCAAGCAGCCAGGTGGGACAGCAAGGAGGAGGAGGAGCTAGGAGGCTGCACATCCCCATTCCTAGACCAGATCAAGTTGGATATAACAACAAAACCTGCATGCAACATCGATCCACACATGCTCATCTATTGCATTGCACTTTGGAGAACAACGATAACAAATTTAGCATGGCAGGGCTTCCTAGTGGCCATAGTAGCTAGCCACCAAGTTCATATGCACATGCAAATATTGTTGCTGCATAAACCCAACTCGGAACCTTAAATAAGAGCCTAGAAAAGGATGCTTGACGGTTACCGTCGGAAGCCCCTAGAAACCTACTCAAGCTCCCCGGTGCTCTTTCGATTTCTAGAGCTACAACCGAGGCCATCCAGCCTTTGCACCATAGCTTAAGCCCATATTGGCCCCTAGATTTGATTAAAAGCAAGAGCATGCAGCCCAAGGGACCTACTGAACATTGCAAGTACCTTGCAAATTAGGCCAAGTAACCAAGAAAACCAGCACAACCTCCAGAGCAACATCCACCGGCATCCCCAAACCCTAAATCCAATAGCATCACAGAGCAACATCCAGCAGCATCACCAAACCCTAAATCCAGTAGCATCACAGAGCAACATCCAGCAGCATCACAGAGCAACATCACATGAGTTCAACTCACAGAGAAGGGAGGGGAGGGAGCGAGGCGGCTGCGCATTCTGTCGAACAGCATGTGTGCATCACAGAGCAGGGAGGTGAGGAGAAAGAGAGGGGCTCGATACCTCGGCCCTTCGTCTTCAAATCGGCAGGGAGAAGGTCCACGGCGAACGGGAGCGAGGGGCTCGCTGGCGTAGGGGCTCGATGGCAGGGTAGGCAGAGCCGGCCTGCGCGGTGCTCGACGGCGAGGTGTGCGGTGCTCGACGGCGAGGTGGAGCGTCCGGGAAGGGGCCGCGGCGCGGTGCTCAACGACGGCGAGGTGCGGCCGCGCGGTGCTAGACGGCGGCGAGGGGGCTCGACGGTGGCGGCGGCGGCGCGCTCCCAGATCGCCACGGAACGGTGGTTGAAGAAGAGAGGAGAGGAGACTTAGAAAAGTTTCGGGTTCGTGGTCGGATCAATATATAGGAAACAGCTCTACAAGCGGTTTGTACCAACAACCGCTTGTAGAGATCATCTCTACAAGCGGTTCGTAACACGAACCGCTTGCAGTTAGGGTCTCTACAAGCGGTTAGTTCGACCAACCGCTTGTAACGTTGGTTCCGTGCCATGGGTTGTTCGCACCACCCTATCTACAAGCGGTTAGTAACACGAACCGCTTGTAGATTTGGTCTCTACAAGCGGTTTGTTCGACCAACTGCTTGCGATCCGTCCTTTTTTTTTTTAAGAAATATGTACTGAGCCCATTATTTTGTTTGAAAAATACTAAAAAAAATTTTTACATTACTTTCATTTCTAAATATGTACTTAACCAATTATTCTTTTCAAAAATAGTAAAAATCTTTTTTGGCATTACTTTCATTTCTAAATATGTACTTAGCCAATTATCCTTTTCAAAAATACTAAAAAATCTTTTTTGGCATTACTTTTATTTCTAAATATGTACTTAGCCCATTATCCTTTTCAAAAATACTAAAAAATCTTTTTTGGCATTACTTTCATTTCTAAATATGTACTTAGACCATTATTCTTTTCAAAAATACTAAAAAATCTTTTTTGGCATTACTTTCATTTCTAAATATGTACTTAGCCCATTATTCTTTTCAAAAATACTAAAAAATCTTTTTTGGCATTACTTTCATTTCTAAATATGTACTTAGCCCATTATTCTTTCCAAAAATACTAAAAAATCTTTTTTGGCATTACTTTCATTTCTAAATACGTACTTAGCCAATTATTTTTTTCAAAAATACTAAAAAATCTTTTTTGGCATTACATGATAACATAATTCATACAACCACATAATATATTTAGTATGACCACATAATAAAGGTCATCCTAATCATTTACATTTTTTGTCTTTACAATTCTTCCTTCATCGTGATCGCGGCGTATGTGCGGAGCATCCATGCCTGTGTCATCCAGGATGCTTATGTCAACATCTACTGCAAATGGAGGGATCTCATCGAACTGATCGTACTCTTCCTCGTCAGTAACGTCCTCTACTCCGACAATCCTTCGTTTGCCTTGGAGAACCACGTGTCGCTTTGGCGGTTCCTTCTTCTTGTATTTGATTTGATTCTTCTTTGGTCTGCTTGACATGTCCAATACATAGAAGACCTGTCTCACCTCGTTCGCGAGAACAAATGGTTCTCTCAAGTAGCCGACTTCTTGGTGGTCGACGGTAGTCATGCCGTATTTGTCGACATTCACGCCGTCTGCGTTTAGTTTTACCCATTAGCACTTAAACAATGGGACCTTCAAAGGCCCATAGTAGAGCTCCCATATCTCTTATATGAATCCATAATATGTGTCCACCCTGCCTCTATTGTCGGCGGCTTCTATACGGACACAGCTGTTCTGGTTTGTGCTATTGTTATCTTGAGATCTCGTGTAGAATGTGTAACCATTTATCTCGTACCCCTGCCATCTCACAATTTCAATGGATGGTCCCCGAGCCAGGTGGTGCAACTGTTCATTGTTGGAATTGCTCTTTAGGATATGGTTTTGTAACCATGCGCCGAAAGAATCCATGTGTCTTAGTGTTATCCACGTATCAGTCTTCTCTGGGAACAAACGACGTAGAGCATTCTTGTGTTGGAGGACATATGGGGCGGCCAGTGCCGATTGTTTCAACACAGTGAAATGTGCTTGCTTAAATGTCTGAAGATCGTTGTATGCAACTACTTTTCTTCCAAGTGTCCCTTTACCTCGTAGCCTGCCCTCATGGCGTGATATAGGGACGCCGATGGGGTCTAGATCATCAATGTAGTCCACACAGAACTCGACCACCTCCTCTGTCACATAACCCTCGGCAATGCATACTTCTGGCCGAGAACGGTTACGTACATACTTCTTTAGTACGCTCATGTACCTCTCGAAAGGGAACATGCTGTGGAGATAAACGGACCCAAGAATACCTATCTCTTTGCTTAGATGAACAGTGAGATGAACCATGATATCAAAAAAGGCAGGAGGAAAGATCATCTCGAGGCTAACCACACTTTGTACCACGTCAGCCTGCAGCTCACCCAGTTTATTTGGATCGATGACCTTCTAGGAAACAGCGTTGAAAAACGAACACAGCTTTGTGATTGTCCTCCTTACCCACTCAGGCAGTACACCTCTCAAAACCACCGCGAGCAACTGTGTCATCAGCACAAGACAGTCATGGGATTTAAGGTGTACAATTTTGTTCTCTTTCATATTTACGAATCCCTTTATGTTCGACGAGTATCCGGAAGGGACCTTCACACTACTAAGACACTCTATCACGCTTTTTTCTCTTCTTTGCTTAGTGTATAACTCGCTGGCCGTAGTTACAGTTGTTCCGTACATCTTTTTTCAGGGTGTAGGTCCTTCCTGATACCTAGGACTTCAAGATTATTCCGAGCACTCACTGTATCTTTCGATTTCCCGTACAAATCTATATAGCCTAGGAAGCTCACACAGACGTTCTTGGTGATGTGCAAGAAGTCCAGTGAGTGGCGAACATCCAAATCTTCTCAGTAAGGCAAGTCCCAAAATATTAACTTCTTCTTTCATATAGGTACATGGCCATCCTCATCATTCCGCACAGATTTGCTTCCCGGGCCCTTTCCAAATACTACCTTCAGATCCTTCACCATAGCAAACACCTGCTTGCCACTTCGACGCCTCGGCTGGGAACGATGTTCTTCCTCCCCGTTAAATTCCCTGCGTTTCTTCTGCAACGCGTGGCTCCGAACAAGAAACCTGCGATGCCCCATGTACACCATCTTCCGAGAGCCTTTCATGTACGTGCCATCAGTTTGATCCAAGACTTTTTACACGCTTTGAAGCCTTTGCTCATAGGCGGACAGATACCAAGCGCTGGACAGTCATTGATTGTTACAAATAACATTGCACGCAGGTTGAAATACTCCCTTTTGTATTCGTCCCAGACCTTTACACCGTTCCATAACGTCTGAAGATCTTCAACCAAAGGTTTCAGGTAGACATCGATATCATTTCCAGGTTGCTTGGGGCCTTGGATCAACAACGACATCATTATGTACTTTCCCTTCATGCACAACCATGGAGGAATATTATACACACATAGTGTGACTGGCCAGGTGCTATGGCTGCTGCTCATATCTCTGAAAGGATTCATCCCATTGGTACTCAAACCGAACCTTATGTTTCTCACCTAATCTACGAAGTCCTTGTACTTCCGATCGACTATCCTCCACTGCGAGCCATCTGCCGGATGCCTAAGCATTCCGTCGACCTTACGCTCTTCTTTGTACCAACGCATCATCTTCGCATGCGCTTTGTTTGCAAACATACGCTCCAGCCTTGGAATCACAGGAAAATAGCACAACGCTTTTGCCGGTGCTCTCTTCTTCACAAGCATCCCATCTACTTCACCTGGATCGTCACACTTCGTCTTATACCGGGGTTCCTTGCACACTGGACAGGCATCCAAGTCGACATATTCACCGCGATATAGGACACAGTCTTTGCGACATGCATGTATCTTCCGTACTTTCAATTTTTCAAATTGAAATATTTAACTCGAAATAACTAATTGTTTTATTTTTAATTACCTCTAAACTTTCTACATGTTTAAAGCCAAACCAACTAAATCTCACAAATTAAAAAACTTTGTTCAACTATTTTCTATACTTTGCCTAAATTATAAACATATGTAATTTTTGTTGTGTACCCCTCTAATTTTTTAAATTACATTTCATACACAAAAATAATTTATTCCCAACCTAGCAAAAAATCTAGGTCTATTTAGCTCTATAGCAAATGAAATAATCACCCTACCTACTATTTTAAACTAATTTGAAACAAAAACCATCCAATAGATCACCACATTGCCTCAAAAGATCTAGAGGGGAGAGCTAGCAAAATAGACATCTTCCGACAAAAACTAAGGCACCAAGCTAGATCTAGCTCTCTAAAACAAATAATCACCCTACCAACAAATTTCAACATCTTATACAACATCAAAAGAAGGATACAAAACTAATATGGGACTTAAACCCCCCAATATATCAACATCTTGCCTCAAATTATCTAGAGAGAGATAGCTAGAAAATCAAACACCCTTCAATTCAAACAAGATCAATTCAATATTTCTCCACATGCAATGCAAAAAGATAAGCAACATCTACACGAAAATGATGTTGGGACCATGTTTACTTACCTTGGAAACCTTAATTTAGAGCTATTAGACTCAATTAAAAATTTTGGCAGCACCTCCCCTGCATGAACAGCTTGGCCCTTCAGTGCTACTGTGCGAGCCGCTCGGGGAGGAAGAAAGGCTTAAATGCCGTGGGCGGGAAGGGGAAAGTGTGTATGCAAGCGGTTGAAGGTATGAACCGCTTGCATTGAGTTACCTCTCGAAGCGGTTCGTATCACGAACCGCTTACAGAGTCCTGCAAGCGGTTCGTGATACGAACCGCTTGCACTGGCTTATCTTTGCAAGCGGTTCTCACTTGGAACCGCTTGTATATGCCCTTTCCCGCCAACCTCCCACCCGTTGGCCACGAACCGCTTGTGGCGATCGGGTCGCAAGCGGCTTAAAGCGAGCCGTTTGTGATGGGCCACTTTGGAAGCCCCGATCTGCAGTAGTGTAACAACGAAGATGCATATTTTATATTTCTTTTCATTTGTTTTGTGTTGCATCAATTGGAGTCAACCAAATCCTTTAGTATTTCTGGTTTTTGCCATGGTGTTTGAAAAAATAGGAGATAGTATAATTGATATTGATGGTGGCATATGTTTGGAATCAAAATGTGTGTGTGTGGAATTAATATGTAAGCAAGAGAAACAGATCCAATTGTTTGTTCAGAGTCTATTTTGCTGTAACATGAAGCTTTAGTTAACTAGAGTTTGTTTCACCTTTCTTTTTCTAAATATGAAGTATAAACTAAAGTTGGCTAAAATATAATATCAAGATTGAGGTACGAATCTCCAATATAGTCTCTTATGTCTATTAAGAGAAACAAAAGAATGGTTTCACTTTTTTTTGGACGTAATTAGGGAAAAGTGGCTGAAAACTTCAGACAAATCAATATAGATTTAGGCCCAGTTTTTTTCAGCTTAACGGCTTAACAGCTTAATGACTTATCTATGTTTTAAAAAGGCATATGCTTTGAGCTTTTTAAGTCCGTTTTTTCGCTGTTTTGAAGGTGGGTCTTAACGCTTTAAAAAGCAAGTCGAATGAAATGGATCTGAATCACAAGACTATCTCGAGAAGCTCTCGAAGTTCAGTCATTTCAGCTGTTCAGCTGTTAAGCCATTCAGATCAGCTCAAAAGAACAGGGCCTTATTCTTATAGTAGTTCTTTACCACTGTTTTTGCATAAGCTTCATAGCAATGAATGGTTTTGTATTTAGCTTTTCTGTCCAGCCTTTCCATAATGCACCCTAAGACCCAAACTGGTAGAGCAGGGAGCCCAAGGCCTTGTTTGTTTCAGATTAACGTAGCGTTGCGCTTCGCTGTAGCAAATTTGTGACCCCCTCAAAATACGTCTTAACGAGTTCAAAAAATTATGAAAAAAATATTTTACAAACTTTAAGAAGTACTATTTAAAACCCCACAAGAATGACTACAAAACATTACATCATTTGGCTTATACAAAAATAACAAAATTTCATTTAATTTAATTTAATTTAATTTAATCTGAAACAAACAAGGCCCAAGTCTGTAGCTTGGCGCTGTCAGTGAATTGCTGGATATATCATGACTTCTTCGATTGAAACATAATGGAATTATGCCATGTTGGATCAACTATTTGTGGAAAAAACAATGCTTCATATATCTGTTCACTTCTTCCATTATTATGGTCTGCATGGAAATGGTCCAATCATATGTTTAGTTTTGGGATAGGAATAGTCAAGCACCTTTCTTTTGGAAAACCTACCACCTTATGCAAATGCTATCCCTAAGAATGACCTTTGAAGTGTACACTATGCTTAATTTGTGTTTGGGCTTTGCTAATTTAATTATTATATTTTTTATTTTTGTCGTCAAATGCTGATGATGGCCATGATACCTTTTCCAGATTGCTATTAGAGAAGTGCTACAACAGTGATTCTCTAGCGTTGTATGGAAGCACAGATGACTTAACAAATTCTCAACTTCTTTTGGAAGCACATATGACTAGATGAGCATTGCTATTAATCACACCTAATGTAATCCTTTCAGATAAAGGCGCTGAAGGCAACATTCGAAGTGTTGATTGTCAGTTGTGAGCACCGAATAGTATAAATTTGTGATCCTCCATCAATCATACTGTCAGCCCTCAATTTTATCTTACCTTGAGAGTCGGAATCCAATGCACTAGTCCCTGGATTGGTACACTAATGCGGAAGATCACGAAGCCGAAACAAGCATACATAGATTAATTAAATCCCTGAATATTACATACCAGGTTACGCCCTTAGGGGAATTTAGTAAGGCGATCATCGGCAGCCTTATATTACAAAACATTGTTTAGAGTATTGCAGCTATCCCAAAATATGTACCCAAAAGAATATCCTATCGGGTAGGTGTCCTGCAAACGACCGGAGCAACCCCTAAGACTTGTCAGGTCCATCGAGGTCCTGTCCATCATCTTCATGGCACTCGTATAGATCCTCCTCGATTCCATTGTCTAAAGAATGTAAGTAGGCAAGGTCAGCGTCATCCAAACGCTGGCTAGTTAACACTTTCCCTAATACACTTAGTGCATAGAAGGCTATATTTGGGGAAGGGGTTATTTTATTTGAGTAAGGCCAGTTTTTAAACGACTTTAAAAAAATCCAAAACTAGCATCATGTATTAGTAGTCTTATTATCTCAAGGGTTTAGCATCGAAGTAATACATCCCAAGCCTACAACTAAACCACCGACTCGTTCGACCAACCCTGAGAAGACCAAGTCAGACCAACATACACTTGACCTCCGGTTGCCCCCAACATTTCCTAAATACGCCATCCTTCCAGGATTTGGCAATCCTGTTGTGGGCCACACTTGCCATTGACTGTTCGCCTCGGCCTAAGGGTTGCCAACCCTCACTAGCCGAGCGTCATCCTAGGGAAGTGTGATCTTTATCACCCCTGGTGATGACCCATGCCGGTCCCTATCGGGAGTGGTCCCAGAGGGCCTCCGCAGAGCGCTTGTAACTGGCGATCCGAAACCCGAACTTTGCGCGATGGCCACGCGTTGTGTTGAAACCATCCTCCAGATGGCAGCGATCACCCCGCTACGCGTGTTTTTCCGCGCTCCTCCTAGGTATGCCCTGGCTAAACCTAGCACCTGGCACCCTGTGCCTTAATCATCCATCGGGATGTCAATCTAGGGGCAACCTTCCAACCATCTAGTCTCCACATCTTTAATCCCTGACATTGCCCTATCAGTTCTATCCGGACCAACCGTCCAAACCAGACCGACACCCCACATATCCATGCCCACAACCACACACAGCCCATCATGCATCTACTAGCCCTAACTGTCTCATGTCATGACATTTTTAATGATGGAGTGAATGATTGGTGAATATCGGTTCACCGTTCCGTGGCTAGTTGCCAGAAGATTTGTTTAAGCCTAAGCAAGTCTAAGCAGGTTTTATCCATTAGGTAGGGTTAAAGTGATTACCAAAATAATCTTATACTAACAAGGATTATGACAATCAAGGCAGTCATAAAGGCTAAACAATTCAAGGGCAGGCATGTATAAGTATTACATGATTAACAATTAGGCACGTTAATAAGCATGCATTTTAATAATAAACAATATAGTTTGGGGAAAACTAGGTAATGAACAATGAATATATCGATGTTAATCCGCATTAGGGAAAGTCGCTATTCTTTCCTAATACGGGTCAACATCTATAAGAGTAAGTGTTAACTCGCCTTGCTCAGGTGGAAGGTCCTCCTCCACATCTCCGAACCTCCCTTCAGGATCACCTACGTCTAAGCACACATACATTCCAATAATTACATCCTGATGCAAATCAGAAAACATGATGCATGCACGACCTAGGCTTTACTCTCAGCACTAATATATAAGATCGGGTAACGATGCTAAGTTCCGTTATGATATGCAATGCATGCCCTAAGGTACTCATTAAATAATAATACTATCATCACATAATAGCCTAACTGTACCCCAAAATACGCTTTCGTACGATTGTAACAGTAATCGACTGTTTAGGGTTTTAAAGCGACATGCGATGACGGCAGGTTGAAATACGACCCTTATACGAGGTTAAGTTTTCTAAGTGCTCCTAAAATATATGGTGTAACTCTATGTTATATGTTTTATTCATTTATATATTCTAAAGTAAGCACCTATTTTAAGTAACAAGGATTTTACTAATGATTAGTTGGTGTTTATCAATTTAATATTCTAATCTACGCATTATAATATCTTATGATTTCACAGGATCAGATTCATTATTTAAAATAACTAATATCACCCTAATTATAGTTTAATCATTTTCTTTTATATAGGAATCCTACTCATTCAACTAAACAGTGCCATTATTCCATTACAGAGGTTGTTTTTACATTTTTATAAAATCAGCAATGGCCTAAACTATTTATCTAAATTTTTCTAGAATTTTTGGGAGCCTCTAGCTATTTTAAATAATTGCATAACCATTTCTGTAATTGACTAATTAGTTAAATCGGTGGAAAAACTAATAAAACTCAACGGGCCAAGCCAGCAAACGAACCGGTCCAACGACCGATTCGGCCCGCGGGCCACACGTGTGCGTGCCCATGCCAGCCAGCGGCAGCTACACCGAAGGAATTTTTTCGCGGGACGCCTTCGCACGAAGCTTGCGTCGCACCAAGTGGCGCCTCCACTTAACCTGCACTGTGGGACCAGGGCCCACATGACAGAGACTCAACGTCACGGTTTAATCCAGCGCGCAGGGAATAACTGATCAGTGGGACCCGCACGACAAAGACTCAACGGATCTGTTTCTGCACGAATCTTGGCGTGGATCGGACAACCCTCCATAATCATCTACCTCCGGTAGGCGATGTGGCCGACGGCGGCAGTAAGTGATGCGGCAGCGATCTAGCCCTATTCCGGCCGTGTGCGTGTGTGCTCTCTCACCTACTGCCTCCTACAGACCTAATGACATCCTCGCCGAGACCGAACACGGCCGGACACAGCGGCGCCACGAGTGGCGGCGGAGCCAAAGGCTCGCTGGAGACGCCCATGTCATAAAACGGATCTACAAGCAATGCGAGCGATCGGGGAGCAAGAGGGGACGAAGTAGGTGCTCACTAAGCTCAAGGAGGAGAGCGCGGTGGAGCGGAGACGGCGGGCGACGAGAAGATCGACGGCGGTCGAAACAGGGGCTCCGCGGGGACGACTCCTCTGGTCAGCTCCCCTAAAATTGGGTGAGGGGAAAGCTTAGGGATAAGTTGAGAACGTTCGGGTGTGGGGAATCGATCAATGGCTCACGAAATCATCAGAATTTTCTCGGTGCCGGTGCGGGGAAGATTTGGGGAAGAGGGGAAAAATGGTGCCAGCGGGGATGCTCTCGGCTTTATAGGCGCGGGGCGATGTTTCTGGCCCGAAGGCTCACACGACACCGCTGGCAAGGGAGCGGCGCGGCGACGGGACAAGTGCGGCGCGCGGCGTGGCAGGGAACGGCGTGGCGCGATCGTTTTGGGAGCGGCTCGCGATGATGGTGCACAGCGCGTTCAGAGTAGAGCTAAGCGGTGGCAGGGCCACACAGCAGAGAGAGAGAGAAAGAGAGAAAGAGAGAGGGAGAGAGAGCAGGGCCCACACGTCAGCGCAAATTCAACCGAATTTTGAAATTCAAGCAAATTTTGAATTAGCCCCAAAATTGGGATGTTACACATACGCTATTCAGTGTACTCTATATGTAACAGTTTTTCGCATTACAAGTTCAAGATAGCCCCTTGTGGTTTTGGGATTTCAGAATTTTCAGTTGGGGTAGTGTTTGTCCTTATGGTGGTCATTGACTAGATGTCACTGAGTTTCTAGGGATTTCTAAGTGGCATGTAAGCTTATAAATTAATTAACACTGCTTATTACTATAGTTTGGAGGGAACAATATTTTTTAGGGGTGAGATAATCTAAGAGAAAAGTACATTATTGCCCCTTAAAGTTGTACAAAAGTCTCACTTAGCCCCCAGAACTTTGGAATTACTTTTTCGGCCCCCTAAAGTTGCTTCTGTACTTTTTGGAGCTCTTAAAGTTGCTTCCATTTGCACAGGGAGTGCCGCGTCGTGAATCCAACACCGTGGATTGATGACCTGGCCATGAGTTGGCACTGATATGGCTTAGAAGTTGGCCACGACATTCTGTGAGGCTATATGGGTGAAGTAAAAATCTCTTTTCTCACCGATTGAACCTTAATCGTGTGCATGACGGCGGGCTCAGATTTGGTTAAAACAGTATCAAATCATTGCATATGCCCACATGTCAACCACATAAGTCTATATGGATGACTCATCACCATATTCTATGTCAAGCTAGCGTCCAACTCATTAATTTACGACTGGATTCACGGTGCAGAACTTCTTATGTAAGCAAAAGCAACTGTAGGGGGCAAAAAAAGTACGGAAGCAACTTTAGGGGGGCGAAAAAGTAATCTTCAAGTTCGAGGGGCTAAGTGATATTCGCTACAACTTGCGGGGGCAAACCGACAATTACCTCATAATCTAATTTAGCCACCGAAAGGAGTTTTCCTACGTTGGAGGGAAAATCAGCAACAATTGATTGAATTTTACGTCAAATGTGATCTAGATGATCATGCTTTTTGCTTTAAGGATTTTTTCTTGTTTAAATCATGTCACAACTTGATTTGCAGCAGGCAGCTTATTTGTTTTGTTCCTGTACTGTAGCAATAGGTGCAAAATTTCTATAGTTTTTTCATATGACATGTGCCTTATATGCTGTCGGGAGCTTCGCGAGGGCGAGATCCCTGGAGGAGATGTGAAGTGTGTGGACTATGAAGATAGAGGAAACGATTGTGTTTTTGCCAAGATTCACCGTTCAAAGTGAGAATCAAAGGGCCTTTTCAAGGAATCAGATGTACTATTTTCTTACGGCTATGGTTATATTAAGCATTTCTATAATATTTTGTGATGACATGCTTTGCACGTCCACGCTTCTAGTTAAATTTTAGTTATCTATTAGTAATCTAATACCTAGAGCTAGTTATGCATTAGTTAGTTTTAGATTTTTATTATAAATAACAGCCCCAGCATTAATTAATCTTGTTTAAAATTGAGATGAATACTAATTAATTGTTTATATTAGATAGCATCATTAGTTAGCTACAATTTATTTGTTTATATTAGCTTGAATCACTAGTTAATTCTACATTATTCATTATAAATCTATCCCAATAATAATTATTTACTGATTTTTAAAATGACATGAAAACTAATTAAATCACACAATGAAAAATATAGAGGTATATATATCTTCATCCATTATACATATTAGCTACAATTTTTGTTTACATTAACTAGCCACTAGTTAGTTATAGATTATTTGTTTGATAAATATCTATGCCAACATTAATTAATCATTTTAAATATGAGATGGAAAACTAATTAAATCAAAATATACATAAAAATATAATGTAAATCTACAACCTAGAGCTAATATGTATTAATTAACATAGAGCAAGCTATGTACAACCATAATACATAACTGTCAAAGTCATAACCATCACTATAAAAATCATTCAAGATATAAAGAGCTAACAATAAAAGATGAAAAAGGGTATTATAGGTAGCTAGCTAGTAGCTATAGGAAATCATGCAAAAACAAATCACTAAATACTTCATAATAAGCTTATTACTCACCTTTTTAATCATGCACAACGAGCTCCGCATTCATTGGTTTCAAAATACTAGAGACCAAATTGGAATGAAGAAGTGAGAAGAGTAAGAAGAAGAAGAAGAACAAGAAGAAGAAGTGGGGGAGAAGTCTTAGAGAAAAGAGAGCCAATTATTGGAGATGTCACGGACACACACACACACAAATAAATAAATAAATAAATAACTATATATATATATATATATATATATAGTAATAACTTAGATCATGAGTTTTAAAAAATCTGTTTAAAATAGTAAAAAAATTTAAAAAAATGTAAAATTTTGTTTGTGAGCTCATATCAACTAGAAGATCAAAATGAGCGGTTCGGATCGTTCACATCGGTCATAGGTTTTGCAAACCGAACGCGAAGCACCAAAACATCCGTGCTTCGCGAAGCACCGTAGCTCAACTCTATATATATATATATATATATATATATATATATATATATATATATATATATATATATATATATATATATATATATTCTATGCATCTCTGTGTTCTTTTCTATTTGTCACCATTGACTTTTAGACATGTCCTTTGAAAATTTGTTTTATTCAAAAACTATTTAGATATCATTTATTTTATTATGTTATGTTTTACCATTAAAGGTAATTTAAGCATGACTTATATTTTTATATGTTTGCACTAAATTTTTGAATAAGACGATTGGTCAAAGGCCATGTGCAAAAGTTAACAACGTCAAAGATTTAGAACATGGTTTAACAGAGCCACCATGCTAACTTTAAAATACTAAAGATTTAGAAAAATCTACACCATTCATTATGAAATAGCAACCCCTCTTAGATTAAGAAAGAGTTTGTATCCGCTGCAATCGAAAATAAAATTGTATAAATTTGAAATAGAAAAAGGGTCCCACTACAAATTTGGCGTCTGATTTGAAGTAAAAATTTGAACGCCAGTTCCAAACATATCCAACTCTGAACTTATACACTGTGTTGCTGGAACATACACAATGTACGACTAGAACATTTGGTTGTCTTTCGAAATATGATGATCTACAGATAGAACATGTAACATGAAGTCATTTAAAAGAAAACCAACTAATGGAACATGTCAATAAGAATGTTGGAACATATCAAAATATATGAATGAATATAATAAAGATCTGATGGATAATGTTGAAATATAGTTTATCAGTATTGAAACATGTTTTAAAAAAATCATTTGGACATGCCAAAAAGAATGTTACGAACATATTAAAAGAATTGATGAAACAAGCCAAAATCTGATTAAAACATCATGTTCCACGGTGAATCATCCACCCAAATGCAAAGCTAGATGATTATTGAGAACAAAAAAGATATTTTGACATGCTAACTCAAATGTTCCATACTTACAGGTGTGAAATTTGAAAGAGAAAAAATCACACGCCTCTTCTCCACCTTCTTCTTACTCAAATCCTATGATCTACTATTGTGCTCGTCGGATCCGACCAGCTAACTCTTTGGGTACGAGGTGGATCAACGGAGGAGAGAAGAGGACATGCAGTCGCTGGCAGTCACAGGCCAGTTCCTCCATCCTTTTCAAAATTCTCAAAAATATTTTTTTTATTTAGCCTTGTCATACCGTTTTTAAAGGTTATCAAATTTTCCTGATACGCGGGACACTATGCTCATTTATAAATAAAATCAATGTCAGCGAGTATTAGCATTACCTCATTAGGCAAATAAGTACTATCATCAGCACAGTACGTGGCCCCTCATACTGATGTATCCACAGTACTCCTGTGCACAGCGATAACCATGTGTCACGCCCTAATCGGGTTTCTGGCCATACACAGTCAGACCCGCAGCCGACCACTTTTTCACTTTAAAAATTAAGCACACGACGTGGCCACCAGCCCTCAAACCAACCGCGCGTAGTTGGCTCCCGCCTATATATACGAGCTCCTCACTGATCGACCGATCGATAAAGCCTCCCCTCTCTCTCTCTTTCCATCTCAAGCTACCACACCTCCTCTCGTCGGATGGCGGCGGCTCAGCTCGCCGTGACGCCGAGCACCGCCGTCCGGACGGCCCGCCTCAGCGTCTGCTCCGCGCCCGCGGCGGTGAGCCTGGCCATGAGCCTGCCGCAGAAGCCAGCAGCTGGTGCGCAGGCGGTAGGCGCACCTGCTGCCGCGGTCGAGAAGGCCGCGCCGCCGCCTGCAGGTGGCCGCGCTGACGTGCGTGCGTCGCCGGCGCCAGCTTTGGCGAGCGTGTGGCGGGAGGTGCAGGGCGCCAGCGACTGGTGTGGCATGGTGCGTCCCCTACACCCGCTTCTCCGCGCGGAGGTGGTCCGGTACGGGGAGCTCGTCGCCGCGTGCTACCGCGCGCTCGACCTCGACCGGACCTCCAAGAGGTACCTCAGATGCAGGTACGGCAGGAAGCGGATGCTGCCGTCGGCGGGCATGGCCAGCGCGGGGTACGCCGTCACAAAGTACATCTACGCGGCCGCAGACGTGCCGGCCCTGCCATTGCCGATGGGCGTCGTCTTCGCCAACTCCGGCGGCGGCATGAGCCGGTGGATCGGGTACGTGGCCGTCTCGTCGGATGGCGAGTGCTCCCGGCTCGGCCGGCGCGACATTCTGGTCTCCTTCCGCGGCACGGTGACCGCGCCGGAGTGGCTGGCCAACTTCATGAGCGCTCTCGCGCCGGCGCGGTTCGACCCGGCGGACCCGCGCCCCGACGTGCGGGTCGAGTCGGGGTTCCTCTCCCTCTACACGTCCGACGACCACGCCGACGCCAGGTTTGCCGCCGGCAGCTGCCGCAATCAGCTCCTCGCAGAGGTTACACGGCTCATCAGCGCCTACAAGCACGAGAACCTCAGCATCACCCTCGCCGGCCACAGCATGGGCAGCTCCCTGGCCCTCCTCCTCGGATACGACCTCGCCGAGCTCGGCTTCAACCGCGGCAGCGGCGGCGTCACCGGAGCTATCCCGATCACCGTCTTCTCCTTCGCCGGCCCACGCGTCGGCAACGTCGAGTTCAGGAACCGGTGCAACGAGCTCGGCGTCAAGGTCCTGCGGGTGGCGAACGTGCACGACCCGGTGACGAAGATGCCCGGCATCGTCTTCAACGAGGGCGCTAGGGTTTGGGGCGGGCGGCACGAGCTACCATGGAGCAAGGCCTGCTACGCTCACGTCGGCGTCGAGGTGGCCGTCGACTTCTTCAACTCGCGTGACCCGGCGTGCGTCCACGACCTGGAGGCGTACCTCGCGCATCTCAAGGACGACGTCTCCTCCGTTGCTTCCATGGCGAGACGGGAAGAGGAGTATTTGAATGGTAGGGTTGCATCGGTGTTCGAGTCGTGGAGATGGTACATGGCGGCAATACGCGCGAGCGAGTTGCTGCAGGCGCTAGGGATTTGATCGAGGTGTCATTCATGCATGCGCTTCATTCGATGGTGACCGATGGCTGCTCGATCGCAGCGTGCTTCATGGAATCATGGATAGGGAATTAGGGGTATCCATTAATGCATATATATGTATGTATGCACGTACGTACGTACGTACTCCCTCCGTTCTAAATTATAGGTTGTTTGACTTTTTTGATACGTACTTTGATCATTCGTCTTATTCAAAAAAATTTATAATTATAATTTATTTTTGTCATGATTTAGTCTATCATAAAAGGTACTTTAATAATGACTTGAGTTTTTTTATATTTTCACTAATTTTTCGAATAAGACGAGTGGTCAAAGTACGTGTCAAAAAAGTCAAACGACCTATAATTTGGAACGAAGGGAGTACCTTCCTAATAGTGTTGTATTTCATGCAGCTGGTCAAACCGCGCGAGTTCAAAGAACAGGTGATGAAATTAACAGCTCTTGGATGTGTACTATGTAAATCAACTAAAATTAGCGGGACATAGGGATTTGGACAAACCAAAGCATTCGAAATATTTCTCGAGGCCGCACGAATTTATTTTATTTTGGTAGGGTTTGGAGGGCAGATTCGAGATATGGAAATTGTAGGCTATAAGGTTATATGTTGATCTACTATATACGGAAATAAAATGTAAATCAAGTTTTAGAAAAAAATAAATTTTATGTTAAAAATAGACAATTCCTCATGATGCCATGCACATTCACCACTGAAAAATTGTGCATAAAAATATATTGGGAATCTGCAAAAAACACTTAAATGTTCAAGTGTTTATCAATAACTTAAATGATCACATGTCAGGGAATATTGTAGAAGTTCAGTATAATTATAGATTTTTTATTGATAATTTCTGCCCTAAAATTTTCATATAACTAATTAAACTATAAATTTTAGAGTATCTTCTATCAAAATTATTACGTTGTGATTGCACATTCTACAACACAGGATGTTTTTTTAATTGATAGAGTAGCTAGGTAAGAAAAATTCAAGGGATCATGCAACATATTTGTTGCGTTGGTATAATGAAGGTACGGACAATATGCGGCAAAACTGTCTATATAAAAAAAAAACTGATATTTCTGTTTATTTTATGAGTGCGAAATCCCATACGAATTCCTCATGTATGATACGTGTCCCCACCCATCTCCTTATAGCTTGAGGCAGAGTGCTAATTTAATTAACAAATTACCCGAGAAAATCGTGGTTGTGCAAGAGTGGAATCGAAGAAAGTGGAGTTTCCTCAAATTTTGCAATACCCAGCCGTGAGAAACCAAGTGAAACAAAGTATTACCAGGATGTTAGATACAACGTTTAAATTTCATATAAGCGTTTAAATTTCATATTAGGCGCATCAAAACTTTTGTGGATCGATTATTTATTGTACTCGATTCTACGTTCCAATAATTTCCTTACATAAATATATCTAGACCATACACATATATGTGATCCAACGGCTTACAATGATAGAACGTATACACCCAATGATGTAGTGCACACTTGAAGTTTTGATGCATGATCTGGCTATATAAATGTCTTAACCGTGCAAATAAAACTAACCAATTGTTACGTACGCAATATAATTTTCTGCAAGTTCGAGTTGTGCGTCGACATGCATGATACAGCAAGAACACTGCAGAACTTAGAGCTGAGAGTTATGTACTGATCATGACACCCAACATGCCTTTCCAATCAGAACTCCGAGCGAATAAAGTAGACCTCTAGTTTTAAAACACGTCACTGAAGAGTGGACCTCCTGTTCTTTTACATACTCTACTAGATGAGAAAATTAGAAACATCATAAGTTGCACGATGTTAATTACTAAATGTTGGTGTAAATGACAGACTAATACCATGCTTGCTTTCTTTTCTTCCTATCCATCCGTGGCCAAAATAATTTTATTTTCTAGAAAATAAGGTATTGGTGCAACGTTACTATGCACGTACGTACGTAATATAGCATACTAACATACTAGTTGTTGATGTGAAATATTTTTGAGATGATATCCTACAGCTAAAATTACGATATTGTTGATGTGACATTATGTTAGATGTGCAGCTATTCCATAGCAGCTAAACATGCATCTTACGTTGCTTAGTTGTTTTTCTCTTCTACACTATTATAAAATTTCATATTTTTAAAGAAATATACACATTTCAAAAAAAATTTAAAATAGATTTTTTTAAGCATGCAACAATGTAAATGTACATTTTTTCAGTATTTCTAAGATAAGTCTTGTATATTTAAAACGTTTTATTTTTACATCAATATTTTTATAATTGTAAACTACATACTCCCTCCGTTTTAAAATATAAGGCGTGTATGTATTTAGAAAAGTCAACGTTTGTAACTTTTGACTAAAAATTAAGATAAATATATATATGTTTAGTGTTGCGCATGTCATATAGTTGGATTCATATTTGAAAATACTTTTATATGATGTTAATTTTATAGTTATTGATAATATATTGTGAGAGCAAATAATGGTCAAAGTTCTGCATTAAAGACCGCGTCAAAAAATTATATGCCTTATATTTTGAAACGGAGGGAGTATATAATTATCGCCGCACACACATTTCTAGTGTGACTCAATTACTCAAATATGTCCAAAACTACTCACACAAGAAGACGTCGACGTCGACCCAAGAACTGAGCAATCATGCATATGGTCCCAAATTAACGAACAAGACCTAAAACCCTTGAATCAAAATCTATAATTATTATTAATTCATATTGTTCGATTCTTTAAACAGGCATAATCAGTTGTACTTAATTAAAAGTTGATTGTAATCAAAAGCTATAATCAGCTGCATTTAATTACCATTTTGTTAAACAGGCATGGGCTTTGACGATAATTAAGCTAAGATATTTGACTATAATTAAACTAAGATATTTGACGACGATAAATAAGATAAGATATTTGACATGGAACGCACCTAAATATACTTTTTTATGAAAATAATGACACATCTCCAGCGATTGATCCATTTTTTATTAATGCATAAAATGGCCAGCCATCGTTAATCTGTATCTATCTATCTATACATGTACTGCTCCGACAGCAACGCAGCCGCTGCTGCTGCAAGCGAGGTGGTTGCCTTTGCGCCACAGAACGCAGACACGATCTAGAGGCGTCGATTTCTACTTTGTTTCATGATCAGCACACCTATATTTCATCAATATCCAGTTTGGAAATTTTCTAACCGATTGCTAACGCTATAGCAACTCTACCTATAGGATTCACCGCCGGGAAAAGGTCTATCTTGTCACAGAACGGGCTCTTTGTGGTAATTAATTCTATTGATCTCTCAAAACATGATGTTTTAGATTTGTGCTAAGTTAAAATTTTATTTATGAATATATTTTGAACCCCTTTGGATGGGGCACATCAAAATTATATACATATTCTGATACTTCTCGAAAATCCTTTACTATTATCATAACTTATTGGGCATTATAAATAAATATTGTAACGATACTCTCTCCATTGTTTCTTATAAGACGTACACGAACAGCAAAATTAAAACTTGCAAACTTTTGACTAATAATTTATTTAATAATATAAAATTTGAGATAAAAATGATACAGTTGGATTCGTATTTGAAAGCATTTTTTAATAATTATAACTTTGTTGTTATAAACGACGTAGGATAAGATAAATTAAAGATCAAAGTATAGTTTAAAAGATGATGCATGTCAAGTCAAACGATGCCTTATAAAAAAGTAACGGAGGGAGTAATTAGTAGTCAAATACCTTTTAAAGACCATGTCTTTGTCAAAACATGATGTTTTTAGAGCTTGTATGATGATTGAGACAGCAGTTGTTTCTAGCTATTGCCATGTCACGTAAAGACGACACTAGAGATTGCATATACAATGGTAGAAATGGACACATATTTTTATAGATAATTTGCTCACACACAAAGTTTCTTAATTATCATGTAGAGTTGATTCTTACTTAAAAGACGGCTCAAATATCTATACACATTTTATCTCCTTCACATCATCAATTACCTGACATGACACTGGTTAGAGATGGCTTAAAAGACGTACTGTTGAGGTGGACCGTTATACATGCTCTTAGAAACTAGAGTAATTTATTAGTGCTGTTGTACATGATCTTTAATTCAAAGTAATTAAAATTTCCCTCTATTTCTGTGAGCCGCAATTAAGAAAGACGTGCCGATGAGACACTAAAGCGACTACAGGCATCTCTCCTTTAAATTTCATGCAACGGTGAAAGCAAACCACATATACCCTACACCAAAAATCGCACATGGTGCAATAGTTTTCTACATTTCAATCGCCCATCGATTGTTGTGTTGCACATCAGCTCAAAACTTTTTACTTTCTTTCAACGGTGTCCAGTAAATTCTCAAGGCCTGACAACTGACATGACCATTTTATTCATATAATGCACCTACTTACCTGAAATCTATATAGCTTCTCTTGCTGTCGATGCTACAGTCTATAGCAGACTATAAATATATCTCACGCTCACCTGACCAACCATGGTTAGTTCCTTCCGCTGCAATTTAGCTAGGTAGTCATCTATTCATACCTCCGGGTCCATCTATTGTCGCAATGTAGGACCAATCAACCGTTCATGCGCAATACAACACAGAATACGTCGTCCTCGGTCTTCTAGATTATTGTATGATGATTCAATGGCCCAGTAATATATCTCTAATTTGCATAACCTTTTCGTTCAAGGTGGGGATTACATGGCATGCATGCATGAGTGATCTCATGTGTAGAAGCCCGCTGCGATCCTACCATCTCATGGCCCGCTAGCGATTTGGCTCCTCCCGAGACCAACACCTAGTCTCGGGCCTAGGTCCCCACGTCTATTGGCCTAACTAGAAGCACAACCTAGGTTCTAGCCCAACTCAGCCCAAAAGACTAGTATGAAGGGAGAGGGGTACGTGCTTCCACCTTTTAAGTTGTGCTCCCCCATCACCAATAACCGATGTGGGACTAAACCCAACAATCTCCCCATCACACATCGTACCATCTGTCCGACACCGTGCGATCTCATGGAGACGTTCCGAGTTACCGACCATGGCTCTGATACCACTTGTAAGGATATCCGCCGATGCAAGTTAACGAACGACACCAGGAGACACGATGTTTGGTAACGCAGTTCGGCTTTCGCCTACATCTGCGGGGCTCTGATTATGGGCGCTCCTCCCCAATCCACAATACCGCAGCACACCGGCTAACCTGGTCACGGCCACATGCCGGCCGCAGACCTCCTCTTGCCTATGCTACTATTATGAAGTTGTTGTATTGGTTACACCATGGCTGCCTCCCTTTATACAGTAGAGGCATGGATAGAGTCCGACTCTAACACTAACCAACCCTGCCTATTACAACACAGAGTCGATGTAACCTACTCGTACACATATTCGACACAATACCTAACAAACTCCACCTTGAAGAATATGGTCTCTCCACCTTGAAGTCGTTCCAGCGTCTTGCGCGAACCAATGCACCCGGACTCTGGTTGCATCCTTCTTTTACAGCCTACAGCGGGCCGCTCGACGAGTCCTCCAACTCGCCACCTTTTGGAACAAACGACGTCGACCCTGCAAAAACATGCTTAGCAGCTCCACCTGCAACAGAAGCCCCTTCTAATAGAAGAACCTTAGCACTGTCGCCTTCGGAGTCACATGAGCCTATTGCCACATTAGCGTCTGCTCCCTTTCGTGGACCTGAACAGTCCCTCTTCATATGCCCCCACTCATTGCATCTGAAGCACCGCACCGCCCTGTTATTTTTCTTATTCTTCTTTCTGGTCCCATTACCGTCTTGATCACCTGAGATTAGCAAAGCAACCGAACGAGGTTCTTCCACTGCATTGTTATTATTTCTCAATTGATGAGATCTAAGCGCCGTAGTAATATCCTCAGTCTTGATGCTATCCTTGCCATATGTCAGCGTCGTGACCAAATGCTCAAAGGATAGAGGCAACGAACAAAGAAGAATAATTGCATGCCTTGTCTTCATCAGCGATTGTCACCTCCAGATGTGATAAATTCGTGATATACCTATTGAAAACATCAATGTGTGCTTGCAGATCCGACCCCTCCTGCATCTTCAGGCCATACAACTTCTGCTTCAGATACAGTTTGCTGGTCGGAGTCTTGGACATGAACTGACTGGCTAGCTTGTTCCAAATTTCCTTCGGTGAAGACAATTCCATGACATGATACATGACCTGATCTGAGAGACAAATGCGTATGGTTGCCGCACCCTGCAACCGCATCTCCTCCAAATCACCGGCCTCCATCTTTTCCGGTTTATTCGTCTTAAGAGCCACCACAATTCCCTGCTGCACCAGGATATCCCGGACCCTTGTCTGCCATAAATCGAAGTTTCCTGTACCGTCAAACCTCACGGTACCAAAATTTGATTGTGTCGGCTTCATCCTGCTGACCTGCGATTCTTCCAACGCCAATTGGTTGTCGGTGGATGTATCGCCATACGACCCGTTCGCCAACAGCCCTCCAAGAACAACTCCTTCATTCCGAATCTCACGCCTTAAAAACTCCTCCGAAATCTATGCTCAAAACAGCCGTTGATTGCTTTGGATTGTTGGGTTTAGCTCCTCTTGGATCCCATTTTATAATGGTGAGAGAACCCCCTTAAAGATGAATTCTAGTGTTTTTAGACTTCTAATCCACCTCAAATTCGAGCTCCACCTCCACCTCCATGATTTTCTGCGAAATTCGGAAAGAAAACGGTTCGAGCCTCCTGCCCGACGAAGTGTCCGACACCACCGATCGAATCATCGATCGCCGCCATGCTCCACCTTGCGCCGATAGGGCGTTTCCCGCGATGCCCGTGTATGCATAAACCTCGTGTCTCCCCCTATATCTTCCGCATGGCCAACCTCGCCAACCAAGTTCTGATACCACTTGTACAAGCCCGCTACGATCCTGCCATCTCATGGCCCGCCAGCGATCCGGCTCCCTCCGAGACCAACACCTAGTCTCGGGCCCAGGTCCCCACATCTATTGGCCCAACTAGAAGCACAACCTAGGTTCTGGCCCAACTCACCCAAAAGACTAGTCTGAAGGGAGAGGGGTGCCTCCACCTTTTAAGTTGTGCTCCCCCATCACCAATAACCGATGTGGGACTAAACCCAACATCATGCATGACCGGTCGATGTCATGCATGTAAGCCCTGCAAGGAATGGACCGTAGTGTTACACATTCCGAGAGCACTGTCCTAGCCTGCTAGCTAGCTTATTATTGGTACATTTTAATGCATGGAACCACTCGTGCTACCTCCAGCTGGTCACTTATAAAGCTGTCCTAGACTCTTATTACAAAATTATTTACTATCGTATAATGTATCATGCCCATTTGATTAGCATATCTTATGATAAGCGTATAAGATTATGATGTTGTAGTTGATACTATAAAAATTTATAGATATGGATGATTGTTGAGTGGTTCTAGGAAGCTCCATCCTACCCTGAAGAGGTAAGAGGATGTTATTTTCACTTTTTTACTTATTTGCCCATTTATTTATCCATCAAAAAACACAGACGATTTAGTTTTTCAAGCTGGTATTAAATCTCAAAGATGGGTTTGAAGACTCTAAAAACAAGTTAAATTAAGTGTTTGTTTTCTAAAAGATAGTGTTTGCCTCTCAAAAATAGAAACAAGCAAATGAGCAAATAAGGAAATAAGTTGAAAAGAACAACGTCGACTATTGGATGAATGATTTCCCACGGGTCATTGTAAAATGGAAATAAATCATAGAAAGAGTTGCATTTTTTTTCACATAGGGCCTTGACTTAGAGTTATAATGGATAAATCGCTAATCACTGATAGATCGGGGATCTATGGATTAGGGATTAGCCGGATTAGTCTGGATTAATCAATAGACATTAATCGGTAAATTTTGAACATTTCAAGAATACTTTACCTTGCCAAATCCAAATTTTATATTCTATTTTGTCGAAACACCCACTCAAATCTCATCCCTTTACGAGCCATCCTACCCATGCCTAGCCTACATATACTATCCTTCCCTTAATACTATTTCTTAATCGTCTTTGTTCACCTTCCACACACAACCACCTCTATCTTGCCAACTGAGCATACGGGCAGTAGCTGGTGGAGCAGGGAGCAAAGCAAAGTGGTGAGTAGAGCATCAGAGCAAGGAGGAGAGAAGAGGACAGTGATTACCTTCGGTGGAGAGAAATGCCAAGGCAGGCAAGCATTGAAAAATCATCAACCTCTTAATCTTTTCACCGTGCGAGGCACAGATTTTAGAGCAGACTAAATCTATTTAACGTTGGTTTACATGGGATTAATTAGGTTTAAGCATGATTAATTGGTCAAGAGAAGTATTAAATGGGATTGGTTGATTAATGGATGATTAGGGATGGAATTGTATCGATCACTATCAATAAGAGTTTATTCGGGAATTAACAAAGGACTAATTCCGAATTTTAGAACAGTTACAACACTCTTTGTAGCCTAATATATATCTATTAAATGACCGCTAATTCAATTTTTTTGGGGCCAACTATATAAAAATCTTCAACCCCAAATAGGAAACAATAATAATTTTAATATTCACTGAACAGCATGATGTTTAATAAAATAACAAAATAATCTTTAAATAATAATTAAAATATATTGAAAATACTAGGTATTTATAATTTCATAATATTTTGAGATTTGTTTTGAATATAGTATGAACAAATCAACCACATATGTCATAAATCGATCGTCATTTGTGGGACAGAGATCCGATGGATTGGAAAGATCCTATATATTCTAACCACGTGAATCGTTTGTACATAGGGAGCATGAACTCACATTTCGATCAATATCTGGATAAAACCATGATTTCCCATAAATACATGAACGGAGATCCAATGAAATGGTGATTTTGCATTCATGGCCTATTACCCTATGTGGTAAAGACCTTGCAAGCCCCTTTGGATCAACCTCATCAATAGTTCAAAAAAGTTCAGTGCTTGTCAAAACTCTCCATCATAATATACAGAACATATATTTTTTTACTGATATATTACCTTTCCAAACCATAGTCAAACTACCTTACATCACACACCGTTAAAAGTAGTGAATAATGACCTAGATTAATTTGTCTTGTAGAATATACTTTGAAACTTTGTAGTATTAATTATTTTCCTTGTATATTACTCCTACAAAACCATAGAAATTTTTTTCACTTTGGGCATTTGAAAATAAAATATTACACATGCATTTGCGCACGGATGCAGTAGCATTTTATTTTCCCTAGGTGTGTTATATCATATACGAGTGATTTGTAATGCGCATATCAGCCGGATTATGAGTTTTGTGTTATGTGGTCGACATGTCTAACGCATCCAAGCACGATGTTATCTGATAAATTTCACCAAATTTTTGTAGATAGTTCTGGGAGAAATTATCAACCTCCACTACTATAGATATGCATGAAGGGAAACGTGTAGGTTAGGCTAGCCGAAATTCAAAATTTCTACATGCACACCCAGGATAATCATGCAAGTAGGTGATTACATATCGTTACCCTTAACGCACAGGGGCAGCGGAAGAAGAGTTGGAGAAGCCGATTCTCACGTCACGCACGTCATGATACAAGAAATATTCATCTCGTTCTACTTGCAGTCGCCGATCTAGGTCGGAGAAGACCTCGCGTTGGTCGGTGATCGTCGGTGTTGCTCGGCGATGGTTGGTGATTCTCGGCGTTAGTCAGGGTAAGCAGATCAGCAAGCACCTCCGCCAAAGCGCCGGTGAATCTAAAGGTATCGACACGTCCAAGGCAGTGACGAGCGCGCCGACGGGCGAGCACCGCGTCGTGGAACTAGGGTTTTCTCAGGAGCTGGAGGGGCGTGCTGGCTAGGGTTTTGAGTGGACTAATCTAGCATAGCCACTCCGGCCTCCTCCTTATATAGACGACCTAGCGGGCTTTAATTTGATTAGCCTAACCATTCACTCATTGATGTGATGGATATAAGTTGTGATTAACTATTAATCACATTGGCATGGCCGTGCGCTTTCCTTATCCATCCACATCGAGAAGCCCAGAGACATCTCTCCTATTATCGAGGGGCAAATTCCATCTTGACCTATCACCCCCCTATGCCAGATTTCAAGATATGCCTGTAGGTTACCTTTATAGTTACCCGGTTACGGAGTAACGTTTGATAACCCTAAAGTATACGACTACGCATGTTGGGACTCTATGATGATCTCAGATCTAAGGACCATATAGGCGTCCAACCTGAGACAACAATCTGATGGAACTTTTAATATAACAATCTCAGTCTCTCTGATTAGGTCAATTCAACTATTCATGTTCTCCAACATGTGTCCACGTTATTGATTTGATATCTCCATATCTATCATAAGTGAAACAATACCATCTATCAATACATGTGCTGATCAAATCATTTCCACTCCATGATATGGATCATGGACTATTTAAAATAATATCATATTGACAATTGTGTTTCCCAACCAAGTCTTACTTGATGCGTTCCATTACCGGTTCCAAACAACCTTTTCTACCAGTTTTGAAACCGGTATCGATACACTTGGTTTTATCACTACCTAGAGCGACACTAGTTGGTGACTACCTATGGCCCTAAATTTTGATGGACACACCACTACCAGTTGGTGTGTCCAACGGTAGTGAAGTGTCGTTCCCCCATGTGCAGCTTAGCAGGGCACTATTATAACATTATCATGTGTATGTAGAGATCAATCATGATTAAACCATATATCAACCACCATTAGCTCTTAATTCATATAACTTTATTAATTAACAAATTAATTACAAATATATTAAGAAATTATTAACTAACAATAATAGCCTCATTGTTTGTAACATCATTTACATACATAAAATATTATTTACAAAGTATACATGATTGGCAATATTGGAAGTCTACAAGCAATTGAAAATAATAACAATTAATTATTTCATGTTTTACTTCATATTTTACGTGCGTCGCTATTGGTAGTCGTAGATGAACCCGTCGTCTCACTAGTCCTTATTGAAGGGCCCCTGTCTCGATGCTTGTATCTGGAAAATCACCTTTTGAATTTATAGCCTTATCAACAAGGAGGCCAACGAGTTGTTTTTGGATTGTTTTAACTCGGTGCGATGAGATCATAGCACATTCCTCTTAAGTTGTTGAGCTTTGATTAATTAGGTGAATTAATCAATCCTTAAATTTGTATATAAGGTGTAGGCATGTATTAACATATAAAATATATTTACTCATTCTATGGTCACCTTTCAATATGTTATTAGCTATGTACATGAACTCACATACATTGAATGCGCATAAGTTGCTACCCAACTACCGTCTCATATATTGTGGAGAAAAAAGTTATAAAGCTTGCAATGGATGGAAAGTTAAAAAACTAGCATTATGCCATAGGTACATTATAGTTCGAATCACCGCTTGTGCACGGATCCGTGCGAATGCATTCAACATGAATACGAATTGTAATGATTAGAGTTTAATTCATTCGAAGGAAAGAAAAGTACAATATTTAATTAAAGAAACAAAAATACCGGTTGAGCAAGATGATAATTAATGTTTCGGTAGCTTCCGATCTATTTCCTTTGTGAGTCACTACAGTAAACAATATCAAGGTCGTCGGCCGAAATATATGTGTCGGCGGCCCAGGACCCGACGAAAGGCACTGATGACATAAATTGCGCTGAACATTCTGCGTGAATGCAAAATTGAGTTTTCTGACGCACCAAATTGCTCTGTGTCGGCGGGCACCCACAGGCCGACGACACCAACCTCTACCCTCACGGCAACTTAACAGCCCATACGGGAAGGTTGGAAGGCAGTCCCGCAAGGAAGAGAGAGGACATGACTGTGGGACCAACTAGATGCTCCTGCACGGCGACTAGCAGGCTCTGTGTCAGCGGCCTGTATACCATCGACACAAAGAGCTTAATGTCGATGGGCACGAGCATGCCAACGACATAGCGCTCGATACAAAAATGAAAAAAAGGTGGCGCAGGAAGGGCTCGAACCTGTGACCGGTTGAGTGAGCCCACGCCGTGCCGCACGCTGCTAGCCAGATGGGAGGGAGAGATTTTTGTCGAGCCTTTTATGGCACAGGCTCATATTAAACCTGGTGCACCTATCTGTGTCGGCGGCTCCTCTGAGGCCGCCGACACAGATTTCTCTGTATTGGCGGCCAATGTGAGACCGAAGACATAAGTCAACCACTATGTCA
The DNA here is from genome assembly GCA_036346415.1 of Raddia guianensis. Taxonomy (NCBI): domain Eukaryota; kingdom Viridiplantae; phylum Streptophyta; class Magnoliopsida; order Poales; family Poaceae; genus Raddia; species Raddia guianensis. Next base: position 24,334,247 of record CM070544.1, read on the forward strand.
GCGGCAAGCATGGGGCGGATGACATAAGTCCATATTTGTTGGCAGCAGTATTAGAGTCGCTGACACACACTCTACCACCCCTACCTTTTTCAATTAGGTTGTGACATACAACGGGTCAACCAACACATTTATAGCGTCACTATAAGGTTTTACAACATGCACGACCTATTACACACCATTCCTCGCCCTTCGATCGCTCGGTGTTGCATCACTTTACAAGTTCTCATGAAACGCCGACGTTGTATCAGCTTTGTTGCAGGCATGTCGAACTAGTACTGACGATGTGACGTCAGGCAATCAAAGAGCGTGGAATGAATAGTCATATGTTGAGCATGCCGTAAAACCTTAAAGCGCCCCCAAGCAACGTCTTGCTCGACCCGTATTTGGGCCAGAAAGAGTCGGCCGGCGGTGGGGGGAGGAATCTGTGTCCACGGTTTCATGTGAGCCGCCGATACTGATAAACCTGTGTCGGCGATACCCAGCTAAACCGCTGACACAGGTTTGTTAGTTTTGGCAGTTCAATATATGTCGCTGACACTGATTGTAGACCGCATATAAAAAGATTCCGCGCCCTGGATATGTGAACAAGAATCATTCTCCCCCTTGGTTAGAAGCGTGGGATGCAACGTGGGTTCACCCGTGAGGCTACGGGTTTGAGCCTCGCCTACACCCCTGCATTTTATTTTTGTCCGAAATTTGTATCCACTAGAGGAAACGATATCAGGGTCATCGGCCAAAATATCTGTATCGGCAGTCCAAGACCCGCCAAGACAAAGTTGGATATGTGTCGGCAGTTATAATCAAAACCAAAGACAAAAATACAACCCGACACGATCCTTGTCAGCCAAATGATTTTTGTCGGCAATTAAACCAAGCCCGATGACATAAATCGCAACTGACCAATTGGCTCAAAAGAAAAAAATGAATTTCGTGACCCGCCAAATTTTGCTATATCAGCGGGATCACACAAACTGACGACACTAATCTCTAGCCTCACGACGCCTACTTGACGGCCCAGACGGGATGGCTTGAGCGCTCTCCCGTATGAAGATAAAAGACATGACTACCATGTGGGACCAACCAGATGCTCCTACTCGGCGACTAGCAGACTCTGTGTCGGCGGCCCTTGTCAAGCCGTGGACATATAGCGGTCTATATCGGTAGCCTAGCAAATACCGATGACACAGATGTGAAGAAAAAAATGAAAAACAGGGGGCGCAGGAGGGTCTCGGACCTCTGACCTATTGGGACATGGACGAGCCCACGCCGCGCGCTACTAGCCTTCACTGGAGGGGGGGGGGGAGAGAGAGAGAGATTGATTTATGTCGAGCCTTTACGGTGCGGACGGTTTTTAAACCTCGTGCGTCCATCTGTGTCGGTGGCCTCTATAACGCCACCGACACAGCTTTCTCTTTATTGGCGGCAGAGGTTCAACCGAAGACAGAGGTCCAGATATGTCTCGGCGGCAAACATTAGGCACACGACATAAGTCTATTTATGTCGGCGGCTATATTAGTGCCGCTGACAAAAACTCTACCCCCTGCCGTTCTTCTACTTGTTTGTGGCCTACGACAGATCTACCAGCACATTTCTAGAATCACTATAAAGTTTTACAACATGCATGATCTATTACACATTTCTATGCTGTTCGATCGCCTGGTGTTGCATCACCTAACAGGTTCTTCTGAAACGCCGACGTTGCATCAGCTTTGTTACATGCATATGTTAGGTTCGTATGGGAACAAGTATCGATGATGCGACGCCGGGCAGTGGAAGAGCGTGGAATGACTAGTGATATGTTGTGCATGTCATAAAACCTTAATGTGCCCCAAGCAATGTCTAGCTCGACTCGTCTTTGGACTAGAAAAGATTCGGCCGGCGGTGGGGCGAGGACTGTGTTTGTGGTTTCATGTATGCCGCTGTTTGAAACTAAGCAGTGTTAGCGGCGAAATATTAACCGTCGACATAGGTCAATCAGTTTTGGCGGTTATATATGCTATCGATACAGAGTGTGATTCCTCATAAAAAAAAGTTTTTGTGCCCGTTTATTTGAAAAAAAACCTAACCGACGCATGTCGCCGCCACCTGCAGCAACCACCGGCCGTCGCCTCCTGTCGCTGCCTCAGCCTCCTCCACCTCCAGCTACCGCTGCTTCCATCTCCCAGCCGCCTATGCCTCCACCTCTAGCCGTCGCCGCCGCCTCCATCTCCCCGCCTCCGCCCCCACCGCCGCCTCCCCTCCGCTGCATCCCCAACGCAGCCACCGCCAGCACTTCCTTCCCTCTGACGCGCCATCCCCGCCGCCACCCTACCTCCGTCGTTGCCGTAGCCTCCCAGAGGTCCTCCACGACCCCTCCTGCGCCGTCATCTACCTTCTGCCCCCAGACACATCGCCGCCTCCCCCGAACCTCCGCCTCTCCACCAGTCATCTCCGCATTGCCCAAGTATGCTCACATTTTTTTACTAGTGCTAAGGGTGATCGATTAGGCTTTAGCGATGATGGAATATTAGTAGGACGAGGATTAGATGATGCAGGATGGTATATTGAACTGAGCCAGAGTCAAACCCGTTCGGGGGCGCTCCACATTTTCGTTAGGAGCTCAAACGGAGATTCGTCGGGTTTTATTACTAAAGGTGTTGCGCTCCCGAGCTGTCCACGTTTTTGTACAGCCCACAGATGTGCATTTGGGTATGGTGGTCGTGGCACGAGAATGTACGGGCTGGAGTTCCAGTGCCATGATCATGTTGTTGGCCTAGTGCATAACATAAGTGGTACGCCGTACCCATCGTTGCACTGTGCCGAACAGCGGGTTATGCTGCTGAAAATCTGACTTGTGCACCTTAGTTCCACAACCACCGTACTCAAACGCATATCCGTGGATGGGCAAGCCCTCTTATTTAGCTAGGCTTAAACTATCTAAATCTCAATCATGAATGCATGCATAGACGTTATATAGCAAACGATGAAAGATTAGCTGTGGATGTACGATGGGTGGATGATGTCTCGGCGGCACATGGACGAGTGGATGGAGAAGGCTAGAGCATTTGTTGCAGCGTCTTTTTGGAAATTCCCCGATCCTAATGGAGCGGTCATGTGGTGTCCTCGTGTTGCGTGATCGAACACTGAGAAGAGGACCAAGAAGTATATTAACCATCACCTCTATAGGCATGGCTTCAAACCAAATTACTTTGTGTGGGTAGCTCATGGCTAGAAGAAGTGTTCGGCACCGGTGTGTAGCCCTGTGGATTTTGTGGCGGGCTACGACAAATCGAATTTGATAGATTTGACGAGCTCACAAATGATGTGGCTAGGCCTAACAACCTCTTCCCCGAGGAAGACTCCGAGCCACTTGCCAAACAATTCGAGAAGCTCCTTGATTCTGCATGTTGGCGTTGCATGAGCATACCAATGTAAGCATACTCTCGGCTATGTCGTGTTTAATGGCTGTAAAGACCAAGTACAACCTTTCAACCAATTGTTTCAACGACCAGTGCAAACTTTTGGATAGCTTGCTTTCGAATGGACACAAGATAACTTCAAATTTTTACAAGTAAAAAAAACTTCGAAGCGTGCTAAGCATGTCGTACGAGAGGATAGATCATTACTCAAAGTTTTGCATGCTTTACTGGAATGTCGATTCTGGGTTGACTCATTTTAAGCATTGTAGTGAGAGTCGGTACGAGGAAGTTAAAGGTAAAGATGGTACAATGAGACAGACGAAGGTGGCCCGAAAAACCTTTCATTTCTTTCCGATCACTCAACGTCTGCACCGTTTGTACATGCTTAATTCCATGGCAAGACACATGAGGTGGCATAAGGAGGCCACACGTAGAAAGGAGAGCGGGATGATTCATCCATCGGATGCAGAAGCTTGGATGCACTTTGATCAACAACATCTTGAATTCGCGGCAGAGCCTATGAATGTGCGAATCGATCTCTGGACCGACGGGTTCATGCCATTCAATATGATTGCCCACCCAGACTTTGTGCTGGCAGGTATTTGCTATCCCGTACAACCTACCACATCAACTTTGCATTAAGAAAGAGTACATGTTCCTTTCTATTATATATTATACCTGGACCCAAGTCTCCAGGGAAAAAATTAGACCTATTTAGGCAACTTCTGACAGAAGAGCTTAACGACCTGTCGACTAAAAGAGTTTTGACACATGACAGCTACGAGGGAAAGAACTTTAGGATGCGTGACGCATACCTTTGGTACATCCATGATTTTTCGGCGTATGGCATGTTCTCGGGGTGGTGCACGCATGTAAAGTTGCCATGCCCTATATACCTGTGTAACACTGAAGCATTCACACTGAAAATGGGGGAAGGCCTGTTGGTTTGACTATCACCGTTGTTTCCTTTAGCCGAGGCACCCATTTAGAAATTAGAAAAATGCATTTCCTAAAGGAAAGGTTGTTAAGAGAGGACACCAGAACATATATAAGTGTAGGATATCATTGATTGGTATGACGATCTAGCAGAGATTAGGTATGTTGTCAATGATGGTGAGGAGCACCATTGAACTTATAAGTGCAGCATATACAACCTTCGTTATGCACTGAATTGAAGCAACCTCACAACATTGACCTGATGCACCAAGAGAAGAATATGTGTGAGACAATATTGAACACAAACTGGGACATCACACTAAGGACTAAAGGTAACAAGAAAGTATGACTCGACTGCGCTTTGATATGTCATCGGCCAAACATGAACCTTGACCAGAATGGGATGAAACTTAGGGCGAAGTACCGCCTTAAAGTGTGCAAATAAGACATATTATATAATGGATTAAGGATAAGGTTAAATTCCCTGATGGTTATGTGGCGAGCGTTCGACATGCAATTTGTATAGAGCAATGCAAATTAAAAATGGAATGACGGCATACGAATACAAAGTTTTCATAAAGCAACTGTTTCCAGCCAAGTGGCGTGGATATGTGGATGATGATATTTGGATCGCATTGGCAAATCTTAGCTTCTTCTATTGAGAGCTTTGTGCAAAAAAGATATCCACATCGAGGATGTAGGAATTAGAGAAGGAGATAGTTGTCCTTGTGACAAAGTTTGAGAAGATTTATGTTTCTGGGGTTTTCAATTGCATGCAAGATATACTAGTACATCTGCCATACAAAGCATTCGTTGGGGGCTAGCACAATTTAGGTCGATTTATCCTATGGAACGCATGATGAAAAGTCTTAGAGCGAAAGTGAAAAACAAGCGATGAGTCGAAGGAAGTATTGTCGAAGCTTGGCTGATTCAGGAGATCACTTACTTCACGAACAAATACTTTACAACAAAAAACAAGGTCCATGTGCCACAAACATGGTATAAGAAGGCACTTCGCCCAAATACTTACAACCTTGAGGTGTGCCACGACCAATCCGGATACAATTGGCAAAAGCAGCAAACGTGACCTGGATGCAACGAAAAAATTATTGATACAGTTGTATGTGTACGACAACGTGGAGGAAACGAATGTGTAAATCGAGTAAGCTAATAAATCTCGGAACTGAATGATTAATACTTACTTTTTTACTAATTGACTAAATTAAATATCAAATCTTATTGTCAATTTATTCATGAAAAGTGGGGAAGACCAGGTGAACCTTCTAGCAAACAATTTAACAAACTGAAATGACGAGGTTGTGGACAAGGCCATCCAAACTTTTTAACTTGGTTTCATTATCACGTAACTTTCTTCGTCTTATACTCGTTCACTTAATTTACAAACTTATGATAATTTGTCGAGCATAATAAATCTTGTCGTGAATGCTTGTCCACTATCAAAAACATTTTAGCATGCACAACGATCTTCAACAAATGTCATGTGGATGAAGTTGTACAAATTAATGTCCACGGATGCTATGATTGATATGGATATTGATGGCGATCCGAACCGACTGAGTCTGCTCGTTCTAATGCAACTACGGTGAACAGCGATGTTGTAAGTTATGTCACAGACTACTATGCTGGTACTGACATAGTGTATTATGGAATCATTGAGGAGATCATATAAATTTCTTATAAAATGTAACAATGATCTCTCGCTCATGTCGTTTCGTTGCAGATGATTTGATCCAACTAGTGGGGTGCGGCGTACTCCAGAATTTGGACTTGTTGAAATCAATCATAAAAAACTGTATCAAAGGCCCGACGTGTTCATTCTTTCTAAACAAGTCGAGTTTCTGTTATATCTGTCATACGCCCACCAGGATTACAACAACTGCTGGATTGTCCGTAAAAGTCTTCCACAAGTTAGATTGCCCAGTCTCACTGAAGACGACTACAAGGCTCATTCAGACGTGGAGTCATTCCAAGAACAAGATTTATCAGTAGGCTAGACAATAAATTGGGATTGGTATACTCATCTCATGTGAAAGGACAAGAGGTAGAGAAAGAAAAAAAGAAGAGGAAGAAAAGGATGAAGCGGTCGATGAAGAGGAAGACAAAGAGAAAGAGAAAGAGAAAGAGGAAGAAGCCGAAGTTTTTTAAGGCATTTAAGTTGAAGTACATTTATATGTTTTAAATTCAATTTCATATCCATTTATATGTTTCTTTTTTAATTAATATCTAATTAAATAATGTCATTTAATTTAATATGTGCAAATGATTGGAAATATAAAGAATGTGGTTAAAAAATTCATGAAGGTCTTCGGGAAGGGGGGCAAGAGGAGTGCAGGAGAGCCCAGCACACCCTAAGAGGAGGTGGAGTCCACCGACGCCGAGGAGGAGGTGGAGGCCACCAACGCCTATGAGTGGGATGATGTGGATGCCATCGACCCCTAGGAGGTGGCAGTGGTGGCCACCGACGACTTCGAGGAGGGGGAGGGGGAGGGAGAGGAGAGGGAGGAGGGGGAGGAGAGGGAGGACTCCCAGGAGGGGGAGGTGGTGGAGGAGGCCAACAATGAGCTTGGTCGGGGTTGGTTGGCTCAGGCGCTTGAGGAATGAACTGTGGATGGGGACGAAGACTAGGAGCCATGCAAGTCCTCTGGAACCGAGTCAAGGGTTGCCTCGAGCTCCTTAGGGACTAAGAGAAATCGGGGGGCGAATAAATTGCCAAAAGCCCTCGCAAATCCAGCTGATAGGATAGAGGTATAGGTTTCTACCGGGCTGAGATATGTGCTACAACTCCTTGATGTCATTTATTCACAATCAAAAACTTGCTAACCACTTGTTTTACATTATATGTGTAGGGGCTTGGTTTGTCTCAACAAGAGTTCACAGGAGCCGGGCCACTAACTAGGGCTGCTCCTTAAGCAACTCTATCCCAAACGAGTGGGCGAGGGTGATGCTTGAAGCCCGACGACGGGCTGGAGCGACAACTCGCTCATGGGGGACGGCGATCCAAATGCAATGGCTGTGTGGTGTCCTTGCGCTGCGTGCTCGAACACCAAGAAAAGGACCAAGAAGGATATTAGCCATCACATTTGTAGGCATGGCTTTGAACATAATTACTTTGTGTGTAGCACTATGAATTTTGGGGATGGTTTCAACGAAGTCGATAGATTGGATGAACTCACTGATGATGTGGCTCGGGCTAACGATCTCTCCCTCGAGGAAGAGTCCGAGCCACTTGCCGAGCAATTCGAGAAGCTACTTGATTCTAGGGATGCAAATGGGTTGGCCCTAGGGCCATCTTTGGCCCTCCCTATTTCATTTATTTGTACTAAATAGATTAGAAATCAAGTTTTTAGTACAAACAAATAAACTAGGGAGGCCAAAGGTGGCCCTAGGGTTGGCCCATTTGCACCCCTACCGATGTGAGCATACTCTCGGTTGTGTCGCGTCTAATAGCTATCATGACCAAGTACAACTGTCAATCAATTGTTTCAATGACCTTGGCAAATTCTTGTGTAGCTTGATTCCAAATGGACACAAGATGACTCTGAATCTTTACGAGTTGAATAAGATTCTAAGCGTGATAGGCATGCCGTGTGTGAGGATGGATTATTGCACAATGTTCTGCATACTTTACTGGAAGGCCAATTCTGGACTGACTCATTTTAAGCATTATAACGAGAGTCGGTATGGATAAGTTATAGGTAGAGATGGTACAATGAGACAGATGAAGGTGGCCCAAAAAATCTTTCGTTTCTTTTCGGTCACTCAACATCTGCAGCATCTGTATATGTCTAATTCCAGAGAAAAACACATGAGGTGGCACAAGGAGGGCAAACGCATAAAGTAGGGCGTGATGATTCATTCATCGGATTTAGAAGCTTGTGCACACTTTGACTAACAACTCCCTGAATTCGTAGTGAAGCCTATGAATGTGCAAATCGGGCTCCCGACTGACGGGTTGATACCATTCAATATGACTACCCACCTATACTCGTACTGGTCGGTATTTGCTATCCCATACAACCTACCGCCTCAACTCTGCATAAAGGAAAAGCACATGTTCGTTTATGTTATTATACCTAGGCCCAAGTATCGACGAAAAAAATTAGACCTATTCATGCAATCTCTGAGAGAAGAACATAACGACTTGTGGACTAAAAGAGTTCGAACGCATGAGAGCTACAAGGTGAAGAACTTTAGGATGCTCGTCGCATATTTGTGGTCCATCGATGATTTTCCGGCATTAGTGTTGGGCTAGATAATAATTTGGGATTGGTATACCCATCTCATGTGGAAGGACAAGAGGTAGACACTACCAGGGAAAGGGCCTTTAGTCCCAGTTGGCAATTGGCTTTAGTCCCGGTTGCCAAACCAGGTCAACTCCTAGGGACTGAAGGTCACAAGCCTTTAGTTCCGGTTTCCCCAACCGGGACACAAACATTACCACGGTGTATAAAATATCTAAAAAATATGTCGAACTCAAGACTCAAACCTAAAACCTCCTGCCACAACGGGACTCCGCACTCACCCTTCTAAACAACCCACCCAACCACGCATATTTACTAAACTATGATATGCATTCCTTTTGAAGTATGCTGGAACGAGGCTTTAGTCCCGGACCGTGACTAAAGCTTACCTTCAGTCCCAGTTCGTGCTACGACCCATGACTAATGCGTGCCCGTGCCAGCTGGCATGTACCTGTCTACCAAAGCTCTCTTCTATCCTTGTTCATGACACAAACCGGGACTAATATGGACAAAAAATCATGCTTTTGTCCTAGTAGCCATGAACCGGGACTGATGTGCCGGGATAGGAAGCCCATTCCCTAGTAGTGAGAGAAAGAATAGGAATAAGAGGATGAAGAGGAAGATTAAAAGGAAGAGGAAGAGAAAGAGGAAGTGGAAGAAACCGAAGATTTTTAAGGCATTAAAGTACATATAAATTTATATGTTTTAAATTTCATTTTATATCCATTTATATATTTCTTTTTTTCAATTACTATCTATTTAATTTATGTCATTTCATTTAATATGTGCAGATGACGGGAAACAAAAAGAAGGTGGTTAAAAAAGTCAGGAAGGTGTTCGGCAAGGGCAGCAAGAGGAGTGCACCCAGCACACCCTAGGAGGAGATGGAGGCCACCGATGCCCAAGAGGAGGTGGCATCTTCCACCGACGCCCAGGAGGAGGTGGAGGCCACCGACTCCCACAAGGTGGTGGCGGCGTCCATCGACGTCCAGGAGAGGGAGGATGTGGAGGCCACCGACTCCCTGGAGGTGGCAATGGCAGCTACCGACGACTCCAAGGAGGTGGAGGGGAAGAAAGAGTAGGGAGAGGGGACCGACAATTCGTAGGAGACGGGAGGAAGCCGACGATGAGGTCGGCCAGGGTTAGTGGGCTTAGGCGCTTGAGGAGGGAAGTGTGGATGGGGACGAAGGCCTGGAGCCACGCGAGTCCTCCAAAGCTGAGTCAGGGGTTGCCTCAAGCTCCTCGAGAACCAAGAGAAGTTGGAGGCGGAATAAATTGCCAAAAGCCCCGCAGATCCAGTTGACAGGATAGAGGTATAAGTTTCTATCGGGCAGAGCTATGTGCTACAACTTCTCGATGTCATTTATTCATAATAAAAAACTTGCTAACCACTTGTTCTAAATTAGACATGCAGGGGCTTACCTTTCCTTGACAAGGGTCTGTAGGAGCCGGGCCACTTGCTAGGGGTGGTCCTAAAGCAGGTCTACCCCGGGCGAGTGGGAAAGGGCGATGCTCGACGCCCAATGATTGGATGGAGCGACTACTCGCTCGAGACGGACGACGAAGGAGAAACTGCCGCCGATCACTTCATCCATGAGTTTTGGGTAATATGTCAAATATCATTTCTTATTGGTTCTTTCATGTTTATAGCTTCATGTGTTGTTTGTTCATGTGATTCTTTCGTTATCGGCTTGGCACTGACGTGACCCAGGAGGATTACGAGGCTTGCCTCCATGTGCTCGACGCCATGACGACAAAAACGGTCAGGGATGCCATCAAGTTAGCCTGCTTGTTTTGCAGTGACCAAGCACTACAGAAAAAAAGGGATTCAGAAGATGTCGACTGCAAGGGCACCTAGCTCTGGAGTACCTCAAGGAGTATCGGCCTTGGTGTCCAAACTGGATGTATAAGTGTCCACGTGCCTGGAAGGACCTCTTCAAGATGTGGGCATCTAAGGAGTGAATCGAGAGGTCGAAGAGTAACAGGGGAAACAGATATGCTAACCTGAACATTTGCTCCACCTACATAGGAGGACGAGGCATGGGTCACATCGCGCGCGATATTGTAAGTATGCAAACCGAAAAACTCTCATTATATGTTTAATGTTCACAATTAACCTTTTCATATTAAACCATAGGAGATGGAGACAAGACTTGAGCCCGATGCCTTCACCATGTGGAGGCAAGCACACACGCATTGTATCCAACCTAAAGGTACACAGCTACCGGTGGCGCCAACTGCCTAGGACAAGATTGTAAGTGAATAGTTTTTTACGCATATTTGTTGTACTTCGACTGTTTCCGAGCTAATCCAATTCGTATCTTATTTGTCCGCATGATACATATACTGAAGCTATGAAGGAAAAGCACAACGCCGACTGTGACCCCTTGAACATCATGGTGGAACACGACTTGTACAGGGGCGAGGTCATGGTGCGTCGACAACAGGCCACCACCTCCTCCTGTGCCCATCTGGAAAATTATGGTTTCATCTAATATTTCAGGCGTCCGGCTCAGCTGCGCCTGTGCTTGCTATGAATGCTCTGCGAGGAGGTGACTCTAATGGCACAAGATCGGCCACAGAGGAATTCGTCGACAACATCTTTGCCAATCCTGCCTTAGATAAGTCGCAAAACAATTAGCTATTTTATATTCATTTTTCTCTCTTTGTCTTTCATCTGACCTATATGGAATATTTTATACTCTATGTCTGTGTTATGAACTTTTAAACTTTGATTCTTGTAAATTGTGGCATTGTTTGATGGTTCTAGTCATTTCGGTCGTATTTACAGATAATTTTGGATTTTTGAATTATTTGGATGTATATGTGCTTGAAAATGTGGTGGCGAGCAGCTATGGACATGGAATTATGTGTGGATGTGGTTGGGAAGATTGGAGAATATAAATATGTGGGGAATGGGGTTTTTCTACAGCTACAAATTGGATTTTTATAAAAATTCCTAGTTTTTTTGCTGGTACACTATTTGTGTTGGCAGCTGTGCTCGTAGCTGACGACACATATTAGTTGCAACTACACCAAGAAAGACCACTTAACAGGGTTTATGTTGGCTGCTTATGTATAGCCATCGACACAGACTGCGGTCAGGTGACCCAGAACAGCCACCTGACAGGGGCTGTGTCGGTGGCTTTTTTGTAGCTGTCGACATATGACTGCCACATGCATGGCACCCAACAATTGGACTATGGGACCCACAAGGCAGAGCATCGTCTCCGCAACCGTGCCGACAGGGTGTGTCAGTGTCGTCGGCTGTCACCGACCGCTGACATAGTCCTCCCACTGGTGGCCGGCCCTAGGATGCGGAGTTGTCGTAAGGATTGTTGTGGGCCAACGACGAAAGTCGGGCTATGTCATCGATGTTGTGTCGACGGACCTGTGTAGGCGGCCGGCCGACAACACAGGCCTGTGTTGGTGGTTTTTGTGTTTGTGTCGACGTCTTTGATCGCTGCCACGGAGTGCAATTCATGTAGTGGGTCCATCACACTATGATCCTGCTAGAATATATTTGCTAACAAGAATGATTCAGTGAAACTCGTATGTGTAGCTAATAAATTCTAACATGTTACGAAAAAACTTTAGAACGGAGTCGGCATGAAAACACGTACATAAAGAAAACACTAAGCATATATTCAGAACAATTTTTTTCAATTTACTTCAAGAATTGATTGACTAGATTTTGAAAAATTCATTCATTATGGGATCGTTAGTGATCACTACCGATTCATGGCTCTAACTAGCAGTGGAGGCGCACACAAGCATCGTAGTCGTTAAACTGATAGTGATGAAGAACCAACACTATGAATTGCCATTACATCAGTAACGATGGACCGGTAATGATGGGCAGTTTTGTGGTAGTGCTTTTTTCATATGTAGAATATAAATAGTCCATTAAATTCACCGTATTTTATTTTTTGAAAAAAATCACTATAGTTCGGTTTTTCGCTTGGCAATGAATTAAATTAACCGTATCAATCTTGAATTTCACTTTCATCATCTAAACATTGAGCTTTACTAGAATCAGGTAGATGAATATACTGCAGAGTCCTGACAAAACTTGACGGTGAAACCGAAAGATCAAGCTTTTGGCAAAGTAGCCGGCCATATCTGTTGTGTTGACTAATACAATATATTCATCTTACGAACGTACGTACTATACCCTTCTTAAATTTCGTTTCCAGATTACGTGGGACAATTACGCGACTTAATTTGCGTGGTTACATATGTTGCACTCTCGATCTGTCCAAGGAGCAAACGAGCAACGCGAAATGAGCGACGTACCTCTCACTCCCCTCATGCTCGAACACGTCGATGGAAAGCAGTGTGGGGGCACCATGCCTCCTGCTGCTCATTCATGGCTCTGTCGTGGCATTACACAAACCATTTGAGGTATCATAGTTGGCACAGTAGTGCAATTAATTAAGTAGGGCGTTTACGTGAGGTGTTTAATCCACATGCATGAACTGTAGTACTCTCAAGCCTGAGCTTTATGCCCTCTCCCAACTCGACCACAGAGCATTTAAAACAGTGATTGCGATATTGGAGCTGAACCCACCGTTGAACAGTGGCGGCTTCATTTGTCGTGGTACATGCATTCAACAGTGTTTTCTTCTCTAACCAAGACAAACCTTTGTTCTCACCACTACTACAGAAAACTCCATAAGTGGTTATTTGAAACTGCTACCAGCAGTTTTTAAACCGTCAGTGATTAAGTGAAGTGAAAATCAAGTATTATAATGGGCGGTTCTCTAACTCGACCGCTAGTTATGAAAAGCGATATAATTTGGGATTCTTTATATGAACAGTTTTTTATCACTGGTGATTCTTTTCCCTAACCACGGTTTGTAAAGGCAAAAAAACAACTCATAAAAATTGGCTAACCTCAGGTTTTGTTAGCCATATTTCTCTGTAAACACAATTAAAAACACATATTTTACTCATTCATGCTCACATATACCACAAAATAACAGAAAAAATCTCACATATAATCATATACACATCTATTTATCAACCTCCAATCATATATACATCACAACACAATAGAGACAATTATCACGTGAGCATCCATATGTATTAACACCAAAAGAGAGAATGAGATCCACATGAGCATCACAAGTATCGACATCAATTAATAGAGGTACAATTAAATCCATATAACTATCCGCACTAATCACTATACATACACATAAGCATTAAGTATCACCATTAAATTAAGATTCATTCCATCACCACTACAACATAAAAAACAAGTTCACAATATAGAGAAGTTCAGAAGTTTACATCCGTATAAAAGCTTATCTCCAAAGTAGGAAAAGGTAAGACATGGAAATAAATTCACAAGTGTACTTTGTCATTTGCAAACAAACAAAAATGTTGTGATATACTCTATTTTGTCGTATGTCACTTGTATTTCGAAAACTCCAAAAGTAGAAAAAAGGGAATTGTTATATACAAAACCCTAGTTTAAACTATTTTAAATTAGGTTTAAGCCAAAACCCTAGAAAACCGTTTAGGAAAAATTCTAGAAAAATTCCAATAAATCTTACAAGCCATCGTTTAGGCACCCTCCAAATATCAAGCCCAAAGCCCAAGGCAAGCCCATGATCTCGTGGAGTGTTGCCGTTCTGCGAGGAGCTCGTCAAACCCATGAAAAGATGAGCGAACGTGTCATCACGAAGCCAAAAGTTGGAGGAGAGGTTCTAGAGGCCCAAAATTGTGCTAAACCAAAAGCCCAAACCAAAATTCGTGGATCTGTGAATTTACCAAATTAGGGAGAGTCCAAAACCTACTTGGATTAGAATTTGAGCTCAATGCAAATTCTACCCAGATCCCAACCCTAGTCATCGAAAACCCTAGCCGCCGAGGAGATTTCGAGGTATCTCTCTCTGTGCCTTGCCCAAACCCTAATGTAGATGTCTCCATTGTGTAGAGCCCGTCGAGACGGTCATGATGGGTATATGCATCGCATGTTTTGGCCAAGATTTGAGAGAGAAAAATCTCGCCGAAATTTCAGGTCGTGCCGCCGCCGACATCGCCACTGGCCGCCTCGTTCGCCACGCCCGCCCCAGATCTGCCGTAGCCAGCCCGTGTGCGCCCGCAGTCCCACAGCACCGCTGCCTCGCCCACGCGTCGGCACGGCACTGGTCGTCGCCACCAGCCAATTGGTCGTAGCCACGTGTCGATGCCGCGTCGTAACCCGTCGCGCCGTCGCCACACGTCAGCTTCGCGCCACTCCGCCACTCAGCGAGCGCCTTGTGTCGCCCCCGCCGCCGCTCACGCGCGCCGCTCAGCGAGCCGCCGGTTTTCTTTTATTTGACCGGATTAAACCGGTTTATTCTTTTCTAGAGTTTCTGATTTTCCCAAAACTTCCAAGAATTGTGTAGGAAGCATCCAAACTTCAAATTGGATGATTCCAGATCCATTAAATTCCATAAATGGCCTATAATTTTATACATTTTATTGAGGTACATGTTCTGTTGAAAATATTGTTGTTCTCACGCATTTGCACATACGTGTAGATCGTCCATGTTCATGCTGTTCGGGGCTTTTCCAGGAGCAGGTCGAAGGAGGATTGCAAGACCCGGAGTACTACCAAGGCTGATAGATTGCA
Organism: Raddia guianensis; assembly: GCA_036346415.1. NCBI lineage: Eukaryota > Viridiplantae > Streptophyta > Magnoliopsida > Poales > Poaceae > Raddia > Raddia guianensis. The sequence continues at coordinate 24,349,468 of CM070544.1, forward strand.
TCTTTCTCTCCTATTTTGCGAAACTCATCCGTTAATTGTTTTATTTACTTTTCTCTTGCATGAAATGAAGGGAATGGTTAGAATCCTATTTATTCACACTAAGTCATCTACCCTGTGAATTTAGCCATTTATTGCTGCCTTAGTATTTTCCTAGCCTATCCTTGTGCATAGATGCTAGTGCGCGTGGGTTATTAGTTGTTAGGTTATTCATAATTTAATTACTCTTATGACTTGGTATGATTGGAGGTGCTGAGTTACTTTAATAACCTAATCAACTAAAACCTACGTAGCATGTGTTGACTAAAGGTGGCAAGTCGGGTGGTTTTGTGCAATGAGGATTGTGGTGGAGGTAGTCACCTTGGTCTAAGGACCCTTGACGTTTTCTTATCCGGCCAAACCATACAAGCGCAACCATAAGTGCTAGCTCTAGCATGTCGGGAAAACTGTTAGCACACGATACTTCGAAAAAATCGAGCTACGGTCTGTTGGCTCAAGAGGGGGACACGAGATGTCGAAACTTTAGAGGGGATATCGGTGTTAATAGAAGGAACAAATGAATTGCCTTGTATCGTTACTTGGTCTAGGCTCCAAAGAAAGAGCTAAGATAGTACGACTAGGCTTATGGGTAAAGTCTGCTACACTCTGCATTGTTTAAAACTATCATGATAATCGTTCCCACGGTCATGGGAGGGGAGGAAGGTCGTACATGGTAGTCTCATGTGTTAATCAATAACCTGATGGGTTGGTTTTGTTTGAGTTATTTGAGGCTTCTGCAATTCTGCAGAGGGGCTTTCGAAGCATCATGTGTTAATCAATAACTTTGGGAATCTATTCATTATTAATTGTTCAACAAATGCTTTTACAACATTTTAATTAACTTATTTAGAATAAGTGTTTATGCAAATTAGCCATCATGTTCTTGTTTATACCGTTGCATTCATTATAAGGATTCTTGCTGGGTAGCCGTGTACTCACTATACAAACCACGGATATATTTGTATTCAGGAGAAGACTCACATCCGGTTTGCCTACAGGAATAGGAGGATTCTATGCCGAATTTCGACGAAGATTAGCTATCGCTCGAGGTTGGGATTAGAGCATTGCCATACCTTATTCCGCTGCATATTTGGATTTCCACACTCTGAACTGTATTATATGGTCTTAATCAAACTATTGTAATAAGTGGTTGTGCTACAATTACTTTTGCATTAATATGTTACTTTCATAGTTAAATGTGATTGTGTGATGATGTTCGATAATTGTCGCTCATGAGTTGCTAGCATTGATCTCTAGGACTAGCAATCGATCATGGGTGGATCCTGGTGAATCCAGGGTACGACAAAAGTTAGTATCAGAGCCAGTCTGACCCTAGGAAGCGTAGCTAGTCAGTTGATAGCTTTTGAAAATTTAACCATATCATATATATAATATTAAATCCACTTTGCCTTAGCTTCTTTGGTAAATTTGCTGGCCTAAACTGTTTAGCCATTTTCAAATTCTAGATGCCGGCATCTCATCCTGATGGAGAGTGCCAGGGCTTCCCTACACTGCTGTGGGGTCTGCTAAGGGACTTGGGCTATGAGAGAAGGCCTGAGTACACCATAACACCAATTCACCTCAATAGGATGAGCCAGCAATGCGTCAAGTTGGCGATTCACTATCTGAATAAGGAAGGAGCACCGAGGTTGTCTACTTTTGAAGAGGCTGCTGAGTTCGAAGGTCGCGCCAGGTGGGAAGGAAGGCTTTGATGCACTTTGCCCATGTGCATCAGAATGAGCTAAGGTGGAGCCAGTACTGCTGCATTCCAAGCCAGTGCAAGAGTAATTGCCCCAGCAATGAGTCGTTAATTACTAGTGTACTAGAGCATGAGACCAACTCCACCATCTACAAAGTTGTTACTTATCTGGAAGCTTTGGAGGATCTGTACGATGGGACCCGCTTCAACAAGCAGTTTTATGAGGAGAAGGTCGCCGAAGTGGAAGATCAACTGGGAGAAGCTGAGGAGACAATAGAACTCAAGCTGGAGCTCGCAAGCTTAAAGGTTGCTCAGCGCAATGGCTGAATAGAGGATATAAAAGAGGCGGACCAAGCCAAGCTTTCATATGGAAGGAAGAAGAAGGCCTTAGACAAGAAAGAGGAGCTGATGAATGAGAAGATCAACAAAGAGATAGCATGCCTGGATGCTATGAAGAGGGAAATTGAAGAAGATGTAGAAGAGCTGGTGAGAGAGCAAGCCAAGCGCAAGGCTAAGAAGGCCAGGCTGGAGTGCGAGCATGCTTCGACTCTCAAGGAGGATCGAAGGAAGGCAAGGGAAGAGGTAGAGTTCATCAAGATCGAGGACAATGAAGAGGAAGACAAGGAAGAAGATGAGGTAGAACTGTTCAAGGTGGAGGACGCATCTTCGTCGGCTTAGAAGATTGCTTCGTTTATGTCATCGCCAAGATTAGAGAGTGTGGTTAGTTAAAGTCATAAAGACTTAGTGTTTGCACCATATTTCCCTTAAAAGTTGTGTGTGGAGTAGATTATATCAAGTTTTGGTTTTCCTTTGCGTGATATGGTTATTCATTACATTTGGATATTAAAGGTATAATTAAAGTTTAAAGTTAGTTTAATATCTGGTGTTGTGATTTGTTTAAATTTTTCATCGACATCCAAGAGAAGAAGGCGATGTGGATGGAAGAGTGGAAGATTTCTTTCTACATCAAATTTTTATCATTTGATTAATTGCAACTAAGTACTTCATACATAAGGAGGCTAATCTAGCCTATAATTAGACAATATTATAATACAACTAATTTGTTGTTTATGACTGTAACCTATGCTTCTATTGGATTTATTTGGATCATGCTTTCTTTTATGTTATCATGTGGTGTGTTGCCTTCTTATTTGGATCTTTGAATGGAGTAACGAAAAGCGTTTATAAAATTATTATATATCTAAAGGATGTCAATTACCGTTTAGTCTTCTTTTTTATCCTTCCTGTCTCAGCAGATGGCCAGAGATCATGGAAGTGAAGCTCGTGAAAGAGGAAGAGGTCATGGAAGGGGTAGAGGCTGTGGACGTGAACTTCAGCATATACCCATCAATCTGCAAGAAGAGCTAGATCACCCGGTCAATCAAGAGAATGCCGCAGCTCAGGGTGGTCAAGTCAATAATCAGGGGCAAGTCAACCAAGCTGTGCAAGATGCTGGTAATCAAGCAGGACCGGTCAATGTCGCTACTCAGGATCCTCAACCGTTGCCTCAGCCTCAACCTCAGCAACCACTAACAACACCCCCGCCGCCGGCAGGACCATCGCATGATGCGATGATTCTCTAAGCATTGCGTCTGATCGTGGACCGTCTGAATCAGCCTCCACCGCAGCCGATGCCAGTACCTAGGTTGCCGTAGTCAAAGGTCGGGGAGTTCATGGGAACTCGGCCACCAGAGTTTTCTGGTCGTGGAGACTCGATTGGAGCCGAATACTGGGTCAAGAATGTGGATAATAACCTCTACTTGGCCAATTGTGATGACTATGAGAGTGTGCGATACGCTGCTCATATGCTCAAGGTGAATGTTGCCCATTGGTAGGAGAACTATTGTGCCACCAATCCGGACTACATGGACAAGGGATGGGATGACTTCATGGAAGTTTTTAAGAACCATTACGTTCCGATGAGTATTCGAGAAGAGAAGAAGCGCGAGTTCGAAGGACTGCGCCAAAACAACAAGTCTATTGATCAATATATCAGCAAGTTCATTGAGCTATCCCGTTATGTGCCAGACTTAGTTGCTACTGAAAAAGCCAAGGTATGGAGGTTCACTGAAGGACTGGACACTTGGTATGGGGTTCAGTTGAAGCCGCTCCGCTGTGAGACTTTCGGTGATGTCACTGAGAGGGCTCGTATTCTGGAAGGAGCCCAGCGCAAGCACAATGACGAGGAGAAAAGGAAGTTCACTTCTCAACAGCCCAGCAGCAATGTGAGGCCTCGTACCCATCATGTTCAAAGTTTTGGTAAAGCTCAAAATCAGCCAAGGCAGTACCAAAACCCTGGTTTTAAGCAATAGTTCACTCCTCAGCATGGAAGTAATTCTTAGCAAGTTCGCTAGACGCCGTAGGTCAAAGGTCAAGTGCAGAGTCAGAATAAGACTCCTAATGCTGGTGTGACTTATTTTAAGTGTCATCAGCAGGGACATTTGTCATATGATTGCCCGCTTAACAAGGGAGGCCAATCTCAGCAGAATCAAGGAGGGACGCCTGCTCGTTAGCCGCGGCAAGGGCAGAATCGTGGGAGTGCATTTAAGACGCCCCAAGGAAGTGGACGTGTTAACCACGTCACTGCAGAAGAAGTTTAGAATGCCCAGGATATTGTTCTCGGTACGTTCCTAACAAACTCAATCCATGTTTCTGTTTTAATTGATTCGGGAGCTACGCATTCTTTTATTAAAAAGGAGGTTGTAGTTGATAATGGTTGGTGGGTAATACCCCTTAGGCAATCTTTGCTTATTCAATCACCTGGAGGGGCTATGAACGCAAATGTGGGATGTCCGGATGTGGATCTTGACATCGGAGGTTATAAGTTTCCGACTAAGTTGATTATGATCGATACTAAAGGCATTCAAATAATTTTGGGAATGGACTAGTTGAGTAAGTATAAGGGTAGAATTGATTGTACCGATAGATCAGTAACTGTTACTACTTTAAATGGAGAGAACATCAAGTATGAGTCTTTGCATAAAGAAAGCCCGTTTGTCGTGTTGCATCACCTGAAGATGATGCGTGGAGAAGTAGAAGAGTGTCTGCCTTTGGAGGCGACTCCGATAGTGGATGAATTTATGGATGATTTTCCTAAAGATTTACCTGGAATACCACCAGCTTGGGAGGTTGAATTGAGTATCGACTTATATCCGTGTACAGATCCTATTTGTCAATAGCCGTACCGTATGAATCCTAAGGAGCTTGCGGAGATGAATACGCAGCTTGAAGATGTGAAAGCTAAAGGTTTCATTAGACCAAGTGTTTGTCTATATGGATCACCAGTGTTGTTTGTGCAGAAGAAGCGTGAGAAGACTCTAAGAATGTGTGTGGACTACTAGAAGTTAAATGAAGTGACCATCAAGAATAAGTATCCATTGTCTCGAGTGGATGATTTGTTCGATCAACTAAAAGGAGCCAAGGTGTTTTCCAAAATTGATTTGAGATCGGGTTATCATTAGATCAAGTTGAGATCAGAGGATATACCAAAGACGGCGTTCACTACCCGCTATGGATTATATGAATATACAGTGATGTCGTTCAGACTCACTAATGCACGGCACATTTCATGATGCTTATTAACAAGGTCTTGATGGAGTATCTGGATAAATTTGTCTAGGTATTCATTGATGATATCCTCATTTTCTAAGAATGAGGAAGAGCATGCCGAGCACTTGATACTGGTGTTGGAGAAGTTGAGAGAGCATCAGTTATATGCTAAGTATTCGAAGTGTGACTTCTGGGTCAAAGAGGTAGCATTTATTGTTCATGACATGTCTGAAGATGAAGTATCCATTGATCCATCGCAGGTCAGTGAGATGCTGGAATGGAAGGTACTAAAGTTGGTTAGCAAGGCCAGAGGTTTCCTTGGAATTGCTGGATATTATCGTCGCTTTATCGAGAAATTTTCTAAGATTTCTCGATCGCTTACTCAGTTGTTAAAGAAAGACGCTAAGTTCAAGTGGACAGATCAGTGTCCGGATAGCTTCGAGCTATTGAAAAAGCTAACATCACCACTGGTAATGGTATTACCAGATATTCATAAGTACTTTGAGGTATATTGTGATGCTTCGAAGTTAGGTGTTGGTGAAATTTGGATTCAACTTCTTGAGGTATGCCTTTATAAGGTCGCCAGTTGTATACCGCTACCCGGATACAAATACCTCTCGGCAAAGTCGTATCCAATTGGTATGCCCTGAGGGGCATGAGCTGATCCCTCCCCTGGTTTGGACAGGTACCACCCGGCTGAAAGGTGCACCCCATGTTGGGCCAAGCGCTGGCTCTTACAAAGTTAAGGCCAGGCGCCTGATGCTGACACTTTGAAACGCTAAGATTACAGCATGCTACAAGACAGAAGTTGTGACGGCGTGGCTTAAGGCATACCCCATGTTGGGTCAGTAGCCGCCCTTGTATAGCAAGAGTGGGTGCCCAGGAGCCGAACCCTTCTGTTGAGGTGATGTGCCCAATGGGCCGAGTAAGCTGGAGCTCGGTATTGCTGATCCAGGCGATGCTTCAACATAAAAACTTGAGATTTCTTGAGTTCTTTACAATCTCTTTTCAGATTACAGGAGGTATAGGCGAAACCAGTCGGCTAAGCATCTGACTCGATCGTAAAGCACTCGGGGGCTACTGTGGACTACATGGGCCCCAGGTATCCTCTAGAAGGCCCATAAGGGAACAGATGGGAGCAATACGAGTCGGTCGACTAGGGTTGAAGATTGCTTGGGCAGCACGCGCCTCGCACCGCAAGAGAGGACCCGAGGATATGGTATATCTCCATGTAATTAGCATATCAATGGACACATTCCATGTAACATCATAACAGAAACAGTTGCTATATACCCCGCGACGCTCTGTAATCCGATCCCCCCCTACACTATATAAAGGGAGGGGGTAGAGGCCGTAGGGAGAGAGAGAGATCTTCGGTCATCAAGCATACACGATAACCTTGATCATCTTGCACATTGATCAACCATAATCCCAGAGCACAGGAAGTAGGGTATTACCTCCGTTGAGGGCCTGAACATGTATAACCCTGTCTTGTGTTACCCATCTGGTTTGGTTCTTGATTAGCGTCCCCTCGTACAAATTCATTGCCGGCGGTGACCCCCCAGTTAGTCACTGCCGCCGGCTAGCAGCGCCGGTAGAAGCGACATCAAGATCGTTTTTCAGATCAGATGGCTTTTTCGAGATCGCCGTACGTCGACATGAGGCCAGGGGAGTCTCTTCACTTTGGCGCCCTGGACTTCATCGCCGACGGCTTCGGCAATCTTCATCTCTCCCCCCCACGGAGATCGTTCAACCAGAAGGTACACGCAATCAACGGGACCCATTGCCTTTTGGCTTGGAGAATTCTGCATGTGCTTTCTTTAGGAGGATCCGTCGGCAGCCTCACTTCGCGCCCCTCAGCGAGGAGAGCGAAGAAGAGCCCCATGAGATCGCCTACCCCGGCCTAGACATCCTCCAGCCCGATGAGGTCTATGAATCCCTGACTGGATTTCTCTCCGGACTCGAGAGTCCTGCCGCGACTTCCGCACAGGCCGCTCTTGAGATTCAGACAAGAGATAACCACTCGGGAAACCAATCTGCTGATCCGGTGGGGTCAACCCTCTCGGGTTCGGTAGTGTTCGTGGGTGTCATCAACGGTGGCCAACCCATTGGACAGAGCGAACAAGTTAGCCTCTCCGCTTCAGACTCCAAGTCCGATGGGAGCGCTGAGATTCGCAACTATCGGGAGGTTTTCGTCCTCGGGGCGGAGGATCATCACTCCACCTCCCAACCAGTGAGACCTGAGGCAACCGCTATCGTGGCGGCAGACCCGGACTCTCGCCGAGTGGAAGACCGAGATCGCGCCGTCGCCCGCTGCACGCTTAAGGGACCAGAGGTCTACAACACTCCCGTGCCATTTCGAGCAAGCAAATATTGATGCCTTCTTCGCCGGGTGCAAATCCGAGGAGTTAATCAGGACCCCCCGCGTAATCTCAAAGCCATGTTCACAATGGCAGATCAGGAGGCTGAAGCCGAGGAGGCCATCGCAAATCACCGCGGACGCACCGACGGAGGCCCCAAGAAGAAGCCTAACGATGAACAAGGCAAGCCCAAGGAAAAGAAGCGAAAGGGAGACGAGATGGTCGCCAACGTCGAGCGTTACCGACCTAAGCCCCCCAATGGCAACGACTATAAAAAAGTGATGGATTCGGTATGTCCCTTCCATCCTCGAGGTAAACACTCAGCCAAAGACTGCCTTATTCTGCAGAATTTCACCGAGAGCTCCAACCAGTCTGCCAAGGGCGGTCAAGGCAAGAAACCCGATGGAGATTACCAGGACGCTGAGCCCGAAATCAGCTATATCTTCGGGGGCTCTGATGCGTACAAGTCCAAGCGGAGGCAGAAGCTTACCACTCGGGAGATCAACGCTATCATGCCCCCAACTCCGCAATACTTGCGCGGGTCCGAGGTGCCCATCACCTTCGATCGGACGGACCACCCAGATCGGATTGCCTTCCCTGGGAGGTATAAACTGGTTTTGGATCTGGTCGCTCAAGGGAGCAAACTAAAAAGGGTTCTGGTCGATGGCGGGAGCGGGATTAACGTCCTTTTCGTCAAGACCTTCGACCAAATGAAAATCCCACGTTCCGAGCTACGGCAAGGGTCATCTCCATTCCACGGGGTAATCCCCGGGACGTCCGCGATACCACTCGGACAGATTTCCCTACCGGTCACGTTTGGGACCAAGGAGAATTATAGAACTGCGAGCCTAAGCTTCGAGGTGGCCGATTTCGAGACGGCATATCATGCTATCTTGGGAAGGCCGGGGATTGCCAAGTTCATGGAGGTTCCCAACTATACTTATGTCGTCTTAAAGATGCCAGGTCCCAATGGTGTAATCACCCTCCCTGGTGACGTTAAACAGTCCCTGCTCTGCGACAGCGAAAGCTGAGAGATGGCGCAGGCACTCGATTCATCTGTTGAGATGGAGAAGATCCGACTGGAGGTTGCAAGCCTTCAGGAGGAAGGGGACGTCCCCGCCAAGAAACAGGCCAAAACATCCATCCAAGCAGCCGAAGAAACTAAGAAGATCCTGTTGGACCCGTCCGACCCAGCCAAAACGGCCGTGATTGGGACAGGGCTCGACAGCAAATAGGAAGACGCGCTCGTCACTTTCCTCCGGGCCAACCGGGATGTGTTCGCTTGGAAGCCTTCGGACATGCCCGGTGTTCCGAGGGAGGTGATCGAGCACTCTCTCCACGTCGACGAAAAGGCGAAGCCTGTCAAGCAACGCCTACGAAGATTCGCCCCGGATCGGAAGGACGCCATAAGGAGTGAGATTACCAAATTGTTGGCCGCTCGGTTCATCAAAGAGGTATATCACCCCGACTGGCTTGCTAATCCAGTCCTAGTACAGAAGAAAAACAAGACATGGCGCATGTGCGTCGACTACACCGACCTCAACAAGGCGTGTCCCAAGGATCTTTTCGGGCTCCACCGCATCGACCAAGTGGTGGATTCCACCGCCGGGTGCGAGCTCTTGAGTTTTCTGGACGCCTACTCAGGCTATCATCAGATCAGCCTGAAAGAGGAGGATTGCGTCAAAACGTCGTTTATTACGCCCTTCGGTGCTTTTTGCTATATCACAATACCATTCGGGTTGAAAAACGCTGGCGTGACTTACCAGCGCAGTATACAGCGGTGTTTTCACACTCAACTCGGACACAACGTGGAGGCATATGTCGACGACGTCGTTATAAAAACCAAATCCAGATGGGATCTCATAACAGATCTGACCGAGACATTCGAGAGCCTAAGGGCATTTCGGATGAAGCTAAATCCCGAGAAGTGTGTTTTTGAGGTTCCATCTAGTAAACTACTCGGATTCATCATCTCCAATCGAGGGATCGAAGCAAATCCGGAAAAGGTCGGCGCCATCCTTAAGATGAAGCCTCCGGCCAACCAGAAAGATGTGCAGAAGCTAACTGGATGCATCGTGGCACTTAGCCGATTCGTTTCCCGACTCGGGGAGCGAGGCATGCCTTTCTTTAGGCTCCTACACCGACAAGACGACATTCAGTGGACAGCAGAAGCACAGCAAGCCTTTGAAGATCTAAAGAGGTTCCTCACCACACCACCGGTGTTGGTCCCTCCCATGCCCCAAGAGCCCCTCTTGCTCTACATTGGCGCGACGACTCACGTCATCAGCAGCGCTTTGGTGGTGGAGCGAGATGAGGAGGGCTCCCTCCAAAAGGTACAGCATCCGGTCTACTTCGTAAGCGAGGTATTGGGCGAGTAAAAAATAAGGTACCCACAAGTCCAAAAGCTTATGTATGCTGTGTTACTCACATCGCGGAAGCTCAAGCATTATTTTCAAGATCATGAAATTTCGGTGGTCACTTCTTTCCCGCTTGGAGACATACTCCATAATTGGGAGGCCACTGGGAGGATTGCCAAGTGGGCAGTTGAGCTTGGAGCCTTTGAAATAAAGTTCAGGCCTCGACTAGCCATTAAATCTCAAGCGTTGGCCGACTTCGTCGCCGAATGGACAGAAGCCCAAACCCCAGCAGCAAAGGAAAATCTCGAGTACTGGACAATGTACTTTGACTGTTCCCTCATGCTCCGTGGCGCGGGGGCTGGGATTTTGCTCACATCGCCGACTGGAGAGATGTTACGCTACGTCCTCCAGATATTGTTTCCTGTCAGCAACAACGCCGCCGAGTACGAGGCACTCATCCACGGTCTACGCGTCGCCATATCGCTCGGCGTCAAGCGGTTAATGGTACGCGGAGATTCTCAACTCGTGGTCAACCAAGTTCAAAAGGAGTGGTCTTGTATTGGCGACAGCATGGCGGCCTACTGCCAGGAGGTTCGCAAGTTAGAAGACAAGTTCGACGGACTGGAGCTTACTCACGTGCTCCGCCGTGACAACGAAGCAGCAGACGAGCTAGCGCGGATGGGATCTACTCGGGCCCAGGTCCCAAGTGGTGTTTTCGTCCAGGAGCTACGCGCACCGTCAATCAAGCTATCATCTGCAACAGGGGAAGATCAAGAGAAGCAGCCAAAACCCGACGCAGAGGTACTATTAATTACTCCCGAGTGGACTCAGCCTTACTTAGATTATCTCCTTCGTGATGATCTGCCTGAGGATCGAAGCCTAGCCGAGTGCATCACACGCCGAAGCAAAAGCTACAAGGTAGTCGGGGACGAGCTTTTCAAAAAAAGCAGTTTCGGGGTACTAAGGCGTTGCATATCTGAGCAAGAAGGCAGAGATCTACTCAACGATATCCACTCGGGGGAGTGCGGGCATCACGCAGCAGCAAGCACCCTGGTAGGCAAGACCTATCGACAGGGATTTTTCTGGCCAACCGCGGTCACAGATGCGGAAGATATAGTACGCATATGTGATGGGTGTCATTTTTTCACACGGCAGATCCACATGCCGGCGCAAGATCTGCAAACGATTCCGATCTCTTGGCCCTTCGCCGTCTGGAATCTAGACATGGTGGGCCCCCTCAAGCGAGCGCAAGGCGGATTCACTCATCTCTTCGTCGCCATCGACAAGTTTACCAAGTGGATTGAGGCGAAGCCGGTTGCTGTTATCACGGCGGCCAAGGCACGCGAGTTCTTCCGGGACATCGTTGTGCGTTTTGGCGTGCCCAGTCGCATCATCACCGACATTGGTGTTCAGTTCAAGAGCAGCGAGTTTCAAGATTGGGGCGAGGAGCTGGGCATCAAAATCTACTACACATCGGTGGCCCACCCAAGGAGCAACGGGCAGGTTGAGCGCGCCAACGGATTGGTGCTACAAGGGCTCAAAGCTCGAATTTTTGATCGCCTGAAGCCGTACGCAACGCGCTGGGTTAAGGAGTTGCCTTCGGTGCTCTGGGGGCTCAGGACGACCCCGAGTCGAGCAACCGGGCAGACGCCCTTTTTCCTGGTTTACGGCTCAGAGGCGGTTCTCCCGACTGAATTGAAGTTCCGGTCACCCCGGGTTGCCGGCTGCAACGATAACCAGTCGGATGAGGCAAGGTACGAAGACCTCGATCGGCTCGAGGAAGCCAGGGAAGCAGCAACGATCCAGTCGGCAAAGTACCAACAGGGCTTGCGTCGCTACCATCAACAAGAATGTACGGGCCGCATTCTCAAGGAGATCTGGTCCTCCGAAGGAATCAGAAGCACGAGCATAAACTCTCCCCACTTTGGAAAGGCCCCTATGCGATCGCTGAGGTGACCCGCCCGGGGGCTTATCGGCTACAACGTGACGATGGATCTGAAGTGCCCAACACCTGGAACATCGAGCAGCTACGTCGTTTTTTCCCTTAGTTCTTGTATCCAAGCAGCGTTTGTGTAATTAGTTCCCCTTCTTTTGACTTGCTACTTGGCCGTAAACGACCAAGCAGTAAGTCGGGGGCTACACTAAATAGTGTACGGAGTCAACCGCACCCTATCTCATCAATAAAGTTGTTTTCTCTCTACATGTGTTGATCGCATTCGAGTAGTACGAAAATTCTTGAGTAATAGCGCTTTTACATCCCAACGACAATGTTTAGCTACTTCGCAGCTGCGTAGGAAGAAAGCCAAGTGCTACTTCCTGGCACTCGGGGGCTGTACCAGTCGGCGGATGCGTTTCATGAAAAAGGATAACACGTATTATTTGGATAAGTCGGATCACCGGTACTGGGGATCAACCAAAAGTTTCTATTACAGGCATAATTATAAGTCCAATTGATCAACTATTTGGACAGCAGTCGGATGAACTTCCTCTAACAGAGCTACGGCCTCCTCCTCCGAGCAAGCAAACCCATCCTTGACGGCTTCGCAATCTAGGCGTGGGAAGTTTGACTTCGCGATGGCGAGGCCTTGGCCGGTGCATGTTATTGCGGCCTCCCGGGTGAAGACCTTGATCCGCTCAGGAATGGCGTCGAGATGGGCCACCAGGAGGTCAGGATCGTTCGGCGGCTCCTCGTCTGGATAAAGGCATTCAAGTATTGGAGCAATTCCCGTTGTGGTTCGGCGGCGAAGCTCTGCGCGACCAGTCGGGTCAGGCGTATCAGTCGGGTTTCAATGAGGTTGAGCCAGGGAGAGCCAGTCGGGAAAGTTACCTTCCAACTCTTTAGCCGACCCCTCGGCTCGAGCGTTGGCTTGGCGGACTTCCTCCTCTAGTGCCTTCTACCTCGCCTCCAAAGCTACACTCGACGGCAACTATTGAAGATCATTACGTATGAAACATCCTTCTCAGAGATTTAGCATGGATTGGAGTCTATACCTCTGTTTATGTTGGACTCTTCCACATGGCGAAATCGAAGCTCGGTGACTTCGCGGTGGAGTTCTTCGATCCGGCCGCGGTATTGTCGCTTGGTGGCATACAGCGCGTTGTCAAACTCGTCGCGCGTTTTCAGCTCGCCCACCGTCTTTTCCATGCATCGGGTCTGCTTCGACCTCTCTTTCATGCGCTGCATGGAGGAGGGAGGAAGGTTAGCGGAATGCCCTCGTGCGGGATAAGGATTCATAGCGAGAAAAAGAAGCTTACCTTGTATATCTCGGCTTGAATGGCGGTTACTTGGTCCAAGACCTCCCACTCTTCGTAGCCCACCATCTCCTTCCGCCATTTTAATCAGAAGGGTGGAGTGTGTGCTGTGGCAGAAGGGCAAGCAATCTCCTCGATTTCCAGCTCTGAGCTCTCTGGAGCCGGAGCTGGGATTTTTCCCTTCGCTGACGAGGGTTGGCGGCTGGTGGCAGATGGGCCAGAATCCTGGCGGGGCGCGGTGGGCTTAGCCGAGTCCTTGGAGCTTGGCGGCTCATCATCCTTCATTGGTTTCCTACAAGCATTCGACGACCTTTCAAGACACATGTCTTTGCAAAGCATGAACTTATGGTGTCACAAAAGAATACCTATGTGCCGGAACGTATTTCATCTTGAATTTCATGCCCGAACCACTCGGACCCGAGCCGGGAGGTTTCTTCGCCCCAGACGCGGCCTTCGGGTCGGCAGACTGGCGTGGCGGAGGGCTCTGTGGCTGCGCGGCCTGAGCGGGTGGCGACTTCGCCGCTGGGCGACGGCGGCGGAAAATAAGCGGGACGGTGTCATCTTCTTCATCATCTTCGTCCGAGTCCCCTGGAGCGACTCCCCTGCCTTTTTTGGCCGGAGGAGCACTCGTCGAGCCTTCAGCAAGACGCTTGCGAGGCGCCTCCTTGGGGAGCGGAGCCACCGGGACCGGGGGGGTGGAGAAGAAGGCCTCACGCCCCTGCGACATATTAAATCACATTAATTCTGACTCTACATCGACAAACCGCGGTTGAGTTGAGGAGGATCTCTTCCTTACCACTGGTGGCAAGAATCCCAAATGGTATGAAGCCGAGCATTCCGCAGGAGTTATTTCCGAGCCCGGAGCAAAAAGCTCAGCCACTCGGCTGATGATCTCCTTCTGCGTAAGGTTCTCACCGGTTTCCCGAGTGGCATCTTGGGGCCCCGAGTACTCAAAGGCGAGATGGACCCTCTCCTTGATGGGCTGGATACGATGTTGGGTATAGTTCCACACTACCCCCACACCGGTCAACCCAGCAGATTTGGCTCTGCGGAGAAGAACAAGAAGTTCCTTCACTTGGCTTCCCCCGTCATCGGCGGAGAGAGAAGACCAGGAGGGACGGACTGTGGGGCACTCGCCGGAGAAGGAAGGAAGGGCCGGAGGGCAGTTGGCACAGTAGAACCACTCTGAGTGCCAGCCCTTGTTGGAGGTTTTCAAGCGAAGGTCGAAGTAAAACTTTTTAACCCCTTCCCGCAGTTGGAATCCCACGCCGCCTGCGGCCTTGGGATTGTCCTTGTTGGGGTAGGGTTTGAGGAGAAAAAGGAATTGGAAAAGGTCGAAATGGGGAGCGATCCCCAAATAGGCCTCGCAGACGTGAACAAAGATCGCGATATGAAAGATGGAGTTGCGGTTCAAATGCGAGACCTCGATCCCATAGAAATGAAGCAAACCCCGAAAGAAGAAGGAGCAAGGAAGGCCGAAGCAGCGGAGGAAGAAGGATTCGAAGACCACAACCTCGTCCTGGCGAGGGGTGGGGCAGGATTCGCCAGCGGCGGCGCGCCAAGATACGAACCCTTCCGATGGGAGCACGCCGAGGGAAACCAGCTTCTGTAGCCTCCGCTCAGTCGTGATGGACTTCATCCACTTCTTTGCGTTCTTCGCTGCCTCAGCGGTGGCGGGGGATGGTGGAGCCATCACGATTGTGGACGGGTGGCGGCGGGAGCGGCAGCGGAGAAGAACCCTAGCGGCGGAGTCTGCTGGGAGAAGCTAACGGACTGGCGCGAAAAGTGAGCAAGGTGAACCAACGTAGAACCCTAGCGGCGGAGTCTGCTGGGAGAAGCTAACGGACTAGCGGCGGCTTCTGTAGCCTAATTTATCGCAACGGGCAGAGTTTCGCATTCTGGGTCGGGCCTTAGTCTAGCACTGAATGCGGCCTTTTCGTGAGGGGCCCGATAATCACTCGGTCGGCCGAGTGTTTCCCCCCGAGAGGTCCGCATCACGCGCCGACTGCCGGTCTCGGAGCGGATGAGCCTAACTACTCGGATGAAGCGGTGTTGCGGATTCGAGATCAAATCGAGAAGAAGCGGCACTGCAGGTCTAAAATTGGAGCAAAGGCAAAGCATGATATTCAAAAGGTTTTCATCGAAAGGGCTCTTAGGCCCTGCTACATGTTCTTCGCGGCACAGCACATCGAGCTAAGGCTCGTCGCTGGCTCGCGAAGGAGCAAAAGAAAAGAAAAAAACCCCCGGCGGGAGGGCCTTAGTACCCCTCGTGCGCGAGGAGGGCTGCGACCAGCGCGTCCTTCAAGGGGAGGCACACCTTGTGGAGTTGCGGGAACCCGTGGATCAGGACCCTAAGGGATTTCCGCCCTCGCCTGAGCGAAATCCCGCCAGAGCTCGTCTCCGAAAGCTTGGGCGGCGGCTCTGGCGGCGGCTACCTCCGCGTCCCTAGCGCGGGCCTCGTTGATCCATATCAGGATCATCTCCATGATGTTCGCCATCGCTCTCGGAGCAGGGCGGGACGGAGATTTTGATGTCGCCGAAAAGAAGAAAACTCAAGAACTCAAAAGCCGAAGGTGAAGTAGTACTCAGCCCCTGGGATTTCTTTTATACACGGAGGAAGTTCAAGGGACGCGCCTGGTAATCCGTTTCGAACACAGTAAAACCATCATGACGATGGGACAGAAGTGGCAACGAGTACGGTTTCCGACGGAAGCTCGTATCGCTCCGGCTGTGGGAGAAAAGGGCATGAAAACGCTTCGCCTTCCCCCTAATTGGGCGTGGGCTAAAACTGCAAAGGGCGACCCCCTTAACAGGCAATGTGTTAAAATCGAGCCTAATTCGGCCTCGGTGCACCCTGGAGGGCATATCACCGGCAGCGCCAAAATTAAAAATATTTCACGGCACACCCCACGTTGGGTCGCTAGCTAACTTCGCACATTTGAGGTTAGGTGTTGGTGAAATTTGGATTCAACTTCTTGAGGTATGCCTTTATAAGGTCGCCAGTTGTATACCGCTACCCGGATACAAATACCTCTCAACAAAGTCGTATCCAATTGGTACGCATACGAGGGCATGAGTGATCCCTCCTGGTTGGGGCAGTACCACCCGTGAAAGGTGCGCCCATGTTGGGCCAAGTTACCGCTCTTACAAGTTAAGGTTTGGCGCTGATCTCGACACTTTGAAGCGCTAAGATTACAAAGATGTTTGCAAGACAGAAGTTGTGACGGCGTGGCTTAAGGCATATCCCATGTTGGGTTAGTAGCCGCCCTTGTATAGCAAGAGTGGGTGCCCAGGAGCCGAACCCTTCTGTTGAGGTGATGTGCCCAATGGGCCGAGTAAGCTGGAGCTCGGTATTGCTGATCCAGGCGTTGCTTCAACATAAAAACTTGAGATTTCTTGAGTTCTTTACAATCTCTTTTCAGATTACAGGAGGTATAGGCGAAACCAGTCGGCTAAGCATCTGACTCGCTCGTAAAGCACTCGGGGGCTACTGTGGACTACATGGGCCCCGGGTATCCTCTAGAAGGCCCATAAGGGAACGGATGGTGGCAATACGAGTCGGCCGACTAGGGTTGAAGATTGCTTGCGCAGCACGCGCCTCGCACCGCAAGAGAGGACCCGAGGATATGTTATATCTCCATGTAATTAGCAGATCAATGGACACATTCCATGTAACATCATAACAGAAACAGTTGCTATATACACCGCGACGCTCTGTAATCCGATCCCCCCTACACTATATAAAGGGAGGGGGTAGAGGCCGTAGGGAGAGAGAGAGATCTTCGGTCATCAAGCATACACGATAGCCTTGATCATCTTGCACATTGATCAACCATAATCCCAGAGCACAGGAAGTAGGGTATTACCTCCGTTGAGGGCTCGAACACAGATAACCTGCCTTGTGTTACCCATCTGGTTTGGTTCTTGGTTAGCGTCCCCTCGTACAAATTCATTGCCGGCGGTGACCCCCCAGTTAGTCACCTATCGACAATGATGGAAGTGCAACCATACCTTCAGGATCAGATCAAGAAGGCTCAAGATGATGATGATGGAATTCTTGACATCATCGTTGGGATAATCTTAGAGAAGGCGCCAGGTTTTGTGATGGATAAGGAAGACATTGTTTGGTTCAATAAAAGGATCATTGTGCCAGCTCAAAAAGATTTTAGAGAGTTGATTTTATAAGAAGCTCATGATTAGCGTATTCTATTCACCCTGGGAGTACCATGATGTATCTAGATCTGAAAGAGAGATATTGGTGGCCAGGAATGAAGAAGGATATAGCGGAGTTTGTTGCCATATGTGATATATGGCAAAGAGTCAAAGCCGAGTATCAGAGACCGGTAGGTTTGCTTCAGCCTTTGCGAGTGCCTGAATGGAAGTGGGAAGAAGTCGGTATGTATTTCATTGTGGGTCTGCCGAGAACTCAAAGGGGTTATGATTCGATATGGGTGATTGTCGATCGATTAACTAAAGTAGCTCATTTCCTTCCGGTGAAGACAAGGTATGACACTGCTAAGTTGGCAGAGATCTACATCTCAAAGATAGTGTGTTTGCATGGAGTTCCTAAGAGGATCGTATCTTATCGAGGGAGCCAGTTCACATCAATGTTCTGGGTAAGATTCATTCTCTGTTGGGCATGCATCTAGCATTCAGTAGTGCCTATCGTCCTCAAACCGATGGGCACACTGAAAGGACAAATCAAATGTTGGAGGATATGTGGAGGGCAGTAGCTTTGTCGGATCCGAAATGCTGGGATAATGCATTGCCGTATGCGGAGTTCTCCTACAATAATAGCTATCAGACTAGTATTCAAATGGCACCGTTTGAAGCTCTGTACGGAAGGAAGTGCTGTACGCCAATTCGAATGAGACTGGAGAGTGAAAGTTATTCGGTTCGGAAGCTTTAAAGGAGGCCGAAGAGCAAGTCAAGATGATCCAGCAAAGGATGAAGATTGTCCAGTCAAGGCAGAAGAGTTATGCCGACAACATTGTAGTTTGAGGTTGAAGACCATGTATATTTAAAGGTTTCGCCTATGAAAGGTCTGCGTCAATTCCATGTTTCTGGGAAGCTGTCCCTAAGATATATCGGTCCGTTTTCAATAACGGGAAGAAGGGAAGAAGTTGCTTAATTTAGAGTTGCCAGAGAAATTGTCAGGAGTGCATAATGTGTTCCATGTGTCACAGCTCAGAAAGTGTTTTGAGGGAGCCAGACGAGCAGATGCCTATAGAAGCTATGGATTTGCAAGAAGATCTGTCCTATAAAGAGAGACCAGTTAAAATTTTGTATGTTTCAGAGAGGTGTACTCGGAGTCGGTCTATCAGGTTTTGCAAATTGCAGTGGTCTAACCATTCCGAGGCAGAAACAACTTGGAAAAAGGAGGAAGATTTGTATGCTAAGTTTCCAAAGTTGTTCGATCAAGCTTTCTCTAAATCTCGGGGTCGAGATTCGCCGTAGGGGGAGGTTTGTGACATCCTCTATTTTGTTGTATGTCACTTGTAATTCAAAACTCCAAAAGTAGAAATAAAAGGGAATTGTTATATATAAAACCCTGGTTTAAACTATTTTCAATTAGGTTTAAGTCAAAACACTAGAAAACCTTTTAGGAAAAATTCTAAAAAAAATCCAATAAATCTTAGAAGCCATCGTTTAGCCACCATCTAAATTTCAAGCTCAAAACCCAAGGCTAGCCCATAATCTCGTGGAATGCTGCCATTCTGCCCGGAGCTCGTCAAACCCATGAAATGATGGGCAAACGTGTCAGGACCAAGCCCAAACTTGGAGGCGAGGTTCTAGAGGCCCAAAATCGTGCTAAACTAGACGCCCAAGCCAAAATTCGCAGATTTGTGAATTTACGAAATTTGGGAGAGTCCTAAACCAACTCAGATTAGAATTTGAGCCCAATGCAAATTCTACCCACTTAAGGGCCGGACCTAGGTCGACCACCACAATATAAATACCCCCGAAGACCCTCTCTCAAGCCCACAACTCTTGAGAACCCCAGATTCCAACCCTAGCCGTCGAAAACCCCAGTCGCCGAGGAGATTTTGAGGTATCTCTCTCTGTGCCTTGCTCAAACATGACTGTAGATGCCTCCATTGTGCAGAGCTCATCGAGAAGGTCCAAATGGGTATATGGATCGCATGTTATGGACAAGATTTGAGAGAGAAAAAGCTCACCGGAGCTTCGGACCGCGCCGCCGCAGCCAACATCGCCGTCGACTGCCTTGTCCGCCGCGCCCATCCCAGATCTGCCTCAGCCTGCCCGCATACGCCAGCTGTCCCGCAGCGCCGCCGCCACACCCGCGCGTGTACGCGTCACTCCTACCGCACTATGATGGGTAACGCGCAGGCTATGCTAGCCGAAAATCAAAATTTTCGCGCACACCCAGGATCAACATGTAAATACGGGACCATGGATCGTTACCCTTGACGCGCGGATGCAGCGGAAGAAGACTCGTGCACGTAGAGGAAGTAGTCGAACACGCCCCGATCAGTACGCCGACAGCTCGCCGAGGGGTCGCCCGTGCTTGGGGTGAGGTCGCCCGGCTCGCCGAGGGGTCGCCGGTGGTCGCCGAGTGGTCGCCCATGACGGGGAGAGGTCGCCGGTTCGGGAGAGGTCGCCGATCAGCAAGCACGCCCGCATGGCGCAGCTCTAAAAGGTATCCACACGTCCAGAAGTGGAACGTCGCGCGCCGGCGTGCTAGCACCATGTCGCGCGGCTAGGGTTTCCTCGGGAGCGGGATGGACGTGGTGGCTAGGGTTTGGGTGGAGTGCATCTAACTCATGTACCGCGCCGCCCCTGGCCTCCAACTTATATAGACGTGCTAACGGGCTTCTACACTAGAAGGCCCGTTAGGACTCTATCTCCTACGCAGATCCATATCCACGCGCCGAAACCCATTAACAGAAGTGAATCCGTTAAGAATGTTCCAAACCGTTAAGTGTGTGACCCGTTAGGTTCATGTGCAAATCGGTCGTGGGCGGAAACCCGCTTCAATCCACGATCAATAGCGGTATCTAGCGGCACATATTGACCCCGAATGCACGTAATGATCTCATCGGTGAACCTTGATACACGCCACATACCGATCCCTTTGCCACGCGACACCGGTCAAGCTCGGGGTAAGATATGTGCCACCCTTGTGATAGCTCGACCCATTCACTCGTTACGTGTAATGGATATAAGATGTGACTAACAATAAGTCACCTTAGCACGCCGCGCACTTTCCTAATCCATCCACACCGAGGGCCCAGAGGTATCTCTCCGTTATCGAGGAGGGCAAATTCCATCTTGATCTATCACACCCCACGCCATGTTTCAAGGCATACCCGTAAGTTACCTTTATAACTACCCGCCACGGAGTAGCGTTTGATAACCCCAAAGTATACAACTACGCATGCCGGGACTCTATGATGATCTCAAGTCTAAGGACCATATAGGTGTACCACTCGAGACAACAACTGATGGCACTATTAAGATAACAATCCCAAAGAAGGCCTCGGGTAGGTCAATCCAACCATCCGTGTTCTCTAACACGTGTCCACATTATTGATTCGATATCCACAATATCTATGGTATGTGAAACAGTACCATCAATCAATATATGTGCTGATCAATCATTAATGCTCCTCATAATGATTCTGGATCAGGGATCAGTTTAGAATAATGTCATACAAACAATGTGTCTCACAACCAAGTCATACTTGATGAACAAAGGTATGACCATTATTCATGGAACCTGATAAGCTAGTTATCGAAAAGTACATGAACAAAGACGTATTACACAATCATCTCATCATTGATCTAGGGCATATTCCCTTCAATCTCCCACTTGCACTAGAGTTAATCATGCAGATATCGGATACCCATGGCTCTTGTGTGCGCCTCATGCTTGGGTTGTGGAAGGGGCTTTGTCAGCGGATCAGCCACGTTTATATTCGTGTGCACATTGCAAATCTTCACGTCACCTCTCTCGATGATCTCTCTGATCAGGTGGTACCGCCTGAGTATGTGTTTGGACTTTTGGTGAGACCTAGGCTCCTTAGCTTGTGCAATGGCACCACTATTGTCACAATAGAGGTCCACTGGGCAGGAAGCACTAGCGACAACTCCCAACTCAGAAACAAACTTTCTGATCCAAACTGCCTCCTTTGCTGCTTCAGAAGCTGCAATGTACTCGGCTTCCGTCGTGGAATCAGCTACTGTCTCATGCTTAGAACTTTTCCAGCTCACTGCCCCACCGTTGAGACAGAATACATACCCGGATTGCGAACGCGAATCATCCTTGTCGGTTTGGAAGCTAGCGTCGACCTAACCCTTTACGACGAGCTCCTCCTCTGCTCCAAAAACCAGAAACATCTCCCCAGTTCTTCGTAAGTACTTGAGGATGTTCTTTACAGCTATCCAGTGACATTCACCGGGATTCGATTGGTATCTGCTCGTAACACTTAGAGCGTATGAAACATCGGACGCCAGCACACAAAGATGGCGCATATGATGGATCCAATAGCGGAGGCATATGGAATCGCACTCATTCTCTTTAGCTCATCAGGCGTCGAGGCACACTGAATCTTGCTGAGACTTGCACCATGAGACATTGGCAAGAATCCTTTCTTCGAGTTCTGCATAGCAAACCGATTTAGGACTTTGTCAATGTAAGTACTTTGGCTTAACCCAATTAGCCTTCTCGATCTATCTCTATAGATCTTTATCCCCAAAATGTAGACCGCATCTTCCAAATCTTTCATTGAGAAACTCTTTCTTAAATAAGATTGAACAGCGTCTAACATTGAAATATCATTCCCGATCAACAGTATGCCATCTACATACAGGACCAGAAACATAAGTGCGCTCCCACTAGCCTTCTTGTAAATACACGGCTCTTCCTCATTCTTGATGAAGCCAAACTCTTTCACCACTTCATCAAAACGAAGGTTCCAACTCCGAGATGCTTGCTTCAGCCCATAAATAGACCTCCGAAGCTTGCATACCTTGCTAGCATTTAAAGGATCGACAAAACCTTCGGGCTGTACCATGTACATATCCTCGCTTAGGTTTCCATTTAGGAAAGCCGTTTTGACATCCATTTGCCGAATTTCATAATCACGATACGCGGCAATCGCTAACATGATCCTAATAGACTTCACCATGGCAACAGGCGAATAAGTTTCATCATAGTCAACACCATGAATCTGCTTATACCCTTTTGCTACCAAGCGCGCCTTAAAGATGTGAACATTTCCATCGGCGTCTATCTTTTTCTTAAAGACCCATTTGCACTCGATAGTTTTTACACCATCAGGCAGATCAACCAAGTTCCAAACTTGATTATCATACATGGACTTTATTTCAGATCTCATGGCCTCTAGCCATCTTTCAGAGTTCGATCCCACCATTGCTTCTGCATAATCCTTAGGCTCATCATTGTCCAACAATAGCACGTCGCGCTGCTCCGTGGCGAGGAACATAAACCTCTCGGAGCACGACTTGCCCTCTCGGATCTACGTGGCTGGCGCCTCAACCTCCGGCTCAAGAACAACTTGCTCGTCAGTTGAGGGTCGGCGGAGTGAAACATTTTCAGTGTTTCCCGAATTTCTTCAAGTTGCACCTCGCTCCCATCGGCTCTTTTCGAAAACTGTTTTTCTAGAAAGATACCATCTTTTGCGACAAACACTTTGCCCTTTTCCGGGTTATAAAAATAATAACCACCGGATGTATCCCTTGGATACCCCACAAAGAAGCATTTATCCGATTTGGCGTGAAGCTTATCAGACGTCATACGTTTTACATAAGCTTCGCAGCCCCAAATCTTTAGAAAAGACAACACGGGACGCCTCCCCGACCATATCTCATATGGCGTCTTCTCCACGGATTTTGATGGAACCCTATTTAAAGTGAACGCAGCAGTTTCTAGAGCGAGTCCCCAAAATGACAAAGGAAGATCAGTCCGACTCATCATAGACCGCACCATGTCCAACAAGGTTTGGTTCCTCCGTTCCGATACACCATTCCACTCAGGCGTCCCGGATGGAGTCAATTGCGGAACAATTCCACAACTCTTTAGATGATCGCCAAACTCTTGGCTCAAATATTCACCTCCACGATCAGATCGTAGAAATTTGATTGTCTTGCCCAAATGATTTTGTACCTCATTCTGAAACTCCTTGAACTTTTCAAAAGATTCAGACTTATGCCTCATTAGATAGATATAGCCATATCTACTAAAATCATCGGTAAAAGTAATGAAATACCGAAAACCACCTCTGGCCTCAGCACTCATCGGTACACATACATCCGTATGTACGAGGGCCAACAAGTCACTCACCCTCTCACTGTGACTAGTAAAGGGTGTCTTTGTCATCTTGCCAAGTAGACAAGATTCGCATGTGTCAAAAGATTCAAAATCAATTGAACCAAGAAGACCATCTTTATGGAGCTTCTCCATGCGTTTCTTACATATATGGGCTAAGCGACAGTGCCACAGATAAGTGGAATTCAAATCATTTGTTTTGAGTCTTTTAGCATTAACGTTATAAACATTTACATCATCAAGATCCAGCACATACAACCCATTCATTAATGAGAAGTTACCACAGAGCAAACCATTAAAATAAATAGAACAACGCTTGTTCTTTATTACAAAATCATAACCATCTTCTTCCAAACATGAAGAAGAGATAAGGTTTTTGCTCACGGCAGGAATATAATAACAATTATTAAGTTCCATGACTAAACCAGACGGTAATGGTAAGGAATAGACGCCGACAGCCAACGCAGCAACCTTTGCTCCATTGCCGACGCGAATATTCACCTCCTCACTTGCACAGCTTCGAGTCCTACTAAGCCCCTGCAACGATTTGCAAGTATGAATCATTGATCCGGTATCAAATACCCACGATTCATTAGGACAAGTTGCAAGATTAATTTCAATAACATTAATACCGAAGATGAAACAGCCCATTCTTCTTGTCTTCCCGGTACTTTCTGCAGTTCCTCGCCAATGACCTTTCTTATGGCAAGAGTGACACTCGTCGAAATTCCTAGGGCCACCCTTCTTGGGCTTCACACCGGCTTAGGTTTCGGATCTTGGATCACATCCTCACCGCTCCTTTGCCCTTGCGTTTCCTTTTCTTGTCCTTTTGAACCATCATCACATGACTAGGGCCTTTCTTAATGCTCGCTTTCCGCTTCAAAGATCCCATGCAGCTCGGTCGGTCTTCTCCGACTATTCATATGAAAGTTCAAAATGAATGGCTCAAAGCTCGCAGGAGCGATCGAGAATCACATCCGTGGCCACCAAACTTTTAAGGAAAGCCAAGTTTCTCCGTGCTCTCAATGTAACCAATCATCTTGATCACATGAGGACTAAAAGCAGCTCCTTCAGTTAGTTTGCACGCAAACAGGGCTTTGGATATCGTATATCGTTCAGCCCTAGCTTGGTTCTCAAACATGCCCTTAAGACCCTCGATCATAGTATGTGCATCAAGATGCTCATACCGCTTTTGCGATCGAGTTCATAGTGGCTAGCATGAGACAACTAACATCAAGAGCATCGTTAGTGTGCTTCTCATAAGCACGCTTGTCGCCAAAGTTCATTATCGGCCAGCCAGCAGATATGGCTCCTCTAGCACATATTCCTTTTTCTCTTGCTTGAGAACGATTCTCAAGTTTCGATACCAATCCATAAAATTTGTCCCATCGAGTTTTTCCCTCTCAAGGACCGAACGCAAGTTAAAACCAGGGTTTGCATTGACATTGCGTGCCATCTACACAACAGAATAAATAAGCAAAGTTTTAGCACTATGTTCATGTTAATCTTCCATTAAACCATTTAATAAAAGATGATCCCACTAAAATCACTTTCCCTCTGGTGCATTTTAGAAGGACAGGATCCATAGTCAAAAGTTCTAGAGTTACCAAAGAACCTAGACATAGGTAGGCAACCCCTTGCCAATCACATCATATGTGACTCTTGTTTGTTGGACGGCATTCGATGCCCCGGCTCCAACATAGATACCCCGAGGCCCAAAACCCTTTTGTGCTAGCCCCGATAAGCAAACCAACGCATTGCATGTGGAATCACATTCCACCCTATGACCAAGGAAGAAAACGGTGCCCTCCCTCGCAAAGCAGGGTGGAAACAATCCGCTAACGTACAGGGTCTTGTAGGTGCCGCTATTGGAAGGGTAGTTACTTAATTTTTCGAAGGAAACCATCCTATCAAAGCCTATCATGACCACCAATTATGATAATGAGATAGAACAGCAGAGCAGGAAAACAATCACAGAAGATACGCTATCAAGCTGTGAGTTAGTATGGCCCAAGTATGCGGTGATCTCCATCATCACGCTCTTTCCTGTCCACCGAGCCACCAGGGTTGAAGCCTCCATGACCAATTACAAGCTATTACTCCTAACAGCTAGTAATCAAATATACATGAGGATTCAAGGCATCACATGCCGGCACGCAGGCCGTTATACAACAACAGGACAGCCTTCGGCTACAATTAACCATGACACGTCATGAAAATTACAAGCAATCAACACAAAGGGTCCATACAACTCACATCATTCCCTGAAAAACAAGTTAGGTGCAGAATCGAATTCTAACGCTCGCGATGTGAGTCAGTTTTAATTAACAGGCCTACGCAGACTATCACGGCTGTCCCGGGCCATCATATGTCCCAATTTTCCATAAGGTCGATTTCATCAACCCAACGCGTGAGGTCCCCTTTGAGAAGACGGCGACCGCATGCGATCTCGATCTGTTGCCTCGATTTGTTCATCGCACACGAATCCCAGATGGTGTTACTAGCCGGTATGGGAGTTGTGTGTCTTGAACATAAAAGAGGGCGAACTAATCTTTTGATCACACAACGGCAACCACCGCAACCTCGATCTGTTGCCTCGATCTGTTCGGCACGCGCGCATCCCCGATGGTGATTCCAGCCGGTAGGGGATTTGTGCGGCTCACAACTGAAAGAGGACGAACTAATCTTTTTGGTTACGTGGTGCTATCAACTCATACCTCTAACTCCCCGTGATCATATCAACCCGTGAACAATATCAGCAACATATCATATATGCGCCAGATCTAGATCCGAAACTACACATGATCGCTCTGATACCACTGATGGGGAACGCGCAGGCTACGCTAGCCGAAAATCAAAATTTTCGCGCACACCCAGGATCAACATGTAAGTAGGGGACCATGGATCGTTACCCTCGACGCGTGGATGCAGCGGAAGAAGACTCGTTCACGTAGAGGAAGTAGTCGAACACGCCCCGATCAGTACGCCGACTACTCGCCGAGGGGTCGCCGGTGCTCGCCGAGGGGTCGCCCGTGCTTGGGGTGAGGTCGCCCGGCTCGCCGAGGGGTCGCCCGTGCTCGCCGAGTGGTCGCCGGTGGTCGCCGAGTGGTCGCCCGTGACGGGGAGAGGTCGCCGGTTCGGGAGAGGTCGCCGATCAGCAAGCACGTCCGCGAAAGCGGCAGCGCCTCTAAGGTATCCACACGTCCAGGAGTGGAACGTCGCGCGCCGGCGTGCTAGCACCACGTCGCGCGGCTAGGGTTTCCTCGGGAGCGGGAGGGGCGTGGTGGCTAGGGTTTGGGTGGAGTGCATCTAACTCATGTACCGCGCCGCCCCTGGCCTCCAACTTATATAGATGTGCTAACGGGCTTCTACACTAGAAGGCCCGTTAGGACTTTATCTCCTACGCAGATCCGTATCCACGCGCCGAAACCCATTAACAGAAGTGAATCCGTTAAGCATGTTCCAAACCGTTAAGTGTGTGACCCGTTAGGTTCATGTGCAGTCGGTCAGGGCCCGAAACCCGTTCCATCCACGATCAATAGCGGTATCTAGCAACACATATTGACCCCCGAATGCACAGAATGATCTCATCGGCTGAACCTTGATACACGTGTACATACCGATCCCTTTGCCACGCGACACCAGTCAAGCTCAAGGCAAGATATGTGCCACCCTTGTGATAGCTCGACCCATTCACTGCTCCATGTAATGGATATAAGATGTGACTAACAATTAGTCACCTTAGCACGGCCACAAGACTTTCCTTATCCATCCACACCGAGGGGCCCAGAGGTATCTCTCCGTTATTGAGGAGGGCAAATTCCATCTTGATCTATCACACCCCACGCCATGTTTCAGGCATACCCGTAAGTTACCTTTATAACTACCCGATTCACGGAGTAGCGTTTGATAACCGCAAAGTATACAACTACGCATGCCGGACTCTATGATGATCTCAAGTCTAAGGACCATATAGGTGTACCACTCGAGACAACAATCTGATGGCACTATTAAGATAACAATCTCAGCAGTGTCTCGGAGTAGGTCAATCCAACCATCCGTGTTCTCTAACACGTGTCCACATTATTGATTCGATATCCACAATATCTATGGTATGTGAAACAGTACCATCAATCAATATATGTGCTGATCAATCATTAATGCTCCTCATAATGATTCTGGATCAGGGATCAGTTTAGAATAATGTCATACAAACAATGTGTCTCACAACCAAGTCATATATACTTGATGAACAAAGTTATGACCATTATTCATGGAACCTGATAAGCTAGTTATCGAAAAGTACATGAACAAAGACGTATTACACAATCATCTCATCATTGATCTAGGGCATATTCCCTTCACACCAAGCATCGGCACGGCACTGGTCGTCACCGCCAGCCAATCGGCCGTAGCCAAGTGTCGCCGGCGCGTCGTTACCCGCCGCGCCATCGCCACGCGTCAGCATCGTGCCGCTTCGCCACTCAACGAGTGCCGCATGTCGCCCCCGCTGCTTGCGCGTGCCGCTCGCCAAGCTCCTGGTTTTCTTTTCGGTTGACCGGATTAAACCGATTTATTCTTTTCCAAAGTTTCTGATTTTTCCAAAACTTTCAAGAATTGTTTAGGGAGCATCCGAATTCCGAATTGGATGATTCGATATCCATTAAATTCCATAAATACCCTAGAATTTTATATATGTTATTGAGGTGCATGTCCTGTTGAAAATATTGTTGTTCTTATGCATTTGCATCTACATATAGATCGTCCGTGTTCACGCTGTTCGGGGCTTTTCCAGGAGCAGGTCGAAGGAGGATCGCAAGACCCGGAGTACTACCAAGGCAAGATAGAATCCTATTTATTCACCCGTTAATTGTTTTATCTACTTTTCTTTTTCATGAAATGAAGGGAAGGGTTAGAATCCTATTTATTCACACTAGGTCATCTACACTGTGAATTTAGCCATTTATTGTTGCCTTTGTATTTTCCTATCCTATCCTTGTGCATAGATGCAAGTGCTTGTGGGTTATTAGTTGTTAGATTATTCATCATTTAATTACTCTTCTGACTTTGTATGTTTGGAGGTGATGAGTTACTTTAATGACCTAATCAACTAAATCCTACGTGGCGTGTGTTGTCTAAAGATGGCAAGTCAGGTGGTTATGTGGAATGAGGATTGTGGTGGAGGTAGTCATCTTGATCTTAGGACCCTTGACGTGTGCTTATCTAGCAAACCATACAAGTGCAACCATAAGTGATAGCTATAGCATGTCGGCAAACATGTGCTAGTCCTGTCTTAGTAGTTATGGAAAACTGTTAGCACACGATACTTTGAAAAGATTGAGCTACGGTCCGTTGGCTCAAGTGGGGGACCCGAGATGTCGAAACTTTAGAAGGGGTATTGGTGTTAACAGAAGGAACTATTGAATTGCCTTGTATCGTTACTTGGTCTAGGCTCCAAAGGAAGAGCTAAGATATAAAAGTACCATATGCTTATGGGTAAAATGTGGTACACTCTGCAGAGGTTAAAACTATCATCATAGCCGTTCCCACGGTCATGGGAGGGGAGGAAGGTCGTACATGGTTGCCTCATGTGTTAATCAATAACCTGATGGGTTGGTTTGGTTGAGTTATTCGAGGCTTATGCAGTTCTACAGTGGGGCTTTCGAAGCCGAGCTCTGTGTGTTACTTTGGGAATATATTCGTTTTTAATTGTTCAACAAATAGTTTTACAACACTTTAATTAACTTGCTTAAAATAGGTGTTTATGCAAATTAGCCATCATGTTCTTGTTTATACCCTTGCATTCATTATAAGGATTCGTGCTGGGTTGCCGTGTACTCGTTGTACAAACCACGGATATATTTGTATTCAGGAGAAGACTTGTGTCCGGTTTGCCTACAAGATCAGGAGGATTCTGTTCCGGATTTCGACCAAGATTTGCTATCGCTCGAGGTTTGGATTAGAGCATCGTTATACCTTTTTCCGCTGCATATTTGAATTTCCGCACTCTAAACTATATTATATGGTCTTAATCAAACTATT
The DNA here is from genome assembly GCA_036346415.1 of Raddia guianensis. Lineage (NCBI taxonomy): Eukaryota > Viridiplantae > Streptophyta > Magnoliopsida > Poales > Poaceae > Raddia > Raddia guianensis. The sequence goes on from CM070544.1 coordinate 24,379,075, forward strand.
GTAATAAGTGGTTGTGCTACAATTACTTTTGCATTCATATGTTATGTTCATAGTTAAATGTGATTGTGTGATGATGTTCGACAATTGTCGCCCATAAGTTGCTAGCACTGATCTCTGGGACTTGCAATCGATCATGAGTGGATCCTAGTGAAGCCGGGGTCGCGACAAATGTGTACCTTGTCACGAACGAAACAAGTAAATACACAAGCTGCATAAGTCACAAGAAAATATATAATAGCTATTTAAAATAAATAAAAAAATAATTTAGATTAGTATGAAAAATTTTAATTCGTAAAGCATACCGAGTCATCACTCACTAGTGTTATCGGATCCTCTTCATATAACATGTGATGACTCCTCGGACACATATGTAGTTTCTCGATCTGAATCAAATTCTAACGAATCGTATTTCTTGAGGACGATGAATTACCTAATGTGATGAATACCACGTCAGGAGATTCTGGCAGTAGTAGACCCTGGTAGCGCTCTCATTGCCGTCTGGTCAGGATCATCGCCTTGTATCACTCTCACACAAAATCCATAGGAAGGGGTGGACCCCAGCGCTTCCAAGGAGGATATGGAGGAGGTTAGGAGGTGGCGTCATTGATGAAACCATTGTTTTGTAGGTGGTGGCGGCGCTGGTGCACGTGGCCACAACTCTAGATAAAACCATGGCGCTGCAGGGATCCCTCTTTGCTCCCGCATTCTAACAATCCTTCGTTTATTCAAAGTGTACAAATTCGTGTCTGGATGTTGTGAAGGCGGCTGATTTTCTATGCAGATAAAAATCACACACTATATAAAGCATCAGCAAAATGCGTTAGCTAGGAACGACACGGAAGATAGGACATCAAGTGAATTGATAAGTCATTATGTAATTAAAAACAAATGGAAATATTTTACTCATATATGCTCACATATACCACAAAATCACAAATATTGCTCTCACATCCAAAAATTGTAAATACAAAGCTCTCACATCCACAAAATCATACATAGAAGCTTATATCCACATTAGACTTAAAAAGGCATTTTATACATCCATGGTCACCTATTCCAAAAAATCATAGTGTTCACAATGAGGCGAGCACATCACATAGTGAAAGAACAAGCTAACAGGAGCTTAATGTTTTGGTAATTGATGTCAACTGGCCCTCCGACGACTGCTTCAAGGCTAAGGACCTTTGTTGTTAGTTATTCTATTTTCCTTGTGTGTGTGTCTGTTTCTGGCCCATCTGGCCCGTCGTCGCCTGCGAAGATCTTCGGTTGTAGATCCTTCTGAGCACATTTCCGAGTCCTTCGAGAGTGTTACGGGATGTTCGGTTTGAGTGGAAAGGGTTTGAGAGTATTCCGGGGGAACAAATGTCCGGGGTTTCGTAGCCGATAAGTCTTAAAGCCATATATTTCCTGTGGGCGCGAATCTTCCCGGCTAAGTGTCCAAATGCTCCCGCCGAGTTTACAGGTCGACAAACATGGCACAAAACCATAGGCGAGTGAAAGCTCGAGCTCCCAGGGCTTAATTGATTTTGGTAATTGATGGCAACTGGGCCATCTGGAACGCCAAGGATAAGGACTCCTTTGTTTCGTAGTTTCTTTGATTTCCTTGTGTGCGTTTTTGGCCCAGCCTAGCTACCGGCAAGACTCTAACTCTCTGGCTGCAAGGTCCCACTGAGCACAGGTCCAGAAACATTAGCCGTGGTTCCATGGGGGTTCTGAGAGTGCCAGGTGTTAGTCTTGAGCGAACCATCTAGAGCGGGTACACCTGGTTCAGGGATCCAGCTGTCTAGGGTTTCGTAGCCGCTAAGTCTCCGAAATACCTGAGAGCGCGAAACTTCCCGCCCAAGTGATCTAAACTTCTCGCTTAACCCTACCCAGGTTGTCACCGTGTCCACAAATCGACAAAAGTTCCCCAAGACCCAAGGCGTGGTGACGAGAGGGGGCGAGAGAGGCTATGTCCGAAGGGGTGTGAAAATTAGCCCAACGGACGGGGTTCGATAACCATCGGACGTGGTCCGATGAATGAGTGAGCTCGAGAGACTAAGTCCCAGAATACGTAGCCTCTGTCGGACGGGGTCCGACGAATCATCGGACGGAGTCCGATGAAAGCTCGAAGTGAAAATCGACTAAGTCCTGAAAAACATAGCCTCTGTCGGACGGGGTCCGACGCCCTTCGGACCAGGTCCGACGGATGAGAAAAGCGCCCAAAGCACCCTTCGGACTGGGTCCGACGGAGTGCAAATTTGGACTAAACTTCATCGGACTGGATCCTATAAACCATCGGACTAGGTCCTACAGAGTACAGATTTTAGCCTAAACTTCATCGGACGGGGTCCGATGAGCATCGGACGGGGTCCGACGGATTGATCTAAAACCCGGGAACGAAATCTGAGTCGTCCATTGCGATTTTGATCTAGGGTTTCGAGTGTAGGGCTATAAATAGGAGCTTGGAGCACGGGAGAAACTTGAGAGAGCCCATTATTGCAGCCACCCCATGCCATTGAGAGCTCCTCCCATGGCTCCTCCTCATCTAGGGTTTCCATTTCTTTTGAGAAGGATTGAGAGAGGGATTGAGAGGGAGAGGAAGTGAGGAAGAAGAAGAAGCCTACCTTGCCTCCTCCGGTCATCTCCAAGTCTCTCCTCCTCACTCCCATGGGGTTTCCCATCTATTCCCCATGGTGGATGTGAGGTGGTGAAGTTGGTGTCTTCCGGTCTTTGTGCTCTTGGGATTTCTTGCACCGGAGGCCTCCAAGCTTCATCGAGCGTACTACTACTTCGACTACGTCCTCTACATCGACGAAACCCATCCCGGTGGGCGGTCATCCTCCCGTGGGGTGAGGGTGCGTGCAAAGTTCGTCTTGTGAGACGGCCGGTGACCGTGTGTCGGTGCCATGGAGAAACCCTCCTTGCGGGGAGGTCGGTGACCCTTCGTCGGTGCCGTGGTGAAATCCGTCTTGCGAGGCGGTCGGTGGTCCTTTGTCGACGCCGGGAAAAATCCGTTCTTGCGGGAGCTGTCGGCAACCTTGTGCGGGTGCCGGTGGGGTGTGAGAGCTTCCGTCTGTGGAAGTGCTTGCCACTCTGTACGGGTTCGGTGCTCACCCAACATTCGTTGTTGAAGAACCCACGAGTGGATTGAGGACATAGGACGAGAGGGTCTTGGCTTCCATTTGGAAGTTCCTCACCGTGGAGTAGGAGTTCGCTCCGATCCACGTAAAAACTCGGTTTGCACCCTTTCTGCCATCCTTCTTACTGTTGCACCTTGAACTCGATTGCGTGGACTTGTGCCTTCGTGCCAAGAGTAGTCGCTTCCGCTCAAGACTTGCTTGATACTTGTCTGTCATTGCTTCCTATCATTGATATTGCTAGGTCCAGACGATAGTTGGTTTCCAAATTTGCTAAGGCTCCAAGTAAAATCAAAAGACATAAAAATTGAAAACAAGCCAATTCACCCCCCCTCTCGGCCAGAGATCCTTTCAGAGAGACATCAAGGGAGAAACGTATATCCAAAAGAAAGTGGGCTGCAAAAACTAGCCCCGTCGAACTGGCTCCGATGAATGAGCGTGCTAGCGGCTAAGTCCCCAAAATGCAACCCTTTTGTCGAACTGGATCCGACCACCGTCGGACCGGGTCCGACCAGGCCACCGACTCCTAGCGACTAAGTCCCCAAAATGCAACCCTTCTGCGACCACCGTCGGACCAGGTCTGACTAGGTCACCGGCTCCTAGCGACTAAGTTCCCATATGAAACACTTCATCGGACTGGGTTTGATGACCGTCGGACTGGGTCTGACGAATTAAACTGAATCACGAGAAATTCAATATGGGTCGTCCATTCTTAGGGTATTTGCCTTGTACCTATAAATAGGAGACACCAGCACGGGGGAAGTGAGAGAACCTCATTTTGCAGCCAGCCCTTGCCCTAGCCACCCTTGAGAGCTCCTCCCATGGTTGCCTCTCCACCCATGGCCTCCATGTTTGCTTGAGAGAGGGAGAAGAAGAGAGGAAGAAGAAGAAGAAGGTGCCCTCTACCTCCTCCCATTCATCTCCAAGGTATTAGCCTCTCCCATGATATTTTTGCCCTAGTTTTCATGAGAGGGAGAGGTAGTGTGAGGTGAGGTCTCCGGTCTTTTGCTCTTGGGACTCTATGGCCAGAGGAGATCATCACCGAGGTTGATCTTCACCAAGCCTTCTCCAATCTCTTGCCTCCGTATGTCGGGGAGAAACCCACCGTGTGTCGGTGGTCATCGCCGTGTGTTGGACGTGCCCCAAAATCCTCCGTGTGTCGGAGGTGCCTCATGTGTTGAAGACAAAACCCACCGTGTGTTGGTGGTCATTGTCGTGTGTCGACGGTGCGTGCAAATCCTTCGTGTGTCGGAGGTCGGTGCCATGTGTTGGTACCGGGGTGTGAGAAGCTCTCGCGTGTAAGAGAACTCGCTTCTGTGTGAAGATTTGGAGCTCGCCTACCACTCACTTCTGTGTGAAGATTTGGAACTCGCTTCTGTGTGAAGTTGGTGAAGAGCTGCCACAAGTGGATCGAGGGCTAGGGACAAAAGGGTCCCGACTTCTCTGTGTGAGAAGTTCGTTAACAGAGACATAGGTGCTCATGTGTTGAGCACCGAACTTCGGTAAACAAATCGGTTTGCATCTCCTCGTCTTCATCCTTTACATTTTCGCACATCATATTGAGATGGATTGTGTGTGAGTACCATCGAGAGCCTCCTAGTAGTCGAACCTGTACTAAATTGTTAGGCGTAGTTCTCATCCACTCTTAAAACGCTAGGTTTTCACGTGCTAGCTTGGGTCATAAATTGGACTAATCACCAAAGGAAATCAAAATTAAAGTTTGAACTAGCCGATTCAAACACCCCCCCCCCCCACCCTCGGCCTAGGATCCTTTCACATAGTTTACATAGGTAATTTTTCATATAGCCTGGCTAGGCTAACTTTTAACGTTGAGTCGACTGTGTGGATCAACAACTTGCGTCATTATGGAACTAACGATCGATTCTCTAATATCGACTAGTCTTTTGAAATCTAGGTTTGTCATGCTGATTTCTGCCGACAAAGGCCTCCTTACACCCATCATCTCTTGCATGTGGCGATCAACGTAGAACATGCATGCATGGCCTTTTGGGCTGCTGGTGGCACTATATAAGTGCATGTAACAATACACAACAGTTAGGTCAACAGACACTATGGATCTAAATCTTTACTGACATGATAAGTATGTAGTGGCACATACCAGTTATTTCATCTAGTCTCCTAAATCATTTCCTTTTTAATATCATGCCTCCCCTCTCTTTGAACGTAAAATTGAAATACCTGATCTACATGCCTCTTCAAGTGGTATCACAAGTACGGTTGCCAATGAGATCGTGATTTACCCTAGTTTCAGTTTTTGCTTCATTCTAGAGTCTAGGAAACTACCACAAAAGGTTATCAATAGCATCTACCCTAGTCCAAGCCCTGTTTAGACATACTTGGTTCTTATTGTTTTACATATTTGAATTTTTCCCATTATCATCATTTTATTGCCGTTGTCATTGAGTCTTAGATTGGTTTTAGTTTTCCCTTGCTCAAGCCGAGTTGTCTCGGTTTGCCTTCGCTAGCCGCCTTGTGTTATTGCCCCACTTCACAAACCCATAGATCGCAATCCACCTTGTATCAATTATTCTGCATCGCTGGACAATAATCTTGTTATTCCACATGCCTAATGTCCATCGTCAACCCACAAAAACCGATAACAAGTGTGATTTCATACCTGATCCAGACCCCTTTAGTAAGACAACAATAACTTTTGCATATGAACTTCCATTCATATTTTTTTCAAATTGGTTCAAAAAATATTTACGGCTGTAACCCACCCACTTTGTCGGTGAGTGAAAAACTTTTTGGCCCAAAAATGGAAAATGTTGTATCCTGCCCTAGAAGTTCCTTCATTGTTTTCAAAGCATCATCTAAAATTTATAGCCGACACCCTTTACCTCCAAATTGAGAGTAAATTGTTTCGCCTTCATGTTTAAGTGTTGCCGAAGTGAGAAATATTAGAAGAATCAAATTAAAAATTTTCTGGTCAAAAGGCAGCGCACTTAGAAGGGTCGTGCATAAAAAGGAAAAAGAGATATGCAAAGGAGGCCCTTTGTGATACCTTGTTCAGTTGCAGTATGCATTAGCATGCTTTTATTCCTTGTTACACCCTTTCCAAGCTTGACCTGCGTCTGAGTCAAATTAGTTTTATCAATCTTTCTACTTTCGGCTAATTTTCAAGTTTGCATCACCATTTGAACAATTGCCTTTCCTTTACTACAAATATTAGCATGTCCAAGTTCCACTTTACTAACCATACAGGGATAGATATGTGGTCATCATTGATACCACGTCCAAGACATTGCCAACTAGCCACTGCTCATATCATCTGCTTGAGTGGTAAGAACTTGTAAGAGCAAAAGTATAGGCTTGAGTGAGAGACTTGCCACTTACTCCCTCTAATAGTGCATATGATATATATGTGTGTATTCTGATGCTTCTACTAACCATGGCAAGAAGTGGATATGGAGGAGATGAAGGTGATTGTGTGTTGCAAAGTGAGTTCATGACGTGGAAGATCAGAAATGTGCGATCACCGCCATCGCTAACATCATCACAAGACTAACAAGAAAATCAGGGATGGAGCGACTCGAGTGGAGTTTGGTTGATCTTTTTATAAAATAAATGTTGGTTTCAACGCTCACAGTGATTGTGATCATCATCGTTTTCATCAAAATCAACAAGGTATGGCATGACATCCACAATCTCAATGGGAGGTATGTGATGATTTACTCGCAAAGGTTAAATTGTCAATGCCTCCATTTGTTGGTAGATATGATCTTGACTCGCTTCTGTGTGAAGGTTTGGATAATTCCAAAGGAGACTACAATACGCCTTACGCAGGATTGAATACCCATGTTGTTACACCTGTACTTAATGCCTAACTAGAATGCCCTCAATAGAGGCAAGAACATAGCATGTTCTAGACATTGTTCGTCATTAGCGAATATGTCACGCCTGTTATTATCAAGGGAGAAAGTTGTAACAATTTGGCTAGTGCGGACATGGTCGAGAAGCATGTCTTGACTACATCTCCACATCCACACTAATACTGCATTGAATGGTTCAACTCATGTGATAAGCTTAAGGTATCTAAAACTTTTCGGGTACATGTCTCTCTTTGTTCTTGTCATGATTATATAGATTGTGATGTTTTACTTTATGAACGTTTTTGCTCTTTTATTGGTTAGACCTTGTATATATGATCTAAATGTTGTTCATAATGATAGGTCTGATCAATAGAGCTTCTTTTTAAGAGCAATAAAATCATGTTAGTACCTAACTTTGATTGAAATAGCAAAAGCACACCATGAGTCACACAAGAAAAAATGTGGTCGTACGTGAAAAACATTGCATGTCTGAAAAGAAAGAACCAAGAGATAAAAAAATAAAAAAATTGAAGGGTCTTGTTCTTTAGCCAATAAATCTTTAGCACATTGGTCAAGAATATATCTGTCATTTTGTCTCCTATTGTTGCTAACCTTTTGCAGGATAATATGCTTTGGCATTGGACGACTCAAATTCAAGAAAGTAGAGATAATGAGGACATCCGCTACTTAAACTGCTTCACCTATGCTAGATCCGAGGCTTGGAATGTGACAATATGTGTAACATCCTATTTTCAGGGCTAAGTTTTACCTATGGGAAATATTATAATATCAAAATAAATTTAAAAATGTAAAAACTTACCTTTAGCTCGTAAAATTGGCAAGCAGGAATATAATTTAAATTTCAGCTTTATACCTCGAAAATTACGTGCTTGGCCATGTTTTTCCTTAGTCAAAAAAATTTCCGTATTTGACTTTATTAAGCCAAATTTGGTTAGATATTAAGTTGAGAAAAACGTTGAATAAATCATAATTTCCCTATTAAATCAAGTTAGCTATATTTCAAACACAATCTATATAGCCTAAACCCCTCTTTTCAAACTATACAAATATTCGATCTGGATTATTTTGTCACCTCCATGAAATTACAGCTTTGCCCCTGCCGACACTGTCCACCCCAACACTATTTTTCTCCTTTCTTCTAGGGATGAGCGCGGGCCGGCCCTCGACCCATTTGGTTCGACCCAGATGACCCAATGCTGAAAAATGGGTCAACAGGGTCGACCCAAAGGGTCATGCTTTGAGACCCTTCTGACCCAATGGGTCACAAGGGTCGATCCATTCTAGATTGAGTATTTTAAATCATCTCATCACTTCATGACCATCCATGATATATATGCAATGGACATATATATGCACAAACAGAGAAAACAGTCACCTCATAATCAAGCACAGCACACTAATCCACAAATCACAATGGTATTATAGAAAGGAATGAACAAACTTTTTGACATCCAAAGAGGAAAGGCAACAGCTTGTATCACACATTGCAACTGATCTTGAAAACCAATTGAGTACGATAAATGCTAGTAATAACTGACAAAACATGGGACATGTCACAGTGAGTTGCAAAACATGGGAGCATGTCATAGTGATTGCAGAACAAAAAAATGGTTTACTGGATTCTTCATTAAATATAGAAAACATCCAGATTCTTGTCAACCTCTAACCCGCATCAAACTCACAAGCATTACATAAATTGATTTATAGAACAGGCCCTACTGAAGCAGCTAAGGGCAAACCAGGAGGCCCTCTTGAAGCAGCTAAGGGCAAACCAGATGAGAAGAGGACTTTTATGCCACCAGGGTGTTGGCAGTGTTTCACTCGCCGCAGAAAAACATGAATTTGGTTAGGGACAAAGTGTTTTCAAGATCTTGTCAAGCAAAGACAAAGTGATGAACTCTTATACTGACTCAGGGATTTAATGTTGTCACTTGCAATTTTTAAATGCAAAGGAGAATAAAAAAAATAAAGAGCTTTGGTTTTCACTTCAATGCTGAACAGCATGCTTCTGGAAGTGAGAAAATAGAGTTGTACAAAGATTCTTACTAGTAGGCCAGCGGCAGTGAGAAAATAGCACTCCGTAAGGTGCCTCCATCGACCAAAACTATAATTTAAATTAGCAAATAAAATACGAATTGATCTAAGTAATAAACTAAGCTAGTAACTAAGTAGCCGCCAACTAAGCGATTAGTCACCACCAGAACCTAAGCCTGAACATAACAGCAGTGCAATTCACCTGAATTCCCCTTTCTCGTCGATCAATCTGGTAGCTAGCTTGCGGTCTCAGCTCTAGATGCTTTTAATCTTGATTAATCTCTCTCTCTCTCTCTCTCTCTGTGTGTTTTCCAGAAAAAAATGGTAAAAATGATCTCCCAATATAGTTTTGCAATTAATTAAATAGGTTGTATTGCTAATTCACCGTAGATCCCTCACTAACTAATTAAAGAAAAGTTTCTATGAGAGTCACTATGCAAACTAACCATGGTTCACCTAAACGGTAAACGGTAGTCAGTCGGTCACCTCCTGTTTAGTGTTTAGACCGTTTACACGAGATTAAACGGTCTAAACGGTTTTGTACTGTAGCGATAAAAATAGTAAAAATACATTATTAAAAATCTAAAAATATGATTTCACTATAGATTTTTAGTTTCATACTCAATAACTCACATGAATAATAATTGATAATTCACATAATCACCGATAGATCATAAATGATAATATGGCATGACCGCATGATTATAAGAAATGATCATATGCTTATACTGTTATACAGATTCATGATGGAGAGATTTAAGTGCTATTCACAAGGCAAAACAAATTGAGTTAAGAACCTAACATCTACCTAGATAGCTTCTACTTCTACTTTTACAACATCTAATAATTTATAGCATGTACAGAAGACTAAGACTAAGAAGCAAATTAGCAGACATAGCCTAAACGGTCTCCTAGTCAGGATAAAACACCAATTAAACCGTTTAATAACCGTTCCGTTTAGCCTAATTAAACCATTTTGACCCTTTTTTGACCGACTAGACCGACTACCGTTTAATCCACCGACTACCCCCAAAACTGTGCAGTAGGCCACCGACTACCGACTAATCGCCGTTTAAACGGCCGACTAGGCCGTTTAGGCAAACACTGAAACTAACTCGTCAGAATTTACTATTTCAGAGCAAACTAGTATAGTTATGGTCTTATGGATGAAATATCAATTGAGTGAGGAAGGTATGGGAGAAAAACGTCACCATAGAACCCAAGTAACATATGAGTAAGGATGCATACAGCACAGTCAAATAGAGTGTAAAATGAAAGTTTCGCAATCAAATAGGGTGTGATGCTAAACAAAGGTAGTGCAGATTGGAGGGACAGCTCACCTAGATCCAACAGTGTGTGAAGCTAAACAAAGCAATGTAGATTGGGCTCAGATTTACTCAAGTACATCACTGTGTTCCACATGATCATGTATTGATGCAACACTTCGAACAGATGAACCTACATTTCAAACATAAATATAGATGTTACAGCACAAGTACAATTTTTAAATTCCTCATATGCTAAAGTACTATCGTAAATTACATAAGACATTACCTGATGATCTAATCCAGTCTTGCAAGCAAACAAGTGCTGCAACGATCTCCAGGGCCAATCTGCTTCTAAAATCAGTAAGGACTCTTGATCCTATGCTAAAAGCAGTCTCTAATGCAACGGTGGAGGTTGGCACTGCTGTTGACACCCAAATTTGGCACGAAAATCGGATATGGTATAATGGAAAAATGTATCGGAATTATTGGGCCGAATCAGAAAATGGGCTTCATCGGTAAAGAAGAAAAGCATATTGAAGAATACCGATAATTTCAAGACTTCGGAAGAGATACGATCTAATCAAGAGCGATGCGGTAAAATAGGTCGTATCGGTATCGAATTGTAATAGTATAAATAGGACCTTAGGTCTCGGGAAATATCACACATCATACTCAAAACACAAACTACTTTCTCGAATCCGATCGACCTCGTCGAAAGGCTTCAACTCGCAGGTAGAGCTATCTCGATGGGATAATCTATTCTCTCCTTGTAACCCGTATGCATGGCTGTATCATCTTGATCTCATGTATGGAAAGCATATTAAACTGTCTCGGGATTTGCCGATCTTTAATATGTCCTCGCATGTTGCACTGTCTTGATTTAATCGATCTGTAATATGTGTTTACCCTGCAATGCCGATTATCAAGTATTTCATATGTCTTTTCCTGAATCCGATGTATGCAACTGTCTCGTTCGATCGATCTTGTGTATGCCTTGTTTAGGATCTTGCATATGTAAACGTTTGCCGATCAGCGTTGCATCTACCTTTGTTAGTTTTAAACCTTTTAATCTGTTTATTGGTTTGCATCTCGACTTAGATTTGAATACTGTCTTGGCCTGACCAATCTGTTCAATCTATTTCTTGGTTTAATTCTATATATTGATGCGAAGGTTTATTACTAGTATTATATGAAAATACCAAAAAGAAGTATAAGATTTGTAATTGAAAGAATATTTACATTTAATTGCTCTATCTGGCATTAAGCCGATAGATTCTGATAATTGGATTGTCTAAAGCCGATTCTATATAACCTGATCTGGCTGTTTGGAAAGCCGGTTAGGTCTAGTCGCTGACGATTTTAACCTTGTCAATTTACAGGTCAAATTGGCTGGCACGCTTGGTTTTTGGTTGCGACGCAATCCCAGAATTAACGCTTCCGCACGTGTGTTCATAGAAATCCACCTTTTTGTGTCAACAACTGCCAATATATCTCTCACCATTCGAGAAACAACTGGATAATTTTTATAATTCAGTTGCCGCCAGTGTACAATATTAAACTGATCAGCACGAGACTGTGGAGCCTTCGCTAAATATGTTTCAAGGTCTTCAGAAGCATTACTTGTAGAATGAATCCCCTGTCTAAGATGTTGATTCCAATCTACTAAAGGATCAGTGTCATCTACACCCATTTTGACATCTTGTACAGATTCCAAGTGGCATCCACCCACCCTCGAATACTCAATATACAACCCATTGAAGACCTCCATCACTTTAGTTAGCTTCGATGCAGCCTTATCACCAAATGCTTGAAATCGAAACTCATGGAAAGCAACTTTGAACCTTGGATCAAGGATTACAGGAATTGAAAGTTCGAGCCATGAAGATTTCCAATATTTCTTAAACTTCTCTTTCATATACTTGAGCATATCAAACAAGCTTGACTCCTCATTGACTTCTTCCTTCTCTAAAGCCAATTTGACTTGCCAAATTTGATGAAACCACAAGTTTGAGGTGGGATATTTAGAACCTGATATAACTTTAGTGGCCTCATAGATACTTTAAATAGCCTACTTTTTTTTCAGCACTTTCCCAATCCTCTTCACTAGGAGTGTACGTATATTGTAGATCTTGAAGACACAATGAGTCAAAAGCACTCCTAAAATGTCAGGCTGTTTGCAGCATGATATATGTTGAGTTCCATCTTGTAGGCACATCAAGTGAGAGTCGCTTCCCATGAATGCCTTGTTGCTCCACAATATCCTCAAACCTTTGTTTTCGTGATGGGGATCCTCAGATATACTTAACACTCTCTCAGATCTTGCAGACAATTGGACTTAAAAAGCTAAATTCTGCTTGATATATTAGATTCAACACATGGGCTGCGCAATGTTGATGAAACAGTTTCCCTTTTTCAAACAATACATGCTTATCCGACAAGTTTTTTTCAACAACATAGCCATTGCTACTTGCATTATCCAATGTAATAGAAAATAGCTTGTCTTCACAGTGTCATTCATGTGTTGTCTTCAGTACAAGGTTGAACATTGCAACACCTGTATGTGGTGTCCTCACATAAGAAAACTTGATTATTTTCTTTTCTAGCTACCAATCGTCATCAATATACTAAGCCGCGATGCACATGTAACCCAATGTTTGGTTTGACGTCCACATGTCCATTGTGATTGAAATTCTTGATTTGAGATTAAGGAATGTCTCTCTCATTGATTTCTTTTGCTCTGCAAACTCTTTGACACAATCATTTCTCACCACAGTACGAGACACCATTTTAAATAATGGGTTCAAGCTTGAGACAAACTTGCGAAACCAGTCATATTCCACCATTGAAAATGGCAATTCATGAAGTACAATCATCCGAGCCAACTCTTTCCTTGACATGTCATGATCAAATTTCAAGTCTCATAAAGTGACCCCGTCGGGAGACATGACTGTGGTATGTAGTTGAACTACAACCCTAAAAGTTATCTTTCTTGCCTTGCATCTCTTCAAGTGTTTGCTCAATGCACTTGTTCCTTGCCTATGTCACAATACTTGCATTTCCCCTTCATAACTACTCCTCCAATGTGAATACGAATAAACTCTTTCCAAACAGCGGACAGAAACCTCCTCCCACGATCACCAGCAATAGCATCTCCTTCCTCCTCTCCCCCACCCCCTCCTTCCTCCTCCTCCTCCCCCTCCACTCCCTCCGCATCGTCATCGTCATCTTCCTCCTCTTCCTTGTACATTTCTGTGTCATCTATAAAAAAAGAGCAGTAGTATGAGATGCATATATCTATATTTGGTTAAATCATGAGATGCAGAAATGTAACCGGGCTAATTTCTTTTGACTTATAGTGTTCACTTAAATGTGTGTGCAGGGCAAGTTAATTGCCCTAAAAAAGATGCAGAAATGTATCCGACCATACTATTAAACAATTCTAAATAGTAATTCTCAGATAAATTAAACTCTAAGGCCAAACAAGATTCCACTAACATGTGTGTGCAGGGCCAGCTAATTGCCCTAGACACATGCTTCTAAATGCATCAAGTCACTACGCGGATCGCTCAAATTCTCGACGGCCAAAGCCGTCGAGACAAATACCAAAACCGTCGAGAAAGATTAATATCGGCGGCCGGCCGTCGAGACTGCACGGTCTAGAGAGAGAGTCTTTCTCGACAGCTCGGCCATTGAGATTACCTGAATCGACGGCTTCTGTATAGCCGTCAAGACAAACGCACCGGGCAGGCATGACGTGATGGTGGAGTCTTTATCGACGGCTTCCAGCCGTCGAGATTGCTCATTCGCAGGCCGCCGGCGGCCCAACCCACTAGTTTTTCACGACGGCCTATCGGCCGTCGAGATAGCTTGTCCGCCCGGAGTTGACGTCCCGGCAATGACGGCGCTGGCAGGTGGGCCATGGTTGTTTTCTCGACGGCCAGGTTCTAGCCGTCGAGAATAATTGAAAAACAGCAAAAAAAAATTAAATTTAAAAAATTCACCATAATTTTTCAGCCTCTACTGCACCCAGCAGCAGCAGCTGCTGCAACCTACACACCCAAAATAGCCTCCGCATTCAAATTTCCCACAATTTCACAAATACACATATATCTCCGATAATTTCAATATATCACAAACATCACAGTATAAAAAACACAAACATCAAATCTACATTCACAATATGCGGTCATGACAAACATCGCAATGACAATATCAACATCATAAACACAGAACAAACATCATGGCTGTCGTGGTGGCGTCCCGAAGAGCTGCTCCGCGAGGTTGGTGGCCATGTTCCCGGAGGCATCGTCGCCCTACTGCGCATCGTCCTGAGGAGGTGGCGCAAAGGACGGAGGCGTAGACATGGTAGAACCCGAACCCTGCGAGAATTTTCAATTAATAAGTTGACATATATGTACTATGCGATAGTGTATTGATTTGGCATAGGAGACTTACCGCTGAATCATGGAACTAGGGACGCTCGATGTTCGGGTAGTTGGGCGTGGGGACGTAGGCCGGCTGGGTCCCGTAGGTGCCATGTGGTGCCGTCTGTAAAGGATAGCTGCCCTGCCCAATATAGGTGCCTGGAGAGACTAGGTGACTACCGTTCACGGCCGGACCACTTGTGTAGGGACCCGCAGTCCCCACCTAACTCGAGAAGCTACCCGCAAGCCCCATGTGACCACTTGGACCGGCCTGCACATATATTTGATTCCATTAGTACACATGATAAGATATGCATCTATAAAAACGAATTGAAGTGCGAATACGTTACCCCAGCGACGAACGCCTCAAGCTGTCGAAGCCTTCTGTCGTAGTTCTCTTGCGTGGCTCTCAGGCTCTCCTGCATGGTCCTTAGCATTTCTCCATCATGGGCCCGCTCCTCCTCGTGCCTCTTCTGTTGCTATTCCCTCTCCCTCTGCAGGCGCTCCTCGAACTAGCGACGGGTCTCACCGCCGCTCTGGCTAGCTCGAACCTCGGGCGGATTCTGAAGACCTGCAACATGCATAATATAGCAGTCAGTTTTGCAATCATAATATACAACTGTACGAAAGAGATCTTACCGTAGGTGGTCGTCACCGATCGCCAGGCACCCGTGAGCCTTGCCCCCCATGTGCTTATGAATCACATGAGGATCGAGGGGAGCCTCTCTGGATTGCTCTCCTCCCCGTGCTCCTCTCTATAAGCGTCCTTATAACGCTCCTATATGTCGTTGTCATAGTCAAAATCAAACAAATAAATGAATATAAGATAGTTGTATTGACCAATCTTATCGACACTTACCAAACAGAGATATGCATGGGGATCCAAGGTCGGTTGTCCACCAAGTGGCCCCTTTTTCGTGTGGGCCTGCTTCCTCACGTCCATCGGGCTGGGCCTAACCCCTGTCTTCGCCAACTAAATTGTAATATGACAGACATGTGTTAGTACGAAAATCTAAAGTGATGACAAGTAAAAACTTTTTTATTACCAGTTTCTTCCCCAACTGTGCGATCGACCACCTCCCGGTGTTAGATTTGTAGTCCTTAGTGCCCCTGTTCTTCTTTGCCTTCTCCGACTTCCCCTTCCACTCGGGGCTGTCCCACTTTCTACCTATAGCCTCCCAGGCGTCCTCCTGACACCACTTAGGATGGACCTGGTTGTATTGACTGGCAGTCAAGTACAACTGACGAGCAGCCTGGGCCATGAGGTTTTGCTGCTCCTGTCTCCTATAAAAACAGGGAAAGGTGGAATTTAGAAACGAACACGTGAAACTTAAATGTATTGTGAGGTTGGGCTACTCACCTGTGATACTCTTGAACGGCCGAGACACGGGCATTGGACATCATGTCATGTACCCTCTGCTTTGCCATCCTCTCGATGAGAGGAGCGAAATCAGTCTGATGAAGTCCTTCCTGCGGAGCGAACCTGAGCTGAAGTAGGATATAACAACAGATATGGTTAGAAGTTAAAATAAATAAATGTTTGAGTTATTGTTTATCTTACCCAAAACTCGCGGATGACCTGATCCGCGGCAGTGCTATCCCCATGCGGAGCTAGCCTGTAGTCGTCCTAGCTGTACGATGGTCTTGCTGTCCCGTCCTGGGTTATTAGCCCAGGATAGTACTGCCGCGCCAGGGTACCAAGCGCTGTCCCAAGCTGATGCCTCTCGTTGACATCCACGGTAGACATGTTGCTGCATATTAAACAAAAGATGTGACAGGTTTGTATAATTAAAATCGAAAATGTCACAAAAGTAATTTGTTACAAAAATATGTACCTGTCACCGCCAATCTGGATCGCCGGTCGTCTAGACTGCTGAGGCGGTGCGGCCCTCACCCTGTTTGGGCCCCTTTTCCTTCTACTAGCCTGAGAGGACGACCCTCCCTGGCTATCTCCTGCCCCGTACGCACTAGCTCCACTCTCCAGAGTCAGAGCTAGCTCCTGCCCGGGCTCAGAGGCCTCCTCCTCCTCCTATGCATGCCGCGGGGGGTTGACGAACCTGCGCGGTGGCATATCCTGCATTTGAAAATTAAAGAATAGTTAGTCAAATAAATAAAGCAAATCTAGATAAATAATTGAAAGTAAGATATTTTAGTACGCGCATGTAATCTCGGATATTTATAATATCTAGCAGTAATTATTGTCGACATCCATAATATCTTCGTTTAACGATCCCACGACATCCGGGTCTTCTTGAACCTCATGTTCTTCTTATTCTTCTTCGACATCCGGGTCTTCAATTGCTTTTAGTTCGTCAAGTCCCGACCCAATATCGACTACCATTGTGGTGTTCAGTCGGTGATCCTGTGTTAGACCCTCGTAATCATCGGTTGTTGGGTCTACCAATCTGCCTGGCCAACGAACCTTATACACAACCCATCACGACTTCAAATCTTCCTTAACACTGCCTTTTATAGGTTTTTGGCATGGATAGGGGGGATAATACACCTACTCTGCCTGGTTTGCGAGAATGAATGGATCGTATACTTTGAGTCTAGAACTGTGCTTTACCTCAACTAAGCCAATATCATGTTTACGTCGGACGCCATCATATGGATCAAACCACAGGCAACGAAATAAAACTACTGAGAGCTCTTTACTTCCTTCGAATACCAGTTCGATTATCTCTTCGATTATACCATAATAGTCAACCCCATCCTTCTCATGGCATAAGACACAGCTGTTTACCGATCGCAAATCAGGTTTTGACTGCTCAAGTGTGGAAGAACAAAATCAAAAACCGTTTATATCGTAACAGTTATGAACTTTCATAGATCTCATGCATCCACGTGACATTTGACGAAGATCATTATATAAACTAGCATCAATAGCAGCTTGTTTCCAAAACCATGCTAAGAAATTCGGCCGCCCATGTCCAGCACCTGTTCGCAAGAGTTGGGTTCTTTCACCAGCTGTTGGCTGTTGACTTCCTTTCTATTCGGCTCGGACAAATTCATCTCGTATAGCTGCCAACTCTTCGATGTTGTCGAATATATATAACAATGCGACAACTCGTTCATCTCCAGATAAGTCTCGGGTAAGATGCTTACCTACCGCTCGGCCTTGGACCTGATAAATTCTTAACTCAAACTGAACTCTTTGCTCGACTAGGCGGTAATTCGGTATCTGAATATTCACATTTTTCTCTATTGCCACATATTTGTTGGTGAAATTAGTGATCTCCTGGACATGGTATGCCTCAGCTATTGAGCCTTCAACTCGTGTTTTGTTTTTCATACTTGCTCTTACATTTTTTAATCGCCGCTCTATAGGATACATCCATCCATATTGTACTGGTCCCCCAAATCGAGCTCCATAAGGTAGATGCACGAGCAGATGTTGCATTGGATTGAAAAACCCAGGAACATAAATCTTTTGTAACTTGCATACGAGCACGGCGATATCATCCTCAAGCTTCATCATATCATCCTTATTGATCTCCTTAGCACATAACTTTATGTAAAAGAAACTCAGTTCACTGAGCGCTCTCCAGACATCTTCAAGTACGTAACCTCGTAACACGACGGGTACGAGATCTCACATTAATATATGAAAGTCGTGGCTTTTCATTCCATTTATCTTTCCTTGAGTGATGTTCACACCACGCCCAAAGTTTGACGCATACGCACCGGGAAACTTTAGACTATTCTAAAACCAAAGTAATACCTCCTTCTTTTCCGAGACTGTCAAGCTATACGCAGCTTTTGGCTTCTTCTTTCCCCCTCAACCATATTCATTGACGGTCGATCACATATCTCCTGACAATCTCATCGTGCTTTTGCATTATCTTTACTTTTTTCAGCTATATCAAAGTTTGTACCATAGATAGCCTCTGCTACGTTTTTCTTTTGATGCATCACATCAATGTTGTGCGGTAAAATAAGATCATTTGCATATGGAAGAGAGTATATGCAACACTTGTGTGTCCAATTATGTGAGATACCATAATCTTCATAAGCTTCATTCTGACTATGAACCAATTTGTCATGCCATTCCTTTATGAACGCAATACCGACAAGATCACGTTTTCTCCTTTTTACTGTTGTGTTCTTACAGAATGCATTTTTATGCTTTCAAAATATATGTCCCGGTTTAAAAAATGCTCGATGACAGTCGAACCAACTCAGTTTGCCAGCAAATCGTAACTGGAATGCCTCTGTATCATTCAAACACACAGGTCAACTAAGCCGCCCAAGTGTGCTCCATCCGAAAAACATACCGTAAGCGGAAAAATCATGTATTGAGTACATGTAGGCAGCCCTCATGCAGAAAGATCTGTTTGTTTTTCTATCGTATGTCGGGGCACCCTCTTCCCATAACTCCTTCAGCTTGTCAATCAATGGACTCATAAACAAATCTAGATTTTTTTTCAGGATTCTTTGGCCCAGGCACGATTAAAGAAAGAAACATGAACTCTTATTTCATCAGAATTGAAGGCGGTTGGTTCAGAGGGATACTAAAAACTAGTCAACATGAGTATGATACAGCCATCATATTGAAAGGCGTAAAGCCATCAGTGGAAAGTGCAAGCCGCACGTTCCTTGGATCCACTGCGAACTCCGGATACACCCTATCAAAGTGTTGCCACGCTTCTCCATCAGCCGGATGAACCATCATACCGGGTCTTACACGTTTACCCTCCTTATGCCACCTCATCTGTTGCGCGGTCTCCTCCGTAATGAAACACCGTTGGAGTCATTTCTTTAACGGAAAGTACCGCAATACTTTTCTCGCCACCTTCATCTGTTTCTTTTCTCCATAACCGTCTACGATCTCAATATATCTGGACTCCCCACAATGATCACACACATTTTTTGGAGCCTCATTTTTGTAATACAACATGCAATGGTTCGGACAGTAATCTATTTTCTCGTAAGGCATTCCCAGGCCAGCAAGCAGTTTTCTACACTCGTACCAAATTAGGGCATCTTGTGTCCTTCTGGAAGGGCATTGCTTAAACATCCTAACAACTCATCAAAACAATTGATAGAGAAGTTATACTTGCATTTCAGAGCCATCATCCGTGTTACCATAGAGAGCAGGGTCACGGTGGTTTGATCGTGTAAAGGCTGTTTGGAAGACTCTAGCAGGGTGAAGAATTCGGTCATAGTGGTAGTTGCCTGTTCATCATCAAAATCATAGCCAAAGTCATCCATCATATCTTGCATTCTGTCAATTTCATCAAATTCTTCATCGGGAGGAGTAGGGACGGCACGAGCACAACCACTCTCACCGTGATAAACCCAACGATGATAACCAGCCTTAAACCCATTTTTGCATAAATGCATTCCCATATCATACCGTGTTCTGTTTCAACAGTTTCCACATTCCGTACAAGGGCAATGAACGTACACCGGGTCAGGGTTTGGGGTCACCTTGAAAACATTATCGACAAATGCATTGGCCTTCTCATACCATTCATCTGAATGTTGTCCATTCGATCTCCATCCATCGTACATCCACCTCCTCTCTTCATCCATCTCTCTTGACACAGGAAGCTACACGTTAGGGTTTCAGAATAGGCTTAGGAAGGCTTCTAAACCCACCCACAAATAACCGCTTAGGCGTGTCCCGCTGTGGCATCGGTAGGGACGAGACTAAATTTCGGCAGCATAACCCTATAGTTCTCCTAGTGCTGTCCACTGGGACGCCACACATTGGCTGTCCACTGGACAATTTGGGGTCATTTTACACAAAGCGTAATAGAAATGAACGAATCACCGTCCAAATACTTTACGCGTTGTGTTTTACCCGAACGGGTGACGTACGGCTAGGTTACTGATTGGTTCGATGTAATATAAATCAATTACAATAAATTAGGCAAAGCATATGGCAAAGCTAAAAATGCATCTAAAAAATATTGCAAAGCATTACAATTGCATTATCTATTTTCGCTATTTTCTAAATTTTGTAATTTTTTTAATTATCACTACTTGCAAAGCTAATTAATTCAATGTTACATTAAAATTTATATATAAATTGCACGTAAAATTAAATGGTAAAGGATAACAATTGCATTATCTACTTTTGTTATTTTCTAAATTTTTTATTTTTTAAAATTATTACTAATTACACCACTAATTAAATTTTCGACGGGTTAAAGCCGTCGAGACTACACAACAGTGATTTAAAAAAAAAGGCGCGAAGAATCAACACATACCTCCGATGACGAGGCAGCGGGACGGCAATTAGGCTAGACGGACGCCGACGGCGCGGGCGGCGCCAGGTGGGGGGCGGCGGAGGAGCGGGCGCGAGGCGGCGCGGGGGCGCGGGGACTATTCTCGACGGCTTGGTCCTAGCCGTCGAGATAGGCAATTCCCGCCATTGCGAAAACAAAAAAAAAACTGCGCGCGGCTCTGGACGACCTTGTCTCGACGGCTTTGTTTTTGCCGTCGAGAATAACTTAATATAACGACTGCCTTAATGTGGCAGTCGAGATTACTTAACCTATGTCGACGGTTCTATTGTGGCCGTCGAGAATAATTTTGGCCGTTGAGATTTTGCGTGATTCCTGTAGTGAGTGCTACTAATTTACTATTCTAGGTTGCTTCGGACAAACACTTAGGAACAACATGCATTATTCAGACCAAAGCGTAAACAATTGTGATCACCAAATTCAAGTTCCAAGCAGAAAAGAAATTTGAATGGTTCCTCGTGCTTAGGTGATAACTCTTTGCTGGACATATAATACTATCAAGTCCTATTGGAGAATTCATTCAAGCCAAGAAGATTCACCATCAGGGACGTTGCTGACAAGATCACTAGAGTGAGTGGTATGTCTTCTCCATCCAGACCACCACCTGCTTCTTTCACTGCTTGGAAACTCTCCATTTGATACTTCTTGCACTGCCTACTTCCACCCACTGAATCTGGCGAGGCAGCGCAGGGAGGCTGTGGCCTGCAACTGGAAATAAGAAAATGTAACTAGCACACTTTTTTAGCTGTGACACTGGTAAGAACAATGAACAAGAAGTATACCACACCTCCTTGAGGATAGTTAGAGCATTAGAAATTTTACATGCAGAAGCAAACGCTACAGGATGTCCCTGCAAGAACAAAAGAGTATTGATGAGAAAACGTGCCAAGTTCAATACGGATAGATTATACTAGCATATGCTCGTAGTGATACATCGAT
The DNA here is from genome assembly GCA_036346415.1 of Raddia guianensis. NCBI lineage: Eukaryota > Viridiplantae > Streptophyta > Magnoliopsida > Poales > Poaceae > Raddia > Raddia guianensis. The sequence continues at coordinate 24,400,967 of CM070544.1, forward strand.
TCAACCTATACTTTGTACAGCCATGTAGATCTAACTAGCAATATCAAACACGAACCTAAGTCCATCATTGCTCACGAATCACAACGACCAGAACCAAATCGAGCCAAAAGAACTAGGGACAGGAGCTCACATTCGGCGGAGCCGGGAGCGTCCCTCATGGCCGGCCGTCAACCACTACTGCGGATCGGGGTAGGCCAAGCGGCTCGTAAGGCATGTGCAAGCGGTTTTAGAACCGCTTGCAGGCAACCGCTACTGATGCCCGAGGGGCATCACTAGCGGCTCTGGGAGCCGCTAGTGAAGCCCCTCTGCAAGCGGTTCGCGGGGCGATGGTGCGGGCGGGCGTGGAAGCTACGTGGGGCTCTCTGCAAGCGGTTGGAGCCACGAACCGTTTGCAGAGAGCATCTCCAAGCGGTTGAGTAACCGCTTATGCAAAGCGTCTTGATTTAATGGCCACCGTTAATTCATTTCAGTATGCGCAAATAGATATTTAAATATATATTTCGGCAGAGATTTTTTATTTGTCGCTTAAATTTAAATACATATAGGATGAGCATATAATTAGCGATCAAACAAGCTTAAATATATTAGATAATACATGTAATAATGTACACTTTGTATGCACCGGCCAAATTTACAAAGTTTATAATTAATATACATTGTGCAAAATGGACAAAACAGTTCATTTTTTCTTGCAGTACTCTTTTTGACGCTCTTTGACGACGTAGAAGTCGTCCCTAGTTCGTTCGTGTTGGAATATGGATCTCGATAATGGAACTCGCCCTGGGAGTTAATGACCTTGACGGCGTGTTCACCGCTCAACCACTGCGGATCACACCCCTTGTCAGATTTCTATCCTGCTAGCCTATCAACCGAGCTCAGTTCGATTGAGCGTGGGACGCAGCAAAGAGCAACACACGAGGATTACCCAGGTTCGGACCCCCTCGCGGGTAATAGTCCTACTCCTGCTGAGCCTTAGCTCTTTTCTTGATGTGGTTGAATGGAATGTGTTTACAGAATGTTTGCGAACTGTGTTTCAAAGCGTTGCCTCTCTCTCCTCTCTCTCTCTTCACCCCTTTTATACAGGCCTCGAACCAGCGGAGAGGGCCGAGGGGTAGGCAAGATAAAGATTTCAAGATAATCGACAAGACACGACAGAGAGACAAAACGCGTCACGCTCACGCCGAGCGGCGCCGCTCGCGTGCCGCAGTGACCTCGACCCAGACACACCGGTGAGGTCGGGCGGGGAATGACTGCTCCTCCTGACGCGGGCGGCCATCTTAAGCAAACCCTCTCTCTGCCGGTCAATTCCGTTGCGCCATAGTGACAAACCGCCGCACTGCGAGGGTCATCAGAAGGTAATCATTTCTTCACCGCCTATCCGCGCGATGTCGATTCAATGCGCCGTCTTCGCAGCAGGAGAGCCTTCGCCTGAAGACTCCTTCCGTAACACTCCTCGCCACGGGCCCCACTTGACAAGGGAGGCCCTACGCGCCGAGGGGCTCGCCCACGCGCCGCTTTCGACGTGTGGGGCTCTCGCCCGCGCCGAGGGGCTCTCCCACGCGGGGGACCTTGCCGCCACGGACGTGTGGGGCCGCTTGACACGCCGAGGGACTCGCCCACGCCGGGCTCGACGCCCGCCGACATGTGGGGCCCTCGCCGGCGCTTCGAGGGCTCGCCACGCCTGGGCCTTGCCGCCGCCGACGCGTGGGGCCGCTGACACGCCGAGGGGCTCGCCCACACGCTGGGCTCGACGCCCGCCGACGTAGGGCCCTCGCCGGCGCCGAGGGCTCGCCCACTCATTGGGGCCTTGTCGCCCGCCGACGCTGGGCCCACTTGACACGCCGAGGCTCGCCACACGCCGGTGCTCGATCGTCTCTTTACGTGTGGGGCCCTCGCCCGGCGCTACGAGGGGCTCGCCCACGCCACTGGGCCTTGCCGCCCGCCGACGTGGGGCCCGCTTGACACGCCGAGGGGCTCGCCCACACGCTGGGCTCGATCGCTCACCGACGTGTAGGGCCCTCGCCCGGCCTCTGAGGGGCTCGCCCACTCATGGGGGCCTTGTCGCCCACCGACGCTGGGCCCACTTGACACGCCGAGGGGCTCGCCCACACGCCGGTGCTCGATCGCCGCCTTACGTGTGGGGCCCTCGCCGGCGCCTCGAGGGCTCGCCACGCTACTGGGCCTTGCCGCCACCGACGCGCTGGGCCCGCTTGACACGCCGAGGGCTTCTCAGACTCTTTGTACCCGGTATTTATTACACCGACAGAGCCCCGGTCCACCATGATACGCGAACCGCCGCACGTAAACTTTTTTCGCTTCTCGTGCGGCGGAGACTAATCGTGGGGCCCACCTTCAAGGGCGGTATGACGTCTGATTCTCCACCAAGACGATCTTGACCTTCCCGAGGGTCTGCGGAATCCTTGCCGGTTAGGGGTCTCGTCGACGACTCACTGAGCCGAGGAGATGCCGAGCGCATCGCCGAGCTCCGCCAGAACGGGCTCACCGGAACCCATGTTGCGGCGGATTTTTTGCGGCGCCGCCTCTGCCCACTCCACATGAGGGTTCGCCCCGCCTGGCAGTACTATGGCGATGACGATGGGGTCCGCCTTGTCCCCGGAGGTAAATGTTCCTTCAATCTTTCGGGTTTCTTGTTTTTTCTTTTGACTCCTTGTGACTCATGACTTCTTCTCTCTCTGCGCCCAATACAGGTCTGTGCCGAGAACGTGCTCCGGCGATGGTCAAGGACTCGACCGCGCCCGTCGGCGACATCTCTTTGCCGGAGACCATCCGCCTCTCTCGCGGCTCGATCCACCGGGCGAACCAAGACTCGCGTCTGCTGCCCCATGGAGGTCTCTGGTCCCTCTGGTCCAAGTGGCTGGGGACCATCGCAGATCCGCGATCCGCCCCGGCCCGCCAAAAGCTTCATGACACTGCCGCTTCGCCGTGTCGGCCGACTCGACAAGCGCTCTCGGAAGCGCCGCCATCCTCACCGATGACGACGACGAGGAGGAGAGGTGAGCCCAAAGAGCTCGCCTCAAGTCCCGAGCTCTTGCCGCCTCCTCCGCCCCCTCCAGTGGGGCCCTGCTGCTTCTGCCGCCGCCGCCACGGGCGAGCGCTTGGCGATTCTTCTTGAACCGCCGCTGCACGCATCTTACGCTCGCCGGCGGCGCCGACGCTTCTGCGCGGCACTTCGCCGACACGCTGCCTCGACGTTATGCGGCGCTTCCAGCACCGGCGCCACTTGTGCCAACGCCTGCTTCGACGGCGCTGACCACGGCTGTGCCGCCACCGCTTCGACTATTAGGCTTAGCGCTGCCCCTTCAAATTTCGCTTTGGCGACGCACCGCCCGGTAGCTTTCTGACTTACGCACATTTTATGTTAGGGTTAGCATGCTTGCACGCTTTCGCGTACCTGAACCCTTTTTGCTTTTCCTTCATGGAGTAGAGCGGACGCTGGGGCCTCTAGCTCCGTCCCTCGCGATTCGCCAGCCCCCAGCTCGCCCGCGGCTCCTTCGACGGAGGCGAGGCCTCCCGCCGCGGAGATCACGCCGGAGACGAGGCTGGAGCAACCTTCGGCCGTTGCCGTAGCTGATGCCAACGCCGTGGGTGCCATTGCCGCCGACGCCGGGCGCTCCTTCGAGGCGCCTGTGTTCTCGCCACGCCTGGCGGCACAGAAGGGCTTTGGCTTCGGCGTCGCGGACCGTCGGCGGCGGCGGCAGCGCTTGAACGGGAGACCGCCGCGAGGGAATCGGCGGCGCGCGAGGCTGGGGCGGCGCAAACCGCTACCGCCTCGACCACCAAAGTCGTCGAAGACCTTCGCGCGGAGCACTCTGAACGCCTTCGGGTCCTCGCCGACATGTTGCGCGCTGCCTACCACGGCTTCAGGGACGTCCTGTACCCGCTGGGCGTTACCTTGTACTCGCCGCTGGAAGAGACCGCCGCGCAGTATGCTGGGGCCGTGGGGCGCGCCGCCGAGGCCCTGCGCGATCTGCCGGTGGTGATGTGGGCGCGGGCGATCGAAGATGGTCGCCACGGCACTCTTGAAGCAGCGCGGTTCGTCTTGGGCAACTGCCTTGCCCAAAACGCCGCGTTTGACCTCGACGCCGCCACCGGGGAACCTTCGCGCCAGCTGGACCGGTTCGAGCAGTCGCGGGTTGACACCGCCGCCAACCGCGTCTCGATGATGGGCGGCGCCACGCCGGCAGAGGGCGACGAAGATGAAGATGAGGAGTAGACGAACTTCCTCATTTGTTTTTGTCCTGTACAAATCTTGTTAATGCAACCTTTTGCTCTTTTGCCGTGAATCTCGATCAAACTTCGCGCAAACTCTTAATTGCGAAAAGAATTGGGGCACCCGCACGCAAAAAGCTTTAGACAGAGCGTTCTATTGAAAGTGAGCGCTTTTTCCTTAGGCATCTGGTTACTTCAACCCTTATGGCCTCATGGCGAACCGACCTTAAACGTTACGTGGCGAGAGCTTAGCTTCCGCAAGTGGTCTAGTCGCTGGTGCCGTCGTTGGCGCATTTCCCAGACCGAGCAGATACACCAGGCTAGAACCCGCCTTTCGTCCGCCTCGCCTCGCCCAGCCGCAAGTTAAGTGTTCGCTCTTGCAACTAAAGGGCCATCAGTCTTAAGTACTTTTTCGCTACCAGCTTTCAACGGAATATTTTCTAACAGACTTTTTGCGGCTAAACAACTGATCGCCAAAAGTTTTTAGACAGAACGTTCTGCTGCAAGTGAGCGCTTTTTCCTTAGGCATCAGGTTACTTCAACCCTTATGGCCTCGTGGCGAACCGACCTTAAACGTTACGTGGCGAGAGCTTAGCTTCCGAAAGTGGTCTAGTCGCTGGTGCCGTCGTTGGCGCATTGCCCAGACCGAGCAGACACACCAGGCTAGAACCCGCCTTCCGTCCGCCTCGCCTCGCCCAGCCGCAAGTTAAGCGTTCGCCCTTGCAACTAAGAGGCCATCAGCCTTAAGTACTTTTTCGCTACCAGCTTTCAACAGAATGTTTTCTAACAGACTTAAGGCGAAAAAGAATAGATTCCCACAGAGAGACAGAACTTATCTTTATATTGAAGATAGCTTTGTACAATGCAGCCCCCGAGGCGAGCGGCGAAAAAGAATAGATGCCCACAGAGAGACAGAACTTATCTTTATATTGAAGATGGCTTTGTACAATGCAGCCCCCGAGGCGAGCGGGAAAGGAGGAAGACCTCGCCGCTCGGCTCCAAAGGAAGGCCAAAAAAGCTCTTGGAACAGCTACCTCGGGTAGAACTTCCTCACCGCCGACGCTCCAAGTGTTCGCCAATTCGCGACCATCCTCGAAGGCGAGCCTGACTGAGCCTGGGCAGGAGACTGAAACCACCTTGAAGGGGCCCTCCCACAGGGGAGACAGTTTGTTGGGCCCAGCCTGCGCTTGGATTTTGCGCAGAACGAGGTTGCCCACTGCCAGTGTCCTCTCACACACCCGTCTTGCTTGATAACGGCGCGAAGGCTCGCTGACACCGGGCGGTCCGGATCGCCAGATCGCTCTCTGATCTCCTCCAGGAGATTTACTTCATCCTGACGCCGGTCAGGGTCTCTGTCTTCGCTGAACGCCGCCACCCTTGGGGACCCGAAGGCGAGCTCTGATGGGAGCACCGCCTCTGAGCCATACACCAGGAAGAAAGGGGTCTCGCCGGTGGCCCTGTTGGGAGTTGTCCGCAGCGCCCACAATACGGTGGGGACTTCTTCCGCCCAGCGCTTGCCGCGCTTCTCCAGGCGGTCGAAAGCCCTTGTCTTGAGTCCTCTGAGTACTTCCGCGTTTGCTCGCTCCACTTGCCCATTGCTCTTCGGACGTGCAACGGAGGCAAAGAACAGCTTGGTACCCAGCTCTTCGCACCAGTCTTGGAAATCGGCGCTCTTGAACTGAGCACCGTTGTCGGTGATGATCCTGTTGGCGACGCCGAACCGGACGAAGATGCTCTTCATGAATTATATGGCTGCAGCGGACGTGATCACCGGGACCGGCAATGCCTCCACCCACTTGGTGAACTTGTCGACGGCGACGAACAGATGCGTGTAACCTCCGGTGCGCCCTGGAACGGGCTCAGATGTCGGCCCCTGCATCGCGAACGGCAGAGAGCGGAATGGTTTGCGATTCTGGGCGGTCGGTGCATCCGCTTAGCATGAAATTGGCACGCCGATCTCCTCACCAAATCAAGGCATCCTGTAGGGTAGTAGGCCAATAGAAGCCGTGGCGGAAAGCTTTCCCAACCAACGTCCGACTCCCTGAATGGCTCCCGCACATGCCTCCATGGATCTCGAGAGAATTGCACTCCCGCTTCGAGTGACGACTTCAAGAGAACTCCGCTTGCGCCGGGCGATACTGGTCCCCACCTACCGTATGTAGCGCTTGGCCTTTGCGCGCTATCTTCTCGGTAACGCGTCATCGCCGGGGATCACTCCGTCCGCGGTAGGCTAGGATCTGATCCATCCATCGACCTTCCCGGACGAGTGTGACGACGTTAGCATTGTCGCCGACGATACTCTGCTGGCCCGCATTTCCGCCTCAACCGCCTCGGCAATTCTTCCGCCTCCTTCCAACCGGGAGTGGCAGGATTGGTGACGTCTCCTCCGTATGTGGAGCTGCGGAAAGCGCCGTCCCCGCCAGATTGGGGGCTGCGACGGACGATCACAGAAGTCTTTCTTCAAAAACCCCAAATTTAACAGTGCCTTTGACGAGGCAATGCAGGGCGATTCATCCGCCATATAGTTGTCGCGCGAGGGACGTCGCGCGAAGCCCAAACCCTCAAAGTGCCGCTCCAACCGGCGCACCTCCACTAGGTAGGCCGCCATGACGGGGTCCGAGCAGGTGAAATCCTTCCTCGCCTGGTCGATGACCAGGAGAGAGTCGCCCTTTACTTGCAACCGTCGGATGCCCAGGGTCGAAGCCACCCTGAGCCCGGCGAGTAATCCTTCATACTCCGCGGCGTTGTTGGTAGTGCGAATTCCAGCACCGCCAGTCTTTGGATAATGTCGCCGTGGAGACACACGAACGACACCTGCCCCAGCCCCCTCAAGCCGGAACGAACCGTCGAAGAAGAGAGTCCACGGCGAGGGTACTGGGACGTCTTCAGCTTCTGTGTCCGCCGGAGTCCACTCGCTGACGAACTCCGCCAGAGCTTGCCCTTTGATGGCCGTTCGGGGAGCGAACTTGAGGTCGAATTCTGCCAGCTCCATGGCCCACTTGGCGATGCGACCCGTCGCCTCGCGGTTGAAGAGGATCTCCCGCAAGGGGTACTTGGTCAAGACGGTGATTTCGCCCGAAGTAGTGACGCGGCCCGGACGCCACAAGACGGCGTAGAGCATCTTCGGTGTTGTGAATACCTCGTTTCAAGTCGTGGAGGACTTTGTCGATGTAGTAAATAGGGCGCTGAACTCCTTCCCTTTCGCCACCAAAGACCAAGATCGACCACCGGGGTTCGCGCGACATAAAGGATCAGCGACTTCGCCGGGTCCGGGCGACCAAAGACGGGCGGGAAGTTAGATACTTCTTGACCCGTCGAACGCCTCCTGCGCCTCCGCCGCCCACTCGGCTGGTTGGTCTTCTTGAGAGCTTGAGTAGTGGGAGACTTTTATCCCCAAAGTAGCTATAAAGCGGCCCAGGAGGTCAAGCACCCCACCAAGCACCGTGATCCGCCAAGTCGCGTCGGGGCTTCATGTTCTCGATCGCGCGATCTTGTCGGGTTCGCCTCAATCCTCTCGGAGACGAGGAAACCTAGCGGCTTGTCTGACGGAACGGCGAATACACACTTCTCAGGGTTGAGCTTGATGCAGTACTTCCTCAAGTTGGCGAAGGTTTCTTCCAGGTCGCCGATCAACTCCTCCGCCTTTTTGGACTTCACCACTAGGTCGTCGACGTACACCTCCAGGTTCCGCCCTATTTGAGGATGATGAGCGATGTGCATGGCCCTCTGATAGGTTGGGCCCGCATTCTTCAGTCCGAACGCCATCCTTGTATAGCAGTAGACGCCCATGGGCGTCACGAAGACGGTCTTGTCTTCATCTTCTTCAGCCATGTTAATCTGGTGGTACCGAGAGTGCGTATCCAGAAAGCACAGCTGCTCGCACCCCGCCGTGGAGTCGACGATGAGATCAATGCGGGGCAGCGGGTACGGATCCTTCGGGCACGCCCTGTTGAGGTCGGTGAAGTCCACGCACATCCTCCATCGCCCGTTGGATTTCTTGACGAGGACGGGGTTCGCGAGCCACCTGGGATGGCCGACACTGCGAACGACCCCTGCCCTTAAAAGCTTGTCCACCTCCTGGCGGATAACTTCCTGGCGCTCCACCGATTGCTTCTGGACCTTTTGCATGACTGGTCGCGCGCCGGGGAATGTCGCCAACTTGTGCTCAATCACCTCCCTGGGGACCCCAGCCATGTCGGACGGTTGCCATGTAAACACGTCTGCGTTAGACTGGAGGAAGGAGACGAGCGCGCCTTCCTATTTGGCGCTGAGAGAGGCGCCCACCCGAACGGTCTTCGCCGGGTCTGACTCACTCAGGGAGACCGCCTTAACCTCCGCGGACGAACCGGGGGAGGCACGGGTCTTCGCCGGAGGAGCTCCCAGAGTCGAAGCCTCGGCCTTCTGGGCGTCGATTGCCCCCGCCAAAGCGATAGCGTCCTTGTTGCAGCGGAGCGCCTCCGGGCGGTCCACTTTCAAGACGATAGGGCCAGCGGGCCCTGGGATCTTCACCACCATGTACGCATAGTGGCAAGCCGCCATGAACTTGGTCACCGCCACCCAAGATGGCGTTATGCGGAGGTCGAAGTCCGCCACCTCGAACTCAAGCATCTCGGTGCGGAAATTGTCGAGTTTCCAACGTCACCGGGAGGCTGGCGACGCGCCCAGGGGACGGACTCAGCCCGGTGCGATGTCAAGAACGGAGCGCCGGTCGAAGCTCTCGCCGCTTGGATCTGGAGCGCCTTGGCGACCCGGCGGACGGAGGTTGAGGAACTCCTCCGTCTACCAAGATCCGCCCTAGCTTTACATTCCGGACCGTGGGCGCAACCACGATCGGGAGATGTCCCGCCGGCGGTAATCGCTAGGTGATCGGCTTTGATCCGACGCGATCGGTCCGCTCCGACCACGCCACCGCCTTTGCCGACCCAAGCCGGCACGGCGGCGCACCTCCTCATCGCACGCTTAAAGCTAGCGTGGGGCGGATAGGTGGCCGATCCGCCCGTGGATGACGGCAACCGGCGCCCGCTGTTGGAAACCAGCGGCCGCTTCCTTGCCCTTGCCGCCGCCGGACGCTTGCTGCGGCTCGTGGACGCGCTTGTCCACCAACTTGTTGACAACATGGCAATCGCCAAGTCGTAGGAATCTGTTGCGGTGAACGGACAAGAAGCCCCCGCTCCACTCGCGGGGGCTGCGGCGCCGTGATCACGGCGGTCACCACAGCCCCTGCGGGACCGTTCTCGCCGCCGCGCGCGCACCGCTGCCTCCTCCTTTCTTGTGCCAGCCCGCGCTGCGCTTCCGCCGCCGTCTTCGTCGTCATCGTTGCCGTCGCGCTTTCGGCGGCCATGACCTGCCCGGTCTCGGCCGCCTTGCGCTTCTTCTTGTCCTTGCCGCCGGGATTTTTCGAAGTCCCGGCCTCGCCGCCCGCAGCTGTCCCCGCCCGCGGAGCCGGGCGGAAGCGAGCCTCCGCCTGAAGGGCGCACTTGTGCGCCAGGGTGAAGAGCTCCTCCGTCGTCTTGATCTTGCGGGTGGCCATCTTCTCCTTGACCCTAGGGTCTCGGGCGCCTCTCCTGAATGCCGTGACTACGGCGTCGATGGAGATGTCGTGGATGGTATTATGGACTGGTCGAAGCGCCGGATGAAGTCGCTAGCAATGACTCCCCTTCTCGCTCCACATTGTGGAGATCGTCTTCAACTCCGGGCTGCTCGAAGGTGCCCTGAAAGTTGGTGATGAAGAGCTCCGAGAGCTCCTTCCACGACCCCACGGACTCCGGGGGCAGGTTCATGAGCCACGAGCGGGCTCGCAGTGAGGATCAGGGGAAGTAGTTCGCGAGTAACCTTCCCGACCCTCCGCCGGCTGCATCACCGTAGTGTAGATCTGCAAGAACTCGTCAGGGTTGGTGGAGCCGTCGTACTTCTCGATGGGGGCCGGTCGAAACCTCTCCGGCCACTGGACACGGCGCAGCTCCCTTGAAAAGGCGTGGCAACCGACGTTGAGAGCCTCCTGCTCCTGGACGCGGCCCTCATCCCATCGCCCCCGACGCCTGGGCGGCGCCGAAGAGGCACCGCCTTCGCTGGCCGGGGCAACCTCACGGGAGTCACGCTGGTCCCCGCGGACGGCGGCGTCAGCGCGGTCGCGCCGCCGGCAGAGCTTGTCGCGCAGATCCTCTCCATGCAGTAGGTGGCGGTCCTCTAGATGGGACCGAAGGTCTGGTCCACCGCCATTTCTGCCCAGTCGAACCCCTGGAGAGCCGCCTGCCTCGTCGTCGTGTTCCCGCCCCCCGCCAAGATCCGCGAGAGGGGTGCGAGGGCAAGAAAGAGCGGGAAGAAGCGGACACGCCGGTTCCCGCACCTCCCAAAACCTGCACCACCGCCGCGGCGGCATCGACGTAGCGGGCCAAACTGGCCAGCCACGGTGCCGCCGGGGAGTCCGGAGTCACCGGAACCGGTGGGTTGTCCAGCAGGGCCCTGGCCGCATGGAGGTTTTGTGCTGGGGTGCACTCCTCCAAGGCCAGGCGTCGCCTAGCTTGAGCGGGGCGGCTGCTTTCCGCCAGGGTTCCAACCCTCGGCGGATGGCTACCGCCTGGCTGGTCTATCGCCATCGCCGCGGCCGATGCCGCGGCCGCGGCTCTGGCGGCTGCCTCTGGATCCATCGCGGACTGCTGATCCGCCATCGATGAAGTCAAAGAACAGGAACTAATGCTAGCGCTCCCCTACTCGCGCGCCATCGATCAAGTGTTCACCACTGAACCATCGCGGATCACACCCTTGTCGATTCCTATCCCGCTAGCCTATCACCGAGCTCGCCGATTGAGCGGGGACGCAAAGAAAGAGCAACACACGGGATTACCCAGTTCGGACTTCTTGCGGGTAATAGTCCTACTCCCGCCGAGCCTTAGCTCTTTTCTTGATGTGGTTGAATGGAATGTGTTTACAGAATGCTTGTGAACTGTGTTTCAAAGCGTTGCCTCTCTCTCCTCTCTCTCTCTACGCCCCTTTATACGTGCCTCGAACCACGGAGAGGGTCGAGGGTAGGCAAGACAAGACTTCAAGATAATCGACAAGACACGACAGAGAGACAAAACGTACATCGCCACGCCGAGCGGCGCCGCCCTCGCGTGCTTCGCAAGTGACCTCTGACCCGCAGACACACCGGTAAGGCTTGAGGCAGGCCCGGCTGCTCCTCCCGACGCTGGCGCCATCTTAAGCAAACCCTCTCTGCCGGTCAATTCACAGTGCCATAGTGACACCTCTCGCACTGCAGGGTCATCAGAAGCGTAATCATTTCTTCACCGTCTATCCGCTGCGTGATGTCGATTAATGCGCCGTCTTCGCAGCAGGGAGAGCCTTCGCCGAAGACTCTTCCAGAACACTCCCTCGCCACGCTGGCCCCACTTAATAGTGGGAGGACCTACGCCGCCGAGGGCTTCGCCCAAGCGCCTTGCCCGACGTGTGGGGCCCTCGCCTCGGCGCCGAGGCTCCGCCCACGCCACTGGGCCTTGCTACCCGCCTGACGCGTGGGGCCCGCTTGACACGCCGAGGGGCTCGCCCACACGCTGGGGTCTGATCGCCCACCTGACGTGTGGGGCCCTCGCCCGGCGCTTCGAGGGGCTCGCCACGCTGGCCGGGCCTTGTCGCCCGCTTCGACGCTGGGCCCGCTGACACGCCGAGGGGCTCGCCCACACGCTGGGGCTCGACGCTCGCCGACGTAAGGGGCCCTCGCCCGGCGCCTTCGAGGGCTCGCCACACGCTGGGTCTTACCGCCACCGACGCGTGGGGCCCGCTTGACACGCCGAGGGGCTCGCCCACACGCCAGGCCTGATCGCTCGCCGACGTGTGGGGCCCTCGCCGCATACTGAGGGCTCGCCCATCGCCACTGGGCTGCCGCCACCGATGCGTGGGGCCAGCTTGACACGCAGAGGGCTTTCAGACTCTTTGTACCCGGTATTTATTACAATCGATGACCTCATCGAGAATGAAGCCAATAGTTGTTCTCGTAATGCGAGCACTGATGATGTGGTAACACACTAACACTTCAAGATGTTTATCCATGTCGGGCCGCCAATTCAATTAAAGTGAAAAATAATAAATCGTGCACCCATAATGTAAATTAATGGAGCACATAAGAACGTTATTGTTGTTGCTAGATGCGTGGTTGCGTGCATATATATATACTGAACCTCTTCAGAGTTTGAGGCTCAAGCTCGCCGTGGCACATCATTTAGATATAGTGGAACATATAGTAGCCACATAGGTTGTTTCCCGCAGATTGTTGTTTTACCTATGGTCGATGCGGGGCAATTACAGATCAGTAATAACAAGAAATATTAATTGACAAAGGGCAATTACGTCATTTTAACGTACCCAGTCGCTTAGCTTGACATCGAATTCCTTCTTAAAACGTCCGTTCTATTGAAAGCTCAGGAACGCCTTGTCAAGGAGGTTAATTATCCACTGGTATTCCTTTTGCGGTTTTCTCCGTGAGTCTTGGACGATGATCATGCTTTGGTCAAGCTTTATGATTATAAGGATCGAGTGGAACCTATTTATATATTGCAACAGTTATGACATGTAATTATACAATATATAGTGTGCCATCAGGTGTCTTAAGCAATGTAAGAACGAGATGTTAGTGAGGACATCAGCACGTACTTAAAGTTGAATGGCAGAAGTATGTATGGCTTGTAGTGTTGTTGTACAAGTGCATGTACAACGTAATCGTGGATTTCCTTTGGTTTTCCAGGGTATTGCCCGACTTTCTCGTTGACCAACTAAGGGTCAAGGAAGCCAATCGAGTTCAGCTTCTGCTTTCTAAGTCTTTGTATCTCCATTCTACGAAAAATGGGTTAATTGAGTTAATTAATTAGGGTTCTCGACAGCGGCATATATAGATATATATATATACATCTTGTGGAGTCGACACACACTGAGCACCAAAGAAGTCATGAAGGACACTTTGATTTGGCGTCGCATGGTACACATTGTACCGCTTCAAATTCAAGATTTATCAATTGATCATTCCTCGATGCAAATGTTCTTCTTGAAACGAGACGCAAGAATGAGCATATCCTCGGAGGACCTGTGTTCGCACCATTCATGCGCGTAGCGTCGATCTTGACCGGTAGTTTTCAGATGTCCTTAGGGTCTAGCAACGGCCGGCCCAATTTAAATGGCCACCGACTTGTGCCGTTGGAAGATCATCGCTAATCCACAGGCGGCTTCTATGTTATCAAGGCCGCCTTCCTCATGAAGTCATACTCCATCTATAGACGTTTTGCCTCCTCCTGATCTTCCTTGCTCATGTATGTGCCCGGAGGTTGTTTACGCTTGAAGACGTGCTTTCTGATAGTTCTTTGGTAGTCCATACAGAGAGGCGGTCGGTGCTGAACGGTTGTCGCGAAGAAGTCCGCGATCTTTGGATCAATTCGTTCCTTTGGCGGTGGATTTGTTTTAGCTTTATACCCCTGTATCCATGCGTCCATAGCTTTCTGCGACTCGCTCTTTAGCTCCTCAAAGGCCATCTCATAAGGTGTTTTTTCGGTTCCTTCATTCTCGTCTGAATGGGAAACCGCCGCCCTCTTGCTTGGTGCCGTTCTAGCTGCAGGAATGCTCCTTTTGCTAGCAAGCTTCTTACTGGGGGGAGATGCCGGCTCCGTTGTTTCCCTTGGAGGCTGCTGCTTCCTTTTGCTTTGAGGGGCTGGTGGCGGTGTTGGGCTTCTGCGCATAGCGCTAGCGGGTGGTGGAGTGCTTTGTCTCACCGGCGAGGCGTTGCGTGGTGGCGTGGCCTGTCTTGGTGGAGGAGGTGAGCTCCATCTCGGTGGAGTGTTCTGCCTCGGTATAGAAGTCACCTCCGCACCATCAAGAAACACGATGTACTTCTTCCGCCAGAGGTTGATGTTATGGACGGCCTCTCCAAGCTTGGTCACATCGTCTCCTCCAGCAATATCGAGCTCCATATCCTCAAATCCGGCCACCACCTCGTCCACCGTGACCTTGGAGTAACCCGCGGGTATAGGGTTACAGTGGAATGTCTGGCCCGACTCCAAAGGGAAGGCCAAAGCGTAAGCCACCTTGAGGGTAGGTTGTGCAGTTAAACGCGTAGCTCACATTGGCGGGGCACGGTGATGTCGTCCACGGGATAACGGGCCTGCAATTCATCGGTCGGCACGTTGTTTGACGCGTAGCTGCTTCGCCGACCGGAGCCCGGGGGACTAACCACATTGTCCGGAGGCATACGAACCGCTTACAGTGTGCTATCTCTGCAAGCGGTTTATATCACCAACCGCTTGCATATGCCCTTTCCCGCCACCCTCCCACCCGTTGGCCACGAACCGCTTGTGGCGATCGGGTCGCAAGCGGGTTAAAGCGAACCGCTTGTGATGAGCCGCTTGGGAAGTCCCGATCCGTACTAGTGAACCCTGGAGAAACTCGCGGACAGAACCGCACATGCGCCGGACCACTATTGCGCATGCAGAGATGGGGCTTCGGGTGTTGCGCCTCCTTCCCTCGGGCTCTTGCTAGTGACGACACGGCGTGCGCGCGAGGAGGAGGAGGAGGATGAGGAGGAGGAGGAGGAGAGCTGCCTGGCAAGGCAACGGCCGGTTGGGAGGCGCGGCGGCCGGCCTGACGAGGCAGCGACTGGCGGGGAGGCGCCGCCAAAGCAGAGGGAGGCGAGTGTGAGGTGGAGGGATAGGATCGACCTAGGGGAACCAGTGGGTATAGGGGATCCGATCCCTTTTCCCCTCAATAAATTTCAGCCTGGTCCTGTGAACCCTCAATTTTAACTTACCTTAAGAGTCGGATCCCATGCACTAGTCCCTGGATCGGTACACTAGTGGGGAAGATCACATAGCCGATACAAGCATACATCGATTAAATAGAATCCCTGAATATTACATATCAAGTTACGCCCTTAGGCGAGTTTAGTAAGGCGATCATCAACGGACTTTATATTACAAAACATTGTTCATAGTACTGCAACTAACCCAAAATATGTACCCAAAAGAATCCCCTATCGGCTAAGTGTCCTGCCAGCGACTGGGGCAACCCCAAAGACTCATCAGGGTCCACCAAAGTCATGTCCATCGTCTTCATGGCACCGTACGGATCCTCCTCGATTACCTCATCTAAAGAATGTAAGTAGGCGAGGTCATCGTCATCCATACGCTGGCTAGTTAACACTTCCCTTAATGCATTTAATGTATAGAAGGCTATATCTGGGGAAAAGGGGTTATTTTATTTGCGTAATGCCCGTTTTTAAATAAATTGAAAAGCTTCCTAAGCTAGCATCATGTATTAGCAGTATTATAATCTCAAGGGTTTAGCATCGAAACCATACATCCTAAAACGACAACCAAACCATCGACTTTTCGACCAACCCTGAACAGACCAAGCCCCGACATACACTCTAAATCACACTACACCTGATACCAGCTTCTCGTTGCCTCCATCATTTCCTAATACGCCATCCTTACAGGATTTGGCAATCTTGTTATGGACCACACTTGCCATGGCACGCCCGCCTCGGCCTAGGGGGTTGCTAGCCCTCACTAGCCGAGCGTCATCCTAAGAAAGTGTGACCTTTATCACCACTAATACGTAACGGACGTTCAATCCCGGTTCGGAACAGGCTTCAGTCCCGGTTCTTGAACCGGGACAGCCCTTGAAGATTGATGCCTGCTGGGCATCAGTCCAGGTTACAGGAACCGGGACTAAATCTCTCCTCGATAGGCCGGCCCGAATACACGTGGAGCCGCAGCTGGGCTATTAGTCCCGGTTTTAGCTACCAACCGGGACTGAGAGGTGCGGACATGGCGATCAGCAGTAACTGCTGGGGACACTATTGGTCCCGGTTGGTTGCTCCAACCGGGACTGAGGTATATAAATTAGTCCCGGTTTTACCTACCAACCGGGACTAATATGTGCGCACGTAGCGACCAGGAAGTGCCGCTAGGGACACTTTTGGTCCCGGTTGGTTGCTCCAACCGGGACTGAGGTATATTTTTGAATGTTATGCTTATTTAGTCACTAACTAAACCACATTTAACACAATAGCAGATGCACAGCTGGTTGATAATTAAAATCGAAATAGCATTAAATATTACAAATATGTATTACGTCAGACCGACTCTGGGCACTGTGCAATCATCTAGCCATACTATGCAATTACAAATATTCAGAGTTTACAAATATGTATTACAATACACTATCTCCCAATTTGGCAAAATCAGCTAGTATTCACGGTGGCACCCATTTTTAACTTTGATTTCAGATTTCCGCTAACAGCTTCATTGGACAGCATCATCGATCAAACAATCTTGGGCTACTGACACTATGTCCCACTGTGTCACACCAGGCCACTTTGAGACGTTGTCGAACTCAGTGTTGTCACTTTCTGAGATCATTGTCTTGTATCATGCCTTTGCACCACGGTTGACCCTAGCAGCCTCCTCCTACAACCCAAATTAAACAATATTATCTAACAAAAACAGTAGAAATGGCAACATGCTATTATTTAAAATTTGCGGCGCCACATTAATAACACCACCAAGCCCACAACAGAACAGATATATAAATTTGATCTTTACCTTCTATCTTCCAGATTTCCTCAAGAACATAAGAAGGGGAAGGGCAGTTCTCGAAAGATGATCTATAACCTTCCAGGCCCAATGACTGCAGGACTCCACGCCATGAAATCTTCAATCTGCTCCTTTGTTAAACAAAAAATATGTATTAGGTAGCTAGCTATACATAAGTATCATACAATGTACACAGTGCACATACACTTTTTATCGGGATCTTTTACGTGCATCGCTCGTCGACGGTTGGCTAGTATTTTTGGAAGGCTCCGAAATAATATTAACTATAGGGTGGTGATGCTCGTCCATCGGATTTATGACCTCATCTAAAAGCAAGCCGGCGATTTGCTCTTGAATTGCTTTGACACGCACCGACGATAGTTCCGGACCTTTTTCCAAACCTTTTTTCGCCAACTTTAGGGGAATCTATCATTAAATAGGGAATTAACTTATCGATCTTTCAAACTATAGAAAATGTATGAAGTAGCTAGCTAGGCGTTATTAAGGTAGTAATTATATATTACTCACCCCAAAACCTGCATTTTTTCTTGTGTACTCAGCGGTGCCCCCGATGAAGTTGTGCATCATCTCGCACACATAGTATCCGCATAAATTGTTTCCAGGTGGTTGAGTCAAGACCTGTGGTGGAAGAGTTGAAATCGTGAAATAGATGCATGGAAATTACGTTAACTAACAAAATACTTGTGATATGATATACATACATATTGAGCGACGTACAACTCGAAACGTGTCTTGAATGTTCCCACGGTATTCTTGCGGAACGTTGCGAAGGCACTGCACATTTGATTACAAGTTATATATAATTGAGTTTGTTTGATATGGAGAAACAGAACTAGTAAGATATGAATGAAAGAGCAATGTACCGGTTGAGCATGGCGAGGAAGTCTTTGTACTTTTCAACTGGTTCCCTTCTCGAGTCCATGACCGTGATCTTGCTATGATCTAGCTCTATAATAAAAAGGATCCAGTGAAAGCTGCAAATATATATGTCAACGCGGTTTACTGATTAATTCCAACAGTGTGTTAACAAAAGGAATTAAAATAAGGCGACACGAAAACACGTACCTAAATTCGTAGGGTAGAAGTATATATCTCTTGTGTCGTTGTGCCATTAGCCCTTCGTAAATGGTGGTCTCTGTTGTTTGTGGGCTTAGGTTAGCTACCATCTCGTTAATGACCAATGGGTCAAGAAAGCCAAATTCATGGATTCCCTCCATTACGCATCTTTTTATCTCTATTCTACATAAGGAAAATTGATTTAGGCCTTGAAGTTAGTATAGTATACCGGCTGGCACGAACGAAATTTACAAAGAATACACTTACAGCTCCCAACAAACCACCATGGCGACGTCGACCGCAAATCCCTGATATAGATCATACAGAACCTCAAATTGAATCATGAAATCAAAGTCCCCATGGTAGAAATGGTGTTGCTTGAAGACGACGGCGATCAGTTCCATACCATTTTCGCTTGCGCGCAAATACCAATCATGGAGTTGCCGCATCTTCGTTGTTAGGCGGGGAAGGTCCTCACACCTTATGAGCGATCCACCTTTCACATATTTCCATTGTACCTCTGCAAAGGGGATGTCCTTACGGCCCAAGACCATTTCTGGATCAAGCCCAGCTTCAATGTAGAAATTCCTTTGCGCATCCTCTTCTGCAATCAGCTCTGATGTTCCCTTCTCAGATTCCTTACGGAAGATGCGCTCGTAGTCTGATACAGATGGTCTGTCTCGTTTGTTGATCTTATCCTTCAACGATAAGATACACCTCTTGCCTTTGTGCCATTCGTCCGTACCGGGCTGGACCCTTGGTGGAGATGGTTTCTTCGCAAAATGTGTGGTGACCTCGCCTCTTACTACCCGCTCAGTTTCCTCTTCGGTCATATCATACGGCAGCTTCGGAGGTGGTTTTTTTCTGGATGACCTGGGCCCTGTCTTCTTGAGAGGTGATGGCCCCCCATCATGCCGGCTTGACCTAGCCGGCACCTTCTTGGGAGCTATTTGCTGAGTATGGTGGTCTGTCTTAGCCGGTGTCTTAGTTGGAGTTTCGTGTGAGAGGACTCGTTCAGGAGTTAATGCAGGAGACTGTGGAGAGGACACGGGCATGTTACCTTTGAAAATTATGAACCGTTTGCGCCACATGACGAAATTGTGTACTGCTTCTCCTAGCTTCGTGGTCCCATCACCTCCTTCAATGTCGAGGTCAAGGTCCTCGTACCCCTAGCATACATTGTCCACGGAGACCTTGGCGTAGCTCGGGGGTATCTGTTGGCCATGGATGACCTGCCTTGCCTCCATTGGGAAAGCCAGGCCTTCAGCTGCCTTGATAGAGAGGTTCCGGGCTTTGAAGTGCAGCTCACACGGTGTCGGCTGCGTGATGTCATCCACATGATAGCGGGCCAAGTCCTCTTCGAGCAGCCCACCGGAAGCGCAGCTGCTCCGCCGCATGGAGGGGCTAATGACGTTGGGATTATTGGGTGGTTCCTGCTGACCGGCCTCTCGCGCCTGGCTCAAGGCTAGC
This sequence comes from Raddia guianensis, assembly GCA_036346415.1. Taxonomy (NCBI): domain Eukaryota; kingdom Viridiplantae; phylum Streptophyta; class Magnoliopsida; order Poales; family Poaceae; genus Raddia; species Raddia guianensis. The sequence continues at coordinate 24,420,316 of CM070544.1, forward strand.
TGCACCTCTATTCGGACAGTTTCTTGAATGCTCGCTTATGTTGCGCGCAGTTGCTCCTCAAGGTTGAGGAGGTGTTGTGCCTGTCGGCCCTTGCTCCTCGACCGACTCCTATAAGTCTCTGCATCATGCGGGAAACCAACTTTCCACGGGACGACGCCAACGCCTCGTGTACGTCCAGGGTGCTCAGGGTTCTGTAGGGCCCTGGTTAGCTCATCGTTCTCCCTATTTGGCATGAAGATGCCTTGGGCCGACTCTTCGTGCGCCTCTTGAAGCCTTCTTGCAACATCTTTGATCCTTTCACCGAAAACTGGCCTACCGTCGTCATCAAGGCCGCCATCATGACCAAAGAACCAATTTCTCTATCTGTCAGACCATCTCATTGTTACGGGCTCGACACCTTTCGCAAGCAAGTCATGTTCCCTCTTCTCCCATTTGGGTATCGCCTTGCGGTAACCACCAGGGCCGAGACGATGGTGGTACTGCTTCTTCGCCGCATTTTGCTTATTCTTTTCGCTCATACTCTGACCTTGTTGAGAAGTTTTGTACCCTACAAATTCATCCCAATGATCTTGCAGCTTTGGGTATTTATTGAAGTCGGGGAGTACATTATTCTTGACGTACTTGTTGTTCAACTTCTTCTTGAACATCCGGAATGCCATTGCCATCTTCTTCAATGTGTAACTCTTCACCTTCATTCTCGTCCCTTGGGAAGGTGAAAACTTGTTTCATATCATCCGTGGGTGTTCTTGAGGTCTGCGAGCACGTCGTCCCATTTGACAATGCTAATGGGCACATGGTCCCTAACAATCGTTCGAAGTCGATCTAAACGCATTGTCGCCGATCTTGGCTTCAGAGGCTCGCCTTCCTCGCTGACTTCAGTGATTATGTGCCTTGACTTGACCTCTTACTTTGACCTCGGTGGCGTGGTAGCTCTTTGGTTTGACCGGACCGGGTGACTTCATCCGCCTCGGTGGCTTCTACGGCCTTACCGGCTGCCGCAGGTTCAACTCTGTCATCCGGAGCAGTCTCAAACATCTCCATCAAAAACTCTTCATCACCAATCCCTCCGCTCGCCATTGTGACAAATAAAGGCACTGAAATTACATGTGCATCCTCACATAAGGCCTGGCAGAATCGTGTTGATTTTTAGGGATTACATGTGCACCCTCACATAAGGTCACAGAATAAAAAATTCATGGACTATGGATTTTCAGAGAATAATATGTAGTCACTTAACAGGCATTATATTACTGACATTATATTAACAAAGATAAGCAATGTTGCAGGCACATAGAGGCTAGAACAATGCTGTATGTAAAATGGGTCAGGAATTAACAGGCGACACATGCGGCAGCGTCGTCGGAGGGAGTTATAACGGTGGCGACGTCGGAGGGGGTTGTCGTGGGCGGCAGCGACTTCACAGGCGCTTCGTCGGAGGAGTTGTAGGCGGCGGCGACACGAACGGAGGTGTCGGAGAGGAAGTAGGGGGCGGCGACACCGGCGGCGGCGTCGTCGGAGCGGGTTGTCGGGGCGACACGAGCGGCGGCGACGTTGGAGGGGTCGTAGTGGGCGGCGACACGGGCGGCGGTGACGTCACGGGCGCGTCGTCCGAGGGGTTGTAGGCGATGGCGACAGGGACGGCGGCGTTGGAGGGGTTGTAGGCGACGGTGATTCCGTTGGCGGCGGTGTCGACCTAGGGTTAATTTGGCGCGGTTTAGGGTGAGTATTTTGAAGAATTGGGGTGAAACGGACATATAGGGGGCATCAATCCCGGTTGATTCCAAAAACCGGGATTAAGGTCACTATCAATCCCGGTTGAAACATCCAACCGGGAGTAAAAGGTTACTGACGTGTGGGACCTGCAAAACTGCATTGTGTCTGCTGGCCTTCAGTCCTATTTCTAAATAAAAACCGGTAGTAATATTGTGTTAAAAAAATCAGCTTTTCCGTCTGGAGGCCTTTAGTCTCGGTTGGAGGTTTCAACAGGGAGTAATGGTCCTATTTTTCAAAAATATTGTGATTGTAGGGGGCTGAAGCGGGGCTCGAACTGCGGCGGCATAGTGAGCCCGCACTTTCGCCGCGCGCTACTAATCAGTTGGACGCTATACGCTTGTCGTTGTATTGGTGGGTGCATTGTTTAAATGGATGGGAAATTTCTATTATGAGAATTTCCAGAAATGAGGTTTCTTCTAATATTGTAAATATGGTTCGTAAATAGTTTATTTTCACTATAAGATACTAAATGTTATGAAATATTCACTACAATGTATAAATTCCAGTCGCCACTCGCCAGTAGAAATTCCAATAAACAGTATAAAATTCTAGTTAATTCCGTTTAATAGTAAAAATTCCATTAAAATTCTCACAGGATACATGTTTAGACTTAAAAAAAGAAAATTCGCATGAATTTTAAAAAAAAACTAAAACTAATACAAAATGTCTAATCGCCACCGCCCTCACCGTCACTGCTATCCTCCTCCTTGTCGTCATCGTCGCTGTCACACTCCTCCCCGCTGTCAGGGTCTGACGACGCGCCATTGCCGTCGGCTTCGTCTTCACCGTCGAGTTCTGGGTCGAAGTCCTCAGCGCCCTCCGGATCGTCGGAGAGAGCTTCGTATATGTGGTCGTCGTCGTCGGACCACCATGGCGCCTCCTCCTCTTCCGAGCTGGTACCCTCTGAGAGATGCCACCCAGGGGAGTGGCAAAACTCAGAGAGCCTCCACCGCTTCGGTAGTGGCGACGCAGGCGGCGATGAATCAGAGCTGGAAGACATGGCTGCCGGAGGTATAAGCGAGGGAAATTAGGATGCCTAGCTAGCTTTGTGTGTGTGATGTGGATTCCGTCCAAATTTATAGGGGGGCTGGCTGATCTTTGGCATTCCATTTTCTCTCGTGTGTATTGGAAAATGTAACTGCACCCGCGTCGGCTCGCCTCCCCGATTCAAGCGCATCGGGGAGGCGAACAGGCGCGATGCTTAGCTAATCCGGAGGAAGGGGAAAGAACTGACGTGTGGGGCAGCGAAGCCTTCCAATCCCGGATTAAAACTCACACCGAGACTGATGGTGGGAACTGACCTGTGGGGCCATACAGCTGTTGGCCACAAAGAGCCCATCAATTCTGGTTAAAAACTCCAACCGGGATTAAATGTTCACTGACGCGCGGGCCCAACTTAACAGCTTAGCTGGGGGGGTCTTTAGTCCCGGTTGGGAGTTTAAACCGGGCGTAGGGAAGACCATCAATTCCGGTTTAACACTACAACCGGGATTAAATGTTTACTGACGCGCGGGCCCAACTTAAGTGCTTTGCGTCGGGTGGTTCTTCAGTCCTGGTTGGAGGTTTAAACCAGGAGTGATGGTTGTGCTTTTAAAAAAACTTTGAGAGCTGTAGGGGGCAGAAGCGGGGCTCGAACCGCGGCGGCACAGTGAGCCCGCGCTTTCGTCGCGCGCTACTAACCAGTTGGACGAAATACGCTTGTCGATCTGTAAGGGGTGCATTTTATTTATTGATATCAAATTTCTATTAAGAAAATTTCGAAAATGAGGTGTCTTCTAATATTATAAATGTTGCTCATAAATAGTGCATATTCACTATAACGTATGAAAAGTTATGAAATATTTTAACATTTCTGTAAATAGTATACAATTCCAGTAAATGTAGTAAATGTTATATTTTTATTGAAAAAATAATTTAGCTTTGTTTATAAATGGACGAAAGCTTATATTCATCAATATGCATCAACCGATCTGCATTGCCCTTTAAATATTGGCATCCGAGCGCATCCAAGTACTTGTCATATGTGATTATCCGAAAAATAATGATAAATAGTACATATATGCAACTACTTTCTTTTTACAAGTGATCCTTCGTTGTGGTCATGGCGTACGTAAGGGGCATCGTCATCACCATTGAGGATAGTAATGTCTACATCCACCAAGAAAGGCGGCAGCTCGTTAAACTGATTATACTCTTCTTCATCTGTTACGCCCTCAACTCCGACGATCCTTGTTTTACCAGGAAGAACAACATGGTGTCTTGGCTTATCCGTACTACAAGTATTATCCTTCTGCCTTTTGGTACTCCGTCCCTTTTGTATTTTCGGTTTGCTATCTATGTCAATCACATAGAAAATCTGTGTGACATCATTGGCGAGCACCAACGGTTCGTCCCTGTAGGCCACTTGCTTAAGGTCCACGGTTGTCATCCCGTACTCGTCAATCTGCACAGCTGTCAGTTTGACCCATTGGCACCGAAAGAGTGGGACTTTCAAAGGTCCGTACTCGAGCTCCTAGATTTCCTCTATAAAACCATAATAGGTGTCCATGTTTTCATTTTTGTCCAATGCATCAATTCGAACACCGCTATTTTGGTTCGTGCTCTTGCTATCTTAGGATGCAGTGTAAAATGTGTATCCATTTATCTCATACCCTTGCCATGATACGATTGTCATTGATGGTCCCCGAGCTAAGAGTTGCAATTGTTTGTGGACTCCCTCCTTGCCCAACAGCTTCTTTTGTAGCCAACCGCCGAAACTCTCTACTTGCTTGTTTGTGATCCACTTTTCTGACCTCCCTACGTATTCGTCTCGTAGAATCTTCTCGTGATCATCAACATATGGAGCCACTAAAGCTGCTTGCTTCAATACTGTGAAATGTGCTTGTCTAAATGACAGTATATCTTTGCAAGAAGATTCTTTTCTCCCTAGAGTGCCTTTTCCCTGTAGCCTCCCCTCATAGCGTGATACAGGCACGCCAATCGGATTCAATTCATTAATGTAGTCGATGCAAAACTCAATCACCTCTTCTGTGCCAACACCCTGGGCAATGCATCCTTCTTGGCGAGACCGGTTACGAACATATTTTTTTAGGACACCCATGTACCTCTCCAAAGGGAACATGCTGTGCAAGAAGACAGGTCCGAGAATTTCTAACTGTTTCACCATGTGAACCATGAGATGGACTTATCTGGATCTATGACCTTTTGTGATATGGCGTTGAAGAACGAGCACACCTTGACGATTGTCCCTCGTACCTTGTCAGGCAGAACACCTCTCAACATCACTGGCAGCAACTGGGTCATAAACACGTAAATTTCACGTTTACAATTTTATTCTTTTTTGTGTTTATAAGTCTTCTTATGTTCGACGAGTATCCGGAAGGGACCTTAACATTGTTTAACAACTCAATCATGTTCTTTTTCTCTTCTTTGTTTGGAGTGTAGCTTGCAGGATGGAGGTAATGCCCTTTGTCTCTTTCTTACGGATGTAATTTCTGCCTGAGTCCTAATAGTTGTAGGTCCTTCCGTCTTTGAATAGTATCTTTTGATTTGCCGTACATATCTAGGAATCCTAGCAAGTTCACGCAAACATTCTTCGTTATGTGCATGAAGTTCAATGAGTGACGAACCTCTAAGTCTTTCCAGTAAGGCAAATCCTAAAAAATTGATTGCTTCTTCCAACTAGCCTTCTTCTTAGCTTCTTCATGAGGGAGTGGTGAGACAGGTTTGCTACCATGACCCTTTTCAAATACGATTTTCAGATCCTTTACCATAGAAAATAAATCTGCCCCACTGTGATGCCTAGGCTTCTTGCGGTTCTCTTCTGTCCCATCAAAATTAACTAAGTTACTCCGTAACGGGTGCTTTAGGTTTAGGAACTTACGATGGCCCATGTATACAACCTTCCAAGAGTTTGTCAGGTACTTGTCTTCCGTATCGTCCAAGCACTCGATGCAGGTTTTATATCCCTTGATAGATAGACCCAACAAGTCACCAAGTGCTGGCCAGTCACTAATGGTTACGAATAGCAATGCACGTAGGGTGAAGTATTCTCTTTTGTACTCATCCCATACACGTACACCATCGTTCCACAACGTTAGCAGATCTTCAATCAACGGTTTTAGGTACACATCGATGTCGTTCCCGAGTTGCTTGGGACCTTGGATGAGCAATGGCATCATAATATATTTCCGCTTCTGACACAACCAAGGAGAAAGATTGTAGATACATAGAGTCACTGGCCAGGTACTGTGATTGGTGCTTAACTCGTCGTAGGGGTTCATCCCATCTGTACTCAAAGCAAACCGTATGTTACTCGCGTCGCTTGAAAACTCCGGGTATTTCCTCTCAAGTTTTCGCCACTGCGACCCATCTGCAGGGTGTTTTAGCTTTCCATCAACGTTACGAGCATCGTTATGTCAACGCATCATCTTTGCATGCTCTTTGTTCGTAAACAAACGCTTCAAACGAGGAATTATAGGAAAGTACCACACCACCTTAGCAGAGGTCTCTTCACCTTACGTCCCCCCTCTACCTCACCTGCGTCATCATGCTTGGTCTTATACCGCGATGTTTTACATACCAGACATGCTTCCAAATTCTTACACTCATTGCGATAGAGGTTGCAATCGTTACGGTATGCATGAATCTTCTGTATCTCCAACCCCAAAGGACAGAGAGCTTTCTTGGCTTCATACGTAGTTTCAGGCAACGTGTTACCCTCTGGAAGCAACTTCTTCATGCGGCCTAACAACTCGTTGAATCCCTTATCAGACAATCCATTTGCCACCTTCCATTGCATTAGATCTAGTGTGGTAAGCAACTTTCTATGCCCCTGTCCGCAGTTTGGATACAACAGTGTTTCATATTCCTCCAACAGGCACTGAAACTTTTCGTAATGCCTTTCATCAACATATTCTCTCTCTCTCCATCAAGCAGCTGTTGACACCCAAATTTGGCAGAAAATCGGATAAAGCCGAATTTGTTGGGCCAAATCGGAAATGGGCTTTATCGGTAAAAAGGAAAGATGGAATACCGATACTTGTGAGAATTCGGAAGAAGTACGATGTGATCAGAAGCGTGTCACGGTAAATTAGGTCGTATCGGTATCGACTTTGTAATACTATAAATAAGACCTTAAGTCTCGAGAATAGGAATCTAACACTCAATACACAAAATACTTTCTCGAATCCGATCGACCTCGTCGAAAGGCTTCAACTCGCAGGTAGAGCTATCTCGATGGGATAATCGATTCTCTCCTTGTAACCCGTATGCATGGCTGTATCATATTGATCTCATGTATACAAAGCATGTCAGACTGTCTCGGGATTTCCCGATCTTTGATGTGTTCTCGCATATTGCACTGTCTCGATGTATTCGATCTGTAATATGTGTTTATCCTGCAATACTAATTATCAGATATTACATATGCTTTTTCCTGAATTCGATGTATGCAACTGTCTCGTTCGATCGATCTTGCGTATACCTTGTTTAGGATTCCACATATGTAAGTATTTGTCGATCGGCATTGCATTTATCAAATATTAGCCTTTGAATCTTGACATCGGTTTATTAGCTTATATCTAGATTTGGATCTTAATACTGTCTTGGCTTGACCAATCTATTTGATCTACTTCTTGGTTTTAATCGATCTTGACGTCTGAAGGTTTATTGCTAATATATATTAAAAATACCAAAAAGACGTATAAGATTCGAATTTAATCATTATCCATATTTACTTGCTCTATCGGACATTAAGCCGATAGAACCTATAATCGGATATATTAAAACCGATTATAGAAAACCTGATCTGGCTATTTATAAAGCCGATTAGGGCCATGTTACTGATCTTTTCCTCCTTGTCGATTTATAGGTCAAATTGACTGGCACGCTTGGTTTTCTTGTTGTGACGCAACCACAGAGTTGACGCTTCAGCACGTGTGTTCGCGAGAAGCTAACTTTTCGTGTCAACATACTTTTTGGCACGCTCGGTGGGACCAAAACAATCAAATCCGACGCGGCCAAACACGCTCAAACACGCTGCTGAACCAGTGACGTTTGACGAACTGAGCCCAGATCAGAAAAAGGAGATCGAAGATAGGCTCGCGGAGATCCATGAGGAGAACAAGAAGAGGATGTTAACTGGCTATCGGAAAACCCGTAGCGGCCAGGTTACCAAGACCTCGATTGGAGATCCACTGCTGACCGGAGATTACTCTGAAGTAATAAGAGACCAGATTAACAATTCGGTCTATCGATCGATGCTGTATCAGTCATCGGTTTTAGGACACATTGTCCAAGAAGGAACGAGTGCAACGTGTTCAAACAAGTGATCCAAAAGGCGATTGAAAACGGCCAACTTAGATGTCTAGATAAAACTTAATGAAATCGACACCTGACCATTCCCTATCGGTTTTATTGGCATGGTTGACGCTAAAAGGAAAGCCGATGGTCCCGAAAGTTCCAATCGGTTTAAAGTGCTTGTTGGCGATAAGAGGATTATGGTGGAAGGAAGGCCAGAGCTACGTTTCCAATCATCTGGCCGACGTGGCGGAAGAACTGGCGAGTGGCGCGAAGTGAAGCATGGCCATAACAGTAATCCGGTCTCTAAGTCAAGACCGGTGCCAACCTTCGATCAGTTAATGGAAAAATACGACAGGATGGCTAAGGAAACGCCTCACAAGAGCGTTAAATCAGGTACTCCGGGGGCTGTTCAAAGGGGTTCAGATGATCAAGGTTGGGAAATGGAGCACTGGGATTGTCCCTTTTTCCCATATTGCTGGGAAGAAAGGATGTCTTTGCCAAATCTGGAGGATTGCCCGATGAACCACACGTTTGTTCCTCCGAGGAGAAAACCAGTAAAAGATCGGCTAGTGTTTCCTAGTGGAAAAGCCGATGACATCACAAATGATAAAAATGCCGATGTGCATTGGCCTCCCAAAGTACCGTTGCCGCGGTGGTGCCCCAGCGGGATCACTAAATCTCAGAAGCGGCGCCTGCAGCGGATGAGACACGCAGAGGCAAAAGAAGCCGAGGCCGAAAAGTTCAGGGACGCTCTTTTAGAGGAGGTAATGCCGATGAGATATGCTAGGGGCGAGCAAGAATGGAGGCCAAATCTGAGATCGGCTGTTATTATTGAAAACAATTCTGACGAAGTATCTGTTGCCACTAATATGGTTTGCGTATTGCCTCGGGAATTCATGTGCGATTATGAGGAAGCTGCTGCTGAGTTAGTGGTTGGAGCAGAAGATGTCGTCTTTATGAAACCAGAGAATCCCCGATTGCACTTAAAGCCATTGTTTATCATGGGGTACATGAATGGGAAGCCAATTTCCAGGATGATGGTGGATAGCGGAGCAACCGTAAATCTGATGCCATATTCCGTGTGCCGGAAAATCAGGAAATCGACAGAGGATCTGGTCAAGACCAATATGGTTTTGAGTGATTTCAATGGAAATCCGACTGAGGCAAAGGGAGTCTTGGTCGTAGAGCTCACCATAGGAAGCAAAACAATCCCAACAGCGTTCTTTGTGATCGAAGGAAAAGGAAATTATAATGTGCTGTTGGGAAGAGATTGGATACACGCCAACTGCTGCATACCATCGACATTGCATCAAATTCTGATACAATGGATTGGTGATCAGATAGAGGTGGTCAAAGAAGAGTCTCTGACCGCAGAAACCGATTGTTCCGATATACATCACAATCTGGAGGCATTATCGGGAAAACCATTAGAGGATTGTGACTTCCTCAGTGTTAGTAAGTCTGGGTTCAAACCAACAACGCTGGAGGGTCAATCGGTAACTCAAGGATGTGAGGGTTTTTTATGGGAACCGCGGCTCTAGAGGAGATTGAATATAGGATGGGCCAAGGATTCATATCGGCTGATGAGCTGGAAAAAGTCGATATTGGAACCGATGGTAAAGAGAGGCCCACTTACATCAGTAAAAAGCTGCCGCGGGAATGTAAGGATCGGCTTATTCAGATACTCAAGGATCGGGTTGACTGTTTCGCCTGGGAATATCATGAAATGCCTGGTTTAGACCGATCCATAGTTGAACACAAAATTAAGATGAAACCTGGATTTCGGCCAGTAAAACAATCGCCAAGGAGGATTAGTTGGAAAATCTACAATCAAGTAAAGGCTGAAATCCAGAGGTTGTTAGAAGCAAAATTTATTTGGCCATGTAAGTATGCCGATTGGATTTCTAATATTGTGCCAGTAGGGAAGAAAGATTCTGATAAAATTCGAGTATGCATCGATTTTCGGGATTTGAATAAAGCAACATACAAAGATGAGTATCCAATGCCGATTGCTGATCGATTGATTGACGCTGCCTCAGGCAATCGGATTATCAGTTTCCTGGATGGCAATGCTGGTTACAATCAGATCTTTATGGCCGAAGAGGATGTGAACAAGACTGCGTTTAGATGTCCTGGTTCTATCGGCTTGTTTGAATGGGTCGTAATGACTTTTGGGTTGATTAGTGCTGGGGCTACTTATCAGAGAGGGATGAACTTGATTTGCCATGACTTAATCGGTAAACTAGTTGAAATTTATATCGATGATGTGGTGATTAAATCCCAGGAAGAGGAGCAACATTTGGCTGATATCGTGACCGTTTTGGATCGGTTTCGGAAGTATGGCATGAAAATGAATCCAAAAAAGTGTGCTTTTGGAGTGTCGGCCGGCAAGTTCTTGAGGTTTATGGTACATCAGAGAGGGATTGAAGTTCACCCTAATCGAGTGAAGGCGATTCTAAATACTAAACCTCCAGATTCAAAGGTTCGTTTACAAGAGCTTATCGGTAAAATCAATTACTTGAGGAGGTTTATTTCAAATTTATCGGAAAGAATCATCCCGTTTTCGCCGTTGCTTAAGTTGAAGAACGCCGATAAGTTTGTTTGGGGATTGGAACAGCAAAAAGCATTTGATGATATTAAAGAATATCTGATTAATCCTCCTGTTTCAGTTGCCCCAAAGGGAAATTTACCATTCAAATTATATCTGGCTGTATCGGATAAAACGATTGGGGCAGTTCTGGTCCAGGAAGTTGATGGTAAGGAGCATGCAATTTTCTATTTGAGCAGAAAGCTATTGGACCCGGAAACCCGATACACGGTGGTAGAAAGGTATTGCCTTTGCTTGAACTTTGCTTGCACTAAACTGAGACATTATTTGCTGGGCGCGGAATGCAAAGTAGTCTGTCAAACCGACGTGATTAAATATATGCTTAATGCTCCGATTATTAAAGGGCGTCTTGGCAAATGGGCATATACTCTCATCGAGTTTGACGTGACATACGAATCTCTGAAAGCTGCCAAGGGGCAGGTATTAGCCGATTTCATCACGCACCACCAAGATGCCAATCTTTCTATTCTTTTGTCTTGGGTGATGTTCTTTGATGGATCGGTTTGTGAGAAAGGGTGCGGTATCGGTATTTTCATAGTGTCCCCTGGAGGTGTTCCTTACTGATTCAGTGTGACAGTGGATTTTGAGTTGACTAACAATCAGGTAGAGTACGAGGCATTGATCCAAGGATTGGAGTGGTTAATTCAGGCTGGTGCTATTGCTGTAGAAGTGTTTGGAGATTCACAGTTGGTGGTTTTTCAAATCATCGGTAAATATGAATGTCATAGTGATCTGCTTCGGGAATATCTAGAAAAAGCTTCTGATTTGGCTAAGTATTTCAATGTGTTTACTATTCATTATGTTCCGAGAAAACAGAATTGTGAAGCCAATGATTTAGCTCAAGAAGCATCAGGTTATAAATTACCGATTATGGAGTTGGAGATTATTCCGATTGAAAATCCGGTGCCGATAGGATGGCAGTCGGAGATTATCGGTTATTTGAAAGATCCCCAGCGAAAAACCGATAGGAAGCTTAAAAGGAGAGCTCAAAGGTATGTTTTAATAAGTGACAAATTATACTATCGGAGTTTTGATGGTTTATTGCTTAAGTGCTTGATCAGCATACAAGATGAGATGGATGTTGAAGCGTGTGGGGTATTTCTGGCCAACAATGGTGGAGGACTGTTTTAAATATTACAAGGGTTGCAAAGATTGCCAGAGGTTCGGAAATATTCAGCATGCACCTGCATCGATTTTACACCCGATCGTGAAGCCGTGGCCTTTTAGAGGATGGGGAATTGACATGATCGGAGAGATATTTCCTTCTTCGTCCAAGGGGCATCGGTACATCTTGGTAGCAAAAGATTACTTTACGAAATGGGTTGAAGCCGTACCGTTGAAGAAAGTAACTGCTACCGAAGCAATCGATTTTGTCAAGGAGCACATAATTTACCGATTCGGTATTCCTCAAACGATCACTACAGATCAGGGATCGGTATTTATGTCAGAGGCATTTCAGGATTATGCTCGAAGCCTGAGGATTACGACGATCAATTCATCGCCATATTATGCTCAAGCCAACGGCCAGGCGAAATCTTCAAACAAAAGTGCCATAAAACTGATCAAGCGAAAAATCGATGAAAGGCCGCGTGGTTGGCTTAACACTTTGGCGGATGCACTATGGGCATATCGGATTGCTAAACATGGAGCCACGAAAGTATCACCGTTTGAATTAGTATATGGTCAGGAGGCTGTTCTGCCGGTTGAAGCTATCATCGGATCTACGAGGGTTGAAGAACAGGACAATGTAAAAGTCGATGATTATAAGAATCGATGGTGGATAAGTCGGATGATATGGTAGCGATTCGACTAAGAGCTTTGGAACATATTGAACGTGATAAGCAAAGAATTGCTCGACATTATAACAAGAAAGTTGTGCCAAAGCTTTTGAAGTGGGGAGCTAGTATGGAAAACGTTTTTGCCGATTGGTTCAAGGGATCCCAAATACGGAAAGTGGTCGCCAAATTGGGAAGGACCATTCAGAGTCAATCGGGTTATCCTCGAAACGCTTATATTTTGGAAGCGCTTGAGGAGAAGTTTTGATAAAGCGCTAATGCCAAATATCTAAAGAAGTACTACCCTAGTGTTTGGGTTGGAGCTTGAGTTGATGTTTGCTAAAGCCGATTCCGCATGAATCGCCTATAGGTCAATTTAACCAACGCGTTCTTTGTTGCTTAAAGCCGATTCAGGGAGAATCGCCTATAGTGTATTCGACTTGTTAAAGAATTTGACTCGACGCTTTGCTGCTGAGCCAAAGCCGATTCTATGAATCGCCTATAGATAAACATGCATACTTAAACGATTGAATAAAAGCGTTATTACAAAGGCGCGAAGGCCTCAATCGTTTTGGCCCGAAGGGCAGAGTGAAACCATGTTTTCCGATCGGTACAAACCGATCCATACATGACAAGTTTTAAAATTTGGCTCGCAGGCCAGTTACTAGCAGAATTCATAAATAGCGGCAGCGGCGCTGGTGATCGTGTCCCGGATCCGATTGATGGTATTGGTATCTTCTTGGTGACCCGGACGATCGGTATTTTCTTTTTCGCCTCCAATCTTGCTAGGCATAGCTTTTACTACGCCGTCTTGTTCCTTGGCTGCCGATTTGGTCTCTTCAAAATCTGAGCGGCGGTAAATTGCTTTCTTTGCTTTCTCGGTTCGGTTCAAGGACTTAACCCTTGAAATTGCCTTGGAGGTGGCAATCTTTGCGATTCACCTCTTGTTTCAACTTGGAGAGTTTGTCATTTTGTGAGTTGGCGTCTTGGATCAGCCCTTTGAGTTCGGGACATCCTTGAGGATTTCTCACGATGGAGCCGATCCAGCAAGCGTCAAAATCGGACTTCTGGTCTGAGAGGGATAGCAGTTTTCCGATGGCCGCGACCACTTGCTCGGGGAGGATCTCCTTGATGGAATCAGCTATTTCCCGAATGGCAAGAGGATTGGCCAGGAAAGCCGATTCATTGTTCACCAGTTCCCACATTTGCTTGATTTTCCCCAGGGTGTCTGGAGAAAGCCGATTCTTCTTAGGCGGTTCGGGGCCAGGTGAATCAATGATGGCAATTGGGGGTGACGACGGACGGATTGGCGAAGATAAGAAATCAAGCTCGTCGTCGAGCCAATCCATACTGGACGGGTCGAAGTTGAGCTCATCGTCTTTTTTGCCGTCATAGGTGATGACCTGCGTGGACACCACCGTTACCTGGGTTGGGCTGCGAGGTTGAAACATGTACTGGACAAAAATATTTAAAGTTACAAGCAATCGGGTTTTGAAAATTGCGGGAATAAAAGGAAAGGAAATCCGATTACGTCTTCTGGATTGAAGGTCGGTGGAGTTTGTGACGCTGGCGAAGGGGCAGGTGTGCCATCTCTCTTCTTGGAGATGGGTGAAGTGTCCTGAAGTTAAAATTCCGATAAGGTGAAGCCGATAGGATGTCATGTTGGAAATTTGGGTGAGAAGCAAGGGCTTACAGTGTCACATACTGACTCGGTGCTATCGGATGTACGCACCTTTTGGGTTCGCGGCTTCTTGGTGGATATTCTCTTCTTTACGCCGACTTCGCCTTCGGGCCTCCCTATTATTTAAAATTGTTCAGAATCGGATATTTGCAAGAATTATGCGTATAAAGCCGATTTTACCTCTTTTCTTGGGTGTCTTTGGGAGGGCCTCAGCAAAGTCGATCTTGGATTTAGTTGTCAAATGGAGTTGACCACCGCCTCTCCGATGACCTTGGCTCTCGGGCTTTGTCTCCACTCAAATAGAAACAAAGGATGATTAGTAATCGGAAAATGATGGTGTAAATTGGTAAACGCATGCAAGTTGATGACCTCGCGGTTAGAAGAAGACTCATGATTTTGGGATTCTGTTCTTTCGTTATCTGAATCCGATGAGGAAGGACCGGACTCGGAAGAATTTTCCTCTTTATCATCCTTTTCATCATCGGAATCGGAAGAGCTGGAATTATCACTGCTACTTGTTTCCGATTCTGATGAAGACTCGGCCACACCAAATGATTTTAGGCCGCTGGGTCTGCAGGTTTCCTTTTGGCCAGTGACCCGTTCGATTAAGGTTGCAGCTCCGCCTTTAGACGCATAAATGTCTTTGGCGATGGCTTCCCACCAGTTATCAAACGCCGATGAGGTGTTGGCCCACATGATGAATTCGATGGCATCTCGAAGTCCAATTGGGCGTGACAGATGTAATGTCATAAGTCGATTGGGAGTTCAACTCATCCTGGCGTTCAAACCGACGGTATATGAAGAGATCAGAATTTCTGCCGAGATTGAATCGCCGAGCAACCACGGTGGGTGGTAGAATTCGTATGAAGGTTTCTTCAAATGAGTTCTTGTGCTCAGAATAGCAAAGCAGATGCTGGGAGGGATAAATTCTTTATAGGCTGATAAAGATTCGCCTTTTAGAGTGCTGGCGAATCGGAAAAAGGAGGGTACCGGTATTTGCCCGATTCGATTATGGGTTGAACTGCCGGCCCGTATTCCGATCTGAACATGGTATAGAATGCGACCATGGAATGGGAGAGGTCGTATTCGTTCAAACGTTTCCTGTTGCAGTTCATTGATATCATCTCGCCGTATGATCTACAGGGGCGTTCACTGTTGTCGGAATTTTTCTCGTTCGGAAATTCCAAGCTAAAGTCCAGTTCTCCGAGAGAGTTGTATATTTGGAGCTTCAGGAACATTCCGACAAACTAGAAAGGACCGCCTAAGTTACCGACTGAATAATCGGATTTCTTTGAGCAGAGACCTTACCTGATCTCATGCATCATCAGATAGGTGGCTCCTAGTAGGTATTTCCTGATTGCTAATTTTGGCACGATGCGGTGCTTGGCTACCTTAGTAAACCTTGCTAGGGCTCAGAGATTGCCCACAGAAGAAAAACCGATCGAGCCACATGTTAAGGAAGGCAATGTGCTCTTCGTCTTCTACGTTACCGGTTTTTCGGTGAGTGATGATGTATCGCTGCCAGCCAAAGTTTTTCTCGGGAACCAGTTTTAGCGTGGCGGGCAGATCAAAAGCCGATAGCATCTCGCCATCGGGACTTAGACCGGTTAGCATCGCTACATCTAAAAGTGTAGGGCTAATGGGTCGGTCGGAAAAGAAAAGCATTTATGGTATCACACCAAAAATAGGCCGATCTTGCCATAAAGGGTTCATCTGGCGGTGGCGGAGATAAGGAAAGAAGGATGGCATCGGTTATTCCTAGTTCGTCCCATTGCTCTTGTTTACGATCATAGACCGAATAAGCCGGTCCTTATATCCCTTGATCGGGTTAGGCGGGATCTAAAAGCCGACTTCCACTATTGACACCGAGCTTTTCAGCAAATAAGGGAGTCTCGCCATTGAATGGAATATAAAATCCGATGGATCTCGGTCTCCTCTCGGCCCCAAAGAGTATAAGGCTTGAGTCCGAGTGGTGAATTAGTACCGAGACATAATCCCGATTGAGAATTGGAGGAACTGTGTACCTTTGGGAGTCTTGAGGGCTCTGGAAATTCCGATGCGAGAGCCGTGCGCGAATAGGAGAGCGTGAAAGTGACGGCGAATGGTGCGCTATTTATAGCTGTGGTAAAAACTAGGGTTTTACCGCTGTTTAACTTCTGGTTTCGCCCATATTGTCTGCTGGGCTGACACGTGTTCTCCAAATGGGCTGAAAGCGGGAAGTTACAGGAGTTAAAATGTGAAATGTTATGGTAAATCCGATTTTTGACTTGAAAGTTCGGCTAATGAAATAGTCATTGCCAAACTTAGGGGCATATGTTGACACCCAAATTTGGCAGAAAATCGGATAAAGCCGAATTTGTTGGGCCAAATCGGAAATGGGCTTTATCGGCAAAAAGGAAAGATGGAATACCGATATTTGTGAGAATTCGGAAGAAGTACGATGTGATCAGAAGCGTGTCGCGGTAAATTAGGTCGTATCGGTATCGACTTTGTAATACTATAAATAAGACCTTAAGTCTCGAGAATAGGAATGTAATACTCAATACACAAAATACTTTCTCGAATCCGATCGACCTCGTCGAAAGGCTTCAACTCGCAGGTAGAGCTATCTCGATGGGATAATCGATTCTCTCCTTGTAACTCGTATGCATGGCTGTATCATATTGATCTCATGTATACAAAGCATGTCAGACTGTCTCGGGATTTCCCAATCTTTGATGTGTTCTCGCATATTGCACTTTCTTGATGTATTCGATATGTAATATGTGTTTATCCTGCAATACTGATTATCAGATATTACATATGCTTTTCCCGAATTCGATTTATGCAACTGTCTCGTTCGATCGATCTTGCGTATACCTTGTTTAGGATTCCACATATGTAAGTATTTGCCGATCGGCATTGCATTTATCAAATATTAGCCTTTGAATCTTGACATCGGTTTATTAGCTTATATCTAGATTTCGATCTGAATACTGTCTTGGCTTGACCAATCTATTTAATCTACTTCTTGGTTTAATCTGATGTGCTGATACGAAGGTTTATTGCTAATATATATTAAAAATACCAAAAAGACGTATAAGATTCGAATTTAATCATTATCCATATTTACTTGCTGTATCGGACATTAAGCCGATAGAACCTATAATCGGATATATTAAAACCGATTATAGAAAACCTGATCTGGCTATTTATAAAGCCGATTAGGGCCATGTTACTGATCTTTTCCTCCTTGTCGATTTATAGGTCAAATTGACTGGCACGCTTGGTTTTCTTGTTGCGACGCAACCACAGAGTTGACGCTTCAGCACGTGTGTTCGCGAGAAGCTACCTTTTCGTGTCAACAGCAGCATCTGGTCTAGATCATCGTCGCCAAACTACCTATGCATATGTTCAAAAGAACTGTGTGGACCAGCGTCCGAGATATTATTGTCCACCTGTTCTTCTTCAGTCCGTGTAATCTCTACTTCGCCGTGCTTGGTCCAACAGGTATAATTTTCCATAAAACCTCTTGAGATCAAATGAAAATGAATTTGCTTATAGTTTGCCCACTCCTTTTGATTCTTGCAATCAATACATGGGCAACATATATAGTCTAATGTAATATTGGCTTCGACATGATGAATAAAAGTTTCTAAACCCTCCACGAACTGCGAGGAACATCAGTCCATTTACATCCATCGCCGATCCATCTACATTATACATATTCATAGCATTGAGTGCGATAGTAGCTTCTATATCAAATATACATATTGATACGATACAAACAAACATGATTTAACAGTACAATACAAACATGATCCAATACTTCACATACAAGCATCCAATGATAGTACACATTAAAATACATTATAAACACGCAAAGTCTGCAGAACGTACAATTATAGTTCGGACAACAACAATTCTTAAGTGCATAAAACTTACATATTAGTACAACACAGAGTTCGATCTCGATGCCTCAATCACACTCTACCCTCCTCATTACCACCATTCCCGCCGCCGTCGCCCTCGCCCTCGCTCTCGCCCTCGTTCTCCTCATCACCACCATTCCCGCCGCCGCCACTGTCGCCGCGACGTGCCATATCATTGGTCGCCACGTATTTTTTGTCTTTTGCACTAGTTCTGTGTGTATTCGTCCCCCCACAGCAAGCAATGGTGGAGGGGCATAGACACTTTAAAAACAGCACATTTTGAACCTAGTTGGAGGGAGCGTGGTTTCGATGTTAGTGGCGCTGTCACCGGTCCAACATGACATCCTAAATCTGGACGGAAATTTAAAGCTAAAAACACAAACAAAGGTCGGCATTCACGGTTGCGCTGGTAGCGGTGGCGGCGGTCGCTGCGGCGGTGGTGGTGGCAGTGGTGGCAGTGGGACCAGAAATGAGGATGTGATGCCGGTGGATAAATGTACCTCAGCGGCGTGGCCGGGGAGGCGCTGACGAATCGGCGGGAGCGCGGCGACGACGAGAGCGGCTACCATCTCCTCCGTCAGCTCCTTCCTTCTCAGCGCGACGAAGAGGCGAGACTGCGGCGGTGGTGACGACGCAGCCAGCGCGGCGACCTTTCACCGCTCCCTCAGCGCGGCGAAGAGAGGCTCCGGTCCCCACTCCTCAGCAGCTCCTTGCTCAGCGCGGCGACGAATGTGGCTCCGGTCTCCGCTCCTCAGCAAGCGCGTGCGAGCTCCCTCAGCTCTCAGTGCGGAGAAGACGACGACGCAGTGACTTTTTGTGATCGGAGAAATGCACCAATTATTGGAGTCCAATATCAGTCCCGGTTTGTAACACCAACCGGGCCTTTTATGACCGAGGAGTCCCGATTGGTAACACCAACCAGGACTAATACTCCCCAGCTACCACACGTCGCGCGAGGCAACCTATCGGTCCCTGTTGGTGGCACCAACCGGGCCTGAAAAGTGGCCTGCGGCCACGCTGCCGTTGAACCGAGACTGAAGTTAATCTCAGTCTCGGTTTGATGTTAACCTGGACTGATGTGCCGGGATGGAAGGGCCATTCCATAGTAGTGCACCCTCGGTGATGACCCATGCCGGTCCCTATCGAGAATGGTCCCAGAGGGCCTCCGCAGAGCGCTCACAGCTGGCGATCCAAGACCCGTACTCCACGCGATGGCCACGCATTGTGTTGTAACCATCCCTCAGATGGCAACGATCTCCCCACTACGCGTGTTCTTCCACACTCCTCAGTAAGCCCTGGCTAAACCTAGCACGAGTCACCCTATGCCTTAATCATCCATCCGGATGTCCTCTAGGGGCAACTCAGCAATCATTCACATCTACTTCCACGGTCCTCGACCTTGCCATACATGAACTATCCCAACCGACCGACCAAACCAGACCGACGTCCCGCATAACCATACCCTCAACCACATTCAGCCCAACATGCATCTAATAGCCCTAACTGTCACATGTCATAACAATTTTAATGAAGGAATGAATGACCGGTGAATATCGGTTCACCGTTCCGTGGCGTTTCACCAGAAGATTTGTTTAAGCCTAACCCAGTCTAAGCAGGTTTTACCCATTAGGTAGGGTTAAAATGATTACTAGACTAATCTTAGGCTAACAAGGGTAATGATAAGCAAGGTAGTCATGAAAGCTAAACAGTTCAAGGGTAGGCATGTATAAGTATTACATGACTAACAATTAGGCAAATTAATAAGCATGCGTTTTTAATAATAAACAATATAGTTGGCAGAAAACTGGGTGATGAACATGATATTAGCGATGTTAATGCACTAGGGAAAGTAGCAATCTCTCCCTAATACAGACAAATATCTAAAGAGTAAGTGTTAACTCGCCTTGCTAGGGTGGAAGGTCCTCCCCGGCGTCTCCGAATCCCCCATCGAGAAACATGATGCATGCACGACCTAGGCTTTACCCTCGACATTGTTGCATAAGATTGATAAACGAATCTAATTCTCGTATGATATGCCATGCATGCTCTAATGCTCTATTAGGTAATAATATCATTATATAATAGTATAGTTATTCACCAAAATACTCTTTCGTACAATACGGTCATACTTGGGTAATTAGGGTTTTTGGAAACGACATGCGATGACAGCTCATCGAAATACGACATTCGTACGGAGTAAAGTTTATCGGTGTTAGTATTTTCTAGGATTTCTTATAGTTAGGGTGCAACCCTAGGTTATAGGTTAAATTAATGCATTTTCTAAAATTAGCTCTCATTCAAACAATTAAATAGTCTACTAATTATTTGTGGGTTTTTAATAATTAAATCCCCATAAGAATTACCTTAGACAAGCATGTCATTTTTAAAGTTCTCTAGCTAATATGGCATTTATCTACCCATTTTACTTTCTAATGAATTTTTACGGTCAGATTCACTATTTAATAATACTGAATTCACCCTAATTCTATTTTAATTATTTCATATATAAGAAAACCCCCTCATTTAACAAAACAGTGTTATTAATCCATTGCCGTGGTAGTTTTCACAATTTTATAAAATCAGGAGTGGCCTAAACTATTTATCTAAATTCTTTTAAAAAAATTGGAAGCCTTTAGCTATTTTAAATAAATCTTTTACCCTTTCTGCATTTAACTAAATGATTAAATAGGTGGTAATTCGAATAAACTCCTCGGGCCGAGCCAACCAACAACCGCCCGGCGATTTAAAACAGTCCACGACCCGTGCGCACAAGATTTAACCAGCTGGCCGAGGCGGCTACACCGAAGGTGGGTTTTCGTGGGACGCCAACGCGAGGAGAAGGCGCCCGAACCCAATGACGCCTCCACTTAAACGGCCGGGTGGGGCCAGGGCCAATATGGTAGAGGCACAACACTACGGTTGAAGCCAGCGCGTGCGGGTTTTACTGACAGGTGGGACCGCACGCCAGCAACTCATCGACACACGGTCAGCACGGACGTTGACGCGCGTCACACAGCTCCCCGTTGTCTTCTTCCTCCAGTCATCGATGTGGCCGACGGCGGCAGAAATTGACGCAACGGCGCTACAGCCGATCTCCTGCCAAGAGCATCCTAGCTACGGCAGCTACGGCATAAAGTGACCCTAGGGGTGCACGCGCCGAGGCCGGGGATGGCCGGATGCAGCGGCAGCGATACGGTGAGCTCACCGGAGAAGCCGCGCCGTACAACGGATCTACAGGCTACGAGCCTGGACGACGAGAGAGACGGGGGTCACGGGGTGCTCACCACGGGTTATGCCGAGAAAGATTGGGCTCGGAAGCAGCTGGCGACGAGGCACCAGACGGCGGCTGGAACAGGGGCGAAGGTGGCACGACGGCTCTGAGCGCCTCCTCTGAAATTGAGAGAGGGGCAAGCATTGCGAAGGTGTCACGAAGCTTGGGGCGAAAAGAATTGGATCCACGCTCACGCAATCGTCGAGGATTTCTCCGGCGCCAGCGCGGGGAAAAATTGGGGAAAATGGGGAAGCGGAGCCAGAGGAGGCCTCGGGCTCAGTTTTAAGGCATGGGGCATAGGGCTGGCCCGACGGCGCTCGGCGGTCTTGAGAGCAAATGGCGTCTTAAACAAGACAAAGCCTTGGTCTTGGCACGATGGCGCGCATGATGCAATCGAGCACAAAGAGAAGAGAGACAAGCGGCGGCGGTCTGGCGGCAGAACCATCAAGGGGAAGCGAAGAAGAGAAGAGAGAGATAGAAAGAAGAGAGATTGTGGGGCCGATGTGTCAGCGAAAATTTAACCCAAATTTGAATTCGAACAAATTTTTAATTTGCCCCAAAATTGGGTTGTTACAGGTCCACTGGCCCATTTTCTTGTTTTATTTAAGCTGGGTCGGTGGGTTGATGGGTCGAACCGGCCCATGCTCATCCCTCCTTTCTTCTATAGATGGCCAAATTAGCCGGGCCAAATGGGCCAAGACGAGGCACTGATATTTTGGCCCTACCGAAGCACTGCGACGCAAGACTGATGCATCGGGCCCGGGTCGGCAGACGACCGGTCGGTCGGGCCGTGCACGGTCAAGGTCGAACCTTAAGTCGGCTGGCCCACACGATTAATATTTTTTGATTTTTTATTCACCAATATGTATATTATAATGTCACATGACACAACAAACACAAGTGAAAACAAATTCTAGTGGCTAGTAGGTGTGGCAATAAGGCTTTGGATATCAAGAGGTCCCAGGTTCAAAGCCGGGAGTCACCATTTTTAACACATATTATCTCTATTTAGTACAGGGCCTGATGGGCCCGTTAGAGTTTCGGCCCGGCATGGCCTCCCTTCGAGCCATGCCCGGCCTTTGCTCGACTTAGTGTCTTGAAACGCAGACTACGGCGAGAGATGGTCTTTGGCCGTCTTGCCACAGTCTATTCGGACCAAAGGCGTGTCTTGACGCACGACGGCTTTGAGATGGTCTTTGGGGTCGTGCGGCCCGGTCTATTCGGGCCGGGCCTAACCGTGCCCGGGTCGTGCCGGGCCGGGCCGCCCGTTTGACCATCTATACTTTCTTCTCAACCGAAGGCCGGTTCCGACCCAGCCTACTATGGTCTGCTCCATCACTTCTGTCCTATCTATTCTTCTCCAGCCCACGCCAGCCCAGCCACGGAGTACCTCCCCTGTTCACCCTAGCGGCGGCTAATTGTTCCCCTCAGTCTATTGCGGCTTGCCGACCCCGAGGCTTCCCCTTCGCTTTACCCCTGTTTTGGCCGCCGCCACCGCCTACGTCGCCGGCCACCTCCACGCCTCCTCGTGCTTCCCCCTCAGCTCGGTGAGCATCTTCGTAATCCCCTGGCGCTCTTATATGCATTAGTTCGTAGAGATCCCGCCCGTAGGCAGGTCTTGTCTCGCCGCCGGGCCACTAATCGGTTTTCCTCGGCGTGGGCACAATTGGATGCCGCCCGCGGTGGGGATTCCATTTTTCCATAGCCCCCAAGCCGTCGCACCCCCTAGCTCCGGCTAGCCGAGCTTCGTCGGACTTCCATGGACGGCCAGTGGGTGCGTGCGTCTGGAGGAAGACGATGAACAGTGCTGGGAGGGTTGAACCGCTGTCATGTGGGGCCGAGTAATATGTGGTGGTGTGTGGCCGACAGGTGGGCCACTGGCCCCACGGGCTAGTAAGGGGGTATTTGGTTTGAGTAATGGGATGGTGAATTGACTCCCAACTTGTTTGGTTTGAGTAGTGCAATGATTCCATCCATCACCATTCCATCTAACAATTAGTTCAAAACAAGGAATGGTGTCATTCCACCAAATTTATGGGATGATCCCATTCCACTTAGGATGAGGTAGCTTCTCAAACCAAACACCCCCTAAGTGGAAACGTAAAGTGGGAAAATGCGCTTACGGGTAAGGTTCGCATCCTCAGTCCAGCCACGTTCGGCCCAGTTCCGGCCCAAGGCCAGCCCACAACCGGATTTAGCAATTAACCCCGAATTTCATTATTTCATGTGCAACAGCACAGTTGTACGATTTATTTAAAATAGCAAAAGACCTCCAAAAATTATAAAATTTTGTACACAAAGACTACAGTGGGTTTACTACCCAGGAAAAATATCATAATAAATAGTGTAGTAGAAATATTGGAATAATAAAATCGTATGAAGCCCATTGCAAGCTTTTTCTTATTTTACAATAGGTTTCATAATTTACTAAGACATAAAGACCCCTCCTAGATTCTTAGAAAATTTATGATTAACACTAAAGAATATTAGAGACTTACACTACTAGGGAACGGGCCTTCCATCCCGGCACATCAGTCTAGGTTAACATCAAACCGGACCGAGATTAACCGATCCGGTTCAACGGCGGAGGTCGCGTGCCACTTTTCAGTTCGATTGGTGCCACCAACCGGACCGATAGGTCGCCTCATGCTGACGATGGCGGCGAGGAGTATAGTCGGTTGGTGTTACCAACCGGACAAATCTTGAGCTCCGATAATTGCTGCGCATTTCTTGGTCTAACAGCCCGATTGGTGTTACCAACTGGGTGATATTGAGCTCCGATAATTGGTGCATTCTCCGGTCACAAAAAGTCATCTGCGTCCACCGTCGTCTTCTCGTCGCGCCAGACCGAGAGCAGAGGAGCTTCGCGCCTGTGAGGAAGGAGCGGAGACCGGAGCCACATTCGTTGCCACGCTGAGCAAGGAGCTGCTGAGGAGTGGGGACCGGAGCCAAGTCTCTCTTCACCGCACTGAGAGAGCGGTGAAAGGGGATCGGAGCCACGCTCGTGTCGCCGCGCCGGCCGCGTCATCACCACCGCCCCGGCCGCGCCTCTGAGGAGAGGGGAGACCGGATCCTCGCCTCTTCGTCGCACTGAGAGGGAAGGAGCTGAGGGAGGAGACGGTAGCCGCTCTCGTCGTCGCCGCGCGCCCGCTGATTAGTCAGCGCCTCCCCGGCATCGCATCCTCGTTCTGGTCCCACCGCCACCACCGCCGCAACGACCACCGCCCCGGCATCGCATCCTTGTTTGTGTTTATAGCTTTAAATTTTCGTCCGGGAGATTTAGGTTGTCATGTTGGACCGATGACAGTGCCACTAACATCGAAACCACGCTCCCTCCTACTAGGTCCAAAATGTGCTGTTTTTTAAAGTGTCTATACCCCTCCACCATTGTTTGTTGTGGGGGGACGAATTGACACAGAAGTAGCACAAAAGATAAAAAAATACGTGGCAACCAATGATGTGGCACGTCGCGGCGACGGTGGCGGTGGCGGGAATGGTGGTGATGAGGAGGGAGAGGGTGAGAGCGAGAGCGAGGGCGACGGCGACGGCGGTGGGAATGGTGGTATTGAGGAGGGCGTCAGCAAGGGCAAGGGCCAGGGCCAGGGTGATGGCGAGGGCAACGAGGC
Source organism: Raddia guianensis (assembly GCA_036346415.1). Lineage (NCBI taxonomy): Eukaryota > Viridiplantae > Streptophyta > Magnoliopsida > Poales > Poaceae > Raddia > Raddia guianensis. The sequence goes on from CM070544.1 coordinate 24,445,264, forward strand.
AAAGGGGAAGTCACTTTCTCGTAGTGATTAAGACATCGAGATCGCACTCTGTGTTGTACTTATTAATTTATGTTTTATGCACTTAAGAATTGTTGTTGTCCAAACAATTTATGTATAATTGTACGTGCTGCGGACTTTGTGTGTTCATTGATGTATTTTAACGTGTACTATCATTGGGTGCTTGTATGTGAAGTATTGAATCATGTTTGTATGTGTACTATTAAATCATGTTTGTTTGTATGGTATCAATATATGTATTTGATACACAAGCTACTGTCGCACTCAATGCTATGAATATGTATAATGCAGATGGATCGGCGATGGATGTACATGGACCGATGTTCCTCGCAGTTCGTGAAGGGTTTAGAAACTTTTATTCGTCATATCGAAACCAATATTACCATAGACTATATATGTTGCCCATGTATTGATTGCAAGAATCAAAAGGAGTGGAAAAACTGTGAGCAAATTCATTTTCATTTGACCTCAAGAGGTTTTATGGAAAATTATACATGTTGGACCAAGCATGGCGAAGTAGAGATTACATAGGCTGAAGAAGAACAGGTGGACGATAATATCTCTGATGCTGGCTAACACAGTTCTTTCGAACATATGCAGGGGGAGTTTGGCGACGATGATCTAGACCAGATGCTACTTGATGGAGAGGGAGAATATGTTGATGAAAGGCATTACGAAAAGTTTCGGCATCTGTGGGAGGATTATAAAACACTGTTGTATCCAAACTGCGGACAGGGGCACAGAAAGTTGCGTACCACAATAGAACTAATGCAATGAGAGACGGCAAGTGGATTGTCTGATAAGAGATTCAACGAATTGTTAGGCCTCATGAAAAAGTTGCTTCTAGAGGGTAACACGTTGCCTGAAACTACGTACGAAGCCAAGTAAGCTCTCTGTCCTTTAGGCTTGGAGGTACAGAAGATACATGCATACCGTAACGATTGCATCCTCTATATCAATGAGTGTAAGAATTTGGAAGCCTGTCTGGTGTGCAAAACATCGCGGTATAAGACCAAGCGTGATGACGCAGGTGAGGTAGAGAGGGGACGTAAGGTGAAGAGATCCCCCGCTAAGGTGGTGTGGTACTTTCCTATAATTCCTCGGTTGACACGTTTGTTTGCGAACAAAGAGCATGCGAAGATGATGCGTTGACACAAGGATGCGTTGGCACAACTATCGCCGGTTCGTGTCAAAGCAATTCAAGACCAAATCGCCGGCTTCCTTTTAGATGAGGTCATAAATCCGATGGGCGAGCATCACCACCCTATAGTTAATAAGATTCCGGAGCCTTCCAAAAATACTAGCCAACCGTCGAGAAGCGATGCACGTAAAAGATCCCGATAAAAAGTGTATGTGCACTGTGTACATTGTATGATACTTATGTATAGCTAGCTACCTAATACATATTTGTTGTTTAACAAAGGAGCAGATTGAAGATTTCATGGCGTGGACACTATTGTAATTGTTTGACTATGCCCAGAGCCGGTCTGACGTAATACATATTTGTAATATTTAATGCTATTTCGATTTTAGTTATCAACCAGCTGTGCATCTGCTAATTGTGTTAAATGTTGTTTAGTTAATTGTGACTAAATAAGCATAACATTCAAAAAATATACTGTACACACCTTAGTCCCGGTTGGAGCAACCAACCGGGACCAATAGTGTCCCCAGCGGCCACTCCTAAGCATCGCCACGTGCGCACATCTCAGTTCCGATTGGTAGGTAAAACCAGGACTAATAGCCGAACTGCCGCTACATGTGTATTCGGGCCGGCCAATCGAGGATAGATTTAGTCCGGTTCTCAGAACTCGGATCGATGCCCAACAGCATCGATCTCAAGGGTCGTCTCGATTCAAGAACCGGATCAAGCACATTTTCGAACTGTGATGAACGCCTGCTTAGTAGTAGTGTTATTAAGATTATTGACCTAGCAATATTCAGAGGTTTTATCTGAATTAAGTAATTAGTGATTGTCCGAAACATTTTTCTATATAGAAAATAGATCGAAATGATTCCTTGTTCATAAAACTAGAACTAAGTTTGCAAAAATGCCAGAGAATTATATAAAATACAATATGCTCTTATAAACTCAAAGGGAAGGTTAGAAACCCTACAAAGGTTAAATAACACCAAATATGCTAGTACTAGACAAGAACCCCAGTAATTAGGATAGTACGTAGTTTATTTAAAACTCCAGAAACGTCTTTAGACATAAATAACATTTCGGACTTTGGATAAGTATTTGGACCTAGAAATAATATATAAAACACCACTCTCACCAAATAATACACTAAAGGGAGGATATTTGGGACCTTTACCATTCTCCATGTCCTTATAAGATCGTAAGAATGCAACTAAATCCCATATATCTAAATACCTTAATTTGGGATTATTATCGAGGGCTCTACTAATATCGATAAGGAAAATAGATTCGAACCGCATTGCGAGATCATGCATGTCATGTCCTTTCGTCGAACACACGATACGATCTTCTTTAGGGTAAAATAGGATCGTCGAACGAAAGCGTAATTGCATTCATACATCATATCGGTCTCTTACTGCACCACTAGTTGTTTATTAGAGTTTATCTGCAATAGACGGTCCCGAGGAAAGGTTCGGAGACACCGAAGAAGCGCTAAGGTAGCCTACGTAGGCTCGTTACTAAGTGCGTAGAAACGATTGCATCTCATGCATCATTATTTCCTCATATCTTGATGTTTATCCATGTCATTTGGCTCTTCGCAATAGTCCCAGATGGTTAAGGAGGACTTCGAGACACATCAAGAGCTAGGGTTGGGATACAAGTGATCCAGGCGAGTTAACACTTACTCTTATAGTTGTTTACCCGTATTAGGGAGAGATTGCGATTTTCCCTAGTGCGGATTAACATCGCTATAATCATGTTCATTACCCAGTTTTCCCTAACTATGTTGTTTATTATAAAAGTGCATGCTTATTAACCTGCCCAATTGTTAATCATGTTATAATTATACATGCCTATCCTTGTATCATCTAGCCTTTATGACTGCTTTGATTGCCATATCCTAGTTGGCCAAAGGGTAGTTTGGTAACAACTTTGACCCTACCTAATGGGTAAAACCTACTTAGATTTGCTTAGGTTCAAATGAATCTTCCGTCAACTAGCCACGGAACGGTGAAACCGATATTTACCGGTCATTCATTCATTCAAAACGATATGACATGTGACAGTTAGGGCTAATAGATGCATGACGGGCTGGATGTGTTGTCTGTGGTTATAGCTATGTGGTGTGTCGGTCCGGTTTGGTCGGTTGGTCGGGATAGTTCAGGTATGGTAAGGTCGATGACCGTGGAAGTAGAGATAATTTGTTTGGTGAGTTGCCCCAAAGATAACATCCTGAGGGATGATTAAGGCACGAGATGCCTTGTGCTGGGCTTAGCCAGGGCTTACCCAGGAGGAGCGCAGATGAACACGCGTAGCGGGGAGATCTCTACCATCTGAGGGATGGTTCCAACACAACGCCATCGCGCGGAGTACGGGTTTCGGATCGCCAGCTGTGAGCGCTCTGCGAAGGTCCTCTAGACCAATCTCGACAGGGACAGGCATTGGTCATCACTACTGGTGATGGAGGCCACACTTCCCCAGGGTGACGGTAGGCTAGAGTGGGCCGGCAACCCTCCTAAGCCGAGGCGGGCATGCCATGGCAAGTGTGGTCCACAACGGGATTGCCAATCCTGGAAGGGTGGCGGGTTATATATGGAATGGGGCAACATAAAGTTCAGTTTGGTCAAAGTAAAGGTCAAGGGTGCTGTCGAGTTTGAGTTGGTTATTTTAAGGTTGGTCGTCACGGTCTGTCGATTGGTACTTTGGTTGTGTTTGTTACGATGCTGAACTCCTCGTTGTTTATTAAAGGAACATTATTACCTGATGCTATAGGTTAATTTAAACTCATCTTAAAAATTGGCTTTACACAAATAAAGGAACCTCTTCCCCACTCAAACCTCATATCACTAAGCGCATTAAGAGGAGTGTTAACTAGCCAGCGTTTGGATGACACTGACCTCGCATACGTCCACTGTTTTAGTTGAAAGTAAATAAAAGGATTTGTTCGAGTGCCATGGAGATGATCTGGGTTGCGATGGTCATGATGCAGTTTCGGGTTTGCTCCAGTCGCCTGTAGGAATGCGTAGCCATTGGAGGATTTTCTGGATGCTCTTATATATGTTCTGTCGACTCAAGACGATTTTCCTATGACAGTTGTATGGCCTCTTGGCTTATTTAAGAGTAAAATACATGGGCGGTCCTTAAACTATTAGTCGATTCTCATGCAGGTCCCCAATCTATGAAACTGCAGTTTTGGGTCCCTAATCTTTTCAGTTGGGTCCGGCCAAGTCCAAACTTGCCAGTGACAACCCTACAGCTGAAGTGGCGCTGACATGTCACATAAAATAGTTTTAAAAAAGAGGAAATCATTGAAAACCAGAAAAAATACGTGGAAATCATTTTAAAATCAATAAAAAATAAAAAAATTTAAAATGTGGGAAATTATTTTAAAATAATAAAAAGGAAAAGGAAAATCATTAAAACATATAGAAAATATCAAAGAATCATAAAATAGGTAATATTAAAATAAAAAGAGAAATCAATAAAAAATCATGAAGAAAGCATAAACATATAAAAATAAAAAAATAAAAAGAAAGATAAAGACAGTGTGGTCACCTTTAATTCCTTAAGCGCTACTTTTTTCTAATTTTTTTATGAATTTTCCTAATTTTTTTACTATTTCCTTTTTTATAATTTCTAAAATTTTTAGGATTTTTCTAAATTTTTTAAGTAATTTATGTGACATGGACGACTATGTCAACGCCACGTCAGCTCTATAAACTACAGTTTTATAGATTGGGGATTTTGATGAGAATCGACAAATAGTTTAGTGACCGCCCGTGCATTTTACTCTTTATTTAACATTAAGCCCGCGTCATGCAATCAGGTATGTAATACTTCGAATTAATGAAATATATGTCTGTATGATACTTGGCTATGTATTGCACGCACTAGAGTATTGATCCAGGGTCTAGTGCATGTGATCAGCGGCTCTCTGGTAAGTATAAAAACGAGGGCTGACAGGAACCCACGTCGTCGTCACGTCGAGAGCCGGATGAAGATGACCAAGTCATCGCTGACAAAACCCTCCCCTTTCCTACGTGGCGCCCAGCTGACTCCCCCTCTGTGATGAGGATATCGTCCACATGAATGCGATCACCACTCCTTTCTCTACTTCTTGCACTACGATCGTGACACGTTGGCGATAATTCATCGCATCCACTCCTTCGGCTACATCAACATGGCTTCATCGGCCCCCACCTTGGCCAGGTCGACCACACAGTTGGTTTTCTTCACCTTCGGACATGATGCTACGGTATCCATCACTCCGGCCGCCACCTTGGCCGCCACCCATACTTGAAGGCGCATACAACAAAGGCGCATCTCCGCCTCCTCGACGACCTCATGCCCAAACCCCCATGTTGCTCAAGGCCCAACCAAAGATTAAACCCAATTCGTCGTACACGAGCCCAGTTCGGCCACCAGGAGCAGTCCAATTTGAAATGATCATAACTCGGTCATACGAAGTTTGTTTTGAACGTTCTTGGTATGCACAGACAAGCCCACGACGGGAGCTTTCCAATGGATTCAGTTTGAGGACCAAATTATAACAGAATAAATAGGAATCGCGAAATCAAGAGAACGTCAAAATCTGTCGGGGGCTGTGCCACCCCCACTTTGGGCCCGTGGCCCATGTAACCCTAGGGTTGAGCGCCCCAAACCCTAGCCGTCGCTATATATTCAGTAGCCGTCATTGTTTAGACTGAGGTTTGGTTGTGTGTTGGTAGACCCCGTGTGCGTCCCCCGCGAATTTGCGTGTGTTGACTAGACCGCCCGAGTCGAGTTATCGAACTTCAAATTTATCCAAGTGTTTCATCCATATTTACGATTTTAGATTGTGTTTATCTTGTTTCTTGCTTGTTCTTTGATCGCTTGCAGGAAACGACCTTCATGGTCAGATCAATCGCGTTCTTGGCGTGGTTGATAACGAGCAGGTATGGTGATTTAGCGATTGTCGGGTTGTCATCCTTGTGAGGTTGGTAGCCGGATCGTCCAGGTCGCCTCTCTGACCAGATCGAAATTATCCCCTCGAGTCTCACCAGAAGATCGGGCCACCCCCGTGTCCCCATCATTTGGTATCAGAGCGACGGTTGCCTGGTGAGAACATCTATCATTAGTTTTAGATCTGTTCATGTTCATCCTAGAGTACAGAAAATTGCCCCCACAAAAAAGATTTGAAATCGTCGTCACGTCCACTGTCCAAGCCACTTTGTGCTTTCGCAATTTTCGTTTTCAGTTTCGCTTTATTGAATTTGTGTCCATGGTCATAGTCTTGTTGCTAGTTTAAATTAAGTTTTTGGCGTGGTTGATAACGAGCAGGTTTGGTGGTTTAGCGATTGCCGGGTTGTCATCCTTGCGAGGTTGGTAGCCGGATCGTCAAGGTCGCCTCTTCGACCAGATTGAAATTATACCATCGAGTCTCACCAAGATCGCCCCACGTTCCCATCACTCTGTGTCATTGCTAGGGATGGCAATGGGTACCCATTACCCGCAACCAGACGGATTTTTGCTCTATTAGGGTACGGGTTTGGGATAATTTCTCTACGCATGGGTTTGCTAATGGGTCAAAACACAAACTCAGCGGGTACGCAGGTATGGGTATGGTTATGTACTGCCCAAACCCGCAAACCCATAGGTAATAAAAACCCAGGCATCCATAGTAAATACTAAATAGGCCCAACTAAAAATATCGACATGTTTCAGCCCATTTCCAAGTTCTAAACCCTAAGTGCCTAACCTTTCCCACCCTGGCCAGTGGCCACCCAGGCACCCAACGATATTTGCCTATTTTCACTCGCACAACCGCCGCCAATATTTCTCAGGACCACGCCGTCAGACACTGCCGCCCGCCAGGCTCCCACCGCCACGCATGCTCGTCACTCATGCTGGTTGCGTAGAAGCCGCCGCCGCCTGCCACTTGCGTTGCCCACGCCACGTGTGTTGATTGTTAAAGTGTTGTCGTGTTGATGTTCACGGGTATGGGTAACCTGTGGATATGGGTTTTTAGTTGGCAGATTTTTTCTTCGCAGGCATGGGTTTGGGACAATGATACCCATCGGGTTTGTACCCATTGCCATCCCTAGTCATTGCCGAGCAGGCCCACCCAGCCCGGCTTGAATATGCAACACGGCGTCACCTTCCCCCTCTCACTCTCTCTAACTGTATGGTGGACCCAGGCCCAATGTCGGGTTAAGTGGAAAAGGTCCCAGAGTACACCTTCGTCTATTGGCAGCGCAACCTAGAAATCAGGGGCGGACCCACCACTAGGGCACCTTGGGCCCAGGCCCGAGGTAAATTTTTTTGGCCCACTTACCATCAAGGCACCCTGGGCCCTGACCCGAGGTAAATTTTTTGGCCCACTTACCATCAGCTAGGAGTATAGGAAAAAATCCAGTATAAATTAGAGCTACCTATGACCCAACTCCAGCCGGCCTACCTCACTGCCCAATAAGGCCACCTCGCGGACGCACCAACCCAGCCCAGCAGCCCACCCCGAGCCACATTCCCCTCCTGGCCTCCTCCCCTCTCAGCCCCGACCCGAGCCCCCACCCCCTAGCCGAACCCCTCACCATTCCCCAATCCCCTCACCGCGGCCGACCAGCCGCCGCGCCCGGCACCCCCCACCGTGGCCGCAAGGCCGTTCTTAGGCTAGGGCAACTGGGGCAACGGCCCAGAGCCCATGAGAGTGGGGAGCCCCGACCTAGGTAAGCAGTAGCCAGTAGTAGTATGTACTGTACACGGTACGCCGGTAGTCTATAGACTCCGATCTCCATTCTCCTCGTCTCCCCAATCCTAATAGCCAGTGCCGCCGACCCCCAAAATCCCCCCCAAATCCCCGATTTCTTTCCCAATGGCAACAATTGAATGGCGTATCTGTTGCCGATTTGGCGATAGAGTAGGATAATAAGTACTCGGATTTGGGGATCTTGTAGAAGCCTCTATATTTTTCGATGACACCAGCATTGTGCCGACCTCAACTCGCCGACGCCAGTTGCCGGCTTGCCGTCGTCGCCGTCTCGCCGAGGCCGTGACTTCGTATCCGCGAGGCGCCGCCGCGCTGCTGGCCTGCAGGCTGCAGCCTGCTGCCTACGGGCTGTGGCTATGCGGTAGCGGCACTGCCCAGGGCCAGGCCCTGTGGCAGTGCGCTGGCGCCTGCGCAGGCACCACAAGTCCGCAACCTGCGGTGTGCCTATGCCCAGCCCGCTGGCCTGCTGCTTGCCACTCGCCAGTTCGTAAATTTACTGGATTACAGAGCAGTGCACTAATTTCTTAATTCTTACTTTCTTATCTAAATATTAATTTATTATTTCTGTGTTGTGTACAATCCATACTAATCTACTTGCTATTTGCTAATTGTGCAATTATACTTAACTGATTAGTGATTACTGATTTGTGATTTGTATATTAATCATTGTATGTCTTTATGTTGGATCATATTTACATCGAAACTGTTATTAATGATTTTGCATATGGAAATATCCAATGAAATTGCTTTCTATAATCATTTTTTTACACTTGCAGATAAGTGACAGCTCTTTTATTTGCTTTGGTTCATACGATCTTCTTTACAATCATCTGTGTGATCTTCTATTCAAATAAAAGTTTATTCTTTCATAATCATATGTTTTTAGATGTACTGTACATAAGTTTTTAGATGTGTTGAATTGTTAGATATATTAGAATCATATGAGACTTTAAAAACATCGTTATATTTTTATATGGTAATATAGACTATAGGGCCATACTTTTTTATTTCGCCCCGAGCCCTTGGACCCGAGCCCTTGGAATTCTAGGAACGGCCCTGCGCGGTCGCCACCCTCGCCTCCAAGTTCTCTACGGTCGGTCGGCCGCATTCCTCCACGGTTTCCTCCCCTCTCTGGCTCTCTTCCCATTAGCCGTCGCAACTGGTCCCTAGAAGGGACGAGTAGGGATCCCACTGATCAAGTGGTCCCCGAACGACTAGGGTCAAGGCCGGCCAATGAGGCCGGCGACAAGTCAAGGCCAAGACCGGGCGGCTAGCCAAATAGCCATTAGCGTCCAACCCTGCGCGCAGCTGCGCCCATGCCGGCTTGCCCAGTGTGTGATTTTACTATTTGCTTAATTGCTTTCGTATGTTATTATTCAAACTTAATATGTGTTTCAATGTTTTTTGTGAACGTATATTATGATATACTAGAGTACTTGACCATTTGTGAACTTAGTATATTTTACGCTTGCCCTACTTAAATTCTCGTCCTGAGTCCGCCACTCCAAGAAGTCCGTCACCGTCCTGCTGGCCGCACCGTCCCATGGCCCGTGGGCCTAGCTGTTAGCCTCCCCTCCGCCCGCACCATGCCACTGTTTGGTGGCCCGTGGCGCATCAATCAGTTGCGCATCGCTCGTGATCACGTGGCCGCCTAAAACAAATCTAAAAAACTAGAAAATCTATTCTATATTACAAAGCGCCTAACCAGCCGGCTGCTGGTTAGTCCACGACGCCTGAGAAACGACGACCGTTTGATCTTGTCGCCAAATCGAATCCAATCATTCATGCTACATAAACATTTAAAACAAAATGTTTCGCACGTTGAAAAACAGCGCGGGCGGTTTGCCCTCTTGGCTACCTGAGCTTGGTTTTAGACCGTAGACGCGCGTTTGACGCCTGCGTCCACCTCATCTTTTTCCTCTCTTGGCATTGGCACGCACGCACAGCTTCTTTTCCTCTCCTGTTTCTTTTTTCCTCTCCAGGCACGCACGCAAGACTTCCTTTCATCTCCTGCCACGGACGTACGGCTGGCACTGAACAAAGCCCTTTTTTCCCTCTCCTATATTTCCTTTTTGTTCGCTCGCAAAAAAATCCGAAAAAATAAAAAGCTTTTGAAAATTAGATCATGGTTGCACAAAGAACATCCATAAAAAATTTGGTGTTATTTAAAATTTTGCAATCCAAATTTACAAATAGTTTGCTCTTTCTTATTAAGGGCATATTTAAACCATACATGCACAAATAACATTCATAAAAATTTTGATGTTATTCAGATTTTTCTAAAATCTAAATTCACAGATAATTGCTCTTTCTTATTGCGGGCATATTTCTTCTTCATTTTCCACTTTTCAATTTTACTTATGGCTGGTCACAAAAAATCATAAATTTTAAAATTTCACAAAGAACATCTATCAAAAGTTTGATGTTATTCAAAAAAAATTTTAAGTGGAGATTGACAAATAGTTTGCTCTTTATTTTTAAGTGCATTTTTTTTAGATTTACCACATTTCAATTTTGCTCATGGTACGTCAACAAAAATCATAAATTTAGAAGTTTCAGAAACATGTCTTCAAAAGAACATCCAAAATTAAGTTTTTTTTCCCAAAGATCAAATGTTTTCACAATGCAAGATTCGAACTAAAGATTTTTTTTGCAGGTCACAAGAAATTCATACGTAATTGAAAGTTTTCAATAAACCATGCCTTCACAAAGAATATCAACAATTGATGTTATTCAAAAAATTTTGAAATCCAAGTTTACATACTTTGCCCTTTCTTATAATGAGCATATTTTTTCTCTTTTTGCACTTTTCAACTTTATTTATTATAGGTCGAAAATATATAAAAAAGGTTTTCAAACCATATCTGAATAAAGAACATCCAAAAAACTAAAAGATTTAGAAGATTAAAAGTTTTTGTAATGCAATCTTCAAGCTAAAGGTTTTAGGTCACAAAGAAACACAAAATTGCAAGTATACAAAAATTAAACCGTGGCTGCAAAGAGAGCATCCATAAAAAAGTTTAATGTTACTCAAAATTTTTTGAAATTCAAATTTAAAGATAGTTTGATCTTTGTAATAAAAGGCATATTTGCGATTGACTTTTTGTTTTTCATCCATAAATGTAACAAAAAAAATATGGTGAGGGCTCATAAATATATTTGGGCTTTAAAAATGTTGACTTCTATAAAATGAATCAAGAAATAACAGAAAAGTTTAAAAAATAATAAAAGATTCGAAAAATCAAAACAAAAAAGTTACCAGGATATAGTTTTGCTTTACAAAACTAATGCCACGCGTCGTGGGCGCGTCATCATCGCTAGTACACTTACAATGTCTAAGCCGATGGATAGATTGGACCGTGGAAATTAAAAATCGACAACGCCACTGCAGCCGCTAGAGATTCTAAAGTCTTAAAATAGTAGAGAAAACCGTGTCAACCTTGGACTTCACTTTCATCACCTAAACATTGAGCTTTAGAATTAGGTACATGAGTACATATATATAGTGACAAAACATGACGGTGAAATCGAAAGCTGAAGCACCAAAAATTAATTGTGAAAAAGTAGCCGGCCAATCTCCTGTGTTGACCAGCACAATTCATCACGAAAGGAGCAAATAATAAGAACGCAAATTAAAGCTAGCTCTCACCCCCTCATGCTCGAGAACGAACACGTCGACAGAAAGCAGCGTGGGGCACCATGTCTCCTGCAGCTCAAGCATGGCTCTGTCGTGGCATTACACAAACCATTTGAGATACTATCATACTTGCCAACAATTGACTAATTAGGGTGTTTAATTAATTACATGAGGTGTAATCCACATTCATCAGATGTAGTTCTCTCAAGCATGCATGGGCATTTTTTTTTTTTTGTCTTATCCCACGTGGGATATGGAGCCGGACCCAATTGACAGTAGCCGGCTTTCTTTTGCATGGTACTTTTAGGCCTGTTTGTTTCAGATTAAAGTCGAGTTGAGTTTTACTGTAGCATATTTGTAACCCCTCGAAAGGCATTTTAAAAATTCAAAAAATTATGAAAAAAATATTTTACAAACTTTAAGAAAAACTATTTAAAATCACACAAAACGACTGCAAAATATTACATCATTTGACTTATACAAAAATAACAATTTTTATTTAATTTAATTTAAGCTGGAACAAACCAGGCCTTAGTAATGTTTTCGTCTCTGCCCTAGACTATTTTCGGTTCTCACTTTGGTCCTTTCTGAACAATTTTTTAACCGGGTTCATCCACCCGCAGACCCGCTTTTCTGTGCTCTCCGACGTCAGCACATGCATGTCACGTTGCGAGACTATCCAAGCTAAGCCTCTTGTGTCAAAGGCTAATTAAAGTAATTCTAATTTCATTCGGTCATTAGAAACTCGAGCTATTAATGAACAAAAAGGCTGGAAGCACCGGCCTTTGCAGTAGGATCTATATAATATATATATATAGTAGATAGTTTAATAGCGTCCCTAGAAGAGTCTTTTAAAATTTTTATTTACAAAACCCCTCTGTCTCTCTCTTATTGTACTCTCGTGAGTACGGATCTCTTTATACTTCCGACGAGTTTTCGAAACCTAAGATGTCTAACAACCGATCCGAACTCTTGATCTTGTTCGTCTCATTGAAATGTAGCCACTGACCAAGTTTCATATATTTTAGTTTTATTTACAATTTGTTTCCTATTTTTGAAAATCAGTTTTTTGACACGTCGGGACTAATTGGAAGGCCGATTTTTTTAAATAGAAAACAAATTCAAAAAAAATTTGAAACTTGGTCACTGGCTACGTTTGAGTGAGACGAATAAGGTCAACTGTCCGGATCGGTTATTAGGCATCTAGAATTTTGAAAACTCGTCGGTAGTACGGAGAGAGCACGCTAGCCTTCCATATATATATATATATATATATATATATATATATAGAGAGAGAGAGAGAGAATGCTAGCGTACACCGGATCGGATCCTCCGATACTTCAGCGTTTTAAATCGAGATTATTATCGACCGATCAAACCGTTGATCTTGTTAGTCTCAACGAAATGTAACGATGACCAAGTTTAGTATTTTTTTTAATTTATTTACTATTTGTTTCCTATTTTCAAAAAATCAGCTTTTTTGGATGCACCACGACTAATTGGAAGGCTGATTTTTAAAAATAGGAAACAAATAGTAAATAAATTCAAAAAAATACGAAACTTGGTCACCGGCTACATTTCAAAGAGATTTAACAAGATCAACGGTTCGGATCGGTCGATAATAATCTCAGATTTCGAAAATGCGCTGGGAGTATCGGAGGATCCGTACTGGGTGTACGCTAGCTCTCTCTCTCTCTCTCTCTCTCTCTATATATATATATATATATATATATATATATATATATATATATATATATATATATATATAGTTAGGTTTGCACAACCTATGGCCGATCTGAACAATCCGAACCGGCCATTTTGATCTTCTAGTTGATATGAGCTCACAAACAAAATTTTTTATTTTTTATTTTTTAAACTATTTTAACCTATTTTTTGAAAATTCATGATCTAAGTTATTGCGGAGCCTCCAAAAAGGCTGGTTTTCAAAAAACTGTTTAAAGTAGTAAAAAAATTCAAAAAAATGTAAAATTTTGTTTGTAAGCTCATATCAACTAGAAGATCAAAATGAGCGGTTCAGATCGTTCACATCGGTCTCATGTTTTACAAACCGAACGCGAAGCACCAACGCATGTGTACTTCACGAAGCACCATAGCTCTACTCTATATATATACTTGGGACTTCATGGAGCAACATATCTAGTGCTAATGTTCATTGGGTGATAACATGCTAACAACAGATCTGGGAAATCAGATACATGAGAAGCTGCTCAGATCTCAAGAGGTGGAAGCCTCTTTCTCACTTAGAAAGTCAGGGGGTTTTTCGTGAAAGTATTTATGAGAGAAAGGGGGCTTCCACCTCTCCAGATCTGAGCCGCTCCTCATAGATTTAATGGTTCAGATTTGTTGTTATCATATTAACACCCAATGGACATTAACACTGAATACGTTGCCCCCCTCTCTCTCACACACACACTCTCTCTATATATATATATGTATCGCTAAATTTAAATACTCTCTCATCCTTCTATAAAGTATTTATGAGAATAGAGACTTAGCAGGCGAGCAATGATGAAGTCAAGTGCAAAGCAAAGCCCGGGCAAGCTAAGTATCATCCTGCGCTTACCACTCGGCCATAACTACAAGCGCATCGGAGCCATTGTTGCTGCTAGAGACCACCCATTGTTGCCACCAGTGGAGCCTAGGCACATAGCCCAGCTCACCGAACGGTATCTCCGCAATTATTTGAGAGGATGAGAATATAATGAGCTAATAGTGATTTGGAGAAGAGTATGTATATAGAGATCCAAATTTGGACTCTGCTATAGGCTTTCACTGGCCTTTGTTCTTCTGCTGGCTTTCTAGCTAGTGTTTACACCCGCTAACAAAAGGAGAAGAGAGAAGTTTCGTAACTCCAAAGTATACTTCTTCGTGAGACTCAACGACGATCTTAGGTCGATCTAAGAATCGTATAGTAGGTATATTAGTACTCGAGACTCGTTGATGGCACACAAAAGATAACAATCGCAATAATTTTGTAATACATATCCATATGATTGATTTGATCTTTATACCAATTAATGACACGTGAAACATTACTATCTATCACATGTATCGGTCTATTAATCATTATTGTTCCACAGAGCGTATGTCCTGAATAACGTTATAGTGTAAACAAACTATTTCACAATGATGTCGTACTTAATTCACAATATAACTAATAATTATTCATTGAACTATAACATGTTATTGAAAATTACATAAACATGCATTTGATGTGACACAATCACTTCCTAGAGCATATCACTAACAAATAGCTGGTTAAAGCTCAAGATGGCTACATCTGGTGAAGAGATGGCTTGGATTCGACAATGATGGTGACCAACTCTACAAGAGTAGCAGCAGGCAATGACTAGCAATTGGGTGGCTGAATTAAAGACTATAGGCGTCCAGATAGCTGGATCTAGCAAGGAGGTGCCCTAGATTCGACAATAATGGTGACCTACTCAAACCACAATGATGGAGGGCATGATAGTCGTAGCAGGATAACCTAAGCCATGTTGAACCCAACAAAGTCTAGACAATTAGCATTACATCAACCGTCCGTCTCTCTAAACCAAATACCACAATCAATTTGAGCTAATCTCGAGCTCTAGATCAAGCCTAACTGTTGAGACACATGTGATGGGTCCCCTTGTATTGTGATGAATATATGTGACGGGTTTGATTTTGATGTGATTTTGAAGGGCTTTGAGTTGCATTCGGTGAAACAGACACAAGTTGAGTGTCTGGCAGACGATGTCCGATGCCGTCCGGACACGTCGAGTAGTGACAGGTTTCTGCGAGAGTTTCGATCGGACGGTGTCCGGTGGTGTTCTATCTACGCTGTCTTGAGCGTGAGCGAACGGTGTTCGGTGGGTCGTGTCAAGGTGACACATGTTGATGTTGAGTTTGGCTTTCGTTGATCTTGTGTGAAGCTAACCTTGCAGGAGAGGTAAGGTGTATGGTTTTGGTGTGTGTTCACCTCTGTGATGCAGGTATCGGCGAGTACGTGGCTGATGCTGAGCGGGGACAACTGGAGGCTGGTGCGTTCAGAGGCGTGCAGGCGAATGGGTTCGATGACCTGGTGGTTACATGAGGTGGTGTACTCAAGAAGCTTTCGCCATGGCAAGGAGTCCAAGGCAGCTGGAGGCTGTGGCGTCAGTAACCTGATGGCGGGTGGTGTACTCAAGAAGGTTTCGCCATGGCAAGGAGTCCGAGCCAGCTTGAGGCTGTGGCGTCGGTAACCTGATGGCGAGTGGTGTACTCGAAAAGCCTCGCCATGTCATGGAGTCCGAGGCAGCTGGAGGCTGTGGCGTCGGTAACGATGGTGGCGAAACTGGTCAGTCCGGTGGGCCCAGGCATGGGCTGGCGAACGAGGATGTTGCGCGGAAGGTTCTGGGTTAGCCCGTGGAAAACCCTGGTTCGGTTCTGGGTTAGCCGGTATCAAAACCCTGGTCAGGTTCTGGGTTAGCCCGTGGAAAACCCTGGTTCGGTTCTGGGTTAGCCGGTATCAAAACCCTGGTCAGGTTCTTGGTTAGCCCGTGGAAAACCCTGGTTCGGTTCTGGGTTAGCCGATGTGGTAAAAACCCTGTAGGTTACGGGTTAGGCTCTGTGAGAAAACTCGGGTACAGGCCCTGCGTGGCTCGGTATCGGATATTCCTAGGATGCTGGAATATTCGAGGGAATATGCTTAGGGCATAGGCTATATAAGGAGAGGGGGTGGAGGCTTGGTAAGCTATTCCACCACCATGCAGCCCTAGTTGAGAGAGGTGTGGGGAGAGAGGGGTCTCCCATGGTGTGTAAGGTGGAAACAATCCCCTTAGAGCTAAAAATTTCCGAAATAGAGAGGGTGAGTTGGGTGTGTAAGGGTGGCACTTAGAGTGCTTGTGACCACATAGAGTGTGGTTTGTAATCCCCCAACTTCTATGCAATGAAATCTCTCATGTTCATGATCATCTTGTGTTGATTTGCTCTAAGTTTTTTCTTTTGTTTTCCCCTTTTAAAGCTCACATTTGGAGATGAGTCTTGGTGATTTTTTTATGGTTCTTGATGGTCTATGATGCCTTGAGCTTGTTAATATGATTTATCATACTATTTACAACCATACGAGGGGCAAGAGATCACGTTCTTGACTTATTGCAAATCTGTCCAGAAACTTTCATCAGCGCAGCAGGCAGTAAAAGATTTTTAAAAAATATAGAAAATAATTTTGGGATGATTCCAGTTGAAAAATATGCGTGACTTGGGAGCTATGAAATGAAAACCGAGCCCCAAACTTTCTGCTCGAAGTTTTTGATAGCTTGTGTTGTTTTATTTTTCATATTTTCTGTGCACAGATTGTTGAGGAGATTTTTGGTGAAGTGTTTCACGACTCATGGTTGCATGAGCAACAGAAAGCCATCATCTCTTTGCTCCAAGTAGAAACAAACTCTAAAGAATCTGCTTTTGCTTTTCAGAAAGCAGCTTGTGTTGTTTGAATTTTCTTTTTTTTTTCTAAAGAGAGCTTTGAGGATATTTTCGTCTACATTGCTCATGACTAATTATGGAATAGGGACAAAATTTCCAAAAATTTAAGAGCACCAGAAAGCCACCATCCATCTCCTCCAAGTGAAAACAAATCTGTTTTTGCTTTTCTGAAAGTCAGTTTGATCATTTGGCTTGATTTTCTTTTGTAAAGTAAGCTTTGAATTGATTTCTCTCTTTTGGACACTTGACAACCAGGACTGTGAATGCAAAAACTTCCACATATTACATGACTCTTAGTCATGCATGCTATGGGTACACATAATTGTTAAGTTATTCGGGTTTTGGTAAAAACGGTAGCGTCAAAATTTTGTGGCGTCTATTCACCCCCCCTCTAGCCGCCTAGCTCGAGTCTTCACTAACCATGCTCATTTAACTCTCTCCCTCCTTCCTTCTCATAGGATTGATCCATTCATTCAATCTCAACTGAGCAGAGCCTAAGCCTAATAAAGCTTCCATCGTGCCTTATCAAAAACCTAACCATAAGTTCATATTGATTCAGTTAAGCCTGAGCCTAGGCAATCTTGAGCTCCCTCACGATGGGGTCAAATCAAGGTTGGTAGGCTAGCATGACCGAGGGAGCAAAACTAATAGTGATAGACCAGCAACCACAGGGGAATTGTACAGGAATTGGAACTGTTGGGTTCTAGGTGCCCCATTGGGTTTCATGTATGAATACTGGTTTAAGCTTCTAGCTAAGTGTTCATGTTATATCCATACTCAACCATACCCACCAGATTGTCAACCTTAGAACTCTACCAGGTCATGTAATTCCAACATATGATACTCCGGCTTGGCCCAAGCAGTTGATTTATATTGCAGCGTTGCGTGAAAGTAGGAAAGAGGGGCAAGAACTTCGAGCCTATATCCTCTTATCTAAATCTAACCCTTCATTAGGCTTGCAAGTGGCCATGGGCTCCCATGTAGCCCAAAAATTTTAGCCCGTCCAAATTGTTACATCGGCTTCGTGTTTCAGCTTTAGACAGATAACGGCTAGGCCAGTTAGCCCATAATGCTATTTAGGCCCGGTTAGCTCAGATAAAAAAAGGTTAGTTGTTAATCTCCTATACCCCAATCAGGGCGAAACTAGGATCCTCGGTAGTTACAACACTACCGTCAGGGTCGAACACATGGACCTCTGGATATATTTGGCCCACCTGTGAGTGCATGTAGGCCGTTATGGTAAAGGATCTCCATTCGTGGGGGGCGCCGCCTGCGCACATCCTAAGGCCTTGTTCTTTTCGACGTATCGTACCGTTGTATATTACTGTAGCAAATTTTGTTATTTTTATATAACCTACATGTTGTGATAATTTGTAACGATTTTTTCATGACTTTTAGTAGTCCTTTCAAAGATGCTAAAACTATTTTTTAATTATTTTTTAAAAATATTTAGATCTCATTTCGAGAGCTCTCAAAATTGCTACAGTAATACGCCAACGCAACGATACGCTGAAAAGAACAAGGCTAAGAGGTGTGTCGCCGCCCCGCATGATGAGCCGTCACGGCAGCCAACCTCGCGCGCCCTCCGTGGCATGTCGTCACAGCCTCGCTGTTCCACACGATTCTATTGCTGACCTGGGAAGTGAATAAAAACTGAAGATTATCCTTTCAAATGAAAACTGCGCCTATGTGTAAAAAGAATTTTTGAACCACCATATGTGTAAAAGGATCCATGTTTAATGCTATGGATCCATTTTAGCATTTTCATGCTCTCTTGTTAATGCTATAGTTACGATGGTGGCAAAATGGTTCAAAGCTTCAGCATATTCTGCTCTGTTTGGATGATGCATCCTGGACGACCCCGACCTGGATGTGTGCATTTGTTGGTTGAGTTGTTTGTGATGAATGATCTAGGATGCAGGGATCCAAAAACAGGAACATTCCTCTTAGATGCTGGTCCTTCCTATCCAGCTCAAAACCCATAACTGAGCTCATCCAGGGCGAGCCATGCCCTCGACGGTGGCTCGGGCGTGATAGCGAGCATCGTCGGTTGTCGCTAAGCCAGGTACAGCCAGCCAAATTATTGCCCCATGCATCCAACACCAATTCATCTAAACACAATCAAACAAGCTGCTAGGATAACTCCATGCATCACGAGACCATTATTCCTTAAATCTCATCCTTGATCTTGGATGGATGGATGAGCCAAACATATCTAAATGGATGAACACGGACGTCGTAAGTCCCATCGCGCAACAAGATGGAATTCTCCACTTATTCCCCTCTAATCCTCACTGGGTTTTCTAGACAGAGTAGGCATGGCAATTTTACCCATGGGTTCGGGTACCCACGGTTACCCGACCCGATGGGTTTGGGTATAGGTATAGGTTTATACCCATGGAATATTTTGGGTTTCGGTTCAGATATATTTTTGGGTTTCGGGTTCATGTTTGGGTTTATTTTTACACCCATGGGTACCAAAAAATAATAATAATAATTAAATATAATATAATATGTCATCATGTGTTATCAATAAATATGTATTGATTAAAGACTAAAGTATGAATATAAGTTTATTTGTTCAAAGTTGATGGAATGTTAGAATTGAAATTGATTAATACCATATATATTGTATTCAATATTGAGATATGGCTTATTATATATTTCAGGTTTGGGTACCCGTTCGAGTTCGAGAACCCATCAGGTTCAGGTATGGTTGTGGATTTATACCCATGAAAGAATTTCAGATTCGGGTTCGGATATAGTTTTCATGTTTCGCTTTCGAAAATGAGGGTGTACAAGGAGGCCGGAGGTACCCAACCCGGTTGCCATCCGTAGGCCAGAGCTATGCAACCCGGCTGTCAACCCATTTGCAACCATGACCTTCATCTGTTTACCTAATCTCTTCTTGTTTTTCTCGTCTTAACCCTTCGCCTTGTTCTCTATTTCCAGATATTTTGGTGCAGTCCTGATAATGAATTGAGTCGCATTGTATGATACAGCTTGTAATATGTTAAAAAATAACTAGACAATTTTTAACTAATGAAAACAATATAACGCAAGCAGGAACATGATTGTAATCATCTACGCATGATACTTGTCCTGTCATGGGGGTACATCTGATCTATTAACCAAGCATGTGCCAACCACTCCGCTGCCACTATGGATACATGCAGAAGCTTCGCATTGTCAAAACTTAATCCGCTCGTACAAAAGGGCATCCGCTACCACTATGGATACATGCAGAAGTTTCACATTGTCAAAACTTAATCCGCTCACACAAACAGACATGCATACATTTGTAGCCTTATATCTGGTAGAGCTGTTCTGGCCATTTGGGGTAAGCCCGTTTGTACAAGCTCATGCATACAGTATCATGCTGCTGAATAGTGCTATTGAATATGCATTTCATAGAACCTGGTCGGAAGGACAGAGTGAGCACATGCATAGAAATATGGATCTAACTGAATCCAACATCAGAACTAGTAAATACCATGAGTGCCAACAGTCTCCTTGATTCGGCCGCGTCGACCATGTTTTGTCCACAACTCAACAGGCTGCCAGATAATGGTTTTATTGACAATAAATATCAATTGGTGAAATATATAAATAGCAATCCACAATTTAAAAAAACTTGCCTTGAACCATTTGACATCATCAGGATTGTGGAACATGTACCGCACTATTGCTTTCAGTTTTGAAACTCTCTGAGGATACCTGCAATGGTGTCCAACATATAAGATGATGAAACCTGTTTACCAATTATGATTCATAAATTGGGATCATGAACAGAGCCAAAGGGAGTATGGCATGTGTCATGAAGACTCGACCAGAATGCTATGTCTAAATTCTCTCGAAAAATGTCATAATAAATTATCATATGTTAGAACCATAAAAATCAGTCAAAATGGGCACATATTGTTGCTAGAAAACCAGACTTTGGGAGTGCTCCATCAGTTTGTTACACCACATACCACCCTGGATAGTATCATTAGTAGCCATCAATTGATTGATCAATCTCCATCAACTAACTGATCAATCTTTGATGACTATATTTGGACAATATAAAGCAGCATTGGAGTGACAACAGAATTGCAACAAATTAGCATGCAAGAACAAGATTTTCTTATGCTTATCTACTTATTTGCTTATCTTCAGTTTCAAAGACACAAATGCTCTAATAATTTTTTGTCCTTTCCTTTATTGTGTCGAAGATGCGCCACAAAAATCTAAAAAACAAGTCAAACAAAGTATCCAAACTCTCCAAGCCACTTTTGAAAGCTCAAGAATTCAGCTCATCAGCAGATGAGCATAACAGATAAGACAAAAGGAGCAGGCTCCCGTTCAAATCATTAGTGCAAATAAGTAAAATATAGAACGTAACATAAAGTTGAGGCTTATTTGCCTACTAGTAAATGCTACCAAGCTCACCCAGTCAAAACAATTTTCTTGAGTATAATGCGGTCTGGATCCACACTTTTCAGTGAACCTACAGCAGCAATGGCAGGTTGCTCCCCATCTCTGTTCTTCAAAACAATTAGAGGAAGTGGAGGAAAGCAAATTGGAGCATAGACAGAAGCAACAGAAAACCGTCCATGGTGTAGAAATCTCTCCATCTTATGCTTATTGCAATTGATGTTGTCAGATGAAAATAACGGCCTGGATAAGTCCAAAAGCAACCAATGAAATACTTTTAAAGAAACAAAGTGCAATAGAAAATGTAGACAAACTAATTAGGTCATGTGTTTTCAAAATATAAAATGAATAGTAAAAAATAAAAAAAATTGGTCGGTAGTGTGATATATTGTTTGACCATTTTGTTCACAGATTTTGCAAACTTAACACAAAGCACGGGGGCACGTTTCCAATATTTCATTATTTCCAGTACACTTGTACTTGCATTACCTTGCAGTAAACTGCCGGAACCCAACATTGAAAATAAAGGTGTCCTTAGATTTAATAGGAGCTTCATAGGAGTCATGCTTCTTTACACTGCCAACAAAAAGGCAAATGTCAGCATGATGACATTATAGTAGCATGATGACATTATAGTTAGGGATGCAAGTGGATTGCTTCGCGGGTATCCGTAAGCCTGCTTTGTTCATTAAAATACACTAAGCCTCACAGTACTTGGTGTATTTTAGTGAAACAAGCAAGCTTGCGGGTACCCGCGAAACAACCCACTTGCATCCCTAATTATAATAGTTAAAGGAGTCATGTCATTTCAACTCACAAGACACCTATCATGATTGAAAATTAAGATAGTCGTACATCAAATAAACAAGGTGTCAATCAACAGAGCTACCACATTATGGTGAAATAATAAGTCAAGTGGTTAACAAAAGACCACATCATGGTGAAACAATTTAAGTCAAGTGATTAACAAAATATCTGCTTCAAAAATATTGAGTTATCCATATTAGCTTGGGCTGCTTCAGTCTGTCTACATCGCCAATATGGCAACATTCATAAGAGCACACTGATATATGATCCATCATTCCATCAAGAAAGAGAAAAAAGGAAACGCGGTTCTCAATGATTGCCAATTTACCATGAATCCAAAATAAATGCAGAAAGATTTCTGAATATATCATATTGCTACTCAACAGAAACAATATGAATTTAATAAAAGGAGAGGAGGAAGAAAAAGATGCACCATGGATTGTATAAACTAAAAGAGAGATACAATATGTCCAGAAAGCTGCAGAATGTAAAATTATCGAGAAGAAAAATACCAATACCTGAAATGAAGAACAGATAGTTTTGACTCATGTTGGAGAAGACCACAAACAATGACAGGTGATCTTCTTGATGGATGACAAAGTTTGGTAGCTACATTGGTAGGAACATTTTTCACATGAAGTCTAACATATGATCCTATTAAAGCACAATCCTTTGAGCTTCCTTCATCTAGCTCCGCAATTCTAGCAACGGCGTACTTTTGAGTTCGTGCAAAGTTATCAAATGCAAATATTCTGGAGTATTCAGGTGGCAAAGATTCCTACAGTTAACAAAATAGATAGAAACAACCATGCCACATGTCACAAAAATTCATAACTTTCGTGTGAATTGTAACAGTAGCTAGCATTCGTTGAAATTCTCACCTTGGGATCCCATGTTGATGTTCTAAATGACTTTAGTCCTCTGTATTTTGCAAAACGTTTTTTTGCAGGGAGATCTAAGGGTGTCTCCACCTCATCAGGAAACTCTGAAAACATTCCAGGAGAATCACATGTACTTCAGGAACCACATGAGGCAAGCCAAACACTAGTAAACATGAACCTGGAGCTTAAAGCCACGGGACAGTCATTGACTAGATAACCCTGAAACAGTGTGTAGGCCAAGCTCGACCTACATGGCATATAGCTTGCCTGAGATAATGGCTTCAAGGGGCAACTACATTGGCAAAACTAATGTGACAAAAACCTTGATATTAATTGTTTTGGTATTTCAGGTTCCAGGTTCACATCCAAAAAAAATTACAGAGTGACTCGTTTCGGAAAATAGTGAACAAAATATATATATCAAACCAAGCAATCTTCCACAATTATTAGAAAATGGTGAGCTTTGGATTGTCATCTATGATCTATCAAATGAAATATACTTATTTCAAACTCTGCATGTGGGAAAAATCCAATGAGGGTTCACCGCTGCATAATTCGCCATATTTTGTCATAAGATATGGCAATTTTTGTAAAAGCTTCAAAATACTTCATATCATAACATAGAGAGGCCAGCACCCAGAGGTTTTGAAACCCTCAATATTTCATGCTTTATTAAAGGAATTTTGGCATTACAACGTAATTCAAGACATGTACCTTCATCTTCATCATTAGCTTCTCTGATTTTCTTAATCTCTGCCTCTATCTGTTCCTTTGTCAAATTTTCATCATCCTGAAAACGCACAATGGGTATTTCTTTTAGATTTTGAAACAGAATGTGGCCATGCACCAAGAAACAAACTTCTTGAGTCAAAAGAAAAATAAATAAAGTCAAAACAACAACAAAAATAGGTACAACTCAAAACGCCAGATAGACAAGCAATTGAATTTGCTAGGTGCATTTTACATTAGCACAAGGATTAACGAGCAAAAGAAAAAGACTAGAGTACCTATAACAGTCAAAAGCACAGACACGTTCTTCTGATTTTCCCACAAATTAATTTACTTTGCAACAAGTGGATTAAAATTACATATATCATCAGACTGAAGATACAGAATAAGTAAACTTACCGCCATCTCAGTACCCCCAAGGGTTTCCTCATCAAACTTCTCCGTAAAGTGAGACGTTGCATCAGTATCTGAAAAGTCACCTCCACGATCTAAATGATCTTGCTCATCAATTGCCATTCCAGGACCATCCTGGTTGTCATCCTCAGAAGCACCATCTTCATCGTCTGTATCATCAATAATCCAAGCAGCCTGGCAATAGAATTTGAACATTATTGGTTTGTGTAG
This sequence comes from Raddia guianensis, assembly GCA_036346415.1. Lineage (NCBI taxonomy): Eukaryota > Viridiplantae > Streptophyta > Magnoliopsida > Poales > Poaceae > Raddia > Raddia guianensis. Next base: position 24,469,734 of record CM070544.1, read on the forward strand.
TTAACCTAAAATAAACAATGATCTTCACACGCATTACAAACCTGATATTCTGATGTGCCAGGAGGAAGCCTCCTCTTTACCAGTTGTCTCTGTTTGTTGTTTAAATGGGCTTTCTCCATCTCAGCTTCTGTGGGCCATGTCTAATTAAATGTACATAATAGTACAAATTAGCACTTATTCTCACATGTAGATGTGTAGAAGTAATAATTCCATTTATTTTCCTCAGAGAAAATTGTCTCAAGAACAATGATGAAGAGGTGATCATGGACTTGACATGCGATGCATCATGACATCATGAAAATGATCAGTATAGTTCTCGAGAATCTACAAACATGTGAAGTATGAAATGGATTTTATTTATAAAGAGATCATATGTGTTCCCACAAAATGAGGTGCAATAATAAATGTATCACTTAGTGTATTCTGTGCATAAGCCTATAGTACGTACTGCCATGTGTGTTGCACTTTAAGGAAAAGGCAATGTTTTAAGTACTTGTTTGCTAGCAAACAAACTTTGGAGCTCACCTAACTCGTAAGATAATAAGTAAAAGATAATGAAGCAACAGCACATTTAAACAGAAACAACAAATCACGTACCAAACATCACCCAAACACACATTCATAAAACCATAGAGGAAACAGTGAAAACCTCACAGAAAGGTACTTTGCTTAGAATAAGTACCATGCAATATTAACTACACACTAAATTCATCTTCCTAACAAATAAGGATTGTGACAGAGATTAAAAAAGTTTCCATTTCAAAACCCAAAGGTAAGCAATAAAAAAAGGGTTATTAATATTACATTAAAACGTCTCACTAAGCATGATGGGTACTGAAAAAAGTCACCTGCTCCCCTGCAAGAGGATCTGGTGTATTTTCAACAAGTAATGGTTCCTGGTTCAAAGGGTCTGGAACAAAGGTGTCAACAACCTAAAATAGCCAAAGATTGAAAAGTTAGGAAAGTGCGGCGAAAACAAATATAATACATCATGTAAAACAGAGACCTTGCTGAAGATTCACTATTTCAATGTCGAAAAAAGCACTAGTTCATTATTTGCACTGGAATTCTATATCGCAGTTGCAGAACTGCGTGATCCAACTTCTAAAGCTGTGAACTTATCCTTTTTAACAAACCTGAATTCCATTATCTTCTGAATCCATTACATCACAGTTTTTCCTCTCACTAACAGGAAAAGGGTCCTTGAGGACATCAATCTGGCCCAGCTCAAAATCACCAGCACCTGATACATGCACCTTTGAGTGGAAAAGCAATTAGAAAAGGAAACAGATTAAATAAATCACACAAATTTGAAACATAGATCCCCTACAAGCTGGTTCACTGAAATATTGTGGGCCCGCAGATATCCAGACACAAGCAAAGTGCACAATCCTGTACTGTTGTCCGGCTTTATGCAAGCCTGAAACAAATATATTTGGGATTAACCACTGTAAATTTAAAAATTGAGAGAATATGGAGAAACTTCATTGCTTTATTAAAGATGCAGTAAACTTGAACAATATTACTGTTCAAAACATAATATCATTTGATAATGCATGAGAAGCGTTGCTATCAACTCTAAATCAAGAGTACCTTTGACGTAATTCAGACTAATCATTTACTGAAATAAGGTATTGTCAACCTAAAACATGCAATCATGGGGAATACCAATTTTAAAATATTCTAAGCGTGCACTTAAAAATCTTATAAGCATTACATGATCCATATATGCTTGGTTCACCCCATGTTAAATAGAGTGAGACCAAACAAAACTATACAATTATCCATATATTACTTTCTTATTTCTTTTGGGTTTCATTTCCATGAGAGTGGCTGAGTTTTATGTTGGCTTGCCAGATCTATCACAATCCTCCTCCTTTACTCGGGCTTGGGACCAGCTATGTTCAAACAACATAAAAAGAGTCCAGCTATGTTAAAACAACATAGGTGGACTTATATTACTTTCTTATTTCAACGGAACAATAGTATTGCACAGTCAACTTCTCAAGTTGAGAACTTCAGTGTAGCTCAGTTCTTTTTGTAAATCTTCATATTACAGCAAGATAAAGTTAGCAGCTCTTAGGGAAAACAGATATGTAGTGGGGAATTCATTACAACCTCCTCAGACATAATATATGGTCTTTGGTTTCTCCAGTGTGGTGATGAAAGATGTTGCTCCTTGAAAAGCCACATGAACTGGGATATTTTGAGAATAAACAATCATAGCGAAGCATTAAGAGGATATTAAAAGTAGGAAGAAACTGAAAATGTCATGACAATTCACTATTTAAGAATATTATTTACAATAAAACCTTATGCAAATCATCCTTTGTGTCAGCTGGATAGAACTTGCAATCCTCAGGCAGCTCAGGAGAAAGGAAAGAAATGGCTGCTTTCTTCAATTCCTGCCTACTTTTCATGTCTGATGGAAGATCCTGGCATTGTTAACGAATTAAAATGATTATTATCAAACAGTTACGAGTAACCAGTTCAAATACATCTTGAATAACAAACATTCATGATGGGAACATACCCGAATGAAAACAGCTGTACTAGGTAAACCCAAGGCCCGAAAAACAGATAGACATTGTGATGCAAACTCATCAATTGGACTGCCTGAATCACAACTGTATAATGAATTTGCTGATAGTACGAAAACTAACAAATCAGCAACCTATGCAGAAAATTTGTAGGTTCCAGTCAGATTAAAAAAAGATAACAGAACAGAAATGCAACAAAGAAGTTGAAGAGCATACCTTCGTCAGCTCCATGCATGAGGTAAGATCACCATATGGTGCTTGTAAAACCTTCACAAACAATATGAATGTACAATGATGCAATCCTTTAGGTACAGCACATAGACTCAATATGAAAAATTTTTAAAAAACAATAATACAAATATAGGCCTACAATGAACCATTAGAGCATGATATTGAGAACCACGTTTAATCCAGTTATAGTTCAAGAAATGTACGCAAAAAGATATATGTCATAATGTAGTGGCTAGAAATATACGTTACTACGCTATTCCTGTACAGCATATTTTGGACTATATTTCTGCTAGACTAACCGTAGTTCGAAGTTTATAAGTGGGTGAGGATACAGTGGACGATGCCAATTTCCCATCCCCACCAGCTGCAAATGTCAAAAGGTCTTCAGCAAGCGATCTAACATTTGAAATTGATGAAAGACCAAAAAGAACCTGCAATAGTCACCGGTTACCTTTAGAAAATGTCTATTGTGATTACAGAGAATAACAACGGTGACTATCCAAATAGCATAATAAGAGCAAAGCCCAAAAATACTAACAATGACGCGGGGTGCGCTTGAAGAACCAATTGAGGATCGTTTCTCCTTTAGCAAAGCCGCCCGTTTCTGGTCACGGATCTGCAACCAAGCTAAAACATTCAGGCAACAAGAGCACGATGATATATAAGGGTGATAGCTTGTAAAAGACTGATCATTATATCATCGAACTGACTAATCGTCCTTAACTTGGCTATATTCAGAACTGGATACAAACAATGGTCAAATTGTGGCAAACAAGGTCCAAACAACAAATTGAAAGAATAAGGGATTTTTGCAAGCTTATTTTCTCTACATGGCAAGAAAACAAATTAATAGACGAAACAAAAATACGGCTTCATGTAAGCTAAACATTAAAACCAAAGCAACTAGAAAAATAAACAGAGCAGAGCGCTGGAATCTCACCGCCTTGCTCCGCTGGACGCGCGCGGCGCGGGCACCCTTGATGGCGGCGCGGGCACCGCCTCCAGGCTTCCCGCCATTGACCCTATCTGCAGAGCCAGACCAGCCCGTCAGCGAGATGCAGAGCTTTTAGGCAGGGCAGGGAGGAGGGAGGGATGGAGAGCATGAGGCAAGGGAAGAGGAAGAGGTCATTCTGTACCGATCTTGTGCGCATGGCGGGAAGCCTTGGAGGCAAAGCGGGTCTTGTGCGGCTTGTTCACCTGCGCGCGCGAGCTACCCATGTCGCCGTCTCCACCGCCGTCGTCGTCGTCGTTGGTGGCGGGAAAGAGGGTGTGGAGGGGTCCTAAGCGCCGTGCGCGCGCCGAGGCTGGTTTGAGGCGGCGGCTACGGCGCCGACGCACTCTTCAGGCGCGGGCTTTGGGGCGCTGGGACTTGCTCCTCGGGCTCAAGCTGCGCGGAGGGAAGAGCGGCGGCGGCGGCGGCGGCGGCGAACGACGAGGGGTTGGCGCCTGGCGGCTGCGTGAGTACTTAGTTGGGGTTGAGAGTTGGGCCACGGGAATGGGATGTCTGGGCCTGTCAGCCCAATGACGGAACGGATTAGTTAGAGCATCCCAGCAGAGGCATCAAATGAGCCTGCGTTGCTACAGTAACATGGTTTTTTCCCACCCAGTGCGCTGCTGCTTCTCTGGCCTACTGCTTCCCCTCCGGCTGCATACAAAAAATTTTAGAGTACAGGGCGATTTGATGAACCTGCGGGGGATGCTCTTAGTGATGAGCTGATCGGGCGGCGCATCTCTTTTTCACTATTTATTGATGGACTAGTAGAAATACCGGTGCGTTGCAACGGGAGAAATAAAAATCCCCAGGTCCTCCGATTCTTGACAACGTACTGTAGCACCGAATCCTACGCCTCGGAGGGGTGGAGTCTGTTGACTTTGTTGGTGCAGACTCTACAAGCACGAGCGCGCAGGGAAAGCACCTTGCCATACCTAGCTTGTGGTTGTCTTTTGCCCGTGAACCGTATAGAGGGGGATATCTAGAGTGTACTCTGGTGATTTCGGCATCACCTGTTCATACATCATGAGCGCAAGGCCTTCCTCCATCCGTAGGGTTGCCAGATGAGTGACCTTGTTGACCACCTCCTTCTTGGGCGTAAGTTACCGGATAGTCGGTCGCGTCGGTGTTTTTTGGACGCCCTTGTTTGCCCTTTGCGATGGATCAGAGAGGGGACGTGAGTCGAGCACCATATCGGGCGATGTCTTGACAAAGGGAAGAGGCTAGCTGGGGCTGCCTAGGCCGGCCATTGCGCATGGGCAGCCGACCGATCCGACATAGGCCGATCGGTCCCATAGCCTTCCCTGGTAGCTGTCGAGGGCGACGTGGTGAGGTAAAATATAGGAATGGGTGAGTGAAAATTCTTGAAGCTATGGATGGATTGGATAGAATGGCTTTGGGATGCCAGCGCCCCTAGGGTTTCTGTCAATGGGACCTTGGCCAAGCTAGGGGTGCTCTTGATAGGTTTTTCGGCCATGGTGAATGCTCTGGAGGTTGTAGGCTCGAGGAGGAAAGGGTTTGGCACGAGGAATAATATCAGGATGTTTTAAGTTAGAAAATATAGGCTCAGTTTGTTAAAACCAACTTAGATTTGATTGATTCCTCGTGCATAGGCCTCAGGGTAAGTAGGGGATGAGAATGGATCTTCAAAATTTGGAAGCGTTCGAAATAGCCGGACCGACCGGGTTGGTGGTGGTCGGCCGACCTAGCCGGGACTGTCCAGTCTACTCCCAAGCCTTTAAATGTCATCTATGTATATTTATATATAAATATTTTCAAAAAATGATAGAAAATAAAAGAAAAAATATGTACGATCTGCACCGATGTTCTGTTTGGGTCAGAGAGAGACCACAAAAAAAAAATTCTAAACTTTTTTAGAAAACTCGAGGACGTCCACCTCCTCAAGTTGAGGATTTTGGGCTCAAGGAATACTTTTAGACACTACCATCAACTTCCAGAATATTCTTGTCAATGTCGTGGAGGGTTATAGCTTCGTGGTCTGAGGACCTTATCTCCCTACTTAAATTATTTGATTTTTATTCGCTTATCGTGTCATCTTTTGGTCCGCTTTTTGTAAATCTTGGCACTATGGTAGGCTTTTTCCATCTATTCTTCCAATTCGGTGAGTTGTATGACGTTTGATTCCATCTGACTAGAGATCCATGTTCCATTTTTTAATTGCCCAATGAGCATTGTACACTAATTCTACAGGGAGATGGTATGTCTTCCCATAGACCAATTGTTAAGGGGTCATACCTATCGGGGTTTTATATGTGGTTTGGTAAGCCCAGAGTGAATCACTGAGCTTCCTTATCCAAGCCTTTCCCTTCTCTTCTACTATTTTCTGCAGAATATTCTTAATTTGTTTGTTTTTGGTCTCAGCTTTCCCGCTAGTCCGAGGATGACAAGGGGTGGACACTCGATGATCTAATTCACTAAAGTCCTAGTAAGCGTAGGCATCATCGTTAGAACTTAGTGACATAGGTAGGCAACACTTTTACCAATCACATCATATGTGACTTTTGTTTGTTGGGTGGCATCCAATGTCCCGCCTCCCAACACCTATGCCTTGAAGCCCAAAACCATTTTGATAGTTTCATTAAATAAACCAATACTTTGTGTGCAAATGGCCAACATCCACCCAATTTGATCACAAATAGAATGGCACCCTGCATAGGCAGACCTACTATAAACGTTGCGACCCTTATAGGTGCAGCTATTGGAAAGGCATCAAGTACTCATCCCTTTTCTTCCGAGGGAAACTATTCAATGAAATCAATCATATCCACCAAATACGAAATATGAATGAATAACATGACAGGGATCATCACAAATAGTCACAACAATTTGTGAAGTAGTACTACTCATGATCCAATCTCCATCGTCGCGCATCGTACTCACCGAGCCACTATGCTTGAAGTTTCCATGATCATACACCAAACTACTACATATAATAGAGTGGTAAATTCCATGGGAATTCTAAGCATCACAAATCAGCATGTAGGCTATTATACAATAACATTGCAGCCCAAGCTACAATTATGTGCAGACCATGAAAGTTACAACCATGCATCATAGACATACAAGGGGGCCATACCACTCACAACATTCCCTACAAAAAAAATTAGGTGCCGAATCATATTCAAACGAGCAATGTGAACAAGTTTTATTTTAATAACTGCTACAATGACTATCATGATGGTCCCTTGAACTTTTGGGGAAATATAGATCACATCTATGAAAAAATGCTATGAAAATTCCAACCAGATTGAGCAAATCAACCTAATTTTGAGTTATCAGAATGCTTGATTTTTTCATAAGACCAATCAAATTGATTTAATGCTCGAGGTCCTCTCAAGAAGGTAGGTAGTGCACACACGACCTCAATCTGTTGGCTAATATCATAGATGCCACATGACAAAAGTCCAAAAGACGATTTTGGTTGGTATTTGCCAGTCATGCCACGACCTAGATAAAGGACGAACTAATCTTTTTGGCCTTGTGGCGCCATCAACTCATGCCTCAAAACCCTGATACCGGGTTGAACATATCAACTGGTGAAAACATGCAACATATCAACATGATATAGATCCAAATCATCACATATCCCGCTCTAAGAGCATTGAAAGAGAATGTGTAGGCTACACTAACCGAAATAATTTTTTCTATGTGATCACCCAGGAAATACGTGGGTAGAGGATCACAGATAGTTACCCTTGTAGCACGTCGACAGCGGAAGAAGAGTGGATGAAAACTCCCCACGTGCTTTAAAGCACTGTTAGTAGTCATACTTGACGTGTCGAAAACATCTCTTCATTGATCCTCGTGTATGCGGCTGTAGTCATTCTGGCCGATCAGCGTTGAAGTAGTAGCAACAACGACTTCACGGTATCCACACGTCTAGGGTGAAACATCACAAGTGGTGTGCTAGCACAAGCGTGCCGATGAGGGAGATGACAACTAGAGTTTGTTGGAGAGGAAGGTTGTGTGTCTAATGCAATGGGTGTCTACACCACCTCCCTTTATATAACGCTCCATAGTAGGCCTCTTTGTTAAAGTCCTAGTAAGATTTAAGGACCACATCATATGTGGTCCAGAATACACACATATGTGGTCCGCGTCATCCATGAGCCCACATCGTATGTGTCCCATAGTTGTCATTGGGCATAATCCCAATAATATGCCCACTTGATATTCATGTTATAAACATGCCTATCATTTGTACCATTGATTGCCAAATATGACTACCTTGACGGTGATTTTTGTTGATTAGCCTAGGTCTAGATTGGTAACAACTTTAACCCTACTTAATTGGTAAAACTTTCTTAGGTCGAAAACTAACTTTGAGGCAGAAATGTCGCTAAACGGTGAACTGATATTCACTGGACATTTACTTATTTATTTATACTGGTGATATATATATGATAGTTAGGAATGGTAACTGATATTGGGCTGTTGACTTGTGGATGCTTTGGTCTGTGATGGTGTGGTTTGTCTGTATTGATCGGTTGGTCAGAAATGCTTATGATTTGAGGCTATGGTGATATTGGTTCGTGGTGACCATAGGATTGGGTATGATAATGCCCTGAAGGAAAAAAAATGCGTATGGTTCCGGCTTGAATGCCTCATGGAGCTGAATTTGTAAGAAAAGGAAAATCTAGGCCAAAAGGGGCCTTGTCATCACTACGCTTGACTCGACCACACACACCATGGGACCATGAGATTAGTTTGGGTTGGCAACTGCTCTAGATCAAATTCGGGCACTTTGGGCCGTGAGAATAGGTTGGGTCAGAAACCCTACTAGGTCAAGACTCGGCACCTTAGAGCCGTGAGATTATATTGGGTCTTGAGTTAGATATGGTGGTTAAAATACCTTTAGAATTGGCTTTATTCAATTAAAACAATCTCTTTCCTTCACATGAAGCCCTTATCACTAAATGCTTTAGGAAGAGTGTTAATTGGACAGTGTTTGGATGACATTGACCTTGCATACTCTTATTCTTTTAGAAGGTGGTCATACTGTGGAACCTTACGAGTGTGACGAGGAGGAGGATTCGAGTTTCGATAGCCACGACGAGATATTGGGTTTACGCCAGCCGCTTGCATGATGCATAGCCGTTTACAACTCTTTTATATAATCATATGTATGTTCCGCTGACATTCACCAACTCTGATGATCCTTTTGTAATAAGTTATATGGCCGGTCGGTCTTACTATTACTAAGCATATGGGCTGGAACTATGCTATAGGACAATGCTCTTCCTATGTTTGAAATAATATCTGATTATGTCGTACGGATACTAATGTATTGATCTAGGGACGAGTGCATGTGATGGTTCACTGTTAGATAAGTATAATTAAAGGACCGACAATGCGTCTGATCTAGGGACGGACGAACGTGTGATATATGAGAGATGATGGCACACATCTTAGTGCACAAGCGGCTTCCCTGATCGTGCAAGAATTTCTTGGTGACATCGATGTCTCATAGGTGACGCACTCTGCCCTCTTTGATTTGTGATTTGGTTCGGCTCGATTTGGTTGAGCCAAAAATTAAGAGCCTTTAAAAATAGGTACAAAAAGGTTAAAAATCATTTAAAAAATATTTCCGAGAACTTTTAGAAAAACATTACAAAACCTTAAAAAAATTATTACAAAATATAACACTGAATAGTTTATACAGAAATAATATGTTTCGGCTCAAGTGAACAAAATCAAATCAAATTGTAAACTAAAGAGGGTTTTTGCCTGGTCCGTCATGTGGCAAACCAATTAAGATTTACCCGTATGTTAAATCTAATTTAATCTCGATCGATGGAGAAGTTGGATGGAAGCCAGCCGGATGCCCGGATATTTATATTTTTTCTTTCTCACTTATTTCAGTTGCTACATACCAAGCTGATGCAACAAGCAAGCATTGAGCATGGCGAGCAGACGGGTTACAAACTTTGGCCCTAACTCAGCTCAACACTGTTTGGTCACTATTCGTATTATTTCAGTTTACTATTAATATTTCACTCTCTTCTATTTTACTTACAACAGTACTAAGTTGGACTAAATTATTTTTCAATAAAAATGTCCACATAACTCGCAAAGAGGTCGACGCGACAAACATATACAAACACTGTGTATGCAAAGAGTTACGCCGCATGCCCCCTTTGTATGCTCTGCACCAGTGATCTGGCCGACGAGGCGGTCCCCCCAACCGCGAGGACGATGCCGACGGCGACCATCGCCGCGTTGAGCACGACGGCGGGCCACGACAGCCGGCCCCGACGGATCTTGAGATAGAAGGTGCAGGGGAAGATGACAGAGATGGCGACACTGACGAGCGAGCCGGTGAGGCTTAGCACATACTGGAAGTAGGGCACCGAGAGCGCCAGAGCCAGGATGAGCAGCAGTGCCGCGGACCCGACGCCGCCACGGATGAGCGTCCGGGCGCGTCGCCCCATGCTCGCCGGAAGGTGGCGCTCGAGCTGGGCGGCGAACGGCGCAAACTCAAGCGCGTACTTGGTGACCGGGGTGAGCACGGTGGCCCAGAGCGCCAGCCTGGTGAGCGCTGCACGTGGCGGCATGCTGAGCGTGATCTGGGAGCTCACCGCCGGGCCGAAGAGGCTCGCGCCGACGAAGCCCAGCGCTGTGTAGAGCGCGGTGACCACGGCGAAGCTTCCGACCGAGACTTTGGTGAACTCCGAGGGGTCCTTCATGGCGGTGTAGATGTTGGGGAAAACGATGTGGCCGGCGTAGCTGAACATGTAGAGGCCGGACACCGCCGGGATCCTCTCCAGCCGGACGACGGGGATGCGCGCGCCTAGGCCCAACCCCGCCACGCCGAACGCGGCCGTGCAGACGACGGTGACGAAGATGAGCACGGACATGGCGATGCCGGCGGAGGACAGGAAGGAGATGGACGACAGGTCCCGAAGCCAGAGGCTGGGCAGCGCCAGCAGCACGGCGGCGACAGTGAGCAGCTGCGTGGTGTCGAGGCCGAGCCCCGGCACGTGGAGGCGCGCGCCAGCGAAGACGAGCGGCAGGTTGTCGCTGAGGGAGATTGTGTAGGAGACGAGCGCGAGGAAGATCTCGAGGTAGATGAAGGCCGAGGCGAGGAGCCGTCCATTGGCGCCGAACGCCTGCGCGCCGATGTCCTGGTAGGTCTTGGAGCTGGGGTCCTCGTCTAGGCACCTGCCGATGATGTGCGCCGTGTAGGCGCACATCACGCCGAGGCCCACGAGGAGGAAGGCGGACGCCCAGCCGCCGTTCTCCAGCGCGTAGGGAGTGGACAGACCGAGGCCTGACACCCAAAAGATGCAAATATGTGTGATGTCAGCAATCCACAGTCCACATGGGCCATGGCAAATGCCTCTCCACAAATAGAAACAGTTCAATATTGTGCTTAGATATTTGTGCCCTCCCACCATCATTCCCCCATTGCTTGCACACATCTCAAAGCAAAAATCAATGAATATCGATGTGCATGAAAAATCTTATACTAATGAGAAAAGCACGCTGCAGTGCATATATTTACCGGAGCATATCCTGTACCTTTGCCTATACCGCGTTTCAGCTTAAATTATAGGGATAATATCCTACATGCTATTGCAAACCTGCTTAACATCTAACATATCATCGCTTAGTTGTTTCTCTCATTCAATTGCAAATTTATTTTTCTACATGTCGCAAGCAAAAATTTCACTTCTTTGTTTAACTTATGTAAACATTTCAAAACTTGGCAAAAGAAAAATACAGATTTAAGTATGCAATAATCTGATTATATAATTTGTTAATATTTTTAAGATAAATCTTTTATGTTTAAAAAGTTTTATTATATGTAAATTTAATATAAAGAATTTTTGTAAAAATACCAAAAATAGTATTGATTGCATATATACAAATTTTTTTTACATATATATATAAAAAAAATCCGATAGAAGTTAAACAAAATAAGTGAATATATTTAACACAATAAAACTATACAAATCAATTTTATGGATAAAGACAACGATAGACTAGTTGACAATTCAATAGAAAAATTTGAAAAATTGATGTCAGCTTATATGAATGTTTTCCCCAATACATAATTGGATTTTCCACTGTCAAGCTCAGGGGAAAACAGTGTAAATGGACTAGAAAAGTGGTTGTCTGCTCAAAACCAAATAAAAAGACTAGTAAAACTGTTTAACGGCCGCAATACGCAGACAAGTTCAAATAGTGGCTCAGTGACAAGTGGGTCCTGACTCCATACGGTACACAATCTGCAAATGATTCTCTGAAGCACTAATTGATGGAGATTTGGAAGGTCCGAATTTTAAAGAAGCTGACGTACGAAAGAATATTCGAAAAGAATTTTAGAAGATTGGTAAAATCTTCTATTTGAACTAGACGTAGATACTGTATGGGCTGTGTACGTTTTCCGTTTTAGGACGTAGAGACCGAATTTTATTCTCTATGCTGGTGATGGGTGTGCCGCCAGGTATAGTACCTATGAGCATGCCGGCCCAGAGCGCCAGCCTGGTGAGCGCTGCACGTGGCGGCATGCTGAGCGTGATCTGGGAGCTCACCGCCGGGCCGAAGAGGCTCGCGCCGACGAAGCCCAGCGCTGTGTAGAGCGCGGTGACCACGGCGAAGCTTCCGACCGAGACTTTGGTGAACTCCGAGGGGTCCTTCATGGCGGTGTAGATGTTGGGGAAAACGATGTGGCCGGCGTAGCTGAACATGTAGAGGCCGGACACCGCCGGGATCCTCTCCAGCCGGACGACGGGGATGCGCGCGCCTAGGCCCAACCCCGCCACGCCGAACGCGGCCGTGCAGACGACGGTGACGAAGATGAGCACGGACATGGCGATGCCGGCGGAGGACAGGAAGGAGATGGACGACAGGTCCCGAAGCCAGAGGCTGGGCAGCGCCAGCAGCACGGCGGCGACAGTGAGCAGCTGCGTGGTGTCGAGGCCGAGCCCCGGCACGTGGAGGCGCGCGCCAGCGAAGACGAGCGGCAGGTTGTCGCTGAGGGAGATTGTGTAGGAGACGAGCGCGAGGAAGATCTCGAGGTAGATGAAGGCCGAGGCGAGGAGCCGTCCATTGGCGCCGAACGCCTGCGCGCCGATGTCCTGGTAGGTCTTGGAGCTGGGGTCCTCGTCTAGGCACCTGCCGATGATGTGCGCCGTGTAGGCGCACATCACGCCGAGGCCCACGAGGAGGAAGGCGGACGCCCAGCCGCCGTTCTCCAGCGCGTAGGGAGTGGACAGACCGAGGCCTGACACCCAAAAGATGCAAATATGTGTGATGTCAGCAATCCACAGTCCACATGGGCCATGGCAAATGCCTCTCCACAAATAGAAACAGTTCAATATTGTGCTTAGATATTTGTGCCCTCCCACCATCATTCCCCCATTGCTTGCACACATCTCAAAGCAAAAATCAATGAATATCGATGTGCATGAAAAATCTTATACTAATGAGAAAAGCACGCTGCAGTGCATATATTTACCGGAGCATATCCTGTACCTTTGCCTATACCGCGTTTCAGCTTAAATTATAGGGATAATATCCTACATGCTATTGCAAACCTGCTTAACATCTAACATATCATCGCTTAGTTGTTTCTCTCATTCAATTGCAAATTTATTTTTCTACATGTCGCAAGCAAAAATTTCACTTCTTTGTTTAACTTATGTAAACATTTCAAAACTTGGCAAAAGAAAAATACAGATTTAAGTATGCAATAATCTGATTATATAATTTGTTAATATTTTTAAGATAAATCTTTTATGTTTAAAAAGTTTTATTATATGTAAATTTAATATAAAGAATTTTTGTAAAAATACCAAAAATAGTATTGATTGCATATATACAAATTTTTTTACATATATATATAAAAAAATCCGATAGAAGTTAAACAAAATAAGTGAATATATTTAACACAATAAAACTATACAAATCAATTTTATGGATAAAGACAACGATAGACTAGTTGACAATTCAATAGAAAAATTTGAAAAATTGATGTCAGCTTATATGAATGTTTTCCCAATACATAATTGGATTTTCCACTGTCAAGCTCAGGGAAAACAGTGTAAATGGACTAGAAAAGTGGTTGTCTGCTCAAAACCAAATAAAAAGACTAGTAAAACTGTTTAACGGCCGCAATACGCAGACAAGTTCAAATAGTGGCTCAGTGACAAGTGGGTCCTGACTCCATACGGTACACAATCTGCAAATGATTCTCTGAAGCACTAATTGATGGAGATTTGGAAGGTCCGAATTTTAAAGAAGCTGACGTACGAAAGAATATTCGAAAAGAATTTTAGAAGATTGGTAAAATCTTCTATTTGAACTAGACGTAGATACTGTATGGGCTGTGTACGTTTTCCGTTTTAGGACGTAGAGACCGAATTTTATTCTCTATGCTGGTGATGGGTGAACCATGTTGATGACGGAGTGGGCGAAGGAGCTGGTCGGCTTGCTGTGGTGCTGCTCGCTGCCCACAGCCGCGGCTACCCTCCCGCCGCCGGCGTCCGCCCCGTCGGCGGCGCGCTTGCACGGCTTGCCGGCGCCGCCGGCCTCGACGTCGCAGCGCGTGCCCAGCCGTTCCAGGGCGAGCCGCGCGCCGTGCACGCTCGCTCGCCACCTGCGCCTTCGGCTGGGGCACAGCAGCGACCGGCGCCACCAGCTCGCCATTGCTTTGCTCTTTAACTCTCTCTCGATCGCTCGACGATTTTGTTTTGTATGTTCTATATCAACCTCGATCTACGCAACGTAGCTCAGTGCCTTGCTTGTTGTTAGCTAATGTTCCACGAGGCTAGCTAGCTTGCGATCGAGCTGCGGTGTTACGAATGGCAGGCTAGCTCGTGCCTATTTATACTGTGCTGATCGTAGCTGAGCAAGTTGGAGAAGGGGAGATGGAATCCGCGAGCTACGTACTAGATATAGGATGGCACTAGCTAGCTAGAACCTGGGAAGACAGATGCGTACGTCCGGAATCCGCGTACGTCCGGAATCCATCCGCATTCATAAATTTTTATTTGCTGCGCAGTGAGCAGCTGCGTGGTGTCGAGGCCGAGCCCCGGCACGTGGAGGCGCGCGCCAGCGAAGACGAGCGGCAGGTTGTCGCTGAGGGAGATTGTGTAGGAGACGAGCGCGAGGAAGATCTCGAGGTAGATGAAGGCCGAGGCGAGGAGCCGTCCATTGGCGCCGAACGCCTGCGCGCCGATGTCCTGGTAGGTCTTGGAGCTGGGGTCCTCGTCTAGGCACCTGCCGATGATGTGCGCCGTGTAGGCGCACATCACGCCGAGGCCCACGAGGAGGAAGGCGGACGCCCAGCCGCCGTTCTCCAGCGCGTAGGGAGTGGACAGACCGAGGCCTGACACCCAAAAGATGCAAATATGTGTGATGTCAGCAATCCACAGTCCACATGGGCCATGGCAAATGCCTCTCCACAAATAGAAACAGTTCAATATTGTGCTTAGATATTTGTGCCCTCCACCATCATTCCCCATTGCTTGCACACATCTCAAAGCAAAAATCAATGAATATCGATGTGCATGAAAAATCTTATACTAATGAGAAAAGCACGCTGCAGTGCATATATTTACCGGAGCATATCCTGTACCTTTGCCTATACCGCGTTTCAGCTTAAATTATAGGGATAATATCCTACATGCTATTGCAAACCTGCTTAACATCTAACATATCATCGCTTAGTTGTTTCTCTCATTCAATTGCAAATTTATTTTTCTACATGTCGCAAGCAAAAATTTCACTTCTTTGTTTAACTTATGTAAACATTTCAAAACTTGGCAAAAGAAAAATACAGATTTAAGTATGCAATAATCTGATTATATAATTTGTTAATATTTTTAAGATAAATCTTTTATGTTTAAAAAGTTTTATTATATGTAAATTTAATATAAAGAATTTTTGTAAAAATACCAAAAATAGTATTGATTGCATATATACAAATTTTTTTACATATATATATAAAAAATCCGATAGAAGTTAAACCATGTTGATGACGGAGTGGGCGAAGGAGCTGGTCGGCTTGCTGTGGTGCTGCTCGCTGCCCACAGCCGCGGCTACCCTCCGCCGCCGGCGTCCGCCCGTCGGCGGCGCGCTTGCACGGCTTGCCGGCGCCGCCGGCCTCGACGTCGCAGCGCGTGCCCAGCCGTTCCAGGGCGAGCCGCGCGCCGTGCACGCTCTCGCTCGCCACCTGCGCCTTCGGCTGGGGGCACAGCAGCGACCGGCGCCACCAGCTCGCCATTGCTTTGCTCTTTTAACTTCTCTCTCGATCGCTCGACGATTTTGTTTTGTATGTTCTATATCAACCTCGATCTACGCAACGTAGCTCAGTGCCTTGCTTGTTGTTAGCTAATGTTCCACGAGGCTAGCTAGCTTGCGATCGAGCTGCGGTGTTACGAATGGCAGGCTAGCTCGTGCCTATTTATACTGTGCTGATCGTAGCTGAGCAAGTTGGAGAAGGGGAGATGGAATCCGCGAGCTACGTACTAGATATAGGATGGCACTAGCTAGCTAGAACCTGGGAAGACAGATGCGTACGTCCGGAATCCGCGTACGTCCGGAATCCATCCGCATTCATAAATTTTATTTTATCTACTAATACCTCTGGCTAACTAACTACTTTGCTAAATTCATGCTAGCACTAAAATATCTATCTATGGATGAATACATGTGTGCACACATGCATACACTAGTGTCAAAATTATTTCAACAGTTTTACCTCCTAATCTTGGCATGACTCTAACCAAGGAGATTACGAACCCACGACTTCTTGCGCAACATTCTTTCACACATGAAGGATCCATGGAACAACTCTTGGAGATGCCTACCTAGTCGAGATTACATTAGACTCGAGTGCGGCATTTTTGTCCCCCTCTCGCCTTCACCTTCACGAGGATACTAGAGCAATACTTCAAAACGCCTTCCTCTTGAGATTACAACGACCCGAGCCTCGCCTTTTTCCAGTTCTAGCCCTCCTCGTGAATTCGCCACACCTACATCGTTGTCACTGCAATCACATCCGCTTCTCACATAGCGTTCACACCGCCATGTCCACAAACATAGCCTTATGACACACAGATGACCACTCGCCATGTTGTCATGCCACTCTTTGGCAATGTCACCTTCACATGACGTCGCACCTTGACCATGCCTTCTTGCCGCACACACGACATCCTCATTTTCTAGTGGCGTCAAATCTCTCCACCTCTATGAACGCGACCGGTACTTGCCGCCGTCCATGGCTACCATGATGCCATCTCTCCGGCCTCGCCTCTCCATGGCACACCAGATGACACTGTCTTCACATGGTAGACATCAAGACCCACCGACCTCGTGCGGCCTTCACTTCTCCATGGTAGCAAGTGCACCCTCCGGCACACCAAAAAGCGAAACACGACCACCTCGCCATCACCATTTTTTATGGTAGCGTGCATGCCTCTAGACACACCAGAATAGTTTTTTTAGATAATGAAATAATCTTTAGGTTTTCTGTTATGCATATAGTTATTTTAAATATTTATTATATAACTTAAAGCTAAAGTTAAATAGTAAACAATTATCGAGCTAAGACACACGAACAAAGAAAACTAAAAACTTCAAACTAAAGCATGTATTTATCATAGATACATGGTTTCTGCCTACTTGGGGATCTCGAGATGCAAGCAAATTGTGTATCACGGGCGGCGCTACGCGTGAACCTGGGAGTGTGGAGGATCAAGAGAGGTACGTCGTGGAGGAATCTAGCGTGAATCATGTGGGCGATCGAACGGGAATAATCAGAGGCGGCATATGTGGCTGTGGCAATATGGCATATATGGTGTGGGCGTGCGAACAACAGGACGTCCCAGTTGCATGCATGCATGGACGCATGGGCGGCGGGAGTCGGGATTCCGTGGAACCAACGAGCAAGGACCAAGGAGCTAGCAACATGCTATGTTTGTTCCGCAAATGTGGCTAAAATTTAGGAATCCCCTTATGTAATAGAGCCGATCCACTAAGGAATTAAGCAGCGGTAAAAGCGGAGGTGGACATGTGTATTAAAGTATATCAACTAGATTAAAGGGTCCGTTAACCGAGAAAAACAGGTCGTAGCATCCGGAATCCATCCGCATTCATAAATTTTTATTTGCTGCGCTCACCAACGGAGCACCATAGGCCTTGTTTGTTTCAGATTAAATTAAATTAAATTAAATTAAATGAAAAATTGTTATTTTTGTATAAGCCAAATGATGTAATGTTTTGTAGTCATTCTTATGGGGTTTTAAATAGTACTTCTTAAAGTTTTAAAAAAAAAATTCGTAATTTTTTGAACTCGTTAACATGTATTTTGAGGGGGTCACAAATTTGCTACAGTAAAACGCAACTCTACATTAATCTGAAACAAACAAGGCCTTAATTAGCAATTTTGGTTCTGCTGTGCGTTGTTGACCCAGGCTCTCCGAGAGAGAATGCACACATTGTTTCTCTCTAAGGCACTAACACACTCAAGGAGATGAACGCAACAACGTATAAATATTTGCCTCGCAACTAGTCGGCTTTTTAGTCTTTGCTTTTCCAATAACCCTCGACTTGTCATGTATAAACTAATTACATGCACTATGCTTTTTAATAGGGAAACTCACGAACACCTGCTAGCTAACAACCTTGAGCACTTCTTGTGCCACAGCCAGCAGCCGTGCACCACACATGCACGTTCTATGCGCATGCACACACCTGAAGTCTCGGCCACTACATCGACCACTAGCACACGCGTTGCATACTAACACATGCGTTGCACATATCTACTAATACCTCTGGCTAACTAACTACTTTGCTAAATTCATGCTAGCACTAAAATATCTATCTATGGATGAATACATGTGTGCACACACATGCATACACTAGTGTCAAAATTATTTCAACAGTTTTACCTCCTAATCTTGGCATGACTCTAACCAAGGAGATTACGAACCCACGACTTCTTGCTGCAACATTCTTTCACACATGAAGGATCCATGGAACAACTCTTGGAGATGCCTACCTAGTCGAGATTACATTAGACTCGAGCTGCGGCATTTTTTGTCCCCCCTCCTCGCCTTCACCTTCACGAGGATACTAGAGCAATACTTCAAAACGCCTTCCTCTTGAGATTACAACGACCCGAGCCTACGCCTTTTTCCAGTTCTAGCCCTCCTCGTGAATTCGCCACACCTACATCGTTGTCACTGCAATCACATCCGCTTCTCACATAGCGTTCACACACCGCCATGTCCACAAACATAGCCTTATGACACACAGATGACCACTCGCCATGTTGTCATGCCACTCTTTGGCAATGTCACCTTCACATGACGTCGCACCTTGACCATGCCTTCTTGCCGCACACACGACATCCTCATTTTCTAGTGGCGTCAAATCTCTCCACCTCTATGAACGCGACCGGTACTTGCCGCCGTCCATGGCTACCATGATGCCATCTCTCCGGCCTCGCCTCTCCATGGCACACCAGATGACACTGTCTTCACATGGTAGACATCAAGACCCACCTGACCTCGTGCCGGCCTTCACTTCTCCATGGTAGCAAGTGCACCCTCCTGGCACACCAAAAACGAGCACGACCACCTCGCCATCACCATTTTTTATGGTAGCGTGCATGCCTCTAGACACACCAGAATAGTTTTTTTAGATAATGAAATAATCTTTAGGTTTTCTGTTATGCATATAGTTATTTTAAATATTTATTATATAACTTAAAGCTAAAGTTAAATAGTAAACAATTATCGAGCTAAGACACACGAACAAAGAAAACTAAAAACTTCAAACTAAAGCATGTATTTATCATAGATACATGGTTTCTGCCTACTTGGGGATCTCGAGATGCAAGCAAATTGTGTATCACGGGCGGCGCTACGCGTGAACCTGGGAGTGTGGAGGATCAAGAGAGGTACGTCGTGGAGGAATCTAGCGTGAATCATGTGGGCGATCGAACGGGAATAATCAGAGGCGGCATATGTGGCTGTGGCAATATGGCATATATGGTGTGGGCGTGCGAACAACAGGACGTCCCAGTTGCATGCATGCATGGACGCATGGGCGGCGGGAGTCGGGATTCCGTGGAACCAACGAGCAAGGACCAAGGAGCTAGCAACATGCTATGTTTGTTCCGCAAATGTGGCTAAAATTTAGGAATCCCCTTATGTAATAGAGCCGATCCACTAAGGAATTAAGCAGCGGTAAAGCGCAGAGGTGGACATGTGTATTAAAGTATATCAACTAGATTAAAGGGTCCGTTAACCGAGAAAAAACAGGTCGTAGCAGTGAGCCCAATATTTTTTTTCTTGCCCGTAAAAGATCGAAAATGTTTTGGTCGAATATTGTTTGAATTCAAACAAATCTTAATAATTTTTTGATGATTATTTTCTTAAATTTAAAATTTAAAATACCGGCTGAAAAACAGCTCTAACTTTTCCTATTAAAATTACTGGCCATCAGGTCCGGCCCAGGACCTGTGCGGGCTGTGCGACCGCACAGGGCCCCCAAATTAGTAGGGCCCCTAAATTAAACTCGTGTCCTTCAAATAGCCCAATACAATAGGTATATATCTATAATTTTCTGCCTTATATTTTAGAATTGAGTTAGCACTAGTTATGAATATTTTGTTTTCTAAATTTTAAATTATTTTTTTGTGAGTTAAAAAAGAAGTGCATACTTTTGAATTTACTCTCTTATAATGCTGTATTTTGAGGTCTACTTGCAACTTTTTTATATTTTCGCATTGGGGCCTCTAAATTGTAGAACCGACCCTATTGGTCACCTCCTGTAAAAACCCTAAAACTGGTCAACCAGAACCTCAGGCCTTCACGTACTCTCCCCATATCATAAAAAATAGACATATTAGACAAGTCTTATGTCAAATTTTTAAAACTTTATCTATAAATTGTTTACACTATTTCTATTGGACATATAAAAATCCTACATGTAGATTTGTCTTGAAAAACATTTCCATAACCCCAACCACTACTTTCACCAATTCAGAGGTGTGAGACAAGGCAACACCATCTCATTGATGTTATTCTGATAGCAATGGATCCCAACCAGGGCCTCCTTGATGCGGTTGTGGATGGTGAGGTCATCGCCCGTCTCCCCTCGGTCAACAACGCCATGAAGATATCTCTTCACACTGACGATGCGGCGCTCTTTCTTAGACCACAGTGAGAGAACATCACATCTACCTTAGTCATCCTTCATGACTTTAGGATGGCATCCGGTTTGCTGATCAACCCGAGCAAATTTTCAGCCATCCCAATTGTGTGCAAGGACGACGTCGTCCATGATACCCTTAGTGGTTTCCAGGGGAGCAAGGGATCCTTCCCATGCGCTAACCTTGCCCTCCCCCTTGACACCCACCCACCACCGCGGTCCAGCTTCTGGCCCTTCATCTCCAAGATGCAGAAGATGCTAGCAAAGTTGAAAAGCAAGATGCTTACGAAGGCTAGCCGTCTAACACTTGTCAAATCAGTTCTTTTGTCCCTTTCGACATACTTCGTAAGGGCGTTGAAAAGGTCCCTAAGTGGGCTTTTAAAAAGGTGGATAAACTTCGGCTTGCCTTCCTATGGCAGGGCGATGAGTACAAAGGCTGCCACACCTTGGTCAATGTGACATAGTTTGTCAACCTAAGTACCTAGGAGGTTTGGGAGTCCCTGACCTGCATCATTTTGGAAGGGCACTTCGGCTGCGATGGCTTTGCCTGGAGAACAGACCGTCTAAGTTGTTATGCACGGGGTCCTCGATTCCCTCTGGCAACATGCATTGTGCACTCTTCCATGCGGCTACTGGGGTGACCATTGGAGATGATTCATCCACTCACTTCTAGTTGTATAGGTGGTTGCATGCGGACATCCCTGTCGACATTGCGTCGCATCTCTTTAGGAACTCGTCTAGGAAGAACTTGTCAATGTCGAGTGTGCTCCACCTCAACACTTTGCTTGCCTCTCTGTGTAACATCCTCGAGTCTCCTAGTCTAGGGGAGATGAAGACAATTTAGACTAGAATAAGACAATTTAGACTAGAATCCAAACTATCACCATTACTCAAAGGAGTATCGACGTTTTGAGTTGGTACTTCACGGCAGACGATACTTACTCTACTAGGTCGCCATATAGGCATGGGGGGGAGTGCATTTGTAGCCGACCAAGCTCACCTCGAGACTAAATGCGTAGTCCTCACGTAGACCCTTTATGATCAGAGAATCAACACAGCTGATGTGCTAGCCCACAAGGGTTGGCCCTATAACGCTGCTTGTCCCCTTTGTAGCATCTACCCAAAGTAGGTTGTACACATCTATTTAGGGTGCCCCTTCTCCGCCCTTCTTTGGTCCACCCTCCTTATGGGCACGCATATGCCCCTACCTTCACCACCCTCTTGGCATGGTTGGTGTCTTGATGCTAGGGCACTACTTCATTGAGGAGTTTCAAAGGTCTGATCATCTCAGTAGTTCGACACCTATGGTATGAGCATAACCGCAACCTTTTCTAGGAAGCCTCCCTCTAATTAAGTTGAGCGGGTGCTTGCTTTGGTTAGGGATGACCGGTCCTCTTGGGATCTCGCTAGGGCTTGTTTCTGCCTTGGAGTGTTGTTGAGAGCAATAGCTTGTGTTCTAATCCTTTCTTGTACATATGTTTTTTACTCTTCTTTAATAAAATAGAAGTTCTCATGTCTGTTCTCTCTAAAAAGAAAAGCTATTCCACAATATTATATTTATAAATTTTATAAATAAATTGCAATGGTAATTAATGGTCAAAGTCGTATTTAAAAAAAAAGCTCTTCCACAATACGTTGAGTTCCTGTATGTGATACGGAGGAAGTACTCGGGTAGAAAAAAAAGATGTACAAAAGTGAGGTTTACACACGCACTGTTGTATATCCTGGTTGGCTGAATATGCTTCTTGATCGATGTGTTGCTTTCGTACATAATTGTTCAGTTGATATGGAATTGGTTAGTGGCAGCAAGGAACCTAGGAAGCAAGCCCCATGGAATTTGTACTCGTGGTGACGGCTAACGGTGGGTGCATGTATGGTGACGACGGCAATCACTGCACGCAGGGTAGATACGGTGCTACTTTGAGAGCCGTCGGATCCTCCGGTCCTCGCTGCCTGGGAGGCTGCTTGTTGTTACAGTGAAGAACGTGATGTATGTGTACTTACGTAGGTGCGTCTGCAGGCCCAGAATATTGCAAGTGTAGCTAGAAGCCTACAGTATACTGTTGGCTTTGCTGCTTTGTTATCTCAGACTTGCTAATAGCCTCTCCATCCAACCCCCCCCCCCCCAAAAAACACTGTTCAAATCACTATTCATGAGACATAAATAGTATTTTACAGGGTGGGATAGAAGCCCTGCTGAGGATGCTGCGCCTATTTTTTTCTTTCTCTGCGTGTAAATAAAAAGTCAGTTTAAATCGATAGATCGAGAGAAATGGATTGCTTGTATTTACTTTATAGTGTATCATAGAATTCCTCCTTAGACACACACACACACAAATGCACTCTCTCTCTCAGTTGCTGTCTGATGCAAAATGTTCCCTTGCGTTCTTTACCAAGGCAGAGGTCACTGCTACTGTGCTACAAGACTGTAAAATATATATAAGCGTCAATACATCATTAATGTCTCTCAAAAAAAAAATTCTGTTTGCACATACGGATGGTTTTAATACATGTTTCATTATATATATATATATATATATATATATATATATATATATATATATATATATATATATATATATATATATATATAACTAAGCGTCTCGAAAGTCTGATCTCTCGTACTCGAGTAGTTTTGAAATTCGAGATGCTAACAACTGATCCGAACCATTGATCTTGTTAGTCTCATGAAGCGTTATCGGTGACCAAGTTTCATATTTTTGAATTTGTTTACTATTTATTTCTTATGTTCAAAAATCAGCTTTTTTGAACGCACCACGACTAATTGGATGGCTGATTTTCAAAAATATGAAACAAATAGTAAAACAATTCAAAAAAATATGAAACTTGGTCATTGACAACGTTTCAGTGAGACGAACAAGATCAACGGTTCGGATCAGTTGTTAGGCATCTCGAATTTCGAAAACCACTCGGGAGTACGGAGAGATCTGTACTCTCGAGAGTACGCTAGCTATTCTCTCTCTCTCTCTATATATATATATATGTCTGGGGTATCTATTGTAACACTCCAATTCGGGGAATTTTTCAAAATTTGAGCGAATTTCAAATTTTCGTCGAACTTGAACCCTGCCATGTGGACCCAGACCCCACCTCAGTAGCACTCTCTCTCCCTCGCTCTCCCTCTCGCCCGTGGTAGACGACGCCTTGCCACCGTCCCCTCTGCCATGGCATCTCTGTCTGGCAGCGCCAGCACACGCCATCATCATCGCTACGCCGCGCGCGTCACCTCGTTGCGCCGCGTCCACCCCTGCCGCGCCGCTCAAGCCCCACTAGCTCGGCCGCGCCGCGCGTCGTAGCCGTCCCATCGCCGAGCTACGTCTCTCTCTCTCTCTCTCTCTATGTCATCTTGGGCGCCGTTGAACTACCCATCCGCCTGGCGTCTATTAAATCGAGAAGTGCCCCGCCGGCTCACCTTTTTCCATTTCCCCCCAAATCCGAGCTTCGCCGACGCCATCAAAATCCCGGTGAACCCGTGAGCTTCCCTTCAATTCCCCTCACCCGAAGTTCCCTGAAAACCCCCTAATCCTTCCCCTCACCTAAATTCAGTTGAGGAGCACACGGTCGCTTGGTCGACGCCTCCTCTTCTTCGGCCGTCGACGGTTCCTCCGCCGCCAGCTTTCCCTGAGCCACCTCGTCTCCTTTGGAAACCACGGTGAGCACCCACTTAGCCCCCTTTAACTCCTCGAGCATGCACGTAGCCTGTAGGTCCCTTCCGCAACCAGTATTTCTCCGGCGAGCAATCGGCTTCGCCGCCGTCACCGTGCCGTCGCGTCCAACCACCTCTGGTCTCAACGCGTGCCTCGTTGGGGCCCCTAGAAGTCGCTGGTAACGGGGCACACACGCACATGACCGGATCTAGCTGGTAACGCCGCCGCGTCAATCGTCGTCGCCGCCGGGCCACGTCACCCCATCAGGAGCTTGACGACGAGCGACAGCCGTCCGATCCGCTCCACGATACGTGCCGACCCGTAGCCATAGAGTCTTTGACCTGCGGGCCCCACCTGTCGTATCGCCTCGCGCGTGCTGAGACGGAGCCGCGCCTTCGGGTCGCTGACACGTAGGTCCCCGGCCCCATTTGTCGGTTTAAGTGGAGGCGCCGATGAAGTAGGGCGTCACCCTCGCGCGATAGCGTCTTGGAAAAATCTGCTTTCGACGTCTCCTTCGGCAAGCGTTGGCGCGCAGCGCGCGAGCAGGCCGTGGGCCGTATTCCGCCAATGGGCCGTTCCTCGGTTGTCTCGGCCCGGTTCGTTTTGAAGAGTTTTCCAGATTTCTTTGTTTAAATAATTGCCGATCTAGACTATGATTTAATTAAATTAGCTATAGACTCTAAAAAATTCTGGAAAAATTTAGATAAATACTAGAAGCCATTTATGATTTTATGAAAATATAAAATCCATCACTGTAATGGGAAAATTGTCACTGTTATTTTAAAATGTGATTTTTCATATATATAAATGATTTGCTTAATTCTAGGGTAATTGCTGGGAATGGTATTTAATGATTTAGGCCCAAATATCCTTTAGGAGTTATAATGGATAGATAAATATCTTAACAAATGTAAAACATTTAAAATTCTAATAGTGATTATTCATTCTCATAAAGAATATTAAAGGCGAAACCCAACAATTAAATAGAGCATTTTCCTATTAAATTAATTTAGGAGCAATCCTTAGAAAATATATTGGATAAGGAAGTGCCTCAACAATTCTAGGAAGATTTCAAAATAACATTTCCACTTACTTATATATATACACATATATTTATTTATTTATATATTCAAAGGAGTATTCTATTACCAGACACCAACGATTAACTAGCATCTTCCTAAATGATTTACTTAAGGAGTTGACCTTAGAAAATGGGATACTAATGAGATTAGTTAGGTATCTCCTCTATTTGTGAAACACTTAGGTTGATGTAAACTCCGATAAACATCACCTCTAACGTAGGTGGAACTCCGATAAGTTATCATTTTATGTCGCCTAGCAACCCTAATCACCCTATTACACCCTTAACGTACGGAATCGTATTTCGAGGAAGAGTAAACTATTATATTGATAATACTATTTATTAATGCACTTCGTCATGCATAGCCTACCATACGAACATTAGATTCGCTATTCGATCTTCGGCAATATGCCAAGTGTAAAACTTAGGTCATGCATGCATTATGTTCTCTGATGCATTGGTAAGCAATTAGTGAACTTGCACAATATTTTCCTATATAGAAGGCAAACTAGAATGATTCGCTTGGTAACTGCAATTATAACTACATAGGGATGGGTGTAGGAGAAGTACGTATAAGTTATCATATACCTAGAATTCATTAATGGCTAGGAACGATTCCCCATCGATAAAAATCGTGACTAAGGTACGATACACACTGTCTCGTAAGAAATTCATGACAACTATTAAGAAGGATGATAACGAGCGTAGGTAATATAATCCAAAACATAACGTGTATACCTAATTTCAAACGTAAGATTAAACCTCGGCAAGGAAACTTAACCGGCATACCCCTCTATAAAGTTTACCTCTTTATAGAAACTCATGAAAGACTCTTCGTGGGAATAACATAGATATGCTAGGGTAGCCTACGTAGACTCGCTACTATGCTCGTAGGAGCGATTACCTATCATGCATTATGCTTTCCCCGCAGCGTGGTGATTATCTGTGTCATTTGGTTCCTGTCGGTAGACCCAAGGGATTAAGGAGGATCTGGGGGCGAATCAAGATCCACGGTTGGAATACAAGTGGTCCAGGCAAGTTAACACTTACTCTTTAGATGTGATCTATATTAGGGAGAGACATCGACTTTCCCTAGTGCGGATTAACATCGCTAATATCATGTTCATTACCCAGTTATATATTATTTAATTATTAAAAATGCATGCTTATTAGATTGCCTAATTGTTAGTCATGTAATACTTATACATGCCCGCCTTGAAATGTTTAGCCATAATGACTGACTTGCTTGCCATTACTCTTGCTAGCCTATGATTAGTCTGGTAACCACTTTAACCCTACCTAATGGGTAAAACTTGCTTAGACTGCCTTAGGCTTAACAAATCTTCTGGCTAATCGCCACGGAACGGTGAACCGATATTCACCGGACATACACGATTCTCATTCAATATGATTCGACATATGACAGTTAGGGCTGGTAGATGCATGTTGGGCTGATTGTGCTTGTGGGTATGGTTATGTGGGTACTTAGTCGGTTCTAGTCAGTCGGTTGGGAAAGTTGAAGTGTGTGGTGTGGTCAATGACTGTGGAAGTAGTGAATGATCGGTGGGTTGCCCCTAGATGACATGTGATGGATGATTAAGGCACGAAATGCCTTGTGCTGGGTTTAACCAGGGCTTACCCAAGAGGAGCGCAAATTAACACGCGTAGCGGAGAGATCGCTGTCATCTGCGGGATGGTTCCAACACAACGCGTGGCCATCGCGCGGAGTACGGGTCTAGGATCACCAGGAGTGAGCGCTCTGCGGAGGCTCTCTAGGACCATTCCCAATAGGGATCGACATTGGTCATCACCGAGGGTGATAATGGCCACACATCCCTAGGGTGACGGTCGGCTAGTGAGGGCTGGCAACCCTACTAGGCCAGGGTGATCATGCCATGACATATGTGGTCCACAACAGAATTTGCCAAATTCTGGAATGATGGCAGAACTAAGAAAGGTTGGGAGCAACCAGAAGAAAGTCGAGTTGAATGATTAAGCTGGATATGTGTATTGGATCAGTTGAATTGATTGTGATATTGGGCATGATTGGGCCAAGTTTGAGTTGGTTACTCTAAGGTTGGTCGTCACGGTTTGTCGGTTGGACTTGGGTTGTGTGCTTGGGTTATGTTTGCTCTTGTGCTGAACCCCATGATGACTATAAAAGATATTAACAACCGGTGCTAGGTAGGGTAATTTGAACTCATCTTAAAACTGGCTTTACGCAAACAAATTAACCCCTTACCTCCAAATAAAGCCTCCTAAGCACTATATGCATTAAGAGAAGTGTTAACTAGCCAGCGTTTGGATGACGCTAACTCGCATATTTCTACTCTTGCATATTAAAATTAAGGAGAAGGATTTGCTCAAGTGTCGCGAAGGAGATGACCCGGCTACAACGGCTAGGATGCGGTTTAGGGTTTGCTCCAGTCGCCTACAGGGATGCATAGCCATTGGAGGATATTGCGGTTAAACTTATATGCTCTGCTGACTCAGATGGTTTATCCATAACCGTCGTAAAGTCTTTCGGCTTAATTAATATTAAAGCCTGCATCATACAATCAGGTATGTAATTCTCTGGTTAATGAATCGTATGTCTGCATGATACTCGGCTATGTATAGCACGCACTAGAGTACTGATCGAGGGTCTAGTGCTTGTGTATAGCAGCTCTCTGGTAAGTATAAAATTGAGGGCTGACATCTATATACACATGCCATTGTAGTTCATGGTTCACGGCAAAAATGTGCCTCGATGTGACGGTGACATTTTGTAAATGGAACTAGCTATATGTGATGAAAATAATATTCAGTGGTGCCGCAGACACAGAGAACAAGATTCCAGGAATTAAGCGTTTTGCCTGTGGAAGCCATGCCACTCTTGATGGGTATACAGTGACTCGATGTTAGTGGGAACGTGTAATCGACTTGACGATAGATTGACTTATGTGGCATGCTTCGTTTCATCCGCCCTTGCCTGGTAATTGGGCGCTTGTGTGCTTCAGCAATGAGATGAATATATCAACGTGGTGACTGCATGCAGTTCGCCGGTTCTTTCCTGAGACCTGCCAGCCTCCTCACCGGTCCCTCTATAAGACTGTAGAGATAGAGAAAATGCTGAAGAAAGAAAATATTTTAAGAGCATGAGCAGCAGCTCTTATATCTCTGCCTGCATCAGCTCCCTAAATAGCGCGTGTTTGAATTTCCTTGCTGCTTCCTTGCTGCCCGCCCAACGCAGTTTGAATTTCCTTGCTACAGTTGATGCAGGCCGCTACTGATTGGGGAGCTGCTGCTCATGCTCTAAAATGTAATATAGATTATGAAGGAATTTTCGAGTGATAGAGGGGAGATATAGACTGGCTGTTGGGGATGCCGTGCGGCATCTTGTGAGCTGTGACTGCATCATGTATGCTGCATGCTGTCTTTCTCTTGAAAAAAACCGTATGGTTCATATTAATACTTTAGCAAATAACTCCATAAATTTGCACTATTATGCCGAAGATTGAAAAGTGATAAGAGCAATCACAATACATTGTTGATTATATTGTTACTTAGAGGAGAGAGAATGATTAATGATAGATTTAGAAACAAACGCTACATTGCATGGTTTCTTTATTGAGTTTCCAGACATTAATTTTTAATTGGTAGAAAAATTGTGTGAAGAAACGTTGATCACCACAATGGGCTACTAAGTCGTTTCTAGGGCTTCGATTTGTGTGAAGTAATGGTTTTTACACTAAGAAACGATTGTTCTCTCTCTGCACATTAATTTGTTGCCACATAAACAATATATCATGCGTGGCACACGAAGAAACGTTAAAAAACCTGCATTGAAAGTGCCCTAACCGATCACCCCTTGAAATGATGAGCATGTTTTTTTTTTTGAGAAAAAATAATGAACATGTCGAACTTCTTTTTTATCTTCATCAATTGTCAACAACTCCGCATCCTACGATAGTGTCTTCATTAATTGTTGGAAAATCATATATGTCAGTAGAAATTAAATATCCCTCTATAATCATGAAAACTCAGAAGTGGTAGCAGATCAGGAGGAGAAATATGGTCAGGGCAATACCTAGTATTTGGTGTGCGACGTTTTCAGATCAAAGATTGTCAACCAACTCCTACGATGACGAGCGTTGCGCCGATTGCTGACCTCTAGCCTCCATCACCACCGCCTTCCTCGAGACCGCCACCACAGATTTGGAGAAGCCAAGGAGGCCGGAGGCAGGGGCGGGAAGACGGAGGGGAGGGGGGCCGGAGGCGGGGGCAGGGAGGTGGAGGGGGCGGAGGCTGAGGCGGCGCTAGAGAGGCCGAGGCGGAGAAGACGACGGAAGGGAGGTGTAAGGGGAGGCAGCGGCAGTGGCAGGGAGGCGGAGTGGGAGGCGGTGGCGGCAGGGAGGTGGAGGCGGCGGAGGCGGCTGTGGCGGCAAGGGAGAGAAAGGGCGGCGGCGGCGGTAGGTTGACGAGCCCGTGGGCGCGACGCGAGGGAGAGATGGGGGAGAAAATCCACGCGTCAGGAGGAGGGGTGGGTTTCCACCGGGAAAGAGTGGGGAAGGGGGCAATAATACCTGTCAACAGGGCTTCCAAATGGATTCAAAAATTTCCATGGGAGTTTTACCACGCCAGGATTCCCACCTCGGGATTTGACCGGGATCCCGACCGGTATTGTGGTTCCCAAACGGGCCCTTAGAGAAAAGATAGAGGAAAAATATTGATAACTAATTCTGTCTAGTGTAAATCTATCACATTTTTTGAAAGGAAATTACATCCGATTTCATTTTTTACATTTCGATTTCTTTCTTTTTGGAAACCAAAACACCATGTTATATTTTTTTACACGGTCTATCCAACACATGCCAATCACATACATAGGCTTTGTTCTTTTCAGCGTATCATTGCATTGGCGTATTACTGCAGCAAATTTGAGAACCCTCGAAAAGATGTCTAAAGATTAAAAAAATAATTAAAAAATTGTTTTATGGTCTTTGGAAAAACTACTAAAAATCACAAAAAATCATTACAAATTATCATAACATATAGGCTATATAAAAATAATACGCAACGGTAGGTAACGTTGAAAAGAACAAGGCACTGGTCTATTTCTGTACTCAGGCTTAGACCTGATCATCTATCGAATTTTGGGCAAACACGACAAAAAATTAGCCGTCCCGAACTCGATCCGACCCGGTGCACCGGGTCACAAAATCAGGCCCGAATCCGACCCAAAACCCAAAAACCCGAACTCGATCCCAAACCTGAAAACCCGACCCGAAACCTGAAAACCCGAACCGCATGACTAACTTTGCAATTTTTTCGGACCCATATCCGACTGGTCCGGACGGTCGGGCTTCACATCGTGGCCCGACCCGTCCCGATGCATTGATTGGGTCGGGTCGGGCCGGTTTCTTCAGGTCGAGTGGATCGGGTACGTCGGGCTGAGCTACCCATGAGCAGGTCTATGAGACACATGTTTGAACTTCCATTTCTTTTTCACTTTGGCGGGCTGATATGGCACAACCGCGAGCTAAATCACCGAACGGCATCTCGGTCCTCGTTAATCTTGGACATGGACGTCACCAACTCAAAATCGTTGTGCGAATGAAAGGAAAGAAAACCCATACGGGTAAAGAAAATCCGATTAATGACTAATCAGGGAAGATCAAAACTATATCAAATTGATGCAGGAAAATGAGACAGAAGAATCTAAAATAAAAGAAAACTACAAGCTGCTCGTTCACTCACTCAATGCAAGCAAGAATGCCAAAAAAAAAAACAATCTTTTATGTATTATTTTGACGACGTGACCTTAGCAACATAGGGATTCATGGAGCTATATTTGAAATAATGATAATTACTCATCAATAAGATTTTATAGGAATGTCACATTCGATAAGTTATCTTTTAATACTTATAACATTGTTTGGAATAGCTGAAGTCAACTCAAACACAAACTCTTTCTATGGTTAATTTTGCTCGACTAGTTGGACACTTGAAGCCTTCTTTGATGAAAGGGCATTTGAAATGTGTGTGTAACTTGCTCTTTCACTCAATTCAATGATGAAGAAACATTACTCCGTCTCTTTGTTCCATGCCCGGCTGCAAAAGATATTTGGACCTTTTTGAAACTTTCGAGCCCGATAATATCATAAGACTAGATTATTATGATTACAACTCTCCACGGAGCTAACCCTTTGGTACGATCTTTCTTCAAAGTGTTCTTTTCCCTTGTTTGTCATATTTAGCTATAGTAATAAGATTTTGCACTCAAATTTGCAACCCGTGTCACTCACAGCTTTCAAAATTAGCTCGTCGATGTAGCTGCTTAGTGTGAGAGGGAGTGAATCATTTAGGGTGATCAATGGCTTTGTACGCTGGAACCTGATTAATTGTTGCTTGTTTTTCCTTGTTTCTCTTTTCATTTTTATTTGGCTCATGTCATCTTGTGCATATCTTTTGGAGTAATATATGTATGTGGGTAACACCTACAATCTTTTCCTTAAAACAAATGCTAAAAAAAGTGGAGAGAGATTGATGTTTAACCGATGGAGTTGTGGTCTTGTGGCAGGAGGCTCAATAGAAATGCCTAACTCGGTACACCTCCTTTGTAGGATATAGCTATAAGAAGTTGAGAACTAAGCATATCTTAGTTGGTAGCATCTGGTTGTGGGAGCTACAGGTCAAGAGTTCAAAGCCCGGTCCTCACCCTTTTTTGGGATTTTTACTGAAATTATTAGTAGGTAAACACAAGCATATGCGTCGATGTTAATTTGTACTTTCTAGCGTGTGTTTAGGCGTACAGTGTATGTGTGTTTGGTGTTTATGGTTGTGAAGGAGTGAGTTTATGTGTGTCTTTATTGTACCATCTTAAGAAAAGCTACAAGAAATGAGAAGACAGAGGTGGAGGAGGATGAGAGGCCTATTGGGACACAAGACAAAGTCATTGGAAAAAAGAGGTGATCCTACCCTAAGACAAAAGGAGGCACTCTTTACAATCTAGTCCATTAAATCGTGTCAACATGCGGGTAATTAATCTAATA
Source organism: Raddia guianensis (assembly GCA_036346415.1). Classification (NCBI taxonomy): domain Eukaryota; kingdom Viridiplantae; phylum Streptophyta; class Magnoliopsida; order Poales; family Poaceae; genus Raddia; species Raddia guianensis. The sequence continues at coordinate 24,502,469 of CM070544.1, forward strand.
TTGTAGGAAACACTGTTTTGCGATTCTCTCTGACTCCGAGTGACTGGCATCACTATATATAGCGCTCTTTGTCTTTCCTTCTCTCCCAACATTTTTTTGGCGTAAAATCATTCGAGTGATGCATGGTAAATTAACCCTATAAATTTGTCATAGTGCCACTTATCCTTTTATTTAAAATTACATGGTGTTATGGAAATAAATTGGTACGTTTTTATTTAGAAAAGAAATTGTTTTTTTTAGCAAAGGGGGAAGGAGAGCTGCCTTGTATTGATCAAAGATAGAAGGGTTATAGAGTGGGGGGAGATAACGACCCCTCCCCCACGGGGCCTTGAACAAAAAAAAATTAATCTATTACAAAATTCACGTCCGCAGGCCCCCAAAGGCGCAGGTCATCTAAAAGGAGGTCGAAGAAGAGGGCTCTAGGTCGCTCGATCTGGCGAAAAATTCGGTTGTTTCACTCAAGCCAAAGGTGCCAAACGGTTGCCAGAACGACTGAAAACGTACCCCGGGAGGACCCAAACTTTAGGATGTCATTTGCCCACCACAGCTTGAAGTCAAGGTCGAACTTCCAGCCCCCAGGGTTTAGTTGGGGTATTTCTAGTCGGACAGACAGACGTCCCCAAATGTAGGAACGGAAAGCGCATTGAAGAACAACATGTTCTAGGGTTTCGAGGTTGCGTGTACAAAGAGGGCAAAAATAGTTGTTTGGTAGCTGTCGCCGGAGTAAGGCGTCCGCTGTGAAGACCCGTTTGTGAAGCAGCAACCAGAGGAAAAATTTGCATTTAGAAGGTGCCCAAAGCTTCTAGACCTTATGGAGATTTGGTGTGGTGTCCCGCCCCTCAAATTGAAGTAAATAAGCCGACTTGACTGAGAATTGCCCATTTCCGGTGAAGTGCCAAATCAGCTCATCGGGCTCATTTGGGGTCAGGGTGGTTTGAGCAATCCGTCTGAGAAGATCCACCAGCTGCGGGATCATATCCAGGGAAAGGTTGCGCCTCAGGTCCATTATCCAATTGTTGTTTGTGACGGCATCAAGTACTGATCTGTTCTTCCTGGACACTGCAATGAAGAGTGTTGGGGCTAGCTATTTTGGAGCGTAGCCGGAGAGCCAATTATCTTCCCAGAAGGAAAGTGAGGCGCCATTGTGCAGGATCGCTGAGCATCCTGCCCGCAGCAGGGCTGCATCGATGTCAGAACGGCGACCATCCCAGAGGGGCGCTTGAGAGGACTTGCTGAGCCAGAGCCATCGCAGCCTGAGGGCCCGGACGAAACGGGGAAGGTCTAGTACTCCGAGGCCCCCAAGCGAGGTCGGGGAGCAGACCGTGCTCCAGTTAACTCTGCCCCCACCAATTATTGAATCCGTCCCTTTCCACAACCAAGATCGGCGGATGGAGTCGATTTTCTTTAGAACGGATGGTGGCGGTTGAACAGCCGACATGACGTAAGTTGGCAGCGCAGATAGAACTGCCTTGAGAAGGGTGAGGCGACCCCCTTTTGACATTAGCGGTCCTCGCCAGCCAGCCAACCTGGACGCGATCTTGTCTATGAGTAGTCTCCTGGTGGATAGCGGGATCCCTAGGTATTTGATAGGGAATGTGGTTTTTTCGGCTGGGAAGTCGTGCAGGATGGTATCGAGGTCGAACTCGTCACATCTGATTGGCATGACCTGGCTTTTAGAGAAATTTGTGCGGAGGCCTATGATAGCTCCGAATTCCTAGAGGATGGCGGCGAGGGTGGAGACGTCCTCCTTGGAAGGGTGCAAGAAAATTGCCACGTCATCAGTAAAAAGCGAGATTCTGGTGTTGTTATTGTTGTTAGATCCACTGATTTGGGATGGGGCTCCAGCCTCAGTAGCTCGACGGAGCAGGGTGATGAGCGGTTCAATGGCAATATTGAAGAGCAGGGGGAGAGGGAGTCTCCCTGGCGCAGACCCCTGCCGAATTGTGTCAATGGTCCGGCCATTTAGGAGCACCCTAGATGATGCGGTGGACAGGGACAGGGAGATCCAATCTCGCTAGGGATTTTATGTGTTGATCCACCCTAAATGAAAAGAAATTGTGACGTGTCTTTCAATGCGCAAGTCTCTCTCGAGCTTATAACCATGTCTGTTTGCTTTACATTTATTTGATTTTGTGTGCAGCAAAAGCAACGCAAGGATTTCTTCAGCCAGAACCAAACATTACTTCCACCTTAGCAAATATTTTACAATAACTGGGAAACTAAATCTTTCTTTCAGTTTACTTTTGCTTGTTCCATGCAACCCCGCATGTAGTGGTGCTGAAATTCAACATGAGTTGACCAATAACAGTTGTAAAGGTTCGGCAGAATTTTGGGTCCGTGCCAAATTCTGAGCATAATCTTTTTTTTTCTTGTTGATACGTGCATATATGCTTATGTGGAATCTTGCTCCAATGTATGAAATAAAGGCTTCATGCATATCAGAATATGTCGCTATTGCTACCGGTTCCTCTCACAAATTTCTTTTCTGATGGCTGGAAGTATGACATCACCTCACTTTAAGAACCTCTCAAGACAATGTATAGTGCTGGTAGTATAAAATAGGGTGAAGTTTTCTCTAAAATCACTTTAGGAACCTCTCACGGAGCTTTTAACTTAATTCCATTTTACAGCACAACCACTTTAAGGACCTCTCACAAATTTCTTTTCTGATGGCTGGAAGTAGATCTTAGTGGCTGTGCTTTACAAAGCCTTTAATTTGATTCCATTGTAACCTGGCACTGGAATAGCCATGGAGAAATAATTCTGTCTGTTCATGTTGGTAGGATTTTATGTGTTGATTCTCCATATCACTTGCCCATCATAACTATTCTCAGGTAAAAATCACACCTTGCAGAGTTGCAGGGCAGGCAGAGTATCCTAGTAGCTGCAAAATTGGTCCGAGGTACATACATTCCTAGCAAATTGTTCCATCCATATCTTTGCTATATCTAATTGATTCTTCTACTAAGGCTAACATGGTAGCGATACAAGATTTGTCTAGTGTCTGCCCTGCCAACAACTAACAAACAATTGATAAATTCTTCTTCTTTTCACTAGTACGGACGGTGCGGGAACCCCATCACTGGAATGGGATCCTCTGATTTACTGCCCTCCACAGTTGTGTCACTGATATGTGGACCCCATATGCATGTGGGCCCCATATGCACAGGGCCCACATGCCAGTGATCCACTGCCCTCTGCAGTCTCACTTGCTGGTTTTAACCGCCGGTGAGCAGTTCTAGTATTTATTGTTGGTGGTTCTCATCGAGAACTGCCATCGATGAGGGTGTCTAAAACATGCTTTTAGATGGTAAAAATTAATTAAAAAGATGTTTTGACCAAGATATTGCACTCTTACACCATCTACCACCACGTACATGTCAAATTGATACAAGATTTGAAGTGTGTCCCTACGGGCGGAGCTAGGATTTCATCATAGGCGGCCGATAAATAACAAACTAATTTGCAGTATTATCCTATCATTATATTGAAAGCGAGCTATTTTTAGAAAATGTTTCGTAAAAATATTATTATGTCATGTAATAAATCGAGTCAAATATGCCATAGTAGTATAGAAAGCAATGATAATAATATTGTACCTAGCGGAGGTTGTCATGTGTAAGAACACTTAACCGTGATCAAATGGCATATTTTTTTCTTGCATATTCACATGACATTGAGTCAAGTTATGGATGGTGTGGCAAAAACTAAATAAATAGATTATATTTTGTATATGTGCATATGTATAGCAAGTGTTATGCAGCTTTTTAAAATAAAGGAAGATTACACACCAATAATATAATTATGTTCATATTGGACACGGTGATAACTAGCTAATTAAAATATTTGAAGTGTTTGAAAACCGATATGAGCTACAATTAGTCAAGCCCCAAATATATATAAGTGAATGTCAAGAAGCGGTCTGCTTATTTTTGGTAAACTTATCAAAAAATTATGCACTAACATTATTATTGAATATATAATACGTACCTTAGAATATTTGCTATAATATGTAATGTGCATGGAAAATATATTAATTTATAAATTAAAATCATTTTCTTTGAAAAGAAAACTTCAAAGAACTATGCTAGTCTTATAAAATAAATTAGTTGGGAGAATATGTTTAATCAATACTAATAGCATACCTCTTAAAGAGAACGTATCAGGTGCAATCGGGGTTCCCGTGCAATCTCCGTGCAACCCAACTAGCAAATGTCATAAACAATTCTGAAAAAAAACCATACATATACTTCAAGTCATACTCCACCTATATATAAAATTTTATGTTCAAAGTCATTCCCCCAACACTAATAAGGCATAGCCGTAGCTGCCATTTGCAGCCTTCCAGCGTGGCCACGTCGCACGGTTAACCGCAGCCCTTCGTTCTTGCCCGCGTGTCTATCTTCCCTGCTGTCCGATCCGGCCGGCCGACTTTGCACAAAACACCACGTATTCCGTGGTTTTAATTTTGCATCCCCGCGGATTCACTTTCGGGTCCCTCCGCAGTTCTTCCGCACGTCCGAAGATTTCCCCATCGCCCCCTGAGTTTTCGCGCCGTTTCGCAGCGCTGCCCTTTTGCCCTTCCTATATACACCCGTGTTTCGCACTTAATTACCCGCAATTGCCATCGGGTATAACCCACCCAATCCTTGCTCCCGTCCAACCCTAGCCCTCCCACACCGTCGCCTCCCCCCATCTCACTCCCGTGCGGCCCTCCGCCCCATCCCCATCCCCCTCCCACCCACGCCGCCGCCGCCTCCGCCCGGCCTGCCCTGTGCCCATCCCGATCCGGCGCCGCCACCTCGCCTCTCCCCATCTCACTCCCGTGTGGCCCTCCGGCCCTCCCCCTCCCACCCACACTGCCGCCACCTCCGCCCGGCCAGCCCTGTGCCCATCCCGATCCGGCGCCGCCACCTCGCCTCCCCCCATCTCACTCCCGATCCGACACCGCCACCATCTCCGTCCACCCCCGACCCGCCGCCGCCCGCCCTGTGCCCATCCCGATCCGGCGCCGCCGCCACCGTATCCGGTTTCATCCAGCACCCCCACTATCTCCGTCCACCCCCGACCCGCCGCCGTCCACCCTGTGCCCATCGCGATCCGGCGCCACGGCCACCGTCTCCGTCTGATAGGCATCCAGTTTATGGCGAGGTTGATATTGCTTTCAGAACCTTTGAGCATTACTGCTGATGTACTTAGTGCCTTAATACATATTAGTTTCAGTTTTTGTCTGTGTTTCTCTAACAGTCAGATCATAAAATAGTTTCAGAAAAATCATATTGGATTGGTGGCCCATTTGGCTTCAGCGTTCATTGTTTCTTACAACGTTTCGCAAATGCAGATGTTAAATCTATTCCAACTCTAGCCAAAATTTAAGAAGGCCCTTCATTATCGTTCTCCAGTGAAATTAGCTTTAGGTAGCTGTATTTATGTATTGCGGTTGAACAGAGAGGTAGTTATGTTGTATTTGTAGTGCCGTACCTTCCCATTCATCTAAGGTGGCTCTGTTGTACGGATGTGCTGCATCAGCTCTGTATCAAAACGCAGATGTTAAATCTATTCCAACTCTAGCCAAAATTTAAGAAGGCCCTTCATTATCGTTCCCCAGTGAAATTAGCTTTACGTAGCTGTATTTATGTATTGCGGTTGAACAGAGAGGTAGTTATGTTGTATTTGTAGTGCTGTACCTTCCCATTCATCTAAGGTGGCTCTGTTGTACAGATGTGCTGCATCAGCTCTGTATCAAGTTTATTTCTCTTTGCTAAACCAAAGTGCTTTGGTACTTAATAGCTACCATGTTCATCAATGCTTACGTGTTTAGCCTTACCCTGTTTATAAACTTCTCGCTGCATTTTCTTCCATTGATATATATCAAAATTGTTGTATAGTTTAGATGAAAATCATTCATCGATACTTCAGGTGTGACAGCTTACCTTTACTGCTAGCCGTCTTACATGTTTAGCCTTGCCCTATTTATAAACTTCTCGCTGCATTTTCTTCCATCGATATATAACAAAATTGTTTTATAGTTTACATGGAAATCACATTGCAGTGTATTTATTCCCGCCTTTGTTCTATATGATGTTTTCCACTTCTTATCTTGTTATGTTGTTTTTTTGTTGTATTTTTATTTGACTGTCTCTGAAATAATCTATACCGTTACCAATTCCATTAAGCCAATGGATCATGCCCTCTATAACAATGGTTATTAAGTATATATTCTGTTCGTTTACATGCTCTGAATTTTTTTTTAAAAAAGGTTTTGCTCATTTTAGGCATGCGGTTCTTGCTGCAGCATGCAAATCTTTAAAGGAAGAGACTAAATCTATAGTTCTACGTAATTAACTTTTCAGATTCATATAGATATAGGTATTATCATGAACTATGGCCTATGGATAGTTACATCAGCTAGGCAGGCAGTTAATTAATTTCAAATAGTATTAGGAACAAAATACACATAAAAGATTGAATTATTAAACAACCCTTGCGCATGGATTTTGGTTCTTTTTTCCACTTCTTATGCACTCTTTGGACTCCTAAGACATAACAACTGCATATTCTATTATTTTTTTGTTTCTGAAAGTATACTTGCATGTATTCTCCTTGGACTTTCTAAATCAAGTAGCAAACTGACTTAAAAATGATGGTGTGCGAATGTTCAGCATCCTATTGGAATTCTAAAGAAACACCACATGTTTGATTTTGGAAATTTGGAATTAATCCTAACATTATTGCATTGGTTAAGTACAGTATCTCTCTTTTCCTTAAGTTGTCTGACAAAAAAAATGTTAACTACCCTGTTGATTTCTTCTCTCAAGCAGAATCTTCTTTAGCACTGTCTCAAAACACAGATATTATTCAGCTATCTGGCATCACTGATATTGCACCAGTGTATGCCCTAAGCACATAACATCGACCCACCGCATTTACAACATCTGCTAAAAAAAACACTCCTCCAGATCTTTAGGTCAATTCATGTATTATGTTTTCGTTGTTCATTCTAAATATTACTTTTCTCAACACATGGTGCCTTACAAAGACCCTTAATTTCCTTTGCAGCACCACATCATCCCAAAAACCGAAGAACTTGCCACAAATAGCAAAAACAAACTATTTCCAAGCTTAGTTAGGGATCTGGGTACTGCCAAATTACAGTAGAATGTAACTGAAACAGCTTAGTTATGACTTTAGCACTTATATCGACTGCAAGTATTTCATCATCATCATGGTAAAATCAATACTCTATTTTTTGCAAACGAACGTTCATACAAAAAGCTGCACAAGAATAGACACATACAGCAGGTAGCTTCTTGATTCTAGTTATATTTAAAGCACAACAAAAAGAAAATTACGACAGATTTATACTAAAAATTTCGCCGAATATTCTCTTTATTCTTATCGCTAAAATATAACTAATTTGAACTTAAAATTTTATATATAGGTGGAGTATGACTTGAAATACGTGTATGATTTTTTCGAATTTTTCATGACTTTTGCTAGTTGGGTTGCACGGAGATTACAGGGAACCCCCGATTGCACCTGATCGCTCTCCGTCTTAAAACTTAAAGGCCATATCTTTGTCTGATCAGTAAAAACGGTCTGATCGCGTCTGATCGAACTAACAAAGTTGTAAAAATTACGAAAAAATTTGTACATATACTCTTCAACTTACTCTATCTCGGTTAAAATTTCAAGTTCAAATTCATCCTATATTGAGCGTTACAAAAAGAAAATTCTATCAATTTTGAACTTATCAAAGCTGTCCATTTTTCTCTTTTTATAACTCTGAATATAGGATGAATTTGAACTTGAAATTTTAACTGTAAATAGAGTAAGTTGAAGAGTACATGTACAAATTTTTTCAAATTTTTATAACTTTTAATAGTTCGATTGCACTTATGATTCAGACCGTTGGTGATTGACTAAGATATGTACCAAACTTAAATTAGTCATATAAATTAATTAGACGGGCTTAAGTTTGATACAACATCCTATATACTACTCCTTCCGGTCACAAAAATAAGTTGCCGTTGACTTTTGAACATGTCTTTGACCATTCGTCTTATTCCAAAAAGTTATATAAATATTATTTATTTTGTTATGATTTGGTTTATTATAAAATGTATTTTAAGTATTACTTATATTTTTACATATTTGAACTAATTTTTTGAATAAGATGAATGGTCAAAGTTGTGACCAAAAGTCAACAACGACTTCTTTTTTGTGACTAGAGATAGTATTTAGTATTGCACAACTATCATAAAATTGTTGAGTCCACTAGATGCACCGTTTAGGTGCAGTGAAAGCCTGCAGTATTTGAGTTTTGCTATTTTTTAAAAGGAAGTTAAAGATAAAATATGATGGAGTGATGCACGACTCATATACCTACCTTGAGAAAAGTTTTCATAGTTTTTGGAGTCACAGAAATGCAGCAACAACCCACTTGATTAGTGGACAAGTTTTTGTTGGAATCTGCTTATACTTTTCTTAAAGATGTTTCAACCATTTGGTGTCACTAGTTTGTTCTAAAAGCTAATTTAGCTTTCATTCATGCTTGTTAGGACTCTTAACTACCTAGACCACGGTTTGAAAATACCCTCATCCTTGCATGTATTTTATCTATGCCATTTGGGTTGCATGAAGTTGTTAAGTGCTCCAAGTCTTTCAATTGGTATCGGAGCAAGGTTGAGTTCTTTCCTCAATCTTCACCGATATTTTGAACATTTCCTCCTTGTTCTTGACCGATAGCCATGGCGGAGCACAAGTACTCCCGCTAACCCTAAGTTTTCTCAAGTCGATTTTTTTTCTTATGGAAGGCTAGGATGAAGTCATATATCATGGCTCAAGGATATAATATGTGGTTAAAATTAAAGAACCCTTACGATGTTACAACTGAGGTTATGGTGCTAAATCAAGCGGATGGTGAGCTTAACGCAAAACATCGTAATCTTATCATCCAACAGTTGAGCCGTAACGAGTATGAGTGCATCGCTCATCTTCAGTTCGCAGACTATCCTCAAAGCATATCATGATGGCGCCGATCATATCAAAGTTGTGTGGCTGGATCAATTCAGGAGATAGTACAACTGGTTCACACAAAAATCAGGAGAGTCGCTACATTCTTGTTTCAGTCGATTCACAATGATCATTTGTGATCTTCGCTCGGTAGACACCACCTATACCAATGTGAAAAATGTCGTGCATTTTCTTTCTACCTTGGATCTCAAGATTTGTTATGTGAAAGTGACCACCATCAGACAGGTGTCTGATCTGACTAAGCTGATCTTGGATGGGCTCTACTCTAATCTCAAGACTCACGAGCTTGAGCATCTTTTGAGAGAGCAAGGTCCTCACTCCATGGCATTGGTCGGCCGATCCTCCTTTACAGATGGCTAGGAGTTTTCATTATGCTATTCTCACTTGCCTCTATTTGTGAGATGTCCGATGAAAAATGGACACTTTCCCACAAGAGCAGCTTGCTTTGCTGGCTCGCAAGCTCAACAATTCTTATCGACGAGTTTGGAAGAGGAAGTGTGGGCCGATCAGATGCTTCGACTATGGTGGCTGCAACCACATTTGGGCACACTATCCCTGGTTGGAGATGAACAAAACTGGTCATCTAATTTTTTATAAGAAGAATCCCTTCATCAAGCTGAACTGCAACAAGGAGACCTCGGGAACGAAGGACAAGACACCGCCAAGCACAATAAGGGGTGCATGCTGTTCCTGAAGTTGATAGAAACCTTGGACGAGGTGCAACACTTAGAGGATGAGGAGGAGTCCTAGGGCGATGGAGGAGATGGCCAGAAGCCCACTAAGGACGACACAGCGAAGTATACTGGCATGTGCTTCATGGCGGATGAGAATGGAGACAGCAACTCCGATCTAAACACTAACTCCGATGATGACGTAAGACCCACCTTGTACTGGATGATAAGCTTTCTAAGAGTAGGTCTAGGTGCAGGGGACTTGAGGAGGTTGTAGTTAGTCTTACTTCTATGTAGAATTTTAAGAGCATTCAATTCTTCAAGAGCTCCTTGCGATAAGCTTCTTGAGGAAATCATGTGCAGGATAAAGACATTGATGCATCTGATCCACCGCAACTATTTGGGGATAAATCATGTGTAGGTTTAGCTTTGCTCGAGCACGAGCAAAAGTCTAAGCTTGTGGGGTGTTTGCGGTCAATAAACCCTAATTTCTCTTGCAAATTATTCGGTAAAAATGGGGATTATACTAGATTATATGCACCATTCTACCCCGACTAATAAAGTTCCATGAGTTTTATTGAATATTTAAGTGCAGGGATTTATTACGGCAGAAAATCAAGAAAATGTGGGACCAACTGACCCCCCTAGGCCGACCGGCCCCATATTGTCAGGGCTAAACCGCCTCATTTCACGTACATGCAAACAAGTACATGTGGAGCTAAATGAAGCATTAGATTAACGTCGGTTGCAATCAAGGGCGAGATGGAAGCATCTTGACCGACGAGTTTGATGATTTGAAATGCAATCGATGTAGAGAGAGCATCCTGGCCCTGGCCATCCAAGGAGCCATGACGGTGCATCAGAGGGCTGGGGGCCAACCCCCCAAGTCGGCCGACCCCTCTAGCATGCAACCTCCTTGGGACAATGTGCAACCGACTACGAGAGTTGATCTGAGCCGCAGGATGCAGAGTCGGTGGATCCAACGAGGCTAGCTAGCCCCGCTAGGCCGGCCGACCTACCCAACATGCAACCGATCTCCCTCTCAGCCTATAAGTACCCTTAGGTCTCCTAAGAACTATAAATAGAGGGTGCTTCAGCCGAATTTACACGTAACACCAAGAAGGAGCTCACTTTCCACTCACTTTCCATATTAGAGTTTGGTTAGGGTAGTTGGGAGTTAGAGCCGAGTCGAGTTTGTCTTAGGGTTTCGGAGAAGTCTTCGGAACTACTAGTACAAATCTTGTATCTTTTCTTCTTTGTACAACTTATACGATTCAAATAAGCTTTTTTATTTACTTTGAGTTCAACATTTATATTTCTGCGTTTACTTTAATTATCATATCATTGTTGCGGAAGTGCTCAAGAACTTTAATTATCATATCAATGGTGTCTACTACTCCTGATGGTTAAGAACTTGGCCCGTAATATTTATGTCAGATGGCTAGTAGTATGCATTAAGTCAAGTTATTGTATGCTCTGTGTTTACTATAACTTGCAACTTGTGTGCCTCATGCCATGCCATCTGCATTTTCTTAGCTTATTTTTTACTTCTTGCAGTTACAAATTTCTAGGGGGGCATCTATTGCTCTTACCTAATAAATGCCTTGGCCTCTTAAAATTAAATTCCATATAAAGCCCTGCATTAAGGGGGAGCTCTACATAGTCGAAATGTTTGTTTATCTAAAAACCTTTATTTGGTTGACATCAATCACCAAAAAGGGGAGATCATATGTGCATCTAGGCACAAATTTATTTTGGTGATTAATGACATTATGATATTTGATCTAATAGTTTTGCTGAGTGATGAACATGTTTAATGTACAAGGAAAGTGGATGAGACTACTTTGTGTACTCCTCTAAAGAAGAAAAGAATAGAAGATCGACTTCCTAGAATTGTAATTTCATAGGTTTTATTTGATACCTAAGGATAGTCGTACTATTAAGCAGTGTTAGCCTAAACGCTACACGGTACACGGTCGGCAGAGTCTCGTGTAGCGTGTAGACCGTGTACACGCCGTGTATACGGGATTACACGGATTACACGTTTTTGTACTTTTTAATTAAAATACAAATAAAAAAACATGTATATGCCTAGAAAACTATACTGACAAGTGGCATAGATGAATAATATATTACCAAGATTACACGTGCATTGTAGATTTGTAGTTCACATATAAAAAATGATTCCAAGTAGTGCAAGTATGCAACAAATGTATCCTCAAGCTGTATGTCACATCTCCTATAGCCTAGACGCCACGCTACACGCTGAAAAACGCCGTGTACGCCGTTTTTTTGCCGTGTCGTGTAGGCCGACTAGGCCGTGTAATTTCGTGTAATTCCGTGTAGCGTGTAATACACCGTTTATGTGCTAAACAGCACAGTAATCCATCATGTACCGTGTACACGGCCGTGTAGACCTTGTAGGCGAACACTGCTATTAAGAGTGATGCAACGGAAAATGAATTTTGGATGTCTCAAGTGCTAATTTGGATGAAGTCTAGCCTAGGAGAGGCATACACAAATCATCCCATCTTCTAACTACACAAATTGAGTGTTTCAGGGATAGGAGTATCCGGTATTTAGTATGGAATGTCTGAAGCTGAACACCCCGGAGTATCTGCAATTTTAGCTTTTTGACCTCTTTGTCTCTTTATTTTAATGTCTCGGAATGTCCGGAGTTCGGACCGGAGTATCCAGTATCAGGCAACCCGTAGTGTCCGAAGTTTCCAGAATTCAGGTTCTCTATCTAGTTCCCCGAAAATCACTGGAGTGTCTGACATAGAGTAAATCCAAAGTGTCAGGAAAATGAAGTTTCTTGGGACTCTGTCTGTTGGATTCAATTTATACCTCAGTGTCCGGACTTTGGACAGGAGTATCCTGAGCGCGTAGAATGTCTGTCCAACAGCTTGTATGACATATATATATATAGAGAGAGAGAGAATAGCTAGCGTACTCTCGAAATCTGAGATCTCTCGTACTCGAGTGGTTTTCGAAATTCGAGATGCCTAACAACGATCCGAACCATTGATCTTGTTAGTCTCAACTGAAGCGTTATCGGTGACCAAGTTTCATTTTTTTGAATTTGTTTACTATTTATTTCTTATGTTCGAAAATCAGCTTTTTGAGCACTACCACTAATTGGATGGCTGATTTTCAAAATATGAAACAAATAGTAAAAAATTCAAAAAATATGAAACTTGGTCAAATAACGTTTCAAAAATTCAAACAAGATCAACGGTTCGGATCGGTTGTTAGGCATCTCGAATTTCGAAAACCACTCGAGTACGGAGAGATCTGTATTCTCGAGAGATTCTATTCTCTCTCTCTCTCTCTCTCTATATATATATATATATATATATAGAGAGAGAGAGAGAGTTGAACTACGGTGCTTGGCGTTAGGTTTGCAAAACCTATGACCGATGTGAACGATCCGAACCGCTCATTTTGATCTTCTAGTTGATATGAGTTCACAAACAAAATTTTACATTTTTTAAAATTTTTTTACTATTTTAAACAGATTTTTGAAAACCAGCCTTTTTGAGGCTCCGTAATAACTTAGATCATGAGTTTTAAAAATCTGTTTAAAATAGTAAAAAATTAAAAAATGTAAAATTTGTTTGTGAGCTCATATCAACTAGAAGATCAAAATGAGAGGTTCGGATCGTTCACATCGATCATAGGTTTTGCAAACCGAACGCCAAGCAATTAAAACATCCGTGCTTCCATGACAATCCGTAGCTCAACTATATATATATATATATATATATATATATATATATATATATATATATTTTATTTCCGTCACCACCTACCAGGGCATTAACTCTTCACTCCACAATCAATACAAGCCCTTGTAACTATCTTGAGCATTAAACTCTTCTCCCCACCCCAAATCCCCTTGATCCAAGCATTGTGTAGGGTTGAGAAGAGAGATCAAGTGACCTAGCAAACTTTGTTTCATCCATTGAGCACTCGAATCGTCCTCAAGTTCATTCTTCGTCAAATTCATTACTCTTGGAGGTTGAGAACTCCTAGATGGCTAGGCGTCATCTTGAGGCACCAAAGGCTTTGTGTGGTGTGCCGACAATTGTTGTGAAGGTTTGATTTCAACTCTGCAAGGGAAGAAATCATTGAGTTAAACCAAAAGGTCTTGGTGCGACCTTGGTGAGGGAAAGGGTTGAAAGAGATCAGACTCAAGTATGACTAAGCTACCTCAACGGAGATGTAGGATCCCCTCAAGGATCCGAACTTCGAGTACAAATCTTTTATAGGCTATTTGGTTGCCTGCATCCAAGGAGTTTTGCATCTAGAGATACAAAACTAGTGTGTTTAGTTGTCTTCTCACCCATTTGAACTAGGCTCTCCAAATGCAATTAACCCCTCCGGGCCAGGCTCTGGAGATACGACCAAATTGGGCGTTTCCCAGAGCCAGGCTCCGCGGATGCAGCAACAACCACATGCGCGACACAGTTGATTCATTTATTTGCTATATCTTTTGATTAGTATTTTCGATTACCAAACCGATTTCAAAAATGGGTTATTGATATTTTTTTCGAACAAAATGAGACCACACTTGCCGTATAAATTTTAAAAGTTTAAAATTTTCTTTTTGAATTTATTTATTTATGAGACTTTCTTTTGAATTTTTTTATTTTCGTAATTGATTTTTTTGTTATTTTGATTTTCTAGAATTTATTTTTAAAATGTTTCATGCCTCTTTTGAATTTCTCCATGTCATTTTCTCCTTAGTGCAGTCAACCAAACAACATCTCTACGCAGCCTATACAATCTCATACACCTAACCAAACAACAATCATTTGCATCATCTCATTTGGCTCCAACCAAATTGGCTCAACAAGATATCTGACTTGGTTCAATCGAGAAGGCAACCAAACAGCCTATTAGTCTTCGTTTTTGCTTTTTGGTTCTTTTGCACTCTTGCTAGATCTATTTTTGCTTTGTGGTTAATCTTGTTGTGGGCTAGCACTGTTGAGTGCTATATACTTGTTATTGGTGTGTGGATTCAGTTTGTGTGCAGGTGGACAAGTGGATTTATAAATCAGGCGCAGGATTCAGTCTATACTCTATACGCAGTGGAGTATCCGGTGTCCTAGACCGGAAACTCCGAAACATCACCGGAAACTGTAAGGTTTCAAACTGAACTATCCGAGTGAGCAGCTTCCACAAGACACAAAGAGACTGAAGTTTTATAACGCCTACTAAACCTCTCTAGGCGACATCACCGATCCTACATGTTGTAGTACAACAAGATCCGCTCCCAATACATCTCATAAGACTGGTCCTTGCCAACAATGGGATTTTGGTGACGTTAAATAGCGGACTCGCCCTGCAGAAGTTGCACCATCGGCGGCATCGCCACGCCCCGTCCTGTGCCTTCCGGTGCACATCGGGCTAACTGGGGGCGGCGTGTGTAACGGCCACTTGAAGCGCCGCTCTTGGAGAACGACCTCAGTCAGATCATCCTCTTCACCCGTTGGCCTCTCTTCCTCGAGCAAGCACTGCCCATAGACGAAGGTGTGTGAACTCGAACAGAACACAATTACTCCTGGATTGCCTCAGAAGTGCATATCACAATGCTGGCAGGTTCTTTCTCATGACTGTATGATTATTATAATCCATTCACGGCGTGACAACGACCTGTGGTAGACTTCATTTTCCTCGCCACAATTCTGCACCATGAAATAATTATACAAGTGCTCCTTGTGCCACAGCACGCAAATTACTGAAATGTCTGCAGATCCGTGAACAAGACTAACCCCAATAACTCAGTTTTGGATGCACGTCATAATCTTTCACGCAACAGATGCCCTTTACAGTCACTACATACTGCCAATACTAAGTGCAATCAGAGGCGGAATGATTCGATGAAAAATAGGAGATACTATGATAATAAAATCATTCATCACCTACCGATCAAATCATAGCACCCTTCCTGCTCACTTATGATCAAACACACGGTGAGAGAGAGAGAGAGAGAGAGAGCACTACAGCAAACGAGACTTTTGTGGTCGGCCTATGCCGACCACAGCCGACGACAAAAGTCATTTTTGTGGTCGGCCTAACAAAAAACCGACCACAAAAGTGGCTCCTGAGCAGAGCTCCCCGGGGACATCTTTTGTGGTCGGCCAGACCCAAACGGCACGGGCTCAGTGACGGCGCTCTGCCATGTGGGTCCCACGGACAAGGTGACGACGCCACGTTCAGACTTTTGTGGTCGGCTAAACTAAAGGCCGACCACAATGCTAACTTTTGTGGTCGGCAAGACTATAGGACCGACCACAATGCTGCTCTTTTGTGGTCGGCATGTCCTGAGTCCGACCACAATACTACACTTTTGTGGTCGGCCTCTATGATGCCGACGACATTACTTAGACTTTTGTGGTCGGCCTTTATATATGCTGACGACAATGCTCGGGACTTTTGTGGTCGGCCTTTATATATACCGACGACAATGCTCAGGACTTTTGTGGTCGGCCTTTAGATATACCGACGACAATGCTCAGATCTTTTGTGGTCGGCCTTTAGTGATACCGACGACAATACTAAGACTTTTGTGGTCGGCCTTTAGTTATGCCGACGACAATGCTCAGACTTTTGTGGTCGGCCTTTAGTATACCGACGACAATGCTCAGACTTTTGTGGTCGGTCTTTAGATATGCCGACGACAATACTCAGGACTTTTGTGGTCGGCCTGGACATATGCCGACGACATTGTCAATGTGCCGGCAATAAAAATTGCTGATAATTTTTTAAAAAATCTCAATTTTGATATGCAAAAAATTGTATTCCCGACAGTTTACATTCCCAATTCCCCATAACAATCACAATATAGCGACCGCATTTGTCAATCACAATCATAGACGAATACAAACCACAATCACAATCACAGATCACAATATCAATAACAAAAGTGCATTATCATTACAAATTGTCCAAAAATTCACATTATCGATCGCATCGTCTAACTCACAAGTTCATCATCGATCGATCGCACCGTCTAGCTCACAATTTCATCGACTAAACACGTCTAAGGATTCGAACCTGCGAATGGATCGGTAAACATGTCCTCGACGAATTGCTCCTCGACTGATCTTGTGGCAGTAGAATCACCTCCCTGCGGAGCATTTGTCGCAGGCGCTGGCGCCACTGAACCAGAAACCTGCAAGATTAGAGGAAACCGTAATTTTCATAACTGTTATGCATTTGTGTGATTATTTGAAAATGTTATATAAACTAGAGAAAAGCTTTACCCCCGGAGAAGGCGCCGTGCAGAGCAAATTGGAGCATGGGAAACGATGTCAAGCGGCACAAATGGGGAAGAGTCCGACTTGTGTCGTCGGGCCCCGGAGGTCTGCGTGAAGACAACTGCTGGTGGCCGAGGTCCCGCTCCTCGGAAAGCTGCGGATATTATATGTTAGCGTTGGAAATTATTAAGAACAACCTAACTACATGTACGATCATAATTACCTGTTGCATATACTGCATCATGAAGAGGTTCTGATCCTGGATGGCCTGCATCCGCCTAGTGTTCTCCTCTCGCTCCGCCTGCCACCTCCTGTTGTTTTCCTCTCGGTCCACTTTGCCGCTCATCCGCCAACCTCTCGTTGCTGCATCTCCGCGATAAGCTTGTTCTGGGCTTCTAGCTGGGCACGAGAGGAAGAGGAGGCCTGATGTCGACGTGCTCTGATATCAGTCTTGTAGGAGTCGGACGGCACCACGGAGTCCATGAAGCCGTATCTACCGTGACTCCTCCCACCGAACTGGTCATATATGACCACAGGGTCGACCGGCATGTCGATGGGGTCACAGTCGACACCGTGCTTCTCTTTCATGGTCATTGTATATATGTCCTACTAACAAATGAGATATCAAGTAGATTAGTTTGAAAACGATCGAAATGGTGTAGAGAAGAGAAAGAGCTAGTCACTTACAAGCTTCTCCTGCAGCAGTGGTGGCATCGGTGATCGTGTGCGTCAAAGTTGGACACAGGCGTGTGTGCAACCCTCCACAAGGTGAACCCAGAGGGCTCAAGTCCCGTCTCCGACTCCTGTAGGTTAATATGCAATGTGAAATGACCATAAAGTTAATTGGAATTATAAAAGATAAGTGGACTTACGATATCCCGCGCGACGTGACCCATGCCTCGTCCTCCTAGGTAGGTGGCGCAGATGTCGGGGTTAGAATCCCTATTGCCTCTGTTCCTCCTTGACCTCTCAATCCAGTCCTTAGAGGCCCACATCCGGAGAGGTCTCTCCAGCGCTGTGGACACTTATCCATCCACCGACACCAAGGCTTGTACTCTTGAGCCTTTAGATACTCTAGAGCCGCCTTGCCCTCGACATCTTTCTAATCCCCTCTTGCCATTGTGCTTCAACACGCATCCAAACGAGACAGCCTGATGGGCGTCCCTAACCTTCCTTGTCGCCATTGTGTCGAGTATATGGCGGCAAGCTCAGAGTCCTCTGGGTTGCCCCAGAAAAAGCTGATATCTCTCCTGAAATGAAATGAACACATGACCAAATTCATAAAGCCATAAACACAAAACTATAAATAAATGAAATTTGGAATGTTACCCAGAACTCGTTGATGACGTGATCGGCGATACTTCCTTCCTCATCGTCCTCCACGAGCGAGTAGTCACTCCAATTGAGCGCCGGGCGTCGATCATCGCCCTTGCCTACCCTTGGGGTAGAGTTGTTTGAGCAAAGACCCTAACAAGTGGTCTGGCTCCTGCGGACCCTTGTTGACGCAAACCAAGCCCCGCAGATCAGATTAAAAAGTATTTATCAAGTTTGTGGTTAGCAATAAGAGACATCGAGAATCACCCAAAAAAGTAGTTATCAAATACCTCTCACCAGTGGCAACCTGTACCACTATCCTCTCGCTTGGATCTGCGGGGGCTTTTTGTAATTTATTGCGCCCGCGACCTCTCTTGGAGCTCGAGGAGGACTCAGCTCCAGAGGACGAGGGTGGCTCCCAGTTGTCGTCCCCCTCCTCCTCTTCCACATCGGCTTGCCAGTCCGAAATCCTCCTCCAATCCTCCTCGTAGACCTCCTCCCCTCCCTCGTCCTCGTCGGTCTCGTCCACCTCAAACTCCTCCTCGTAGCCCTGCAACGCCCCCGTCCACTCGTAGTCATCGGCCCCACCCTCTGCCTCATTGTCGGCCTCCACGGACCCCACCTGGGAGTGGGGGGCCACCACCTCGGGGTCGGTGGCCACCACCTCGTCGCCCTCCCCCAACTGGGGGTCGGTGGCCACCCTCTCGTCGCCCTCCCCAACTGGGGGTCGGTGGCCACCACCTCGTCGCCCTGGTCCAACTGGGGGTCGGTGGCCACCACCTTGTCGTCCTGGTGCTCTGGTGCACTACGCCGCCCCTTTCCCTGCACCTTCCGGGCCCTTTAGCCAACCTCTTAAGTCCACTATCCTACAAAAATCGAACTAAATGACATGAATTAGATATGAATCGAATGAAATCAAATAATATAAAATAAGTAAATATCTTAAATGAAAGAAATTAGATATATATAAGTATAAACCTATAGATTTGAATAGCTTAAAATCTTCAGCTTCCTCTTCCTCATCGTCGTCCTCGTTTTCTTCCTCTTCCTCTTCCTCTTCTTCTTCCTCCTCGTTTTCTTCTTCTTCCTCGTTTTCTTCCTCTTCCTCTTTCTCTTCCTCCTCTTCGTTTTCTTCTTCTGATATCTCTTGAACATCACCAATATCGACGTGTAGCTCTCCTGTTAAATCTTTTTCTTGGAATGGCTCCATGTCTAGACGAGGCTCGTAATCTTCTTCCGTGACATTTATGGACAATCCACCAATTTTTGTAATCCGTGAGCGATGGCGAATAAAACACCACTCAACTCGTTCGGGAGAATGAACACGTCGGGCTTCGATCATTTCTTATGATTGATCTCAACTAGTCCAAGTTCAGAGTAGTCCGCACCCCACTTTCGTGGATCAAACCATACGCACCAAATAGCACTAGCGAGATCGTTGTTGCCTTCATAAGATATTTCTATAATCTCCTTAATGATTCCATAATATTCTATGTCCGACCACCAAGGTCGCTCGTGACATAACTCACAACGCCGCTTATTTACCGTAGTTGCATTTGGACGAGCAAATTCGGCCGCTTTGGACCAAATCGATAACCATGGCAATCATAGCATCCATGCACCTTAATTCTACGGCTGCACCCACGTGACATTTGTCGGAGATCGTTGTGCACGCTAGAATGTTTTTGACACTGCACAATCATGCGCGACAAGATTCTTTAAGGATTTGAAATGCTAATGAATCTTTACCTTATATAAGAGGAAGAAACTTACGTAGTAATGGAACCAGGTTAGAAAGTTCGGACGGTTTTGTCCGCCACCTCGTCGTTTCAGTTTCATAATTTGTTCGCCCGAAGGATCACCTGGTCTTCTCCACTCTTCTTGAATGAATTGACTACAATATTTTCTTCAATTATTTATAGAAAAAGTATATATTTATAATTTAGTTAAGACATTTACTAACTTACTCGATGTACACCTTCACTTCTTCCATATTGTCGCATACACGATAACTCAATCACAATCTTTTCTCTCGATCCAAGTCACGTGTGGTGCTTTTACCAACATTGCATCCGCTTGATCAAAAATACCTCAAGAGTGGAAGTAATTCTACGACGTGCCTTCTTATACCTTGGTCAGTGAGACATGAACCTTGTTCTTCGTCAGCAGTACTTATCCGTAGTACGCGATCTCTGAGTCGACCAAGCTTCGCAATACTTCCTTCGACTCGTGCTTTGTTTTTCACCTTCGCCTAAGACTTTTCATCATATCGCCCACGAATACATCCACCAGTATTGTCTTTGGCCCCGACTTTAGCTTCATATGGCGATGCACTAGTAAATGTTGCATGCAGTTGAAAAAACCAGGAACATAAATCTTCTCGAGCTTTGTCACGAGCACAATAATCTCCTTCTCCAATTCCTCCATCCTCGATGTGGATAGCTCTTTTGCGCACAACTCTCGATAAAAGAAGCTAAGCTCTGACAATGTGATCCAAATAGCATCGTCAACATATCCACGCCATACGGCCGGAAACAGACGCTCTATGAAAACTTTGTAGTCATGAGCTTTCATTCCATTTAACTTGCATTGCTCCATACTAACGGTATGACGAATGCTCGCCGCATACCCATCTAGGAATTTAACCTTTTCCTTAATCCAAAGTAAAATCTGTCTTATTTGCCCACGCCAGAAGACAAGATTTTGCCCTAGGCTTAGACCCATTCTCGCCGAGATTCATGTCCGCCGATTACATATCAAAGCACGATCCTCTCGAGCATTTTTGTTATCTCTAGTCTTTTGTGGGATGTCCCAGCTTGTGTTCACGACCGCCTCGCACATGTTTTTTTCTTGGTGCATCGATCGAGATTGTGAGGTCGCTTCAGATCATTGTATATGGAAGGTTGTAAATGCTGCACTTATGAGTTCAATGATGCTCCTTACCATAGTTTGTGTCGCATCTTTCTCCTCGAGATTGTCATGCCATTCGATTATGTCTTGCACTTCAAACCGCTCGTGGCCCCTTCTTCGTCACAACCGTATTTTTACGAAATGCATTTCTTTGCTTCCTAAATGGATGGTTCGCCCGTAAAACAACGGTGACAATCAAACCAACAAGCCTTAACACCTTTTTTCAGCGTGAATGCATCGTGTTACATGCATTTTGGGCATGACAACTTTCCATGTGTGCTCCATCCCGAGAACATGCCATATGCCAAAAATCGTGTATGGACCACGATATGCGGCACGATCCTAAAGTTCTCGCCCCTTATAGCTATCATATGTCAAAACTCCTTTGTTCCATGTGTCGGTTAGCTCTTCTACCAAAGGTTTCATAAATAGGTCTAAATTTTTCCGAAGACTTAGGCCCAGGTATGATAACCGAAAGGAATATGTACTCCTTTTTCATGCAGATTTGAGGTGGCAAGTTGTACGGGATAGCAAAACTCGCCAAAGACGAGTACGGTTGGGGGTCATATTGAAAGGCGTGAACCCGCTCGGTGGAGAGTCCGATTCGCACATTTCTAGGCTCAATGGCGCAGTCAGGGTGTTGTCGATCGAAGTGCTTCCAGGCTTCCGCATCTGATGGATGAATCATCACGCCCTCCTTTCGTTGTTTGCCCTCTTTGTGCCATCTCATGTGTCGTGCCGTGGACTTAGACATGTAAAGACGTTGCAGGCGTTGAGTTATTGGAAAGAAACGAAAGGTTTTATGGCCACCTTCGTCTGCATCTCGCCACCATCTCGCCCTTTAACTTCCACGCATCGACTCTCATCACAATGTTATAATGAGTCACCGAATCGGTCTTCCAATAAAGCATGCGAAATTTGGGCAATAGTCTATCCTCTCGCCTGCATACCTAACACGCCGAGAAGTTTCTTTGACTCGCATGATTTGCAAATATCCTATGTCCACTCGGAAGGTGCTATCCAACGCTTTGCAAAGGTCATTGAAACAATTTGCCGATAGGTTGTATTTGGTCTTCACTGCCATTAGACGCGACACGGCAGAGAGCACGGTCATATCGGTGTACTCATGCAGCGCAACTTGGCAGAATCAAGTAACATCTCGAATTGTTGGCCAAGTGGCTCTGACTCTTCCTCGGGGGAGAGATCGTAAGCCTGAGCCACATCATTGGGGAGCTCCTCCAACTGTCGACTTCGACTTCATCATAACCCTCACAAAAATCCCTGTATACACACACACCGCGGCCGCTTTCTCACCATGAGCTATCCATACAAAATAATTTGGCTTAAAACCATGCCTCAGAGGTGTTCACTAATATCCCTTTTGGTCCTCTTCTCGGTGTTTGAGCATGCAAAGACAGGACACCACACGACATTGCGTTAGGGTTGGGTAATTTTCAATGCATCTTCCACGAAGGTCATTGCCTTTTCGAACCACTCTTCCGTGTGCCGTCCAGACTTCATCCAGCCATCGTACATCCAACGCCGATCATCCATTGCTTGCTAATTAACGTCCATGCATGCATTCAAAATTTAGGTTTAGATGGCTTAATACTAGCTAAATAGGAGGGCTTACCCATCCACGGATGTGCATTTGAGTGCGGTACTCGCAACATGAGAGTGCACGGGTCGAAATTCCGGCAGCATAACCCCGCAGTTCCCCTAGTGCAACGACGGGTACGGCGTACCTCTTATGTTTTGCACAAGAAGAACGTCAGGGATATGCCGTCGGAATTCCAACCCATACACTGCCATGCCACGAGCACCGCACTCAAACGCACATCCGTGGGTTGTCCAAAACGTGGACAGTTCGGGACCGCAACACCTTTCGTAATAGAACACAACGAATCACCGTCCGAGTTCTTTACGAAAATATGCATTGGCCCCGAACGGGTTTGACGCTGCTCGTTAATCTACACAAATGAAATGCATTTCACAAATCGACAAAGTCTCTGTCTACACACCAATTAGGCATATTTACTAATTACTCATTTGCTAGTTGCTAATTCTATAAATTAAATGACTTATTTTCCAATTAGGCATATTTACTAATTACACACCAATTAGGCATATTTACTAATTACTCATTTGCTATTTACTAATAAAATGACCTCGCAGTCCTCATAACTCGATACATTCATTCAAATAGCTGAAATGCTTATATGGAGTTGGGCAATTGATTTAAAATCGGTGTCCAAATCCATATGACAAATTGTACACCTATTTTCCATGAGCCTATTTTCCAACTAATTAAATGATGATAAACATGTTTAGTGATATTCCTACACTTTATAGATCAAATAGGTGACTAAAGGGTCACAGATCAAATAGGTGACTAAAGGGGCACATATTTTAAGCTCAGAGTTGGGCTAAGTGGTTACATAAATAATTCAGCTTAACAGATGTATACAAACCACCTTAACAGATGTGGCCAACACAGGCACAAGGTGATTCTGATTGTTAATCTTGAGACCTTCTGAGGAGATAGTCCTGTACATAAAGTAAACAAGATAAATGAAAGTTACTTAGGTGCTGTTCTTTTCTGAAACTAGCTTGATAAAAAGATATAATTTGATTTCTGAAACTTCCCTTCAAATAAATATTTGAATGCTAAGTTCATTAACAGATTTCATCATACCAATTACAAAGATGCTGAAAGTTATTATTTTTATCTGCATCTAAAAACATTGCCTTTACATGTAAATAGTATTAAAATAGTACAAATACGTACTAAGTGCAGGGGCGATACGGCGTGGAGGGTCGGCGGCGTCAAGGGGCGAGACGGAGGCGTGGAGGGGCGCAGTGGCGGGCGTGGCGTGCGGCGGCGTGAGGGCGGCGCGGCGTGGGGCGACGAGGGCGTGAGGGCCGGGCGCGCGCGGGCGTGGAGCGCGCGGCGGCGGATGGGCGCGGCGGCGGCGTGAAGGGGGCAGCAAGCGTGGAGGCGAGGCGGAGCCTTGAGGCGCGGCATGGAGGGGGCGGCGGCGGCGCGAGGGACCGGGCGTGGAGGGCGCGGCGGGGCGTGGGCGCGCGGGTGGTGCGGCGGCGTGGAGGGCGAGCGGCGGGGGGGGCGGCGGACGGGCGGAGGCTGGAGCGTGCGAGGGGGCGGCAGCGTGGGGTCGAGGCGAGGCGTGGGGGGCGGGCGGCGGCGCGCAGGCGAGGCGGCAGCGGGGGCGGCGGCGTGGATGGGAGAGGCGGCGGCTCATGCGAGGCGTGCGGGGGCGGCGGCGCAGGGCGAGGCGGCGGCAGGCTTCAGCGGGAGGCGTGGGGGGCGGCGGGTGGAGGGACACCGGCGTGGGGCGGCAAGCGAGGGGGGAGGCGTCGTGGATGGGCTCATGGAGGCGTCAGGGGTGGCGGCGGCGTCGAGGGCGGCGCGTGGGCCAGCGGCGGGCGGCGGTTGGCGGCGCAGGGCGCGACGTGGAGGCTCTGTGAGTGTGAGAGAGAGAAAGGAAGAAACACTAACCTAAAGAGGACTTAGCAACAAGACGCTCCCAAAATTTCAAAAATGGATACTTTTGTGGTCGGCCGCTTAGCCACCACAAAAGTTTTAGTATTCTAGTCGGCCCGAGGATATGCCGACCACAAAGTGGAGTATTGTGGTCGGCAAATTCCAGCCGACCACAAAAACTTTTGTGGTCACCTCACGTATATCGACCACAATACCCCGCCACATCGGCCGCTCACCGGCCACACACGGCCGCCCCTCGATCTACGCCGTCCTATGCGCTACGTGAGCTTTTAGGGCATTCCCAACACATCCAAAGTCGAGCCACGGGGCTATATCGCCATGAGTTGCACGGTCGGCGCATTCTCCCTGCTTGCCGAGACTTTAGCGTCGTCTTTCGGTCCACGAAAGTTTAAGCTTTCTCTCAAAGTTACGGAAATGCGACGCGGGCCAATGTGGACGCTTCAAAAGAAATTACAATGTGTCGTCGATGACCGAAAACATCAGATGACGAATAGGACAATGTCGACCGAGGGGCGGGATGGCCGGAAATTTGAGCCGGAGGTGGAGGGGGTCTTTGTGGTCGGCCTAACCAATTGCCGACCACAAAGGTTTATTATTGTGGTCGGCCTGGTTTTATGCCGACCACAAAAGTGGAGTATTGTGGTCGGCAAAATTCCAGGCCGACCACAAAAGTCACTTTTGTGGTCGGCCTCACATAAGGCCGACCACAATACCGCCGGCCCCCATCGGCCGTTCGCCGGCCACACACGGCCGCCCCTCCGATTCACGCCGCCCCTATGCGCTACGTGAGCTTCTAGGGCATTCCCAACACATCCAAAGTCGAGCCACGGGGCTATATCGCCATGAGTTGCACGGTCGGTGCATTCTCCCGCTGTCGAGACTTTAGCGCCGTCTTTCGTCCACTTAACGCTAAGCTTTCTCTCAAAATTACGGAAATGCGACGCAGCCAATGTGGATGCTTGAAAAGAAATTACAATGTGTCGTCGATGACCGAAAACATCAGATGACGAATAGGACAGTGTCGACCGAGGGCGGGACGGCCGGAAATTTGAGCCGGAGGTGGAGGGGGTCTTTGTGGTCGGCCTAAGCAATTGCCGACCACAAAGGTTTAGTATTATGGTCGGCCTGGTTTTATGCCGACCACATAAGTGGAGTATTGTGGTCGGCCAAATTACAGGCCGACCACAAAAGTCACTTTTGTGGTCGGCCTCACATATGGCCGACCACAATACCCCCGGCCCCCATCGGCCGTTCGCCGGCCACACACGGCCGCCCCTCGATCTATGCCGTCCTATGCGCTACGTGAGCTTCTAGGGCATTCCCAACACATCCAAAGTCGACCCACGGGGCTATATCGCCATGAGTTGCACGGTCGGCGCATTCTCCCTGCTTGCCGAGACTTTAGCGTCGTCTTTCGGTCCACGAACGTTTAAGGTTTCTCTCAAAGTTACGGAAATGCGACGCAGGGCAATGTGGACGTTTCAAAAGAAATTACAATGTGTCGTCGATGACCGAAAACATCAGATGACGAATAGGACAAAGGTCGACCGAGAGGCGGACGGCCGAAAAATTTGAGCCGGGTGGAGGGGTCTTTGTGGTCGGCCTAACCAATTGCCGATTACAAAGGTTTAGTATTGTGGTCGGCTGGTTTTATGCCGACCACAAAGTGGAGTATTGTGGTCGGACAAATTCCAGGCCGACCACAAAAGTCACTTTTGTGGTCGGCCTCGCAGAAGGCCGACCACAATTCCCCCCGGCCACATCGGCCGCTCACCGGCCATACACGGCGGCCCCTCGATCTACGCCGTCCTATGCGCTACGTGAGCTTCTAGGGCATTCGCAACACATCCAAAGTCGACCCACGGGGCTGTATCGCCATGAGTTGCACGGTCGGTGCATTCTCCCTGCTTGCCGAGTCTTTAGCGTAGTCTTTCGGTCCACGAACGTTTAAGATTTCTCTCAAAGTTACGGAAATGCGACGCAGGACAATGTGGACGCTTCAAAAGAAATTACAATGTGTCGTCGATGACCGAAAACATCAGATGACGAATAGGACAGTGTCGACAGAGGGACGGGACGGCCGAAAATTTGAGCCGGAGGTGGAGGGGGTCTTTGTGGTCGGCCTAACCAATTGCCGACCACAAAGGTTTAGTATTGTGGTCGGCCTGGTTTTATGCCGACCACAAAAGTGGAGTATTGTGGTCGGACAAATTCCGGGCCGACCATAAAACATTTTTGTGGTCGGCCTCGCAGGGTCGACCACAATTCCCCGCCACATCGCCGCCACCGCCACACACGGCCGCCTCGATCTACGCCGCCCTATGCGCCACGTGAGCTTCTAGGGCATTCCCAACACATCCAAAGTCGAGCCACGGGGCTATATCGCCATGACTTGTACGGTCGGGGCATTCTCCCTGCTTGCCGAGACTTTAGCGTCGTCTTTCGTTACACGAACGTTTAAGGTCGAACTCAAAGTTACGGAAATGAGACGCAGGCCAATGTGGACGCTTGAAAAGAAATTACAATGTGTCGTCGATGACCTAAAACATCAGATGACGAATAGGACAGTGTCGGCCGAGGGGTGGGACGGCCGGAAATTAGAGCCGGGTGTGGGGGGTCTTTGTGGTCGGCCTAACCAATTGCCGACCACAAAGGTTTAGTATTGTGGTCGGCCTGGTTTTATGCCGACCACAAAAGTGGAGTATTGTGGTCGGCCAAATTACAGGCCGACCACAAAAGTCACTTTTGTGGTCGGCCTCATAGGGCCACCACAATACCCCCGCCCCCATCGGCCGCTCACCGCCACACACGGCCGCCCCTCGATCTATGCCGTCCTATGCGCTACGTGAGCTTCTAGGGCATTCCCAACACATCCAAAGTCGACCCACGGGGCTATATCGCCATGAGTTGCACGGTCGGCGATTCTCCTCGCTTGTCGAGACTTTAGCGTCGTCTTTCGTCCACTTAACGCTAAGGTTTCTCTCAAAGTTACGGAAATGCGACGGGCCAATGTGGACGCTTCAAAAGAAATTACAATGTGTCATCGATGACCGAAAACATCAGATGACGAATAGGACAGTGTCGACCGAGGGCGGGACGGCCGGAAATTTGAGCCGGAGGAGGATGGGGTCTTTGTGGTCGGCCTAACCAATTGCCGACCACAAAGGTTTAGTATTGTGGTCGGCCTGGTTTTATGCTGACCACAAAAGTGGAGTATTGTGGTCGGCCAAATTCCAGGCCGACCAACTTTTGTGGTCGGCCTCACATAAGGCCGACCACAATACCCCCGGCCCCCATCGGCCGTTCGTCGCCACACACGCCGCCACCGATCTACGCCGCCCTATGCGCCACGTGAGCTTCTAGGCATTCCCAACACATCCAAAGTCGACCCACGGGCTATATCGCCATGAGTTGCACTGGCCGGCGATTCTCCCCGCTTGTCGAGACTTTAGCGTCGTCTTTCGTCCACTAACGCTTAAGGTTTCTCTCAAAGTTACGGAAATGCGACGCAGGGCAATGTGGACGTTTCAAAAGAAATTACAATGTGTCGTCGAAGACCGAAAACATCAGATGACGAATAGGACAGTGTCGATCGATCGAGGCGGACGGCCGGAAATTTGAGCCGGAGGTGGAGGGGGTCTTTGTGGTCGGCCTAACCAATTGCCGACCACAAAGGTTTAGTATTGTGGTCGGCTTGGTTTTATGACGACCACAAAAGTGGAGTATTGTGGTCGGACAAATTCCAGGCCGACCACAAAAGTCACTTTTGTGGTCGGCCTCATGAAAACCGACCACAATTCCCCGACCACATCGGCCGCCATCGCCACACACGGCCCCCGATCTCGCCGCCCCTATGCGCCACGTGAGCTTCTAGGCATTCCCAACACATCCAAAGTCGACCCACGGGCTATATCGCCATGAGTTGCACGGTGGGCGATTCTCCTCGCTGTCGAGACTTTAGCGTCGTCTTTCGCTCCACTTAACGCTTAAGGTCGAACTCAAAGTTACGGAAATGAGACGCAGCCAATGTGGACTCTTGAAAAGAAATTACAATGTGTCGCCGATGACCTAAAACATCGGATGACGAATAGGGCGATGTCGTATCGAGGGGACGGACTAAAAATTTGAGCCGGAGGTGGAGGGGTCTTTGTGGTCGGCCTAACCAATTGCCGACCACAAAGGTTTAGTATTGTGGTCGGCTGGTTTATGCCGACCACAAAAGTGGAGTATTGTGGTCGCCCAAATTCCGGGCCGACCACAAAAGTCACTTTTGTGGTCGGCCTCATGAGACCACCAATTCCCCTACCACATTGGCGCTCACCGCCACACACGGCCGCCGATCTCGCCATCCTATGCGCTACGTGAGCTTCTAGGGCATTCCCAACACATCCAAAGTCGAGCCACGGGGCTATATCGCCATGAGTTGTACGGTCGGGGCATTCTCCCTGCTTGCCGAGACTTTGGTGTCGTCTTTCGTTCCACGAACGTTAAAGGTCGAACTCAAAGTTACGGAAATGAGACGCAGGCCAATGTGGACGCTTGAAAAGAAATTACAATGTGTCGTCAATGACCTAAAACATCGATGACTAATAGAATAGGGGTTTCGATCGAGAGGCGGGGCGGTAGGAAATTAGAGCCGGGGTGGGGATCTTTGTGGTCGGTCTAACCAATTGCCGACCACAAAGGTTTAGTATTAATGGTCGGCCTGGTTTTATGCCGACCACAAAAGTGGATTATTGTGGTCGGCTAAATTACGTGCCGACCACAAAAGTCACTTTTGTGGTCGGCCTCACATAGGGTCGACCACAATACCCCCTACCCCATCGCCGTTCGCACGGCCACACACGGCCGCCGATCTATGCCGCCCCTATGCGCCACGTGAGCTTCTATGGCATTCCCAACACATCCAAAGTCGACGACGGGCTATATCACCATGAGTTGTACGGTGGCGATTCTCCCCGCTGTCGAGACTTTAGCGTCGTCTTTCGATCCACGAACGTTTATGGTTTCTCTCAAAGTTACGGAAATGCGACGCGGGCCAATGTGGACGCTTGAAAAGAAATTGCAATGTGTCGTCGATGACCAAAAACATCATATGACGAATAGGACAATTAATTAATCGAGGGCGGACGGCCGTAAATTTGAGCCGGAGGTGGAGGGCGTCTTTGTGGTCGGCCTAACCAATTGCCGACCACAAAGGTTTAGTATTGTGGTCGGCTGGTTTTATGCCGACCACAAAAGTGGAGTATTGTGGTCGGCCAAATTCCGCACCGACCACAAAAGTAACTTTGTGGTCGGCCTCACATAAGGTCGACCACAATACCCCCGCCCCATCGGCCGTTCGCCGCCACACACGGCCCGATTCGATCTCCGGCCCCATGCGCCACGTGAGCTTCTAGGGCATTCCCAACACATCCAAAGTCGACCCACGGGCTATATCGCCATGAGTTGCACTTGTCGGCGATTCTCCCCGCTTGTCGAGACTTTAGCGCCGTCTTCGTCCACTAACGCTTAAGGTTTCTCTCAAAGTTACGGAAATGCGACGCAGGGCAATGTGGATGTTTCAAAAGAAATTACAATGTGTCGTCGATGACCGAAAACATCAGATGACGAATAGGACAGTGTTGACCGAGGGGCGGGACGGCCGGAAATTTGAGCCGGAGGTGGAGGGGGTCTTTGTGGTCGGCCTAACCAATTGCCGACCACAAAGGTTTAGTATTGTGGTCGGCCTGGTTTTATGCCGACCACAAAAGTGTAGTATTGTGGTCGGCTAAATTCCAGGCCGACCACAAAAGTCACTTTTGTGGTCGGCCTCAGAAAATGCCGACGACGTTGTTTCAGACGTCTGTGTTGTGGGCCCACCTTGACGTGGTTTCGTTAGTCCGTTAAGCTTCCGTGACCTGAGTGCCTCTTTGTCGACGGCATAAACTGTGCCGCCGATAATGTTTAGAGGAGCTGTCTAAATTTCAAATTTTCATGATGGCGGGAGACTAGCCGGGACTATTGTGGTCGGCCTTTTTTTGGCCGACCACATTAGTTACTTTTGTGGTCGGACTTTCTTTTTGCCGTCGACATAGAGCAAAAAACATTGTGGTCGGTTTTTGGCCGACCACAAAAGTTTTTTGGCCGACCACAAAAGTTTTGTTTCCTGTAGTGGAGAGGGCGGCGGAGGGAGAGGCAGCGACATAAAGGAGGAGCAAGGAGTGGAGCAGACCTGCATGGCGGTGACGAACTCGCTGAAGCCGAGGAACCCCTGTTGCTTGGAGTCTGCGATAGCCAGACTTGGATCCACCTGTGTTTGTCCAAACGCAAACCGCACCTTGGATCCACGCAGTTTGTCCAAAACGCAAAGGGATTAGGAATCTAGACTCTACCAACTACCCAAAGATGATGGGACCTGCTGGCGGGCGGCGCCTAGCTCACCGCTGAGGTCGGAGCGGAGAGGCCGGACATGGCGAAGAACTTGGTGGCGTCGGCTCCGGTCCCATCGGCGTGGCCTCCTCCTCCTCCCTCCCCATCGCTGCCAAAGCCGCCACTTGGTGGCCAAGGCCGGGCCGGTGGAGGCGAGCGGAGGCAGGCGGAGGATGTGGGAGGCGGCAAGGAGGAGGAGAGGCCTTGGAGGTGGGGAGGACGTAGAAGGAGCGGCAGCACGCCTGGCGGGCTATTGGACGTGGGGCGGGCGGGGGCGGCGGCGGGCGGGTGAGGAAAAGGGAGGCAGTGGTGGGTGAGGAGATGGAGGGGTGCCGGCCGCATGGTGAGGTGAGGGAGGCGGCGGATGAGGAGATGGAGGAAATGGGATCGTGGTCGGGCGTGGGCGGTTTCGCCAAGGCAATTGGTGGGAACCCTAAGACAGTTGGCGCTCGGTGGGATAGCAAGTTAGATCGCACGGAGGAGAGGAGGCATCACGAGATGGATGATTCAGATCGCAAATTGGGACTACCACCACGACCACAAGGTGCTTTAAGATAGTAGAGATCTATACAGGTCCTTGTGAATTAATTTTCTACAAAGAAACTAATAAAGGCTTCAATAAATTGGGGGATAAAAGGACATGATCCAAAAAAACTAAACTGAATATGCAAGTAGGGTCTGAACACAAAATGAGCAACTTTTTTATGGAATAAATCAGAATTTTTGAATTCGTATGATCAATTATTTTAAATTTCATCAACTTGCATGGGGAAGAATTATGCTCATACAGTCTGTTCCTTTATATTTGTTACTTTTTATTCCTGATATCCTAAACAAGAAAACAAATTATTTTACATATCTCTCACTCCTTGGTAATTAATTAGGTATCACTATCATTCTTGAGATTAAATGAGTTAGATTTTATTACTTCATAAATACAATGTAGAAAAGAACTTAGTTCTACTTACTTGAGCAAACTACAAATGAAATGCATGCGGAGTGAATATAATCTCCAAGGAGCCTCAATCCAGAAACTTGAAAGACAGAAGTGGCTATTATTTATACAGAAAGACTAAATTTATGATAAGCAGGTTTCAATACTTCTATGGCATACCTTCCCAAAGAGACGTTAAAAGAAAATATTTGTATCATCTTCTGTAACCTGTATTATAAGAAAGAAAACTAAGAAAATAGCTTGAGCATTATAAAAATAAGACGTCCATATGCATTATAAAAAGAAAAGCATTAACAGATAAATTCTAAAACTTAATATTTCAAGTCATTCTTATTTAACAAGTAATTTTTTTAAAAAATGCAGTTTATAAGTCAGAAGTGCAAAGCAAAAATAATTCAAAGTTGGGAGTTTAAAAAATTGAAGGTCTCTACAAACCAAAGATTGACTCCCTGGACACCTCTTTTTTCAAAGAATAGAGGAAGTTCTTTAATCATAACCTGTCAAGTACACAATAAGAGATTGACTTGGAAGGATAGAAGTTCATAGTGTTGCAACAAGCCAGCTAGAGTACACTTTCTGATAGAAGCAAATATGAACAGACAAATGGTACACTAAAGAGTAGCAATCAGGGTCAGATCCACATGGCAACAACAATTCTCTACTCTACATAAAGACATAATAAGTACCAACAAGTGAGCATACTAGCATACCACACAGATTAGCATCTCATGTTGTAGAGATCAGCAAGGATTTCTTGTTATATCTAAGTAATACTTGTGCTGAAAGGTAGTTTAGACACGGTCTACCTAATACTGATACTAATACCACAGTATTATCGGATACCACATTTCCGACACAGAACATACATGAAACAAATTATAATAGTAGATATAAGAATAGAGAAGACTTTTTATAATTAGTATATGCAGCAAACAAGAAGGAAAAATAAACATGTATGCACAAGATAATAAAATTTCAGAAACAAAATTATTGGAGTGCCTCTCAACTCAAGACTAACTAATGAAAACAACTAACAAACAATTATTTAGATGTTCTTCTAAAGCTTAATATTTCAAGTCATTCTAAGCTATAGTACACTTTCTGGCATAGAGTACCACCTCTTCTACATAGCAGTATCTGAAAAAATGTTTGTCTCGTCGGATTACAATTAAACCAAAAAATTACCACTGTTTTAATACCAAACTTTGCAATTCTACATATATAAGATGAACTGTCATTTCAGATCTGAGAGCTATATGCAGCAGCAATATAATTCTAGTGTCAGCTTCCTCCTGGGTCTACAACAATATAATTCTAGTGTCAGCTTCCTCCTGTGTCAATAGACCCACATATATGTGCTTGCATCAACATCCATGGAAAAGTAAAAAAGTGAACTGCTTACATCAATCCCACTGGAAAGATCCTTCGAACCATATGCTGCTATATATTAGCTGTGAAAGAAAATAATATTTAGTATCATCCATATGGTACGCCTATGACATCCACTTTCACCTCAAAGGTATACCTTGAGTCGTTTCCCCTTTTCAACTCTTCAAGAGCACTACCGAGCTCGGACTCTGGAAAGGCAACGCACTGAAAATTAAGGGCTGAGAGAACCTATATGATCAGTTCTCAATAGCCGCATAGGAAAAAATATCAAAAATGAATGCTCAAAATGTTTTATTTCTCTCAGCATGACCATAAGAAACAAAAAGGAGACAAGAGCGCTAAGATGTATTAAAAGGTATTAAAAGGCAAACCAGCTTACCGAAATGATTCAACTGTAGATAGATCTTCTCCTTCTCCATAAGAATCACAGTCTTGCTTTTTATTCATGAGTGCTGCTGGTAACAGATGCAGAGACCCTTAGATTGAGAGAAAATGCAGGAAGCCAATCTTCTTAATATCCCACATCATGAAGAAGAAATAAAATGTCATGCACACAAGCACACAAAAATAAACAAACTGAAAAATGGATTGGTACTACATGGGCAGCGGCGCGACGAGCTCGAGGTAGGGCCGGCTTGCAGTCTTGGCGCAGGCCGCCTCTGGGACAGGCCGGCGCGAGGTTCAGAGAGGCCATGGAGGAGAGGCACACACACACAGACACACACAGAGAGAGAGAGAGAGAGAGAGAGAGAGAGAGAGAGAGAGAGAGGCTTACCCGACGACGATGGTGAGAGGGGTTGGCGGGAGAGAGGGAGGGGCGGCGGAGGGACACACACACACACACACACACACACAGAGGGGGGCTTACCTGGCGGCGCGGCGGGCGGGGAGGGAGAGAGGAGGGGCGGCAGAGGAGAGAGGAGGGCATGCGAGGGTGGATGAGGTTTAGGCGGGGTGCAACTCGCGAGCAAGAGCGACGGGGGAGTTACTCGTGATCCGTAATCACAGGGCATAATGGATCGTGCAGCAAGTAGATCGGATGGAGCAAAGCAGTTTGCATCACGCGAGATGGACGTTTTGGATTGTAAGTTGTCAGTGCCACCACCACGACCATAAGGTGATTTAAGATAGTACAGATTTTTTTTTCCTTTTATAGCTCCTCGCAACGCGCGGGCAACTCATGGGCCTTGACCAGCCCAACCGCACGGATTCTTACGATCCAATCGCGGCCCACATTGTTTGGCCTTTGGCCTCTGGCTATTGTTCACCGCGTCCCTCAGCCGTAACCCTAACGCTAATCCTGCCATTCATCCGAGAATAAAAACGTCCGTGCATTTATAGTTTCATCCGTGTGTCGGCGTGCGCCTGATTTGCTCGAAAAAATTGCAAATTTTAAAGAGTTTCTTTCAAGCAATTCTCCCGATTTCCTCCCCTCATCGCCGTTATCACGCTCGGCGTCTCCCCTCTTCGACACCTCTCCCTCCGGCATCCATGGCCGGGATCGGCGGTGCTGTCCACGCTGCGGCGGAAGCGGGAGGTGGACGCCGCCATCCGCGACGCCCTCGACAAGGCCCTCGTCCTCCGCTTCTGCCGCGCCGCCGACGCTGCGTGCCTCCACCTCGACGACGTCGTAAGCCTGCTGCCCCTCTCCTCGCCTTCCCCCACGAAACCCTCCTGCTACAGCGTCTGAACTCTATTCTCTCGGTAAGGGAGCAAGGGGGTTTTCTTCATCCCTGCGGATGGGATGCGATTGGGCCATATGCCTAGAAGGCGGAGTAGGTTAATCCCGTGAAGTATACGGTAGCATACCAATTCATTTGCCTGACTTATTGGGAGGTAGTCAGTAGCACAATAGTTTCCTAATCCTGTGACATTGTTTCGCATGGACTGTCTTGATTATTGAGTAATGGATTTTCGGCTCCTGCAAAGGTTCCTAGACAGGCGTTGTTGCTGCAGGTGGACATGTGCATGGCAGAAGCCGAGACTTGCAGATCTGATGCAATCGATTTTATGTTTCTAACGTCCCTTTCTTGCTGTTTTATTTTCCCAGCATGTTAGTCTTGGTGGATCCGGATCCTCTGTTGTTGGGGACTACATGTTAGTGTTGGGGACTAACATATGGATACGGCCAGAAAATCACGTATCCGTATCCGGACACGCACCGTACAGGATACATATCGAACATTTTTTGGATTTTCAAATAATAATAAAAAATCAGATACCTTGTGGATACCTCTCTGATACCTGTGGGATACCGTTGAGAGAGGGGAGAAGAAGAGGGACGTGGCGGGGCAGAGAGGGGGGGAGAGAGAGAGAGAGGGGCGGGATGGGGTAGAGAGAGGAGGAGAGGGAGGAGGGGGGGGGGGGGGCGGCTTGGTGGAGCTTACCGGCAGCGAGGGCGGCTGGCAGCCTGGCAGAAGGGATGGCGGCGCGAGGAACAGCGGCAGCGGCGGCTGACAGGGCAACGCGCAGGGAAAAGGGAGGGGGGGAGAGAGAGAGAGAGAGAGAGAGAGAGGGGGGGGGAGAGGGGAGACTGGCGGCAGGAGGTGGCGCAGCAGCAGCACAGCTAGCTGCCAGAGCTCCGCCCTCGGGAAGCGCGGCCAGGGAGGGCAGGGAGGGAGAAGAGAGGAGTAAGGAGAGGGGTGCATCAGAGGAGAGCGAGATTGAGACCTTGTACATTTTAGCTTAGTGTAGCGTAGCGTAGCGTTTCTGTAAAATTTATCTTTTTTCTATAGCCTATTTGGCTTAGTAATTTGTAATGATTTTTCTTGGGTTTTTAGTACTCCTTTTAAAGATCCTAAAATTATTTTTAAATTATTTTTTATAATATTTAATCCTCTCTTTAAATACTCTCAAGTTTTGCTGAAACGCTATGCTATGCTAAGTTAAGCTGAAATGTACAAGGCCTGAGAGAGGTGGAGAGTGGAGTCTGGAGACTGAA
Organism: Raddia guianensis; assembly: GCA_036346415.1. NCBI lineage: Eukaryota > Viridiplantae > Streptophyta > Magnoliopsida > Poales > Poaceae > Raddia > Raddia guianensis. The sequence goes on from CM070544.1 coordinate 24,538,884, forward strand.
GAGAGAGAAAGAGAGCAGTAGGAGATAGCAGGGGCGCATGGAGGCTGGAAGGGGAGAGAGAGAAGACAGGTGTCAGGGAGGGAGAGAAGATTTAAAATGCATTTAAATAGACATGCTCGTTTCCAAAAAAATAAAAAAGATGTCACATTCATATATTTATATATATAATTAATATATATAAACGTATCCCTGTATCGGTATTTTAGAGAAATTACCGTATCACAGTATCGCCATATCGCGTATCCGTATCCGTATCCCCGTATCTAGGCAACATGCTATTTGCTCCGTTCTTGACTGAAAGCTAATGCACGGTTGCGTTATCTTCATAACGCAATAGGCGGATCCATCTATCACACAGTGATAAGTATGTCACTGCCTCACTATCAATTATAACAGTCCCAATCGGATTTTCAAGCCTGCGATATATTAGATCCGGTGGTTTCCTGAACTGAAGAAGGATTGTAAACTTGGTTTGTACATCCCGTGGTTGTTTGAAATGCATTTTTGTTATGTGTGTATATATCCTACAAATTAATATTAGTGTTTATTACCGAGGATACTCTAGTTATCTCTAACTATTAAAAAGTCTCCCTGCTCCCAGTTCTCTCCACCTCACCGTGCTATCTCAAGAAATAGTTCCTATTTTTTGGTCAGCTCCATCGACTCCCCATTATTGGCATCTCCTTCTCTCCTTGTGCCCACACACAATTCCTCTCATCTCCTGCAACAATTCCTCTACCACCTTCCCTAACGTCACCACCGGCGCCGCCATGCTGGGTTGTCCTCACTGTGGCCTATGGGCCGTCCTAGCCGCTTCCTCCCGTCCTCTGCATTGTGCGCCATCCTTGCCACGGTTTCAACGCTGTTTGTCATCCTCGTCGCCACAACCACTGTGCACAGTCCTCACCACTGTTTGTTTCTGTCCTCTCCGCCATGTCACCATTGCAACGCACGGGCATTGCGCAAATTAATTATGTTATGTCAGCATCTACAAAAGCTACTAGACCTACAAGGGAAAAGAGAGTACCGCACATTCCTCTTTAATGTACTGGTCTAAAACCTAACCTTCCACCTTATTTATTTGGTTTGATACTGTGTAAATTTCTCTTAAGTATCAAGCTTTTATTCGCATAATATTTTTTATATGGAAGCTTTATGATTTCTATATGATATCTTTTGATCAAACACTGACCAGTCTTTTTTAAACAGCTTGCTAAATCTTATTGGGACATATCCTTGTTTTGTACAATGGCATAGGTTGACATGGATTCTGAGGAGATGCAAGTTTACATTGACTATTTTGATATTACGTTGGTTCGGGCAACCATTTTTTTCTTCAATGCCCATCACATGAAGAGGGATTCAGGGTATGAAATTAGTTTTTTTTTGTTAAACTTATTGATACGATGTTATTGTTTGTACACTTGTGTAGAAATTTATTACAGAATCTTGTCTTTGAAATGCTAGTTTTGTCCCTTGTACTGACAAGTTCACTACCAAATATTAATATTTGCTTGATTAATTGAAAGGAGTAAACTCTTTATATGTTTGTTGTGAGCTGTTTAAATACATTATATCATCACCAAATGTGTGCTTGTTTGATAACATAAATTGCCAATTATCATGATTATTTTGACATCCCCTAAACTTTTTAAGATTGAAATCATGCTTTCAAACTCGTCATACAATTCAAATTGTTTCTAATCAAGAAAACTTTATAATTATTATCCTAATCTTGTTCATTCTCCTTTCTTTATATCGTCGCTGTTATTCTTTCTTGGTATTTGGTGGTAAGAATTAATGTCATGTCACTATGAACACACTAAATAAATGAATTTTACTCAACTCTGATTGGAATCATTTTTTTCAAATTTATTGGCTAACAAACTCCTATCTTTGTTAACTTTACATAGTTTCTTGTAGAAAAAAGTCTCAAATTGGTCCCACAACTATCCTCACGGGACCAAATGGCCCTTGAACCCAAAACCAACGTTTGATCAGTCCCTCAAGTTCCACATCCTCTTAATCACTCTCCCCTCCCCTAATCTTTCTCCTCTCTGAATCTTACCAACATCGGCCGCCTCTCTCCTTCCCGCTGGCTCTGACGACCTTCCTTGTCCCTACTATCTCTCTCTCTCAGTGGATGCCACCATCGCTGACAACGCCAAGCACCACCGCCTGTCTTCGTGATTGCATCCACTCATGTTTGCACCTCGTCCCATGGTCGCAATGTCGCCTCTGCACCATCTGTCTCACACGTCCATCCACCTCGCCTTGTCGTTAATGTGAGCTGTTTAAATACATTATATCATCACTAAAATGTGTGCTTGTTTGATAACATAAACCGCTAATTATCATGATTATTTTGACATCCTCTAAACTTTTTAAGATTCACATCATGCTTTCACATTCGTAGTACAATTCGAATTGTTTCTAATCAAGAAAACTTTATAATTATTACCCCAATTGAAGAAAAGCTTGTGCAACATCGACTAAGATGGTTTGGGCATGTGCAACGAAGACCTCCAGAGGCACTAGTGCATAGCGGAATCATAAGGTGGAATAATGATGTGAAGAGAGGTAGGGGTCGGCCAAACTTGACCTGGGAGGAGGCGGTTAAGAGGGACCTAAAAGATTGGAATATAGCAAGAGAGTTAGCCTTGGATAGAAGTGCTTGGAAAGCAGCTATCCACGTGCCTGAGCCCTGACTAGGCTCTTCCTTGTGCTTCTTTTCAAAAAACCTTTTAACCCTTGTCCTTCTTGTTTCTTTTCCCCTTCCCCTTTTTAGCGGTTTGTTTTGGGTTTCAACTCTAGCCTACCCCAACTTGCTTGGGATTTAAAGGCTTTGTTGTTGTTGTTGTTGTTGTTGTTTCTTCATATCCTTGTTATTCTTTCTCCTTAGGTATTTCTATTCCTGGTTCCCTAGCTGAGCCATCCCAGAGATTTTTCCTGGCTTCACCTCACCTAGAAGCCAAACCACCATCCTGCATCTGCGCATGTTCTCCCGCGACTCCAATCTGATGCCAATGCCATTTCCTAATTACTTGCCTTGATCTCCTATTTCTCTGCCATCATTGGTTTTACTCTCAACACACACCCACCACTGCCTGCTCGGGTTCCTCCTCACCGGTTAAAGCATTATTATAATCCTTAGGCGAGTATCGCACTGACCTTAGCATGCGCTAGTTAGAATAGAAAGTTAAAGCATTATTATAATGTTTTTTCAAAAACTTTTGTGATTCATATTGTTTGATTTGCTTGTCCACCTCTATCCCAAATGGTTTCACGAACTCATTTACTTGCTGGCTTTTCTATGTTCAGTACTTACCATAGATGGATTGCATGATTGGGGAATTTAGGGAATTTGCGAGCAACTTTGGTTCATGCTCGTGCAATCGCGATATCCTTGTTTCCTACGATACATCTAGGGGATAAAATCAAAACCAATAATGGGAGGCCAGAGCTTCAATAACTACTTGTGAGAGCGGATATAGGAAAGGACCTTACTACTTCGGATGAGTTTGTCAAGGCCTCGAGGGTATCATTAAGCATTGTAGGACTTGCAACGGAAGTGTTCCTTCATTCATCCGAAGTGCATTGTCAATTGTTGACCATAGTGCATAGACTAGGGATGGCCGTAGTGCATAAAGCATTGCAGGACTGTTCAAAAGAAGTGCTCCTTGACTTGACCGTAGTCAAGGGCTTTCCCTAGTGTATAGTCAGGATAGAGAACATTGTCTTTCGGTCGTATGTAGTACGAGTCATTCAGCCAAACGTGGGATCCTCACTAGGGGACTTAACTATGACTTGTTTGAAAAATCTGGCATGGAAACTAGTGGTACATGGGGGAGTTACATATCACGATTTCTAATTTGCACTTGGATAATGATTTCTTGGTTGAAGAGGTACAGAGACTACATAGGCTACAGAAAGAGAAGCGTCGCCTACATTGTAGAGAGTTGAACCAGCATCTATCTAGATAGCACTCAAGGCAGAGAAAGCAAGATTTGCCGAATAAAAGTAAGCGGCGAAGTTTGATAGGGAGTCTCAACTATGAGACAAGAATTAGCCGAAGAAAGGGGAAACATATTAATTAGCCGAAGAAAGGGGAAACGTAGATTTTTAAAAAAGAAAAAGAATGTGGAAAAAGAAAAAATTTAAAAGGAGAAGACGTTTGCCACTGAGAAGACACATGTAATCACACAAAAACAATGGGTCGCCGATGAGGTACAGTGGTGGACACCGGCAATGAGGCTTCATTTACAGACAACTACATTCGTCAGTCATTGTCTTACCGTAATAAATGAAGACCAACAGATGTCTTGGAAAGGGTTTGTTCCATTTCTTGATAGAATCAAAAAGCATCGACGCTGCAATGGAAGGCGAAGATGAAAAGAAGCCATCTACAGTAATCTAGGATGAATTAGAGCAAGGTTAGGTTTACGAAAATTAATAGTTTCTTTAAACCTAATCTTGCTCGTATTTATCCTTGTAGATTACTTCATATGGTTTCTCTTTATTTTCTTCCTTCCATTGTAACATCAGTGACACTGAGTTTTGTCCTTAGTAATGAAACTAGCCTCTTTTTTTTGGGACTTCTATTCGAGTTTGTTTATTTAAGCCTCTTTTGTGGGACTTCTCCTACTAGAGTTTGTTTATTTGAGCAAGATGTTGGTTGATGAATATAATAGTCTTTAGATGAACCCTCGTTGTCAATGTGAGCTGCTGTACCTCAACGGTAACCCTATCTTTTTCCGCGATTATTTGTACCTTTTTGGTGATAAACGCCTTCACCTTGGAAATTTTCTTTTTCTACATTGAAGTTGCTTGTTTCTTCATGTGTGTTTGCCCTTTCTTCGTCTAATTTCTCTCCCTTAGTGCAAGCATCGTATTCAACGCCTTAGAGGAAGGTTCAATACTCATGGTAGACTAAGTCATATCTTTTTCTTTAGGCTGTCTACTTCCACGGAGATTTCATTATTCAGGTGCATGCATATTATAATTGTTGACCATAGTTCTCTCATGTACTTATTAGAAATGGTATTGTTCTCGTGCTAGATGTGCCAAATGAATCACGGTTAAGTCCCTGTCTTGTGAGATATCCCTCATTAGATGATGGTCCACACGAATCACAATCAAGTCCCTCTCTAGCGTGGTATCCCTCATTAGGCTGAACAACTCATACCGCAATCATTGAGGATGGAACTGGAAGACAATGTTCAGAACTGACTATGCACTAGGACCAAGTGAAGGACGGTTTCCCTTGCATAGCCCTCTAAAGCTTCATGGTACCCACGATGAACTCCTTTTAGTGGTAAGGTCCTCTAGATCTGTTCCCACAAGTAGCTATGAAAGCTCTATTATTCCATTATTATTGGATTTTGAGGCTGTCCCACAATCCAACAGATGTACTGTGGGTAACGATGATATCACAATTGTAGGAGCATGAACTGAGAGTTGTTCGCAAATTCCCTCGTCATACGGACCATCGATGAAATTTCTAGGTGTCTAGAATTTTGATCAAAGAAAAAAACAAGTTCATGAAACCTTTTTGAATAGTGGCTGATAAGAAACTCATCCAAAGAATAAGAATCGTAGAAGTTTTTTTTGCGTCCAACTGTTAGTATGGCTCTGATAACAACCCGACAACACTCTATCCTAGATTCGCTTAGAGCCTAGCTCGCCTAAGGGGTTGGCCTAAGCATAGATATCACCATTAGGCTTTGTTTCACCCATGAGTTAACCCAAGTGCTATGTTTGGGCTTCAAGCAACATTATATTCCACTACAACTCTGAACAGACTAGCAAGGTGGTACTATTCTACCACTACCATGGCCTCATCTCAACGAGCTGGGGTAACCCCTCATAATGGGCTGACACCCTGGTTCGCACATCACATACCTGGCTAATGTCTAGAATCGGGTCTCAGCATGTGACCATGCGTCCTGTGCTGGACCATGTGCTATTCTGTATAGCTACTCTAGGCCCACACCACTTAGCCCACTCCTCCCTGCATAGTGAGGGTTAATGTTTTGGTACCAACTTTGTCAGGAACTAGCTTTACAAAACCAGACCCTCTGCGTAACCGTACTAGTCCCAAAGATCCACGCTGGTACCACAAAATTAACCGTACCATTTGAAAGAAAACATTTATTTTTAGATTTTCTGATTTTCTGCAATGCAATCTTGAATGGTACAATTTAATTGTGCATGTCTGAATGACACCCTAAAGATTACAATGGTATCTAATGAAGTTAGAATCATGTGGTGACTGGTGATTTGTTTGCATATGTTTGTAATTCATTGCTGATAAAGGTGTTAACAGAGACATGTATCATGAATTCATGTTGCAAAGGAATTTTAATATCTTAGAAGACAATTTAGTGGTGAGTTGATATGAACTTTATGCTTAACTTTCAGAATATATTTTTGTTACCTTTATTATATAAATTTTCTTGGTTGAAATTTTTTTAGGACAAATGAAAAGAAAAAGGGCATCCATGGCTGCATTTCTGACCCGATTAAAATTCATGGAGTTGATTGCTTTTTGTGATTGCAAATAATCTTAGTCCCTTTGATATTAAGTGGTATGCACCAAGGATGACATTTGCTCACAGTTTCTCCTATTAGTTTTATGGCATACTCTAGTTATACAAAAATATGACAAACTTATTATAACTTACAAATGTAGGACACCAGATCATACAAAACGGATACGCTCTTTCAGGAGCAAGCAAGACTTCATTGATATAGTTGAGGTTAGTGGGCTAAGAGTCTCATCTTTCTCGGACACCCCAATTCATATCAACTCCTTTTGTTATCAGCTGACTTATTAATAGCCAACTGTCTATTTTAGCTCCTTTCTAAAATTTATCACCCCGGTGGTCGGTTCATGCTATACTTGATGGCAAGTGAATAATTGCAATAACAATAATAGTTTCATTGAGAAGATCGAATAATAATTTTGAATTTTTTATACCATAAAACTTTTTATACCATAAAACTTCATTGAGTATATCGAATAATAATTATGTTTTTTTATATTATAAAACTTATTGTCCAGTGATCCATAACACAGAGTATCGAGAAAACATTAAAAAGCTAAAAGCTAAAGGAAAACTAAGATGCTTCATGTTTCAGTACGCAACGCCAATTGTCCATGGTTTCTGAGATGTCAAAGTAACTATAAGACCACAACCATTTGGATCACCTCAGCATCCAGTGCTACACCTGTTATAGTGCCATCCTAGGGTGTTATGGGAAAACATGTTTTTTTCCAGTTTTTTTCATGTTGCTGCTTGTTCTTTTAGCGTTTAATATAGTATCGTTTACACCAGTTCACAGGGCCTAATATATGGCAGTGAGACCTATAACATTATAGTTATCCCTGGGAAGGTTTCTAATGTGTGCTAAGATGTATCGTTTGGCTGGGGTATGGCTTGTTTCTTCTCCGAGAAAAGAAGTTGACGACCCGTAGGCCTTCCACCTCGACGCGGCATTGCTCCGTCAGGCTTTCACCCATTGCGGAAAATTCCCCACTGCTGCCTCTCGTAGGAGTCTGGGCCGTGTCTCAGTCCCAGTGTGGCTGATCATCCTCTCAAATACTTCTTCCCTCATACTTATCTACTTAGCTTTATTTAATATGTTTAGTGACCCGTAAATCAATGTTCTACTCTCTCATGGAAAACCTTCTTTGCAGTAATATGAAAGGTTATCACAAAGCATTTGTTTTTTGCCTGAAAGCAATTGCCTGTTAGGCAATGTCCAGTGTTTCTCCTGTTTATGGAAACCACAATATTCTGAACCTTTAACACATCAATCCAAATTCAGCATTGCTCTTCTTGATAAATAGAACATTTTTGTTCTAACCAGGCCGCGCTGCCGCGTGCCGGCCCCGGCCGCGTTGCCGCTGCGGTCGCCCACGTCAGCCCTGGCCACGCTGACGTCGGATCCGGCCTCCATGCTGCCCAACCGGCCTGGACCCGCCGGACCGTCTGCCGCCGCCGTCGCCTAGAGAGACAAGAGGAAGTGGAGGAAGGAGGTGGGAGAGCGACGAGAGGGAGAGAAGGGGCGGCGGCCGCCACCGGCCGGTGGCACCGGCAGCGGCGCTAGGGTTGTGGAGAGGTGGGCTCGTTGGGTCGCCCCCGAGCCGCCCTAGGAGGAGCGACGCGAGGGCTCGTTTTGTCCTCTTATGTGCCATTGAAATTATTTTTTATTGTCTTATATGCCATTGTTTACCAAAATCTGTTAGGAAAACCGTTTTTTATGTATAAAATGCCCTTTTACCTCTGGTTTCTTTAATGCCCTCAAATTAGAAATGTGACCAAAATTTGAAGTTCAAAACCTCGACGAATTCACGAAATTTTAAATCTAAACGGATATGAAAATTCAAAATCCGAAGAAGTTAAAAATTTGAAACTTGGCTAAAAATAAAAAATAAAAATCTTGCTAAAGTTTGAAATTTTCTAGATTTCCAAAATTTTGAAATCTGGTCAAATTTAATTTGAAATCGACAAAAAATTGAAACATGAACGGATTTTAAATTTTGCCATTTAACAAATTTGAAAAATTTGAAAACTTGGCCGGGTTCTGAAATTTGATATTTTACCAAATTTGAACTTTTAAAATGTAACTAAATTTGTGATTTGATCAAATGTAACAATTTTGAAATCAGACCAAACTTTTGAATCCTAAATCTTAATTGTTTTTTCTCAAATACAAATTTGGATATAGATTTCAATGTATTGTTCAACTCTTGGGCAACTGGGTGTCAACTAACGGAAGTTCATAGTTGACTGTACAAATGAATTGCATTGACATACAAGGTAACAATGATTTTAAGATGACAAATGATATTGTAATTCAAACCAGTGGCATATAGGTTATTATCTCTAATAAAATAGTTCAGCTTAGCTCAATGGTCTATTGATGGCAGGCAATATTTTGGGGTGCAATGAAAGGTAAGCTGATAAGTGTCTTGCCCACTACCACCCGAGAGGATACCCAGATTCCAGCTTCTTTTCAAGGGTGTGTCACCAAAAGAGGTGCTCATCAAATGCATGGGAAGACAACAAACATCTACTTGATTAAGTATGCACTACGAACTACATTAGCTAAAGCATTACCATTTTCTTATTTTGATATAATTTGCACTACGAACAACATTAACTTGGGATGATATGACAGGATTGTGAAACTAAGCGGAACTGCTCTTAAGACCTCACTGAGACACTGAACAACCACCAAGAGTTGGCGTCCCAATTTGCTTCTATGGATTGCCTTTCTTTATGTAGCTTCGTTGCGCACGGACGGTTGGCGTAGCGTCATAACACAGGATTAGCCAAATTGATTTGCATCAAAATGACATGATTTGTTTTTCGTGTATCATGAGTGTCAGCTTTTGCCTTGTACATCCTCGTAAAAAGCAAACAGGCAATGATCGATCATTGGTGGTTGTGGTCCACACGTCTAAATAAAGGGTGTTTTCCTGGTCTGTGCAGTGAATATTAGTGAATCATCTGAAATGAAATCTACATTCCAAATACAATATTCCTTGTGCAAAGAAGACGAGCTATACCTGAATAGCCTGTCAAAAGAATACGAGCTATACCCACTTTTCCTGGAGCCTTGCAAGAAACCTCGGTATCTAAGGCAGATGAACTAAATTGGACAAGGAAATAATCCACCCATCCACTATCTGAGCTTTTCTTCTTGGAAGTTCCATCTAATCTGCAGCTCAAGCTTCGAACCTAATCTCCATCTCATGCTCGTCAACCATGAGGAAATGCGACCCTCTGTCTATCACCTTCCTGCCGTCTTCCGTCACCCTGCTCAAGTGCTCGCATGGGCTGACGTCGACCGTCATCCTGGCCTTCTCCCCCGCCCTGAGGTGTTGGCTGCTGAACCCGATCAGCTGCCTCGCCGGCCGGCCGCCCGTCGCGTCCGGCCACCGCAGGAACATCAGCACCGAGTGCTTGCCGTCCAAGGGACCGTGGTTCTCCACCTCGACCACGGCCGGGAACTTGAGCTGCTCGCAACCCTCGGCGCCGATCTCCCCCACGTGGTAGCTCTCGCCACCGTCCGCAGTCGGCCTCGCCGTCAGCCCGGCGAGTAGGTTTCCGTCCGCGGCGCCGCTGGATGGGAGTATCCGGCGAGAGTAGTTGGAGTAGCTGAGGCCGTAGCCGAACTTGTAGACGGCCTTGCCGTTGTAGAAGCGGTAGCTCCGGCCGGGGTAGCCGGTGGCCGGGTCGGCGCGCATCCGCATGTCCGTCATGGGCACCGCTGTGAAGTCCTCCGGGTACCACGTCACCGGCAGCCGGCCTCCGGGGTTGTGGTCGCCGAAGAGCACCCTGGCGATGGCGAGCCCACCGGCCTGGCCGGGGTAGCCGGCCCACAGGATGGCGCCGATCTTGGGGTTTATCTGCGCGAATGTCACGTCCACCGGTCCGCCGGAGAGGAGCACGAGGATCACCGGCCGCCTCGCCGCGTCGGCGACGGCAGTGATGAGGCTCTGCTGCCCCCCGGGAAGCAGCAGGCTCGTCCTGTCCCGCCCCTCGCACTCCTGCTGCTGGCTCAGCCCCATGAAGAGGAACACGTAGTCCGACGAGGCCGCGAGCGCCGCCGCCTGCTCCGTAGCCGCCACGTCGCACGCTGCCGAGCTGCACCCGGCGAGGAACCTCACGTCCCTGACGTACCCCTGGATGCCCCGGAGCGGCGTCGTGGACTCGCACGGCGGGCCGAAGTAGTTGGCGATGAGCGCCCGGCCGTCGTCGGCGTTTGGGCCGATCACGGCGGCCTCCCCAACCGCCGACCGGTCGAGCGGGAGCAACCCGGCGTCGTTCTTGAGCAGCACGATGCCGTCCTGCGCCGCCTCGAGCGCGAGGGCCCTGTGCTCCGGAGAGCAGATGTCCCTGGCGCCGAGCCCGCCGTACGTGCCGCCGCGGGGGTCGCCATCGAAATGGCCGAGCCGCATCCGGACGGCGAAGAGGTTGACGAGGGCCTTATCGACATCCTCCTCGGCGACCTTCCCCTGCTGGATCGCCGCAGCCGCGTGCTGCTGCGTGTAGCTGCCGCAGTCCATGTCCAGCCCCGCCCGCAGAGACAGCGCGACGGCGTCCTCCGGCGAGCGCGCGTACCGCTGCGCGTCGTGCATGATGGCGACGGCGTCGCAGTCGGAGGCGACGTAGCCGTCGAGGCCCCACTGCCCCCTCACCGTCGTCGTCAAAAGCTCCGAGCTCGCGCATGCGGGCACGCCATTGACGGCGGTGTAGGCGCACATGACGCAGCTCGCCTTCCCCTCCACGACGCAGCTCCGAAACGGCGGGTTGTATGTGTCCTCCAGGTCCTGCGCCGTCACATTCGCGACGAAGCTGTAGCGCGCGACGCCGTTCCAGTCCTCGAGGTCGTAGGCGGTGGCGTGCTTGCAGCACGCCGACGTCTGGAGCGCCGCCGCCGGCGAGCTCCCCTGCAGGCCCTTGACGAAGGCGACGGCGTACTTGCTCGCCGTGGTGGGGTCCTCGCCGGGGGTCTCCTGGCCGCGGCCCCACCGCGGGTCCCGGAAGATGTTCACGTTGGGGGACCAGATGGTCAGCCCCTCCGCCTGCCCCAGGTTGTACAGCGCCCGAGCCTCCGTGCCGATCACCTGTGGTTAATGTACGTATACGTGCGTTAGAAAAAATAATTTGTCGTTGCGGATAGTATTTTCTTTAAAAAATTTTGTCAAAAATTTAATTTGAAGTTTTAGTGGTATGAAATTGGCCATATTTTCATAGAACTAAAATTTTTGATTTATTGTCACTTCACCAATATTCGAGGCAAAATATTTCAAAATCAAGATGCACAAATCCAAGCCGAGCAACTTGGATCTGGGCAGGACGGGCTGTACAGGCAAAACGAGATATGGTTTTGTGGGCACCCTGGCCCACACCCACGGAGGGCGATCGCCGGCAAAAGGGACCGCATGGATCCGCCGCTCACATGCGAAAAGGCGCCGCTTTCCCCACGCACAAACATTCTGCCGTGCCGCTAGCTTGTCTCTACCGCTCACCGCGCGCGTCCGCACGTATTCACGTGCCCTCGGCCCTCCCTCCTCTGGCCTCAGCTGGGCACCAATGCAGGCGCTGTTCCTTCATGGAATTCGGCCCGCTTGGATCAACAACGTCGTCTCGAAGATCGATTCTGGTATTGATAAACCGAAAATCGGAAGGTTTAAAACGATTGGTGTACGTTGATTTTGATTTGTTTTAGTCTCCGGTTTATTGAACCGGCTGGGCTTTGTTGTAAGCTCGAAAAGTTTTTATCATTTTTTCAAACCTTTTCCCTCTCCGCCCCCGTGGTCCATGAGGAAATTTGTCAACCTTCATGATTTTAAGTGCAATGGTAAATACTTATGGTAAATGAAAAAAGTTTATAATAAAAAAGAGAGATTGCACTAGATTTAATTATACCTTTGATATTACTAACATGTACCCTAGTAGATATAAATAGTTAACAGTTTTTCACAGACAAATATATCTATCAGCTAAATGAGTAAATGACAATCAATCCCACCTAGCTACGACCGTCTAAAAACGATGCACCATAACCTAACCCGCCAAAACATCTAAAGTGGCTTTCGGTATTCCTAATTCTCCCAAACATATGCACGATGGCGATTGGCGAACACAATAGTCAAACATTAATACCAACACACATTGTGTCCCTCGTAAGTCGTAACTTTAAATTACGCATTTTATTGTCCACAAATTTTTTCAAGAACAAGAAAATATGCATTTGGTTTCAAAATGAAACATGAAAAATATATATATTACCGTGTTCGACCGGTATATTTAAATACGCATGCAAGCGACGTTTAACGTTTTACTAGGAGGTAGTGAGCATAGCAAATACTGTCCACACGGGCATACATCCTGTGTGCATTCTCAAATCACGGGCCAAAAAACCTACCCAGAAAAGAAAAAAAACCCGGAAAGTTTCATGCATGATGCATGGGCGCGGAAGCACGCGCGCATGCATGCATGCATCATACATGGGCCCGTGTTGGATCGATGCAACCAACCAACCAGTCGAGCCTCGAGGTGAAGCCATGCTTACTAACCTGGGCGATGCGGAACCAGAGGTCGTCGTCGAAGGCGGCGGCGGTGAGGAGCACCTGCGGGAAGCTGGTGGCGGCGCGGGCGGGACCGTCGAAGTGGAGGCCCCGGCCGGAGGTGGCCAGCCCGTGCAGCGCCTCCGACCACCACTTGTACGCCGGCACGCCCAGCCGCCGCACCGCCGGCGCCTGGTCCCCCAGCTGCGCCACCTTCTCCGCCGCCGTCAGCCGCGCCACCAAGTCCGCTGCCCGCCGTGCTGCCGGCAGCGTCGCGTCGCAGAACGCCAGCCCCTGCGCCGCCTCCGCCGACCCCGCGCCGCACGAGAACGGCGGGTCGCCGCCCGCCACCGCCGCCACCAGCGCCGCAAGCACCACCGCGGCTACGGCCACGCCGCTAGCGACACCACCGCGGTGGGAGAAGCCGGCCATGGCAACGATCGAAGAGCTCCACCACACAGGTACGTAGTGTGTGTGTGTGAGAGAGAGAGAGAGAGAGAGGTTAGTGAGAGCATGAGACTAAATAGACCCCTGCGGCCAATTGGAACGAGCCACGTGTCCCTCGCCGGTATTGCGTGTGCTTCACTGCTCCGATTTGCTCCTAGAGCTTGCCATGAAGAGGAATCTCATGCATGATGTGCATCTAAATGGAGATGGGATCAGGGAGCAAGGAGGGAGGCTAGCTTGCGTGCTCTCCGATGTTTCCATCGCATGGAGATATCCGTTTCGTGGCCGGGGTTAATGCGTTGCTTTGCATTCATGACAACTCCTAACTGCATGCTAGGCATTGATTTGTTAACAATGCAAGATCGATGTGAATATTAATTAAACGTTAACAGGTTGTCAGACTAATTAATTAGGTACGTAGGATCGATATGAGATCGATGAAGCTGCGCGCGGTGCTGTGTCTTTAATTTTGTGTTCTTTCAGCTATATATAGGTACATGTATATCGACGACAGTATGGAAGTCCACCGCATTCTGCTGCCGTGCTGCCTGCTGCGTGATTAGGAACGTGCACATTGGAAATGTGGTGGGATGATTGATTTAAGGAGAACAATATTTCTCAGTAGGCGAATTTTAGCAGGCACCTAAATTATGTTTAACCATATAACTAACTAGTGGCCTTGTTTAATTTGTTTAAGTTTAAATTCAATTAAATGAATATTTGTTATTTTTGTATAAGTCAAATGATGTAATATTTTATCGTCATTTTTATGGGGTTTTAAATAAGTGTAAATATCCATTGAGTACTAACATGCTAATAACAGATCTGGATCATCAGATCCATCAGGAGCGGCCCAGATCTGAAGAGGTGAATGCCACTTTTCTCACTTTCACGAAAACCCCCTAAGTTACTAAATGGAAAGGGGCTTCAATTTTTTTAGATCTGAGCCACTCCTCGTGGATCTGATGGCCTAGATTTGCTGTTAGCATATTAACACACCATAAACATTTGCACTGGATATATTGCCTTTGCCCTATTTAAAGGCAACATATCTTTAAATAGGGCACTTTAAGTAGTTCTTATTATAATTCATAAAATAGTTTTTTAATAATTTTTTGACTCTTTAAAACGTCTTTCGAGATGTCAAAACATTTTTAGATTAAAATTTTCAGCAACTTTCAGTGAAAAACAAGCAATCCCAGACCTAACGCTGTCTTCAGATCTACCTGCCGGTTACCCAGTCACCGCACCAGGGCTACCTACATGGCTGCATGGGTTGCATACTTGCATGGCCACAGCTAGCGCCGGCGAATTAGCGCTAATTAGCATTCATGTACGCATGCAAAGATTCTGCACCGTGCATATTGCTTCTTCAGACGCGTCTGAAATTGAAATCAAACGTAGTAAATGAAAATCTTAAAACAAATCAAACTTTCCAAAGAGCTTTGAGACATGATTTTAAGATGAAAAAAGGTGTAACAAACTTTTTTATATAAATAAAGATAAATTACATACGTAAGACTAGGGCGCACGAACAGGTTAAGGTAAGAGTTGAACTTTTATCTTTTCATCTAATCTTATTTTGTGATTTCTTTGATGATAAGCTAAACTTTAATAATTTTTTTTTACGTAGCGTCAAGTATTCGATGCACTTGGTATGACTATATTGTTGAGATGCACGTTCCAGACAAAATAAGTTGAACAAAACATGCTTAGAAAATCATGTAGAGTAGAAAATAACATTGAGCCCTCTTAAATCGGAAGAAAAGAAATATAGGTTCATATAAATCAAGTAGTCTCGAATATAATTGCATCCATGAAGGCTGATTTCCATAGTCATTCTTGGTTTTCGCACTCAATGAGTTGAATAGAGGAAAGAGAGAAAGGAGAGGAACACGAAAGAAGAGGTGGAGGGTGCGGTATGGAAAGAGAAGGAAAACTCATTAGCTTTCTTTTTTATCACTCAAGTTATACCTGCTGTGGATAACATAAACCCCGGGTACCCACACGGAGGGCCTAAAAGTCCACTCGACAGGGGATGAACCAAGTCGGATGGATGAGGACGGGTACCACTCGGACTTTAGAAGACTTGCCTGGCAAAGAAAGATATAAAGATAAAAGTCTCTTCCTAATAGGGAAGATAAAATTGTAATTCTGGATAACTACATATTTGGTCAGACGATAGAGATATGAATCCTACCTTCTAACCGATAAGGACTCCTCCTTGTAACCCCACCCCTCCACTATATAAAGGGCGGTAGGGGGCCATAGTTCGACAACCAATTCAATACCCTCATCTCATAACACAACTAGAGGCTGAGAACCCAACATAAGAGAGATCTCCCGATCATCTTCTACACACATACCCAACATAATCCCAGAGCACAGGACTAAGGTATTACCTCAACCGATAAGGGCCATAAAAAAGACCCCCTGTCTTGTGCTACCATCGAGTTTGGATCCAGCGCATAACCCGGTCAATCTCATTAAGCTTGATGGCATCGGTCAATGGAGTCACCGTCGTCTTTGCCCCCGGCCAGGCTTTCCGCTTCGGGAGCTGACTGCGTCATCAAAGACTTCGGCGACTCCACCTCTCGGATTTGGATCAGATCCAATCTTGGGGGAACTACAACAACACGTCCCGCTCGGGTTGGGGAACGCCGCGGACATCTACTCATGAGTTGTACGTCAAGGGCTCACTTCCCGACTAGGATACGGCGATGACTCGAAGACAGATTCTGAACGTTATCTTGTTTTGACGATTTCCAAAGATCTACAGGGAATTTGAAGTCGGGACTTGATGCGTTGAAAATATAATTTCGTCAGCCTTCCGTGAAACCAAAGAACGCCCAAAACGATGTCCAGATGTATCCGGGGCATCCGTTTGAAGGCATAATGCTCGGGAAGATCGTGAGTCTCAGCAAGTTCGTAAAGCATATCTGCGAAGGCTGTGGCATGCGAATAGGCCGTGGTACACCTCCAATGACATGAATGATCAGCAAGGAGCTTTTCCAAACAATCGACGAACAACACTTCTTTCGGACTCGAATCCGATCCAGTCTGAGGAGAACATCGACATCGCTTCATCTGGATTCTCGTTCGGCTCGAGGAACACCGCCGCCACCTACCCCGATTGGTGTGCCGGTGGCTCAATTCTCAATTTGGATACGAAGAGGACCTAATTAAGAACAAGTTCAAGACGGTGGGTGCCTTCACCAGCAAACTACATGGATGTGACGACCAAGTCGCTCTTTTGGACTCAGATTTGGTTTGATCTAGGAGAGACTTCAACAATACATCACTTGGATGGTGACCGTCATTAGCAGCAAATCACTCGGACAGACGATAATGGCGTCAATCATGCGATGCCGGCTTCATCAACCGCGAGGCGAACGTGGAAAGAAGATGTGATCCGTTCAGGATTTGGATGAAACATGCATCGCAATTTCTCGTTAACCTAGAAGGAGTTTTGGATTGATATAAGATGCTTTGGAAATCTTATCTCGTTATCTTTCCAACGAATCCAAAAACTTCTAAATCCAAGTTCGGATGCGACCATGGCGCCTGTTTGAAGATAGACTGCGCAGAGAGGTCGCGAATTTCGGCGAGCTCTTAAAGCTCGTCGGTGTCAGCCACAGCATGACGATTGGTCATGACACATCTCATGGGACGTTAAAAACCAGCAAGGCCTTTCATCAACCTTTGTCAAGCTATACAAACCGCATGGAGATCATTTACGACTACGGCCGACTTCGCCGATCACAGCCGAGACCACGGTGAGCACGTGTTGTTCGACACCGACCACAACGTCTGCTGCTCGGTGTTGATCGAGACTTGAATGACTACTTTCGTTGACTCGGCTACACGCCTACGCCCTCAAGTCTTCAGCCAATGGGCGCAACGAGCGCCCAATACGGCTACACCTACTCCTACAAGTCAATGGCTCGGGGACACACTACTCGGCTACACGCCTACGCCTCCAAGTCTACGGCTCGGCGACACGCCTACGCCCACGGCACGGCGCCCAAGTCTTCAGCTCGGCAGTATGCCATCGCGCGTCGCGGGCGCTGGTACGGCTACATGCTTACGCATCCAAGACTATGGCTCAGCAACAGGCCACTTGGCTACATGCCTACGCCTACAATTCTACGACTCGGCAAAACGCTACTCGGCTACACGCCTATACCTCCAAGTTTACGGCTCGGCGAAAAGCCACTCGGCTACACGGCTACTCCTCGAAGTCTACGGCTCGGCAACACGCTGCTCGGTTACACGCGTACGCCTACACCCGTGCTACGAGCGCCGAAGTCTTCTGCTCGGCTGTATGCCAACGCGTGTCACGAGTGCCCGATACGACAACATGCGTACTCATACAAGTTTATGGCTCGGCGACACGCCACTCGGCTACACTCCTACGCTCACGATATGAGCGTCCAAATATTCAGCTCGGCTATACGCCATCGTGTGCCATAAGCACCCGGTACGGCTACATGCCTACACATACAAGTCTATGGTTCGGCGACACGCTACTCGGCTACAAGTCTAAGCTCGCACTATGAGGGCCCAATTCTTCAGCTCGGCTGCACGCCATCGGACGCCACGAGCGCCCGGTATGGCTACATGCCTAAGCATGCAAGTTTATGGCTCGGCGACATGCTACTCGTTTACACGCCTACGCCCGCTCTATGAGCGCCAAGTCATTAGCTCAGCAGTACGCCATCGTGCGCCACAAGCACCCAGTACGGCTACATGCCTACGCATTCAAGTGTATGGCTCGGTGACACGCTACTCGGCTACACGCCTACGCCTTCAAGTCTACAGCTCGGTGACACGCTGCTAGGCTACACGCCTATGCCAGCGCCACGAACTCCCAAGTCTTCAGCTCGGCTGTACGCCTTTATGCACCACAAGCGCCTGGTATGACTACATGGCTACCTATCCAAGTATATGACTCGGCGACACGCCACTCGGCTACACGCCTACGCCTACAAGTCTACGGCTTGGCGACACGATACTTTGCTACAAGCCTACGCCCGCGCCATGAGCGCCTAGGTCTCCATACGCTTATGCCTCTGGCCATAGGCCACCCTGCGCCTTGACCGCTAACTACGGCCTTCCAGCTGCGCGTCACAACTAGTGGCTACAAACGTAGCTGGGCTAAGCCCAATTCAGCCTCGGTACACTCCATGCGGGTCGGCTACCGGTAGAGCTGTAAAAAATACCCATCTCATGATATACCCCATGTTGGGTCACTAGCTAGTCACTGCATGTCAGGATCAGATACCAGTGATGCCGGGATTGAGTTTCAATAGTACGCTCTAGTTGGGGGTGACGCTATTTATCGCAACCCGGGTATGGATATCATACGGCCAAACTCTATCCTTATGGTACGCCCTGTGGTGGGACCACCAGCTATATCCAATTCTGGTCGGGTATAGGTATTGTCTGGTTGACAACAATGATATGCCCCATGCTAGGACAGTAGCTGTGTGCTGCACCAGTCTGATATATGTATCATTGGGCCAAACCCTATCCAGATGGTATGCTCCATGTTGGGCCAATCGCATTACGAGTATAGGTACCAGATGGTTAAAAATATGGTACGCTCTCTAGGGCCACCAGCTGTATCCCACTCCGATCGGGTATAGGTACCGCTCGACTATTCAGCCAAAACCAAAAGGTACGCCCTTTGAGGCCACTAGCTATATCCCACTCTGGTCGGGTACAGGTACCACTTGACTGATGATATGCCCCATGTTGGGCCGACCGCTGTGTTCCAATGGAACTAGATGCCAGATATCTATACTTCATGGTATGCCCTAGGTTGGGCCGCTAGCTGTATCCTTGTCCGGTCGGGTACGGATACCACTCACTACAGGAAAATGAATTTTGGTCGGCGGCCAAAGCCGACGACATAACATCAAATATCGACGACAGAAGGTTTTGTCGTCCGTCAGCCGACGATAAAAGTTTGTCGACAATGACTCGACGACACAAGTACTTTTTATTGGCGGCAGTACACAAAACCGACGACATAGCCACCTCCTGGGCCGAGCACAGCCCAAGTTCCAGCCACCCACAAAACCACACCCTCATGGCACAACTGTGTGGGTCCAGCGGACCAATTGATGGTGCCATGTTGCACACCTTTGTGGACGACCTTCAGTTATGCCACCCACATTACTTCATCTGTGTGGACAGCTTTCCGTTATACCACCCACATTGCTCCATTTTTATGGTCGGCCTTTTGTTGAGCCACCGACATTGCTTCCAATTTATGGACGGGCTATACATATGCCGTCAACAATACTATGAGCTTTGTGGACGGTAAATGTTTGGCCACAGAGAAAACGAAAAACCTGGGCATGCCCCTTGCAGGACTTTTGTGGTTGGCCTTTATATAGGCCGCCGACAATGGTAGTTTGCGAGCAATAAAAATTGCTGGAAATTTATAAAAAAGCTGAATTTCAACCTGCAAAAAACTGTATTCCCCACAGTTTTACATACCCATTTCCCATAACAATTACAATATATATATTTCCACAAACAACCACATTTGCATCCACCGATACATTTCTCAATCAATCACACACGAATACTAAAACATATAAACAAAAGTGCAACATCAATAAACACATTGTCCAAAAATTCACATTACATGTATCACCGAGTGCATCATCTGACCCACAAGTTCACATTACATGCACACAACCCGCAAGTTCATCGTCTAACCACATTTACGAATGCGAACCTGGGAATGGATCGACAAACATTTCCTCGACGAATTGCTCCTCAACTGATCTTGTGGCACAAGAATCATTTCTCTGCGGAGCATTTGTCGCAGCAGCTGGTGCCACTAAGCCAGATACCTGCAAAATTAGAGGAAACTGCAATTTTCAAAACTTTTATGCATTTATGTGCTTATTTGAAAATGTTGTGTAAACTGGAGAAAAGCTTTACCCCTGAAGAAGACACCGGTGCAGAGCCAAACTGGAGCATGGGAAACGAAGCCGGCGGCACAAACGGGGGAAGAGGGCTGGCCTGTGTCGTCGGGGCCCTCGGCGGCTGCGTGAAGACGACCTACGGCTGGCCGAAGGTCCCCGCACCTGGAACACCTGTGGATATGATATGTTAGCGTCTAAAACTATTAAAGACAACCTAGCTACATATACGATCATAATTACCTGTTGCATATACCGCATCTTGAAGAGGTTCTGATCCTGGATGGCCTAAATCTGCCTGTTGTTCTCCTCTCGCCCTGCCTGCCACGTCCTGTTGTTTTCCTCTCACTCCGCCTGCCACCGCTGCTTGTCTGCCACCCTCTGTTGTTGCATATCCATGATAAGCTTGTTCTAGGCTTCCCGCTGGGCATGGGCGGAAGAGGAGGCCTATTGTCGACGTGCTCTAACCTCAGCCTTGTACGAGTCGGACATCACCATGGAGTCCATGAAGTCATATCTACCGTGACTCCTACCATCGAACTCATCGTAGATGACCACAGGGTTGACCGACATGTTGATGTGGTCATAGTCGACACCGTGCGGCGGGCGTCGGGTGGCCGTGGCGGCGTTGGGAGGGCCCAGTGGCGTCGGGCTACCGATGCGGCGGTGTCGGGAGGGCGCGACGGCGTGGGGCGGAGTGGACCGGCGTGGGGTGGCCACGGCGGCATCGAGCGACCTATGCGGTGGCGTCTAGAGGGTGCGGCGGTGTGGGGAAAAGCATGGTGGTGTGGGGTGGAGCGGTGGGTTCGGGCTTCCGTGGCGGCGACATTGGGAGGGGGTGGCGGCGTGGGGCGGCTGAGGCGGCATGGGGATGAGCAGCGGCGCGGCGGTGAGAGGGCTAGCCCATGCACTAAGTTATGTGAGGACTTAGCGCACAAGCCTCTTAATTTTCAAAAGATGGACTTTTGTGGGCGGCCGCAAGCCGCCGATATTGCCTAATGGGACCGCCGACTGAATATCCATAACAGCCCTATTTACTGGCATGGCCCACAAGTCAGTGGAAGAACTCTTTGTGGGCAGCAAAAGTAAGGCCGTCCACAAAGACTAATAAACTTATGCCGGGTCGGGACCCCAGTGGGTCTGTTTGGATGGCCAAAGCTACTGCCGCCCACACAGATAGAGCAATGTGCGGGGCCTGCATTGCTGCCGTCCATACAGAATAATTATTGTGGGCGGCTTCATTTATCCCACCCACACAGACATCCAAGGGTCGGGGGTGCCTTGGGGGTTCTGTGTGGGCGGCCTAACTAGATGCCTCCCACACAGACGGAGCAATGTGGGCGGCCTAAATTTATGCCGCGCACACAAATGGAGTAATGTGGACGGCCTAACGCCATGCCGCCCATACAGACCCCCCAAAGGCCCCCCGCCCCCTTTCTGGCCCACCCGCGGCTCGATCCACACTATCCTATGTGCTATCTAAGGTTATAGGACATGCGCAACACATCAAAAATCATTCCACGGGGTTGTATTGCCAGGCGTTGCACAAAGGGTTGAGTGCATCCACTATCAAAAACCCAATGAGTGCCAACACTCTTGTATTTCACCTACATAAATAATATCATTTTTGGTATTTAGGTACCCAAACTAAGTTGGGTCCTTTGAGCTTAGTGTCCACACTTTCAAGGGCGAAACATTTTGAGACAAAGCATTTTGAAACCCAAATTGATCTAGCATAACCATTCGAATTCTTGGGACCAACATACTTGGCAAACACTTTTTTCATGATCATCTCTAAGTACCAATAGTGAGAATCAATGGTTGAACCTTTCTTAACAAACACACATTTTGTTTTGACATTCAAATGGGTGTGGTTTCCTGCATTACTTTTGCTAAAAATAGCCTTGGGGCTTACTCGTTCACCTTCCTTAGGCACCTCCCTTTGGGTAAAACCCAATCATGCCGTAGACAAGGTAGCCATTTGCTCCCCAATCATTTTATAAAGAGCAATACTTCCAAGCTTGTATTTTCCAAGTCCCTTATCAAATTTAGAAAACCTAAATTTAAGCTCCTCATTTTCAATCATTAACCCCCTAGAACACATAGTAGTTTCACAATTTTCACCATCACACATGCTAAGAGAGTTTAAGGGACTACTTATGCTAAAAGAATTTGAGTAGTTAGAAGTAGCCCAACTAAAATCATGCAAATCATCATAAGAAGTATAAGCATATTTTTTAGTTAGCTTATCATAAGTCAAATCAATAACTTCACTACTTAAATCACAATCAATAAAACAATCAATCATGGATTTATTCAAAAATTGACTGGCAAGTAACTTGTCAAGTTGAGCAGTCATTTAAGCATGAGATTTCTTTAACGAACTATGCTTATTTTCTAAAACTTCATGTTTCACAACAAAATAATTATGATCATTAACCATGGAAGATAAAGCTTCTTATAAGTTTCTTTCTTTAGGGCAACATTTAGATTATTAATCATTTCAGTCAAATCATCATAAGATGGGGAAGTGTCATCATTTGCCTTCTCATCATCGGGGCATCAAACCTTGCATGGGCCAGGCACGCGGCCAGTTGGGCCAGCACGGTTCGGTTCGCATAGTAACGGCCCGGTTCGGCCCGTTTGGTCCATTCTGCTGTAGCAGTTGAAAATTTCAAAATCAAATCCCCCTCCCATCGTCCCGCGCCCGGTCGCCCGCCTACCCACTCCCCGCAGTCCCGCACCCCGATGCGCCTCAGCGCCTGTCGCCACGCTTGCCCACAAGCGCCACTTCCAGGCGCCACAAAGCCATCATACCATGCGGACCCACGCGCAATGAGCCATCGGGCAAAGGCCACGCAGAGTGCCACCCGCCCACGCTGTCCCCGCGTCTTTGGCCACCGCTTGCCCGACCAACACGGCTCGGCCACGTGTCGGCCGCTCCGGTCCACGGTCCGTTTCGCCAGCGCCAGCGCCGAACGGCTTCGGCTTGACCGTGGCGTGAATCAGGCGGGCGATTCGTTCAATTCGATTTTTTATACCCGTTGTGAATATAGCCGTTTATAGCCATTTGAACCTTTAAAAATTTATAAAAAGTAGCAAAAAATAAAAAAATCTCAATTTTTGCCTATTAATAGGGCGCCCACCCCTCATTAGCTAGCCTTCCACACTTCCAACCCATTCTCTGTTGAGTCTCTTCTGTTCATTGCATATTTGCAATTTCTGAGCTAGAAAAACGTTGCTAATTGCAAATTTGGGCAAAGTTTTCATATTTTTTAGTGTGATACTGTGAGGTTTGCTATATTTGATTTAATTTGTGTATTGTGATTCTAAACTAATTGTTGTTTTGTTATTTCATGTGTACACAGCTTCCCGAAATGGCTGGTGGGCATTCTCCGTATGACAAATTTCACCTAAGCCAATTCGGATTTACACCGGATGACTACGAACCAACGGTCAAAGTCTATTGGAACCGGTTGAAGAAATGGATACCGAGGATCATCCCTATGGTTCTGGATCAGGTTCAACTTGTGCTTTTGGCTTCGATACCGTTGGATCGAAGCAGGCTCGACTAAACTAGTCGGATGTATGTAACGAATACGAGGAGTTGAAGCACCTTGTGGATGGCAGGCTCATGAGGTATGGAGCTAAATGTAAAATTTGTGGACAGAAGTTATCAGCGGCGACGGGCTCGGGTACGGGACATCTGAAGAGGCACGCTATGACATGTAAGAAAAAGAAAGGTGCTCAAATGAGACAGCAACAGTTGAGCTATAACCCTGATGGTTAGTTAAGTAACTAGGAGTATAATCCCGAGGTAGCTAGGGAGGCGTTGTGTCAATTAATTGCTTCCGAAGATTTACCTTTAGGCTTTGGTGGTTCTCCTGCTTTTGAAGAATATATTAAAATTACTCATAATCCTATATATAGTAGTGTTTCTCGTCAGACAACGACTAGGGATTTGAAAAAAAGTATACCGCCAACAAGTTAAAGTCAAAAGAACAATTTAAAACCTACACATTTTCTGTTTCGTTAACCTCGAACATCTGGGCTGGTAGGGCTGGAGAAGATTATTTAAGTGTTGTTGCTCATTATGTTAACCAAAACTTGCAAATAGAAAAAAGAGTAATTGCTCTTCGCCTAATTGATGTTAATCACACCGACGAGAATATTGCTGATATGCATGAATGTTGTTCAAGAATTTCAAATAACTGATAAAATTTTTGCTACTATCATGGATAATGCATTCGCTAATACTAGTGCCATGAATATTTTGAAACCTGTTTTATCTATGTACGCCGAATCTTTTTTAGTGCATCAATGTTGTGCATGTCATATTATTAATTTAATTGTTAAATGTGGTTTAAAAAGATTGCAACCTTATTGATGGGGCCGGGTCCCGATCTTTTGACAGGTATGGATAAACACGATTGGTAGAGAACTCGACGTTGACGATCCAGCTTCCAATCAGAACAGATCTAAGCCTGCAATCGCTAGCTACACCACTGTCTCCGTTCGTTATCAACCACGCCAAGACGCGGTTGACCGCACCACGAAGGCTAATTCCTGCAAGCGAATCGAGAACACGAGAAAGAACACGGTAGATGCAATCTCAATATTACAGATTACCGACTAAGCACACGAGTTGGGGTTCCACAAATCAGTAAACGGCGAAGCTGCAACGGCAGAACAATCTAAGCAAAACCCAAGTCTAATTTAGCGATGGCTACTGAATTTATCGCGATGGCTATGGTTTGGGGCATAGCCCTATGAGGTACATGGGCCATGGGACCAAAGTGGAGCGTCACAGTGCCCGGCAGATTCTGGTCGAAATATTGTTTTGACGATTTTCATTGATTCGTAAGGAATTTGGAGGTGGGACCAGATCCGTTGGAAAGATCTCGCCGAGAGCTTGTCCATGCATACCAAGAACATCCAAAACGGAGTTCGTATGGATCCAGGGCATCCGTTTTAAGTTGACAACGCGGAGATGGCCGAACTTGACTCGTGGACAGATTGGGCTTTCTCTTGGGCCGGCCTTGCAACGACGTGTCTTGTGGGACTAGAGGGCATCTAAATGGTGAAGATGCGCCTTTCTTGAATACGTCTTGAGCTTGGTGAGGTGGCCACGGTGGAGGCCGAACTGCTGGCAGCGACAACACAATAACAGCATGATAAACTAGCCGGCTGTGCACGCGACCTGGCCATGGTGCGGGTTGATGATGCCATATTGTTGATGATGGCACCATAGTTGATGTAGAGGATATAGAAGATGCCGTGAATTGTTGCCAACTTATCGTAGATGAAGAGGTCGAAGATGATGTAGTCGATAGAAGACTTGTCGACGTGCATGCTGGCGAAGTAGTTAACGGAAATCTTGATGACCACCACATTGAGGTAGTATTAGTCATACCTATGATGGACATGGTCGCATCACTTATATTCAAGTTTTTTGTGATGCAATCTCATTTTTAAAAAGTTCTAATACAAGAATTGCTGTATGGAAAAACCATTCCTAGGAAATTTGGCCTAGACATACCTATTAGGTGGAATTCCACCTATTTTATGTTACAACATATATTACCATATAGATAGGTTTTTGAACTTTTTATTAACACTCAGTATCCAACTCAAGATGGAATGCCACTTTTGACTCCACAAGTTTGGCAGGTACATACTCATTTACATTCTTTCTTGAGGTTTTTTTATAAAGCTACCGTTAGTGCTTCTGCTGTGTATGAGCCTACATCTTCTTCCATTATTATGTCTATTTATTACATTGCTAATCAGTTAAAAATGTTTGAAATGATCCTAATTTAGTGGATGCAGTTAGCCGTATGAAAGCTAAATGTTTAAAATATTGGAGAGATGTTCCATTCTCGTATTGTTTTGCTTTCCTTTTAGACCCTAAAGCTAAACATCCTAGATTAACCAATGCTTCATCACAACTTGGTGCTGCTATTGGAATAGATTATTCAAATTATTTTCAAGAAGTTAGAAGTAAACTTAATGATTTGTATAGAAAATAGGAAGAAAAGTATACAGGAGTTCATCCACCGGCTCAACTAACGGGGAGAAAGATGTCCTTTTGCAAGACTATCACGGGAAAGGACACTTCAAGTTCTTCGAGCAGTGCAACTCGCCCGACTACATAGGCATTACGCAGAGCTGTTGGTGAGCTTGCCTCCTATCTAGCAAAGGATGTTGTCGACTTTCAAGAAAAGAGTTTAATATTCATACATGGTGGCAGCAACATAATGGAACTTATCCGGTGCTATATATCAATACTAGCACGGGATGTGTTAACTGTTCCAGTCTCCACAGTTTCTTCCGAGTCCGCTTTCAGCCTCGCTGGGAGAACACTGGAGGAGAGATGGACTTCCCTCCATAGTAACATGGTCAAAATACTACTAAGTACAAAGGATTGGGCATTAGCCGAAAGATGACAGCAAAACATCGTTGTCGAGAAACAAAGTCAAGTGTTGGCGGCTGCATTCAGGGGCTTCAAACTTGATGAAGATTGAAGAAGACCCCAAAATTTTTTATGCTTGTATTGTGGAGCTTTAGGCTGTACTCTTTTTTTTTTACCAAGGTTTTCTCAAATTAAGTTTTTACTTGGTAAATTTTTTAACGAGGCAGCCATGTAAATACACATTAATAAAAAAGCTCTGCAATGCATTTTAAATATTTCTCCATGTATATTTGAATTTTTTAATTAATTACAAGAATTATAGTTCACATTTCTGAATTTCATGGATTTTTATGATTTTTTGACATATTACATGAAAACCGGGCCGACCGGGCCAAACGAATCCGGGCCGACCCGGTTCGTTCGGTTCAAGCAGCGAATCGAACCTAGGCTGGGGACTCGGCCCGTTGGTTCGTTTGGCCCAGTTCGCATAGCGACCGTGCAGAAAACCGAACTGAGCCGGCCGGGAACAAACCGTGCCTAACCGGGCCGGCCTGTTGGTCAGGTCTAGTGCGAGCAAGGACGCGTGGCGGGCGGAGAGGGCACGACCCGCTACGGTTTCATGAATGGGCGTTCCTATGCGAAGCCGTTCGATTGTGATTGGACGGTGTTGGGTGCGGCTCACAGACGAAGGGAAGGAGAAACTCTATTTGATCTGATGTACCAGATGTCACAACATGAGATGGATGGTCTAAATTGCATGTTGGCAGTATCACCACCATGGCCATTAAACGCTTTAAAGTAGTGGAGATAAACAGTGGCTTGAATCACAAGCAATTAATCTTAGAGATAAAGATGCAATTCAATCAGAGAGGTTATAATCAAATCAACACACACACATTATATATATATGTATGTTCTATTTTATCGTAATAGTCGAATTCTTTTCGATCATACCATATATATACTGCACGCATGAGTATACGAGTTTGCAAGCACGTGGAGAGGTGTCGTACTAGATAGATTCTTCTGACTTTGGAAAGACTAACAAGTAGGCGACCTGTCATTAGCTAGGGGTGAGATTAATGTACACAAACAAACAAAGAAATGGTGAATTGGTGAGCAGCTAGGCAACAAGAGACTGGACAGAAGCATGCCTGCCAGCCCAATGTAGCTCATTAAGTTAGATCCAAAAAGATCCACGGATTGCTCCATTCCCACCCCTTGCCATGGTGCCGTCCTTTCTCCATCTTCCCTTCGGCTGCATGTGAGCTTGTAGTTCTGCTGCCGATTTATCTTTCAATGCTTGATGCTGCAGTGCTCGGGGACTTCCTGAAGAGAGATGCCGCTTCTTGTTGTCATGCCGTGCAGTAGTGCTGTCACAAGTCTGCTTTCTTGCAAAGCGATAATGGCATGTGAAGAAGGCAATGACAAATGTAGGATGTAGCTAGGTTATGAGAGTGTATATCCTCACTCCGGATATAGCACACGGGTCACAACAACAGCCTTTTACATTATCAGAGAACTGTATTTTACTGCCAACCCATCACTACCGGTTATATACAAAGTGATAGTGGCATGTGATGGTCCGATTCAATGGTGACAAGGCCAGAGTGGGCTTCCACTATCGGCTGGAGTCACGAAACAGTAGTGAGTCACGAAACGGTAGTAACTCTCCGTGGTACAATCAATATAGGTTTTTGGTATGAACAAATAGTACGGCTATGACATCATTGCCAGTTCACGATACAAGACAATAGTAAATATCCTTAGACACCTATTTGAACACAATCTTCCACGCTGCATAAAATTTTTGAAATTTGATTATTTTATTCCAATCCAAGTGTTTAAAGGTAAGTAACATTTTTTTCACTTCATTAGTTGTTAAATGTAGTTGCCTCTTTTCTTTATATTTGGAGAAAGATTGGTGATGACCATGTCGCATTTTGTATTAAAGAGGTTATAGTTGTTTATAAAATAGGATATAATATTGAACAATAATGTAAAGTTTGTTATATGAGAAATTTCAATGAGATTAGATAGTTAATATTAGTTTAATTGGAATTTTGTGAAATATTTCCTCATGGTGCAGATAAGTGATGACTGTATATTCTACCCATCACCCGTGATAGTTATATAAGTGACGGCCAACGTTACAACCCATCACCTGTGGTAATAAGATAAGTGATGATTTTTAATACGGTACGTCACTTATGTTTGCCTCCCAGAGAACCTCGTAGGTTCCTCATGACGCATATAAGTGACTGAAAAAATGTTTACCCGTCACTGTTTGTTTCATGATAGTGACAGGCTTTAGTTTGACTCGTCGCTAGTGTTCTGTGCCCACAAGGCATGTAGTACATGCTGCATATTGGTATAGATCTAGATTTTGCAACTTTATTTGCAAACATGTACAACACATAATACATTCACAAATCCTTATTTGCATCAACAAAACACACAATACACATTAACAAGTTATAAACTCATGTTGCAATCAATAATGAATGTACAAATTAAATTCACAACACAATATTGCCAAGCTAGTTCTTACATCATCCTCTTAGTGGAACTCACCTTATTTGTTAAATACTTCGGAGAACAAAAAAATCATGATCCACTATTAAATCACCGAGAGGACATCATCATTGACCGGAAGATTCGCACAATCCTTCAAGAACTATATCCAACCATTTTTACGTTAAATTTAAAGAAATGTCATTAACTTGTGGTAAAAATGCAACTATATATGTGTTCTACTTACTTCGGGAACAATGATCTTTTTTATGTGTGTGCTATTTGGACCATTTTGTGCACAACAAAGAAACCACAAGCATTGCACGATGGTTGTTTGTAGAAATGACCGGAATGATCCAATGGCTACTGAGATTGTGGGTGCCAATAAAGATGTCACATTTAAAATTATCATTGAGACCTTTTGGGACACACTACTTAGTAAATTGCGGATTTGTCTTGAGATTTGCATAAATGAAATGTGTTGGGGACCAAGAACTCTGACAGGCAACTTCCTAAATTGTGCTTCTGTTGAGGTTCTGTAAGTTTATTTTGGTTTTGGTGGTTGACCCA
This sequence comes from Raddia guianensis, assembly GCA_036346415.1. Taxonomy (NCBI): domain Eukaryota; kingdom Viridiplantae; phylum Streptophyta; class Magnoliopsida; order Poales; family Poaceae; genus Raddia; species Raddia guianensis. The sequence continues at coordinate 24,568,855 of CM070544.1, forward strand.
CAAGATTAAGGACATTTGTTTAATAGTTCTTCTAATTCTTTTGCGTGAGTTTGTGAAATCTCTGATTTGGCTTCTTAATCCTATGGAGTACATTGAAAATCATTTTTAATCTAAGGTTAGAACTTAGGAGAAGTGACTTGGAGTGAAAATCAGAGAAAAAGAGTTGACCGCAGTGTAGGTCGGACGGTCTGTTGTGATACCAGACCGTCCGGGGTCAGTCTTGTGACCTTCTGTCCGCTGGCTGGTCAGTCCAGGGTGGCTGCCAGTGAAATGGTTCCTCTGCCTGGACCGTCCGTGGTCCAGGCCGGATGGTCCGGGGTATGTCTTGTGCCCTCCTGTTCTTGGCCAAACCATCCAGGGTTTCAGCCGTGGGGTGAACTCCTGGCCGAACAGCTCGGGGCCTAGGCCGGACTGTCCGAGGTGTGTCTTGTGTCCTCCTGTTAGCTGTCCAAATCATCTAGGGCTATGTCCTCCAGTCCAGACTATCCAGGGAACAGGCCGGTCCGTCCGTGGTGGACATCGGGCCGTCCGGGGTGAGCCCGGGACAGTCCGGTCTAAACGATAGATCATCTCGCGATATCTCGTTTTGAGGGGTATTTCTTGTGGCTACATAAGCAAAGGTTGTTCGATCGAAGGGATAAGGTTGAGAGGCTCAATCCACTTCCACCCATTGGCTTTCTTGTGTCTTTGGGCTCTCCCATGGCACTCTAGGGATTGAGATGCCATGCCCCCACTGTTGGTAAGTTCTTGGTGAGTTTCACTTGTGCTCCTCAGGGTTCTTTTGCTGGATCGTGTTTTTCCCTCAGATTTGGTTCTTGGTATGTCTCCAAGTTTTCAACCTTCTCCTTCTATCCAGAATCCTCCGTGTGTCGGGGGGGTCACCTTTGTGTGTCGGGAGGGTGCATCACCTTTGTCCATCAAAGGTGAGGAAAACCCTCGGTTGGTCCGAGGTCACTCCGTGTGTCGGGGTGCTTACCTCTTCCTCCGTCGATGTGGTGGGTTCGTGAGGAGCTTCCGTGTGTGTGGAAGAACTTGCGATTGTGTGAGGATTTGGAGCTCACCCGCCATGTGTTGGTGAAGAGCTACCACTACTGGATTGAGGATTAGGGACGAGAGGGTCCTGGCTCTGTTCATCGGAGTTCCTCAATGGTGATTAGGTGAACATCCGTTGTATACCGAACATCGGTAAAAAGCTCGGTTTGCATTCTTGTTCCTTTTCGTTTACATTTCCGCTTATCTACTACTTGTTGTGTGCGTGCCTTCGAGCCGCCTTGTGTTTCTTTTTGTGTCTTAGTTATTGCTATTGCTTAGATTGAACAGTCAATTAGGTCAAGTAGCTTGTGTGGTTTATTAATTTGCAAGCTAAATTAAGAAAACCCAAAAATAGTGAAAATTTGACCTAGTCGATTCACCCCCTCTCGGCCTAGGATCCTTTTAAGTGGTATCAGACCAAGGTTCTTTAGTCTAGCTTAATCGCTTAGAGATGGCCGGGGGGGGGGGTAGTGTTGTCTCAAATAGGATTCCTATGTTTAGTGGCACAAATTTTGCTTATTGAAAAACCCGCATGAGGATGTATCTTCAGTCGATAGGGTATGAGGTTTGGAAGGCAGTTGATGCTCCTTTAGGTTTCAAACTTGGCATGGACACACCTCCCACAGTAGCTCGTTGAAAAGCTAGAGGTCAATGCTAAGGCGGTCAATGCCATCTTCTCAGGGCTTAGCATGGAAGTGTTTGATCGTGTTAGCAACCTAGAAACTACTTATGAAATATGGACCACACTTTTTGAGATTCACGAGGGTACCTCCACCGTTAAGGAAGAAAAGTTAGTTGTGGTGAAATAACGATTTGATCAGTTTAAGATGGATATAAAGGAATCTGCTAATTATATGTTTTCTCGCCTTAACCCCATTGTTAATGATCTCAAGGGGCTCGGCTGTGTGTTGGCTGATGATGATGTATGCAAGAAGATGATCAGGGTACTGCCAAGACAAGAGTACTGCGACATCATCACCTATCTCTCCAACAGCGGAGATTTGACTAATTTTTCTCCGACAACACTTTTGGGAAAACTCTCATCTCACGAGATGCTTAGGAATGATCCTCAAGACTCAACCCATCCGGAGAAGAACAAAGTGATTGCTCTAAAAGGCAACTCAATCCGGAGCTGGCTCAGGCAAGGGTGGTCTAGAAGAGGATTTCACACTATTCTTGAGAAGGCAGAATAAAGCTTGGAAGAAGAAAGGCTGGGCTGATCATCTGGAGAACAAGAAGTCATTTGAAAGTCTCAAATGCTATGAGTGTCAGTAAAGAGGACACATAGCATCAGTATGCCCAAACAAAGGTAAGGGCAAGCAAAAGGAGAAGGATAAGGGAGATGCTGAGAAGGAGAAGCCCAATCAGTATGGGAAGAGCGGACACATCAAGTCCGGCTTCAAACGCTACACCAAAGGTGGCAAGAGAAGAGCTTTTGTTGGTGAGTGGATCATCGATGACAGCTCAAGTGAGCCAGCTTCTTCAGGTGATGATGAAGAAGTGTCGAACACTCAAGGGTTGGCTTTCTTGGGGATATCTCACAATCTACCACCTCCTCCGAAGTTACCTTCAACGTGTCTAGTGAGTCAAGATGATGATGCTGGGTGGAGTTCTAAGGTTGAGGCTCCTGAGGTACTGGAGGTGCCTCCAAGATGCTTCATGGCCGACTCCGTTGACGAGGTATCAGACAAAGACTCAGACTCTTTCTCTACTAGTCGTGAAGATATAATTCGCTCTGTGCTCAAGTTTGATAGTGATAATCAACAATTGTAGACTAAAATTGATTCACTAGTAGCTAAACGAGATAACTTTGAAACTGAAAATGGTGTCTTTTAGGGTCATAATGACTAGTTGAGTAGTAAGTCAGAAGAATTGGAAATAGAACGAGATGCCTTACAGGAAACCGTTGATGATTTCATTGCTATAATTCATGAACTTAGGGCTAAAAACGAGTCCTTGAAACTCTGTTGTGCCGGATGCTTTGCTGGTTGCCATGTCTAGTGCTCATGAAAATACTGTTGCCATTGTGTGTGTACCTAACAAAATTATTTCTTCTACTAGTTGTGATGATTTGGGTGACAGTTCTGTTGAACCGGATGCTTTGCCGGTAGTGTCTTTTATTACACATGATCATGATGTTGGCTATAACTGCAGCTCCTGTCTTAGTTAGCATTTCATCTTGTTGCAATGATGTGCTATATGTGACTATGATAGCCTCTAGCTCTAATGGTGCATCAAGTAGCTCAAATGTTTGTGATACTGACCATTGTGTGAATGATTTGCCTGCTAAAGAATTAGCTATAGAAAATGCATAACTTAAGTCGCAGTTAGAAAAATCCAAGAAGGCTTTGGAGAAGTGTGAAGGATCGGGATGTTGCCTAGAAGGGGGTGAATAGGCGTTACAAATTTTCAACCTTTTAAAGCACAAGGAAAATGATATCGGATGTTCCGATGTTGATATCGGATAGTCCAATATGGATCGAACTATCTGATATTATATCAGACTATCTGATATCTATAGATTTAGGTTTTTTGAGAATGCCACCCAAATCAAGGATACAACCTGCACCAAAATCAAATCCACAACACAAGATAGAGTAATAGCACAAGAAGGTGCTAACCTACAACAAGTATAAGCACAAATCAAAGTAAAACAAGCTAGAGGCAAGGGCAAACCAAGAGTGAAGTGGAGACTCAAAGATTTGTTCCTGAAGTTCGGATCCTTGAGGGGATCCTACGTCTCCGTTGAGGTACGCTCAGTCACACCTGAGCCCGGTTCTCTTTCAACCCTTTCCCTCACCTAGGTCGCACGAAGACCCCACGGTTTTACTCCTTGATTCCTTCTCTTCCGAAGGCAGAATCGGCCTTCACAAACCGCATGGCTCACCACAAAAAGAACTGGTAGCTCGTTGTTGACTCCTAGCCGTCTAGGAGTCCTCAACCTCCAAGGTTAACAAATGCTCACAAAGAACGAACTCGGAGATGAACTCAAGTGCTCAAAGATCGACTTCTTTTCACTTAGCACTCAAGCCTTCTCCCAACTCTTCTCACAAAGAGGATGACTTAGATCTAGAGTGCAGAGGGCAAGAAGCACTTGGTAGCTTGGAAGTTTTGCTCAAAAATGGTGTGGAAGGCAACCCTTGCCTGTGGAGAAGAGGGAGGCAATAAATAGCCTCACACAGAAACTAGCCGTTTGAAGTTGACAGATATCGGATAGTACGATGTTAATATCGGATAGTTCTGATATTTTTGGAGCTGGAGACAGAGAGGGGTCAATCGGACTTAACATCGGATAGTTCCGATCCATATCGGAACATTCCGATCCAACATCGGATTGTCAAATACACAGCACACAGCCATTGACGAAAACGGACTTAACTTTTGACTCCGAACTCCAATTTCGGTGATTTTAGGCTCTACGGAAAGCTAAGAACAAGGGCTACACAACCCACAATGTCTCACTACATAAATCCCAAAGTATAGGAGCAAAAAAACACAAAGGAAGCCCCGAAAGACCTAATACTCTCACTTTCCGACGCCACCAACTCTCCTCTCCCTCGACCTCTCTCAAAGATTGATCACTTGAGCACCTGACACATATCTAAGACATTCAATGTTACATCCCTCCTAATAGTACGGAAATCCTTAGACTCAACTTATAAATAAAACCATACAACCTTTAGGATAAATCACTTGCCATCTTCTTTCTTCATTTTAAGGTTCAACGACGTTGGTAGTCTTGAGCACCCTTGATGTATTGTGCATGATGACCTTTACTAAATATTGATAACATCTTTGTCTTGTCAACCTTGACTTGATTCAACTCAAGAGACTCTCGTCCCATTCAAATTTGCCTCAATCATCCTCCACGACGATCATCCCGCCAAATCGACCTTGACTTAGTCCTCAACTCTTGGTAACATCGTTGTCTTGTTGACTTCGACTTAACTGTCATCTTTCAATGTCTCTTGGTCACCACACAAACTCATAAGACCTAATTCTTTCCAAATCACTCGTGAAATACATTAGTCCAAAATCTCAATAAATATGGATCAATTTGATATTCGTGAGCGATTAAGTGTCCAAGTGTTTCACGTAAAGAAGCACAACACAAGTGAAAACACTTGGCACAAGAAAGATCTTTACTAAATGCATCATGATAAATATGTGTTTGACTTATATGAACTAGATAGATGATTTACACAACTTCACTTAACGATGCATATGAGAATATATTCATGACTTACATGTGTGCAAATTCATATTTGAAGCAAGAGAGAAGTTGTGAACCAATGTAGATTAAACTTCACTAAATTAAGTGCATGTGTGAATATTCATGGAAAGCATACATGCACAAAGCCATTTAAACACGGTGAAGTTTATCTAGTGCACCGATTAAAATGATCACTAATACATGGCAAATAATACAAAAGATCTTGTAGAGTAAGCAACATGTTCATAATATATCTATGCTCAAATAAATACGACAAGATATGACGAGCATAAATCTAATCAACCAATAACATGTGCTTACATAAAAGTAGTTGCATACCTAAATTAGCAATCCATCTTATTTGCATAAATGATTCTATGAAAGATAAACAATCAAGTGTGTTAGTCTCATTGGAATGATTAGCATAAGACATACCTTTTATAATGAATAGTTTTTCACTCGACATATATGATTTTTCTCTAAATAGGATGAGACTAAAACAATCTTAAAAATAAACATATTAGTCTCATAGCAATAAACATATTTGAGGTGTGACATTAAATAAGCATGAAACCAAACATTGTTATTAAATGTGTTCATAATTAATCACCAAAATCACACAATGTCACTTGCACTTACAAAGTGCTATGAGGGGAGTCTTGCTTTGGATAGGATTCTTGAGGTGCAAAGGGGACCTTCAGACAGATGTGGTCTAGGGTTCACTCCTCCTAAGTCAAAAGGGTGAAGGAGGAGACCTCGTGTATCTCGAGAATACACCAACAGGAGAATCACTCTCATGGCAACCCTAGGGGTAGCTATCACCATGGTTGGCAATACTCAAGCTTGCACATCCTAGAAATACCAACACACAATCATCTAGCTAGGCAAGGTACTCCACCTAGGGAATCCTTTGGACACAACACTTGGCAAGGTCATAGGAATCATAACAATAGGTTAGGACAGCCTAGGCACAATGATCACACCAATCATGATACTCGTACCTCAAATCCCATGGGTGGGCCTCAGTTTGGTAGAGAGCAAGGTAGATTTGTTCCCATCCATCATTCACCACCTAGGAATGGCTGTCAAGAGAGGTTTGACATTGTGTGGAATAGCCCTAGAGATCCTCGCAATAGGCCACACATTGCTTCTCAAGCTAGGCATAGATTGGTAATCCCTAGGAGGGTCCATGTAGAGGTAGTGGATAAGAATTACATGGTCAAGCTAGATGAGTAAGGGAAAGTCATTGCCAAATTCATTGGTCCTTGATGGAAATATGAGCATAGGACAAAACTTTCTAGAACTGTTATCAATGATGTTCGTGGTGTTGAGAAAGCTGACCCTCTGGGACCCATTGTATGGGTTCCTGAGTCACAAAATTGGCTATCTCTTGTGGGGGCCGTTGAACAACCGATGTGGAGGTCGCCACTGGGTCATCGACAGCGGCTGCACGAAGCATATGACCTGCAATCCCCGGTTGTTCACCTATCTGAGGGAGAACGGGAACACCCCCAGAATATCACCTTTGGAGATGGGGGCAAGGGTAAGATCCAGGGGCGCCGGTAGGGTAGCTATAACTTCTGAACTTACTCTTGATAATGTTCTACTTGTTCAAACTTTGAATTACAATTTGCTCTGTGTCGCCCAAATATGTGATTTGGAGTTTCAATGTCATTTAACACTCAAGGAAATGGTAGTCCTAGGCCAAAATGAGAAAGTGGTTTTCAAAGCTTTTTGATTCCAAGATTTGTATCTTGTGGATTTCACGTCGCCTTACTCATTCGTCCTGTCTTGCTTTATCGCTAAAGTATCTCTTGGTTGGCTTGACATAGGTGACTTGGGCATGTTGGAATGGCTCATTTGAAAAAACTTGTGTAAAATTTGAAAAGGATAAATTACGTAGTGTTTGTCAGGAGGGGCAAGCAAGTTGCTAGTCCTCACCCCGCAAAAGGAGTCATGTCTACTTCTCGACCATTGGATCTTTTGCACATGAATTTATTTGGTCCTACTTCCTGCGTGAGTTTTGGGGGAAATTTGTATTTCTTGGTTATCATGGATGATCTTTCTCGGTACACATGGGTGCGCTTTTTCCACAACAAAACCCCCGTTGGAGATGACTTTAAAAAGTTTGTGAAAAGGCTCAAAACATTTTTGAATGTCCAGTGAAACGAGTGAGAAGTGACAATGGATCGGAGTTTACTAATATGAATGTTGAGTTGTTTTGTGGTGAATTAGGTATTGGGCATCAATTTTCAGCCTCCTACACCGCTCAGCAAAATGGTGTAGTTGAAAGAAAGAACAGAACTCTGATTGAGATGGCCCGGACTATGCTTGATGAGTACAAGATTTCGGATGTGTTCTTGTCGTGACCCCAGTACTTGTAATGGGAATCCAACATCACGAGTCGATACTAATCCCAGTTTAGTATCTCGTGATGGACAACGCGGTGGAATCATCACAGTGTATTTAATTAAAGTGAAATACAATTAAACAATAGTATTTTATTACAAAAGCAAACTGGCATACCAGTTGATAGTCCAATACAGGATTAAACATTAAGCAGAAATCATCAGAGTATCCAATTAAATAACTATGATAAATTCCAAGGTGTCGACCTGAACACCTTAGCTAGTCTTGCACTCCCTCGTCAGGGCCTTCCTGGTCCTGGCCGTAATCTGAATAAAAATATGTCCGCGAGCAATCTAATGAGTACGCGGCTACCCAGCAAGCAGTCCTTAAACATGAATGCAGGGTCAAAGGTGGTGTTAAGGTTATTTTACCCAAATCCTATTTCTAGTCATATTTTAGTTGATCTAGTCAAGTTTTATTAATGTGAATGCATGATCATATAACTCCAATCTCAAGTTCAACAAAAGGTGTATCTGACACCAGGCCAATCCCAGCCTAATCTAGTTAGATTTAGTTATTAAAAATGGTGAATCTACATGTGCAAACCTTTCCAGACACGTCCATAACCGCGGACACGGCATTATTATTGAAATAAGAGCAAAGTTTTGCTCAGAGCAGTTAAGCTCATTCTTGGAAAACAAAAAAATGGGGAAAATTGCTCAACTAAATGTTTTGTCTCTCTAATAGCTTACTTGTAACTTTTGTGACTTGTTTGTGTACACTTGATATAGAAACATCCATGCTGCTTGTATAGAGTATTTCGATTGATCTATCAACATTTTTGACAATGTTGTACCTAGTTCTCATATCATGGTCTTATAATTATCTAAACATCATTGATAAATGGCCACTATTGTTTCCAGTGTCTATGTAATTGTGTGATTGCTCAAATGTGGAGTATGATGAACTAGTTGATGTTTTCTTGTAGAATCCATATGCTAGGAAAAAGGGTGTCTGCCCGGTGGCTCGACTTGGGGTTCTTCTAAGCCCCGAGAGCACCGAAGTCAGCTCCTTTACCCAGTGCGTGGCATATGGTTTTAGGCGATCGAAGATTCTGGCTTTGAGCCCTTGCAATACCAATCCGTTGGCACGTTCAACCTGCCCGTTGCTCCTTGGATTGGCCACCAAAGCATAGCATGTCTTGATGCCCAGCTCTTCGCCCCAAGCTTGGAATTTGTTGCTCTTGAATTGAACGCCATTGTCGGTGATGATGCGATTAGGTAATAACAGCAACCGGCTTGGATTTGATCCATTTTGTAAATTTATCGATGGCGACGAAGAGATGAGTAAAACCGCCTTGCGCTCACTTGAGGGGGCCCCACCATGTCTAGATTCCAAGCGGGAAGGGCCAAGAGATTGGAATTGTTTGTAGATCCTGAGCAGGCATGTGAATCTGTCGAGCAAAGAATTGACACCCATCGCATCTGCGTACTATATCTTTCGCATCTGTGACAGCAGTCGGACAGAAGAACCCCTGTCGGTATGCTTTACCCACTAGAGTACTGGCCGCCGGTGCCCGCACTCCCCCGAGTGGATGTAATTGAGTAGATCCCTGCCTTCTTACTCAGATATGCAACACCTTAGTACTCCGGAACTGTTTTTTCTAAAAAGCTCATCCCCGACAACCTTATAGCTCTTGCTTGGCGTGTAATGCACTCGGCGAGGCTTCGATCCTCAGGCAGCTCATCACAAAGAAGGTAATCTAAGTAAGGCTGAGTCCACCCGGGATTAATTGTTAGTACCTCTGCATCGCGCTCTGGTTCCTTCTCTTGATCCTCTCCCGGTGTCCGGTGCGGGTGGTAGCTTGCTGGACGGCACGCGCAGTTCTTGGACGAAAACACCAGTCGGGACTTGTGCCCAAGTGGATCCCATCCGCGCTAACTCGTTTGCTGCTTCGTTATCTCGACGGAGCACGTGTGTCAGCTCCAGTCCGTCAAATTTGTCTTCCAGCTTTCGTACCTCCTGACAATAAGCCGCCATGTTGTTGCCAATACAAGAGCACTCCTTTTGAACTTGGTTAACCATGAGCTGGGAATCGCCAAGCACCATTAAACGCCAAGCACCATTAAGCCCGTGGATGAGTACCTCGTACTCGGCGTTGTTGTTGCTGACGGGAAACAATATCTGAAGGACGTAGCATAGCATCTTGCCGATCGACGATATGAGCAAAATTCCAGCCCCCGCTCCGTTGAGCATGAGGGAACCTTCAAAGTACAACGTCTAGTGCTCGAGATTCTCCTTTACTGCGGGGGTCTAAGCCTCTGTCCATTCCGCGACGAAATCGGCCAATGCTTGAGATTTGATGGCTAGCCGAGGCCTGAACTTTATCTCAAAAGCTTCAAGCTCGACTGCCCACTTAATTTGCAATTCTCCCAGTGGCTTCCCGATTATGAAGTATATATCCAAGCGGGAAAGAGGTGACCACCGAAATTTCATGCTCTTGAAAGTAATGCTTGAGCTTCCGCGATGTGAGTAACACAGCATATAGAAGCTTCTGGACTTGTGGGGTCCCTGTTGGTGATTCTTACGCTCAAAGAAATTAATCCACAAGCGGACGGATATCGCTTGTAGTTTTCACCAGGAGTATTCGTAGAGTTATCGAATCCACAGGGAACGAGGGTTTAAAGAGATCATCCTCTATAACTTAATTATTTAAAATACCAGCCAGTCTAGGTAACGGGGGTTAGGATAAATGAAAAGACCGGGACACACACACACGATAAATAATCACACAATTAAAGAGAAAGCTACACTAGCTAGATAGACAGTTGGGAGGACAACGAGTCAAGTTTAAATAAGTTCACAAAGTCGTGTGATTCAGTTTAATTGAGCGAGCTTAGGGTATTCTAATAGTGGTATACTTGATATTTGTCGTCGGAGCTCGGACACTCACTACCACCCGCTATCCTGAATTGGAATCCCGAATGGTTATGATCGTTCCGATTTGGCTCTACTGGTCCAGAACAGGACGCTGTGGGTTACGCACGAGATACTTAGTATCTACGGATGGATAGGGCTGTCACCACCTACCACCTACCACATATACGTGGGACCGGGTGTAAATCGAGTTAGTCCTAGTCTCAGACACCACATCTGCGACTATTCCTAATCAATCTTCCTCAGTACTAAAAGAAGTTGATCTAGGTTCAATGCCTGGCTCTAACAGTATATGAGTGAGAACCTAAACTGGTTCCAGACGAATATAAGCTACTGGTAAAGCAAATCTACATAACTCATATATGCAGATATACTCAGCTCAAATAAAGTTCAACACTATAGCAAAGAATGAAGTGATCTTACTAATTGAAACAATTACGAAAGGGTACAAGAGCTATTACCCGAATTCCCGAAGACACTTCCGGAACTCCGAGCGTCGGCTCGACTTGACTCTAACTCCCAATTTCTACTAACTAAGAGCTACTCTACTAAGTGGAATGAAATGTGAAAGTATTGTGTGTTGTGTTACAAGTGAGGAGAGGGGGTCTATTGTTGGCGATTCTTATGCCTATTAGAGTTTTAATCCGCAAGCGCACGGATATCGCAGTAGCTTTCACCCAGGTGTATTCCTAAGGTATCGATTTCCCACGAGGAACGAGAAGTTTCTGTTTTCTAAACTTATTCACCCGGATGGATATGAGAATGGTGATATGGAATCAACAATGGGATAAATGTATTACGGATCAAGAGGCTCTTCGGACACCAGTCAGAAAGGTTCAAGTTCTGCTCTTATTTAATTTGCGACTCTGAATTGGAGCTCAGGCACTCACTACCACCCGCTATCCTGAATTGGAATCCCGAATGGTTATGATCGTCCTGATTTGGCTCAACTGGTCTGCAACTAACGGGGCGGATTTCACAAAGTCTAAGCCGGATAATAGGGCTGTCACCACCTATTACCTACCACACGTCCGTTGAAGCTGGTGCCTACCGGCTACTAACTAGTCCAGACACCACGTCTATTCCTAGTAGTAATACGTACCAAGGACGTCACTTCAGTACGCACCCCTACTACCTCTTATACTAATCTCTAGGTGGACAATTAAGCAGAGAGATTTTAGCACTCAAGAATAATACGGGCCTAATATCTACAGAGACAAAATAAAAAGACTGAACTTGATAATTAAATAAAGCAAGACTGAGTGTTACCGACAGAAGACGGAAGCAGAACCCACATCCGAGTCCAGCTCCGGAGCTCTAGCGAGGGATACCGACACTCCGGCTCCTCCCCTACACTAACTCTCCTCTCTCTCCTACTCTACTTGAGAGGAGCACAACTCTACTTCACTCTCACTTGTGTTGCTCTTTGTTGTTCATCTTCAAATGAAGGAGATTACCTCCTTTTTTAGGCCACCGTGACCAATGGGGTGTTGACACGACTAGGGACAGGTGTCACCAGCTCCCTGCCGAAGGGGGATCCAATGGGATCAAGAGGTGGCTCGGCCGGCCTGCCTTTTGTCCATCTTGACCCTCCAATTTGGCTAGTATGCTCCTTGTGCGGTTTAGATCTTCTCCCAAGGTCGGTTTGGCAGTTGGAGACCGGTAGCATCGGGTTCCTTTAGAATCCTATGCATAACTTGAGGATTACTCCTCTTTCTGGATGAAACCAACTGAAATCAACGGCTTGGATGTGCTCTAGGATCTCTTGGAGAAGTCCCGGTGCAACCCTGACCTGAGTGGGCGAGGGAGCTAGGTCGGCCGGCCTAGGGTGGGTCGGCCGACCCACTCTTTTGTCCAGCTCGGGCCCAATTTCGCTCAGTGGGTCCCTGCATGCAAAATCTTACCAAAACTCGTGGAACTTTGTAAATTTGCATAATTTTAGTTCTGGTCCATTCATTTCACCAAATGTTGACGGTCGGAATCATATTATTTGTTGTCGAAATTGACCGTCAACGCACCCCCACACTAGGTCTTTGCTCGTCCTCGAGTAAAGGTTAATTTCAAAACTACTAACTCTGTCAGGGTAAAGGTAGACAAGCATAAAAGCTACTCTAAGGTTTTCTCAACTTGTTGGGATTTGAAGTGTCTACTAACCTCATCTTATAAATGTTGGCAAATGGAATAGATATGAATGAATAATCTTACTGAGGATTAATGCTTCCAGAGTTTTTATTCTTTTGCAAAATGCATGGCTCTTTTTCTTAGGTGATACACTCTTGGTCACTCGAAAAGTGTTTAACCTTACCAAGGCCAGGATAGCCTCTCATCCTATATCTAATGCTTTTGTGGAGCTTAGGAAGGATAGAAAATATGGTCATTTCATGATTTTGTCAGGTTAAAGTTAAATCCTAATGAAGATAATGTTATTCCTATTTCCAATCATATAAGAATTCATGACCTGGGGTGAGGGAGAGTATGAACTCACGCCAAAGGAATAAGAAGAAAAACAAGTGCAAGGATGTATGGTACTGATGAGTCCAACACATCGATCTTGTATTTATGGAATGATGGGCTTCCTCCTAAAAATCCATTTTCCAAATCATTTTTGTCCCCTTTTTGCAAAGAAGGCTTAAAGGCATGAAGAGATTATGATTCTATTTTCTTAGAGAGCTTGATCTCTCTCTCTCTCTCTCTCTCTCTAAAAGAGACTGGATTGGTCTCTTTTTCTCTCTTTCTTTGGCCTTGACATAATAAGGACTTTTTTTGGCAAGTTTTGACAAATGGAGATTTTGGAGGACCATCACATAGGTAGGTATGGTAGCATCAGATGAGATAATTGGCTATCTTTTTATGAGGTTGGAATATCTGGCGAAGGTTGATGCTTGATTCTGGGATAGGAACTACCATTGCCAGATGTGAACGGCTAGCAATCAACAAGGTACGCAAAAGGAAATGATTGGATCAAATAACATTCCTTAAGAGGATTCGGACTCTAACCCAATTTAGCATGATCAATGACCATTATGATGCTCGTATGAATCTTGATAAATATATGGCTTTGGTAGGTAATGAAAAGTCACCCTAAGAATTAAGAGCCAGGTTTTTAAATGAAAACCTCCGAGGAACAATTAACCTTAGGCAAGAAATTATTAAGCATTCTATATCTCATGAGCCAACAATTTAGATGTGATTAATCCTAATAAATCGATCCCACAATTGTTGAGCTTAACCAAAGAATAAAAATTATGCAGGTCAGAATTTACCGGACATTGTTATAGTTTTGAAATCATTGCATTCTCGGTCTCAAAAAATTTTGTTTAATTATTTACCAACATTATATGAGCAAGTGACAGAGATAATTATTCACAATAAAACACAGGGAACATACCAGAATTTTTCGGAGCCGAGAGAGCGATGTTGGTGGGTCGGCCGACCTGTTGGAGACCGGCCGATTTGGCTGGGTCGGTCGGCCCGGGGTGGGTCGGCTGGCCTAACTCCGTGCCCGCTTTGGTCCAATTTTCTCCCAGTAAGAACATCCCTCTCTGTACTTTGCATTTATCATATGCACGTTAGTAATAAAGTCGACCGGTGCAAAAAATTGGACCAGTCGATACAAGCACGCACAATTAAACAAACAATTCTTTATTTCTTCGATAAGATAAGCAAACAAGGGCACATACATTAGGAAATCAAAATATTTGAAAATAAATTTTCGCGCCTCTTTTTATTCTACCCAAATCCCTTCTACGGTCTAGTCGGAGGATCATAAAGCTTAGGCGATCCCATCGCCTTTGCATAGCGTTTGAGCTTAGCCGACGTAGACTTCCGTAGAATCATGAAGTTGTTATCATGGTCCATCATTTGGATTTGGACTTCCGCCATCTGTTCTTCGAGATTGTTTTGCCACTGCTTGAGAGCGCCCACTACCTCACGGAGTGGAGGCTCCTCCTTCTCTCTAAACTCCATGTCACCGCCTTGTCTGCGGATTGGAGGAGGTGGACGGGTGCGTCTCACCATCCTTCGGCGAGGTGGAATCGATGGACTCGGCGATGTGTGGCCTCATCCTCACCAATGGTCGGGTAAGGACCTTCCCACCGCCGGCCGTCCTTCCACGCACAAGGAAACGTGGCGGGGAGTCCGGTGATGCCTCCGGTGCGTACTCCAATGAGCGATGATCAAACTGCTCATATTTCATGAGCGCCTTGCCCTTCTCCATGTGCAGCGCGGCCCAATGTGTTACATCGGCACTACCGCGTGGTGGAGAGAGGACGAGCCTCCTTGCCACTCCTCCCTTGGGGCCGAGTTGGCCCATCGTCGGGCACGCTGGCGAAGGAGCGCGCGGCGCCCTCCCCTTTGTGATGACACGTAGGGGGGCGAGAGGATGTGCCGCACAGATTCGGTGAGGAGACGTCGGCCGGCCACGCGATGTTGCACGACCTCGCTCGAGTTGCGGCGTCGCCTTCGGTTTCTCCTCCGGCGGAAAGTTTAGCTGCTGCGCGTGCACCGGCGAGTAGTTCAGATTCTGGCCAAACGTTGGCTTGCCAGAAGTATTCTTTGACAACTTTGGCGTGCACCGGCGAGTAGCTGCTATGGATCGCTGTCAACAATCTCGTAGATTGACGGGATATTCTTTGAGGTGTTTGGTTCAGCCATGGTGGTGAAGGTTGCAAGATGGAAAGTGAAAGGTGAGAGGAGGAAGGTGAAGAGGAGATGAAAAGAGTGCAAAGAATGACTTTTCCCGTCGCTTTTCAAATGAGGTGGGTTATTCAGGAGCTATAAAATCGGAAGATACGCTCCTCCTACAAAAATTTTTGAATTTGGAGGCAGTTAGCCCCCGGCCGATCCACCTCAGCCCGACCGACCTGACTGGGTCGGCCGGCCTGGCTCTGGCCTGGTTCGGGCCTCCTCTTTCTAGGGTCACCCCCACTCAAGGCTTAAAGCCTAATTTCATCGCTTATTTGTGTTTGAGAAGGAAAATTTTATCAAGTTGCTCATTTTTTTTATCGGTCGGAGCTAGACCGCAAGTAAAAAGTCAATTTTCCAAGAATTTGAGGACATCAATGTCCTCGACCTCGAGCATTTCAGGTTCGAGAAAGATTTTTAAACGTTGCCCGTTTACTTTGAAAATTCCGACATTATTATTTTGGAGAGTGACAGCACCAAGATCAGAAGCATTTAGCACAGTAAATGGCCCTTCCCATTTGCTTCGAAGTTTTCCATGTCCAAACAATTTCACTCAAGAATTAAAGAGAAGCACTTTATCACCAGCTTTGAATCGCTTTATTACTATTCATTTGTCATGCCACCTTTTCGTTCTCTCTTTGTATAACTTCGAGCTATGGTAGGCTTTTTCTCTCCACTCTTCTAATTCAGCTAATTGCATTTGTCTTTTTAATCCAGCTGATCGAAGATCCATATTCCATCGTTTGATTGCCCAATGGGCCTTATGTTCTAATTCTATGGGGAGATGGCAGGTCTTCCCGTAAACAAGTTGGTACGGGGTCATACCTATCGGAGTTTTATATGCAGTTCGTTATGCCCAAAGTGCATCATTCAATTTATACTTCCAACCCTTTCCCATGGCATCTACGGTCTTTTGCAAGATGTTCTTAATTTGTTTATTAGACGTTTCAGCCTGACCGCTTGTTTGAGGATGATAGGGTGTGGCTACCCGATGGTCGATCCCTAATCTTTTAAGTGCATATTTAAAGCTTTTGTGGATGAAGTGCGATCCTCCATCGCTAATGACTATACTAAGAATGCCAAATCTAGGAAAGATGGTTTCCTGGAACATTCTTTTAGCGTGTATGGAGTCGGCTGCACGGCAAGGAAGTGCCTCGACCCTTTTGGAGACATAATCGATGGCCACTAAAATGTACTCATAAGAGTCTGATTTTGGGAATGGGCCCATGAAATCTACCCCCCATGCATCAAAAAGATCAATTTGCAGATTATTCCTTAGGGGCATAGCATCTTGATAATTGATGTTTCCCACTCTTTGACACTTAGCGCATCGTCTTACGAACTCTCTCGCATCACCATACATGGAAGGCCAAAAGAATCCACTTTGCCAAACTTTGGCATAGGTTCTAAAAGCACCATAGTGGCCCCCGTATGGTGACGAATGGCATTTTTTGAGGACTTCTTGCTTCTCGGCTTCCGGGATGCTTCGACGGAGTAACCCGTCGGCGCAGACTCTATACAGATAGGGCTCATCCCATAGATGTGCCCTACTGTTGGCAGAAGGATCCAACGGATGAGCCGTGGTTTTGCATCTTTCTTGGTAAGAAGGTATTTAAGAGCTGCATGGTCTGTGTAGACAATTACCTTCGACCCTACCAAGTAAGATCGAAACTTCTCTATCGCGAATACTACGGCTAGGAGTTCCTTCTCTGTGGTAGCATAATTGAGTTGCGGCCCTGTCATGGTTTTACTCGCATATGCAATGGCGTGATGCTTTCTAGCCTTGCATTGGCCTAACACTGCCCCAACGGCAAAACCGCTAGCGTCGCACATGATTTCAAAAGGCAAGTTCCAATCAGGCGGTGGAATTATAGGCGCAGAAATTAGGGCTTGCTTAAGGGTTCTGAAGGCTACGAGACAGTCTTCGTCAAAGATGAACTTGGCTTCTTTTGCCAGCAAATTATTCAAAGGCCTAGCGATTTGGGAAAATCCTTTATAAATCGTCTGTAAAATCCAGCGTGTCCCAAAAAGCTATGGACTCCTTTGACATTTATTGGAGGCGGCAACCGCTCTATCATTTCAACATTAGCTGTGCCCACTTCTATGCCTCTATTTGACACCAGATGGCCGAAGACGATTCCTTCTCCTACCATAAAGTGGCATTTCTCCCAATTCAGGACTAAATCCACTTCTTGGCACCTCTTAAGGACCTTCTCTAGATTTGCCAAGCAATCATCAAAAGAGGCCCCATAGAAAGAAAAGTCGTCCATGAATACTTCCATGATCTTTTCGATCATGTCAGAAAAGATTGCCATCATACACCATTGGAAAGATGCAGGGGCATTGCAAAGCCCGAATGACATGCGTCGGTAGGTGAAAGTGCCATACGGACAAGTGAATGTGGTCTTACTTTGGTCATCAGAGTGGATGGGAATTTGATGATAACCAGAGTAGCCATCGAGATAACAGAAGAATGAGTGATTTGCCAATCGCTCAAGCATCTCATCGATGAAAGGAAGGGGGAAATGATCTTTCCTAGTGGCTTGATTAAGCTTACGATAGTCTACGCACATTCGCCAGCCAGTGACAGTGCGTTGAGGAATAAGTTCATTCCTTTCATTCTGTACTACCGTCATGCCTCCTTTCTTCGGAACTACTTGGACTGGGCTCACCCACTCACTGTCAGATACCGGGTAAATGATCCCGGCCTGAAAGAGTTTCAAAACTTCTTTCCTGACCACTTCTCTCATCGCATTATTAAGCCTTCGCTGGTGTTCCCGCGTGGGCTTATGGTCAGTTTCCATTGGGATACGATGAGTACAAAAGCTTGGGCCAATCCCTTTGAGGTCTTTTAGCGAGTAGCCTAAGACCAAGCTATACACTTCGAGTGTGGCAACAAGACGGCGGGTCTCATCTTCACTCAGCGAATCGCTGATGATGGCCGGCTTGTTACAATTGTTATGAAGGAAGACGTGCTTGAGACCAGGAGGAAGAGGTTTTAGCTCAACGGACGAGGGTGGAAGATCTTCTTCCTCGTCGAACTTGTCAAAACCATTTGGTTCCTCCTCGGAAACAAAGTGTGGAATATCATCTTCCAAGCCCGGAGGTTTGATTACCTCGAGGAGAGCGGTAGCTCTTACCTCTTCCAGCGGGTCAGGGAATGGCTCGGCCTCCATTGGGAAGTTAATAGAACGCGCAAAGCTCACTGAAAAGTTTTGTTTGTCGACTGTCAAGCCATCAAATTCCCCTCTTTCCATATTTCGGACCAATTCCCTTACGGGTTGCCCGATCAGGAGACGAGTGTGGAATGGTTCGGGGACATTGAAGACATGAAAGTCCAGGGTGACACAATGGTCATTCAAAGTCACCTCGACATTTCTGAGGATCCCCACAGATTGAAAAATTTGGCCAGGTTGCCATCTAACTTTCTTTTGAGAGGGGAATGGGGTGTGATCCGATGGGGTCACGGATGCTAACGCTCTTGAGATACAGTTTATCCCAAGACCAGGGTCATAGGGAACTTTGCTAAAATTCCAACCTTGGGTTTGCATAGAGCAGAATTTTTTGAGAGGGGATAGTGTGATTATCACCTCAGAATTTTCTACTGCATCCGTCATTTCCCTACTCAAAATGGCAGTGAGACTCAGAAGATTCTCTTTTCTTGCTAAGATTTCTCCCCTATCCACGGTTTGTGGCTCGAGTTCTTGAGGCCACCTGGTGACTATTGGTAGCGCGGTAGCATTTCCAAAGTCCTGGCATTCCACATTGAAAGCATAAGAGGCTAAAATCGGGATGAATGCATCCTCAGATTCAGAGTCTTCATCGCCAGAAAAGATGGCTGTGGGAGTCTCCCTTAATTGAAAGGGTTCGGTTCGGGCTAGAAGGTTTTATCCAATAGGTTGTTCCACAGGTTTAGGGTCGTTCTTAGGTTTGAATTCTAAGTCCGATGGTTCGTCAAAGGCGTCGATATAGGGAGTATTTCCTTGCAATCTGCTCAGGATTTCCTTCCCTTGTTCGACGGTATTATGGACAAAAGATCCTCCAGAAGCTATGTTCAAAAGTTTGGCACTCTCCATGGTCAATCCATCGACAAAGTGTTGCATGAGCATAGGCTCAGGTATACACAAGTCAGGACCTGATTTGATCAACTGGGTAAATCTTACCCAAGCTGCTCCTATATTTTCACTCTCATTTTGATGGAAGGTAAGAACTTCCTTCCGTAGTCCTACAACTTTTGTGAGAGGAAAATACATGAGGCAAAACTTTTCCTGCAGAATCTCCCAACTACCGTTGAATGTTCCTACGGTCATTTTAAACCACAACTTCGCTGATCCCGTGAGAGAGAATGGAAACAATTTCCATTTCAGCGTTTGTTGAGTCATTCCTCGAATTTCTCGACGGGAGCATAACAACTCAAATTCACGGAGATGACTATAAGGGTTTTCTCCTTTGGCTCCGGAAAAGGGTTTCTCCCGGACCATGGCTATGAGTGCTGGCCGGAACTCAAAGCTAGGTGTGTGGATGGGATGGGATGAGGGTGACGGCTCTAGGTACTTGGCCTTGAGAGCCGAAGCCATGGGAACTTTATTCTTACAATTGCTTTGCTTAAAATTGCACCAAGATCGATGGAAGATGGTGCAAGACCCGCCACTACAACAATGGCCAAAGGAGGACGATGTACGAGGACCGAGGTAAGTTGACAAATGTTTTTGCCAAAAAAAGAAGGCATTTGCAAAAAAAGATTAAGAAAATTTCTGCGATACAGCAACCGTTTTTCGTACAGTGCACACACTTCCAAAAAATGAATGGTTTTGCTTGGTTTTAAACAGAGTGTAGTTCTTCACTAAATAAACTTTGATGCTCCCTATGTACGGAGAATAAATAGCTGATAATGACAACAATAGTACAACAGCTAGTTTGTTGTTTGTGTATGTAATACATGTTTGAGTTGGATTTATTTGGTACATCCCAACTTTATATTAGCACGTGGAGTGTTGCTATCTTTTTCTATATTTGTATTTTGAGTTAAAATAATTTACAAAACTATTATATCTAAAGGTTTTCACATACTCCCCTTTAGCTCCCTTCCTATGCTATTGTAACCTCGAACCAAAGATGGGAACAAGAGATTGTTTAGACCAAGGAGTTTGCGGAGATGAAGAAGCAGATTGAGAAGTTGAAGGATAAATGTTTTATCAGACCCAGTGTTTCTTCGTGGGGATCGCTAGTGATATTCACGGAGAAGAAGTGTGAGAAGACTAATGATCTGTGTGGATTATAGGAAGCCCAATGATGCGAGCATCAAGAACAAGTACCCATTACCCCGAGTGGATGACCTATTCGATCAATTGAAAGGAGCTGAAGTGTTTTCAGAGATTGATTTGAGGTCGGGTTATCATCAAATCAAGTTGCGAGTAGAAGATATAACAAAGACAGTGTTCACTACACAATATGGACTATACGAGTATACAGTGATGTCATTTGAACTCACGAAGGCCCAAACACACTATTTGATGCTCATAAACAAAGTTTTGATGGATTATCTAGACAAGATTATAGTGGTGTTCATTGATGATATACTCATTTACTCTAAGAATGAGGAAGAGCATGTCAAACACTTGAGGCTTGTATTGGAGAAGCCGAGAGAGCACTAGCAATATGGTAAGTATTCGAAGTGTGATTTTTGGGTCAGAGAGGTGACATTTGTTGGTCATATCATCTCTGAGGATGGAGTTTTTGTAGATCCATCTAAGGTCAGTGAAATTTTGTACTGGAAAGTACCGAAGACGGTTACTAAAGTCAGATGATTTCTCGAAATTGTGGAATATTACCACCGCTCTATTGGGGTTATCAAAGATAGCAAGGCCACTTACACAATTGTTGAAGAAGGACGTTAAGTTTATGTTGACATCTCAGTGTCGGGATAGCTTCAACCTATTGATGAATAAGCTGACATCACTGCAAGTATTGATACTACCGGACATCCACAAGGACTTTAAGGTATACTGTGATGCTTCGAAGCTGGGTATTGGGTGTGTGCTAGTGCAAGAGGGAAGTGTTGTTACATATGCTTCGTGGCTATTAAAACCCATGAGTTGAATTACGCTACTCATGATCTGGAGTTAGCTACCATGATGCATGCTTTGAAGTTATGGATGTATAACTTAATCGAGAACGCATGAATATATGTACCGATCACAAGAGTCTCAAGTATATATTCAATCAACCAGAGGAGATGGTTAGAACAACTTGCAGACTACAATGTTTGAATCCATTTGCAAGAGGACCTGTGTTATAAAGAAAGCCCGGTTAAGATTTTGAATGTTTTTGAAAGGTGCACTCGGAGTCAGACTATCAAAATCTGCAAAGTGCAGTGGACTAACCAAACTAAATCTACTTGAGAAAAGGAGGATGATTTAAAAGCCGAATTTTTTGAGCAAGCCATCTCTGAAGCTCGGGTCGAGATTCCCCATAGGGGGGGGGGGTTCTGACATCCTCTATTTTATTGTATGTCACTTGTAATTTTAAAATCATAAAACTAAATAAAAGGGAATTGTTATATACCAAATCCTAATCTATATTAATTTGATTTAGGTTTAAAGTTTAAAACCAAAACCAGGCTAAACTTTGATAAAATCATAGGAAAATTCTAGAAAATATTAGAAACCTAAACCTAGCCATGGAATAGGAGACCTAGGCATCAAAACCCTAGTCATTAAAGCCTTTTTGAGTTATCTCTCTATGTGCCTTGCTCAAAACACTAAATTTAGATGGTACCGTGGCGTAGAGCTCGTCGAGATGGTCATTGCCGCCGTCTCCGCCGACATTACTGTTGGCGCCTCGCCCATCACGCCCGCCCCGGATTCCGCATCACCCAACCAACGCCGGCCAACTGGCCACCGCCGCCTTCCCGTACACGCCGGCACACGCTCGCGTGCGTTGCGCCCGCACACCGCCATGTGACGCATGCGGACTAGGCGTTGCCGCCAGCTGCTCGCTCGCCCCCACGCGTCCCACACCGCAACCCCTTTTCGCCCACGCGTTGCCGCACCAACCCGCGCCCGCCACGTGGCGAAGCCGCCCACACATGTTCACCCACGTGATGCATCGCTGCGCCCTGGCCCCCGCGTCCACGACCACCTATGGAAGGACACCGCGTGTCCCAGCCACCGCCGATGCGCACCGCCACCTAGAAAACCACGTGAACTTCTCGGTTCACGTGATTTTCTTTCGATTAACACAAATAAAACTGATTTGGTCTTTTGGGAGTTTTTGATTTACTTGAAACTTCCAAGAATTGTTTAGGGAGAATCCGAACTCAAAATTAGTGAATTCCAGATCCATTATGTCCCATAAATAGCCTAGGATTTTATATATTTTATTGAGCTATTTGTTATGTGGATTGTTTTGTTGTTCTTATGCATTTGCATATACGTGTGGATTGTTCCTGTGTGAACTATTCGGGAGGATTGCAGGAGCCGTCCGAAGGAGGTTCTCAGGAGCAAGAGTACTATAAAGGCAAGATAGTTTGCATCTTGCTTCCTATTTTTTGAAAATTTACCATGTTTACTGTTTTTATTTATTTACCTCATGAATAAAATGATGGGTCTGGTAGAACCTAATATATTCACATACCGTCATCGACCCTATGAATTTAGCTTGTTTCTTGCTGCCTTAGATATTTCCTAGCCTATCCTTCTGCATAGTATGCTAGTGCTCGTGGGTTGGTAGCTGATTAAGTCCTTCATTTAATGTTACTAATATGACTTGGTATGACTCATGATGCTGAGTTGTGGTTTAATTAACTTAATCGATTAAAACCTACGTGTCGTGAAAATGGCAAGTCGGGTGGTATTGATGGCATGAGGTATGTGGTGGAGGTGGTCACCTTGGTCTAAGGACCCGTAGTGTTGAAACCTTGAAGTGGGTATCGGTGTTAATAGAAGGAACTAATAAATCACCATGTATCGTTACCTGGTCTAGACTCTTAAGGAAGAGCTAAGACATAAAGTGTCATTAGGCTTATGGGTAAAGCGTGCTACACTCTGCAGAGGTTAAAACTATCATGATAGCCATTCCCACAGTCATGGGAGGGGAGGAAGGTACGTCGTGATGGGTTGGTGTTGTTTGAGTTGTTCGAGGCAGGTTCGTTCCACTGAGGGGCTTTAGGAAGACGAGTTTTGCATGTTATTCTTGAAAATCTCTATTACTTATAATTGCTCTACAAAAATATTTTACAACACTTTTAATAATTTGACTAGTGTAGGTGTTTATGCAAAATAACCACCCTGTCATTATTATTATTCTTACATCATTATAAGAATTCTTGTTGGGTAGCTGTGTGGACATTATACATATATATCACAGATAAATTTGTATGTAGGAGAAGAGTCAGGTCTTGTCTAACTTTAGGATCAGAAGGATTTTGTCCCAGACTTTGATCAGGATTAGCTGACGCTAAATGGTCGGATTGGAGCATTATCATACTTTTATTTCTACTGCATATTTGAATTTCCGCACTTTGATACATTATGGACAATATTATGTCATCCTTAATTAAACTATTGGAATAAGTAGTTGCGAAACAATTACATTTGCATAATATGTTATTTCTTAGTTATTTGTGACTGTGTGATGATGTTTAACAAACTGACGCTCACAAGTTGCTAGCATTGATCTCCACCAGCAATCAATTGTGAGTGGATCCTGCTCAAGATGGGGTCACAACAAGTTTGTCATGTCATTATACTGCATTGTGAATAGTGCATGAAACTATAATCACTGCATATAATCAGGCCCATGATTTATGAATAGTGCATGAAATTATACATTTCCCTTGTAAATATCACCACTACAACATACAAAAAAGACTATTTTAAGATTTTTGGATCAAAATCCATTAATTGTATGCCTATAAGAGGGAATTTTGAACAAAGATGGAATCTCCATGTTAGGTGGAGAAATGCCAATATATTTAAATTCCTTGAGATTTGCTCTAATGAAAGTATAAGAGAAATGATCTTCAAAATTAAAATATTACTCACTAGTTATACTAAACAAATATTTAGTTGATGCTCCTGTTATGTGGAAACAGAGAGCTTTCCAAAAAATTGGAGTTACCATTTACTATAGAGTAAATGTGTTGCGTTTGAGATGGACTCAATGACAATATTTGCTATAGTATTAATGGATTTCTAAGAGTGTAATACCCTAAGACAATACTAAGATATCCTTATGAATTAGGATATGAGATATGAGAAAACATTGTCGACAAATCACCTCTAAAGGTTGCTAAAGTATAGATCTGTAATTAAAAGTTCATGTCATATAGCACGTGAAGTGTGCATGTTGGGTCTAAGGAAAGCAACTGAGGTTGAACCACATGATAACTATAAGTCTTAAAATTGATTAATACTTAGTGGGTCATTACACAGATAATGTGGTGATAAAGGTTATGGTTCAAATGTCTCCATAAGATACTATTATTCTCATATTAAAATGTTCCATTATATGTTAAATGTCGCAACCCCGGCTTCACCAGGATCCACTCACAATCAATTGCTAGTTCCAGAGATCAATGCTAGCAACTTGTGAGCGACAGTTTGTTGAACATCATCACACAATCACAAATAACCAAGAGAAATTATATATTATGCAAAAGTAATTGTTACACAACTACTTATTACAATAATTTAATTAAAGATGACATAATATTGTCCATAATATATCAGAGTGCGGAAATTCAAATATGCAGCGGAAAAAGTATGATGATGCTCCAATCTAACCCTCGAGCGCCAGCTAATCCTCATCGAAGTCCGGGACAAGTTCCTCCTGATCCTGAAGATAGACGAAAACTAATCCTTCTCCTAAAAACAAATTTATCCGTGGTTTGTATAGTAAGTACACGGCTACCCAGCAAGAGTCCTTATAATGATGAAAGGATAATAACAACAGGGTGGCTATTTTGCATAAATACCTACTCTAATCAGATTATTTAAAGTGTTGTGAAACAAACTTGTAGAGCAATTAATATTGATAGAGATTCCCAAGAAGAATAAGCAGAGCTCGGCTTCCAAAGCCCCTTTGTAGAACAAAACTGCCTCGAACAGATCAACCGAAACTAACCCATCGGATTATATTATTAACACATGAGACTACCATGTACGACCTTCCTCCCTTCCCATGACCGTGGGAATGGCTATCATGATAGTTTTAACCTCTGCAGAGTCACTTTACCCATAAGTCTAGTGGTACTTTTATATCTTCGCTCTTTCTTTGGAGCCCGAACCAAGTAACGATACAAGGCCATTCATTAGTTCCTTCTGTTAACACCGATACCCCCTCTATGGTTTCGACAACTCGGGTCCCCCTCTTGAGCCCACGGACCGTAGCCCGATCTTTTCAGGGTAAGGTGTGTTAACAGTTTCCATAACTACTAACACTACAAGAGAAGTGGTTTTTATTGACGGTTGATATTTTTCATGCAAAGTCAAAAATATGTCATAGTAGGTGTTTTAGGACGACCATATGACGAAAACAAGGTTGTCATAGTATCTGCGTCATATATTTATTTTGATGACGAAATGACTACATTTTGTCATAGAAAATATGTTTTCTATGACAATTGGTAATTGTGTCATGAAGTGAATCGTCATAAAATGCAAGGCCAGGGGACTTGGTGCCATGTCATCATCCAACGTGGCAGGTGACGTGTCATTGCTGCCACGTTTTATTTTTAATTTGCTTCAGCAATTTGTGCAGGCCCAACATGGATCCATTATTCATGGCCCAATATACTTTTTTGCTATTTGAATAGAGCCCATAATTTATTTGTGGCCATAATTTGTCCATTTCTAACCTTTTAGCCTTTCTTTTCAGCCCACACCATTCTTTTTTTTCTAACATTTATGGGCTGTATATAACCCAGATTTCGTCATGCACATAATAGACATAATGGACATCACGAATAATATATATATTGTATGACCAATGCATAGCAATATTGTGTCAACAGGTTTGAATCATTCAACATGCAAGTTCAACAGCCACAATTTCAATAGCCACGTAATAAACACTACTAGGAAGCTACATAAAAGTATTTGGAACAAGTTCAAACTGCAGATAGCAGCTTAGCAAAATAAGTTGCATGTGAGAAAAGAGATTATCTATGACGAAAGCGTCTTGACGATGTCAACTTCTGTCATGGAAAACTAGTTTTTTTGTGACGATTTTGTTTTAGTCGTCATAACAAGCATGACGTGCCGGTTTGCCCTGTTTTTTAGTGACGAAAGTTGAAATTTCGTCATTAAAAAATATATGAATCGTCATTGAAAATCATACATCATGTTTGTAGTGGTTACATGAGGTTCCGGGTTCGATATCCTAATATTTTAAGTTTTTATCACTATAAAGCATTTTGGGTTCGATCTCCTAACATTTTAAGTTCTTATCACTATAAACTATGTTACGTCCCCCTAACAAGTTAATTTTTCTCACTTTTAATTCATAATATTGATTGAATTTTGATGGACAACATATGTTATTAAACTTTAAAGCTTTTAAAAGTGATTATGGCAAAAAATATTTAAAATTTAAAACTTTAAATATGGTTATGTTACTTGCAAACTAAAAATTCTATTAACCTTAATTCAATTGAAATATCAAAAAATAATTAAAATAAAAGTTGCATGAGTATTTTATTTTATGGAAAAATAAATAAAATTAGTTTTGAAATATTGGGCCTAGCCGGCCGTCACACCTGTGTGCACCATACTACCATGTTAAGTCCCCCACCCTTCATCTCCCACCCAACCCTAGCCACCACCCTGCCTCCCCACGCCTACCCCCTACGCGCCGCCTCCCCGTCGGCCGATGCGGCCCGCCTCCGCCCCCGCCGGCCGCCCCGACGTCGCCTTCCCGGTGAGCCGCGGCTCCTCCCCATGGTCATCTCCCTATGCCCAATCTCCATCTCTAGGCGGCGACGGCTACTGGCTGTCTGGCTTGGGCGCTTGGCACCGGTGGGTGACGGCGCTCTCCAGGCTTCGGCGAGGCACGGTGGCGGTGAACAGCGGAGCAGCTGCGAGGGCAGTTCGGCGGGCAAGGGCGCAAGGCAGCTACAATTTGTATAGAAGAAACTGAAGCTGAGATGGGAGATCCATGCCATATGTAGTTTTTACCGTAGTCATTCATGTCTCATGGATGATCCATGTCCTGATTTAAAAAATGATGCCGCTTTCTTCTTGATTGAGGTATATACCTAGCAATCTGAAATTGGGACAGCAGACTGGACAACAAAGCAAACTAAAACCGACAAGGCAAATTGAGGTATATACCCAGCAATTATCATTCTTAAATAGTTTGATTCTCTAATGCTCTTGATGAGTGAACGAGTGATGTACTGAATATTGTTATATTGATGCTCATGCTTGATTCATGATTGCTTGAGTTGACTTGAATCTTGATTCATTTGATGGCACAATGGCAGGGACACTGAAGTGAATGAGTGAATAAATCAGTGATGTTCATGCTCTCATAGTCATGCTCTATTGCTCCTCTGGTTCTCTGAAATTAGTGAAATGAATGATGCTCTGAAATTTAATTTTTTTAGATTGACTGAATCAGTGAAATGAATGATGCTCTGAAATTTAATTTTTAGATTGACTGAATCACTGAAATGATGCTATGATTTTACCATAGTTGATTGATCGAAAGAAGTCAAACTGTCAATGAGAAAATCATGCAAAAATTTTGAATGGATGAAAGAGTGTAGTATGTTACCGCCACAAAGAAACCTAGTGATATGATCTATTGAGCCCATTTTATAATTATTTTTACTTATTATTTGATCTTTGTCACTAATCTATTGTGTTCTCTGTATAGGTAATGGCAAAAAATAGATGCCGCAATACCACGGGCTACGAATGGTTTTGGTACGAATAATTTCTCCCTCTATCGTCAGCCCCCCTATCATTTTTTGCTAGATCCGCCCCTAGCTATTAGTATGTGCAAAACACTACGAATGCTACTTTTGATCCCTTTAATAATGTTGGATTGAGTTGCATGTTATTTTTCTATACTCTATCAATTTTCATTTTCTATGCTTGATAAACTTATATCTATTTTCTTATTTATTTGCCGGTTGTGTAACAATCCAATGATTTATAGATTTCTAACTTCAGTTAGTAGCTAGAATGGTTGTATCCTCTTGAATTTATTATATGAGTGAAAGATATCTCTCACAATTCCTTTTGTGAATTTGCAGATTGTTGTTTGGCCATCTACGTGTTAGGGTCACCGGATTATCTCCTGGAGACATTACAAGAAATGAACCTTAGTAGTGCCTATTAAGCGATATGCAATAATGTAAAGTTTATGAAATTGATGAACATCGTTATTGAATATACAGGATAGCATGTTCTATGTGTTGGATTAGATTTTGTAATGTTAAGCTCCTTTTTCTATAAAATCAATTGTAAATTGGTGATTAAAATTGTGTGAGCTATAACATCATGAAAATAATGTCAAATGTAATTCTCTAATGATAAATTGAGAGCCAATTGGATGAAAAAAAAGGCTAAAAAAGGATTGGGCCAAAAATATTGGGATGATATTGGGCCAACATAAAAAAATAAAAAAATAAATTATGAACGTAAATAAATTATGGGTTCTATCAAATGGCAAAAATGGATTGGGCCATGAATAATGGGCCCATGTTGGGTCTGCATTATTAGCTAAAAAATTGAAAATAAATTGTGGCAGCAATGACACATCACCCGCCACGTTGGATGATGACATGGCACCAAACCTCCTGGCCTTGCATTTTATGACGATACACTTCATGACAAAGTTATCATTAGTCATAGAAAACTTATTTACTATGACGAAAAATAGTCATTTCGTCATCAAAACAAATATATGACGCACATACTATGACAACTGAGTTTTCGTCATAAGGTCTTCATAAAACACCTACTTTGACAATTTTTTGACATTGCATGACGAACTTCAACCGTCAATAAAAATCACTTCTCTTGTAGTATACTTTTCGTCATTGAAAAGCACTTTTCTTGTAGAGCCAGGACTAGCACATGCTGCGCAACATGTTGACGCTAGCACCTATGGTTGCGCTTGTATGGTTTGGCTGTATAAGCACACGTCAAGGGTCCTTAGACCAAGGTGACTACCTCCACAACACTCCTCAATCCACAAAACCACCCGACTTGCCACCTTTAGTCAACACACGCCACGTAGGTTTTAGTTAATTAGGTTATTAAAGTAACTCAGCACATCCGATCATACCAAGTCACAAGAGTGATTAAATGATGAACCTAATCAACTACCAACCCACGAGCACTAGCAACTATGCACAAGGATAAGCTAGGAAAATGACTAAGGCAGTAATAAATGGCTAAATTCACAGGGTAGATGACTCGGTCTGAATATAATAGGCTTCAACCCTTTCCCGTCATTTCATGCATGAGAAAAATAAGTAAAAACAATAAACGGATGAGTTTTGCAAACTAGGGAGCAAGATGCAAGATATCTTGCCTTGGTAGTACTCCGGGTCTTGGAATCCTCCTCCGGACGGCACCTGGAATCCTCACGAACAGCGCAAACACGGATAATCTACACGTATATGCATATGTGCAAGAAACAGCAAAACAATCAACAAAACATACAGCTAAATAAAATATATAAAATGCTAGGCTATTTATGGAAAATAATGGCTCTTGAATCACCTAATTTGGAGTATAGATGCTCCCGAAACAATTCCTGGAAGATTTGGGAAAAACAGAAATTCAAAAAAAGAATAAACCGGTTAACCGTAGAAAAACCGGCCGAACTGGCGGTTCACGCGGGTGAGAGGACTGCAGCGGCAAAGGGGCGGACACGCGGCGGCACGGGATTGGCGGCGCTGTCGCAGGAACGGCAGCGTGGCTACGCGTGGCAACACGGCGATGGCGTGCGCACGGCGGGGACGCGGCTTCGCCACATGGCGGAGCTAGGTTGGCTGCGGCACGATGCGAGTGGGAAAGAGGGGGAACGCGGCAGCGAGCGAGCGGGCAGCGGCGCGGGTGAAACGTGTGGCGACACGCGGCGTGGGCAGGGGGCACGAGGCGGGCGGTGCGGCGACACGTGGCGAAGTGCCGTGGTTGAGGGCGAGCGCGACGCGGCGGCAGCGGGAGGACACGTGGAGGTTGCTCGTTGGTTGCGCGGGTTCCGGGGGTGGAGCACAGACGGTGAGGCTGCCGGCGGCGATGTCGGCACGGCGGAGATGGCGGCGCGCCCGAAACATCGGTGCTCCATATCTTCCTCGTTTCTTGGTAAAATTGGACGATCCATATATCCATCTTGACCGTCTCGATTTGATCTACAACATGGCACCATCTAATCTTGAGTTTGGGCAAGGTACAGAGAGAGATCTCATGAAAAGTGTTTCGGTGGCTATTGCTTTGTCGGCTAGGGTTTGGGACTTAAGGAATTTCACGATGGGGTGTTGGGGGAGGTGTTTTGGGGGTTTTACATAGTGTGTTGGAGGACCTGGGCTGGGCCTTGGGCTAAGAGAGGTTGGATTAGGATTCGAATTCTAATCCGGTTAGAATACGGATAGGTTTTGGCTTGTTTAGCAAGAATTCCGAGTTTCCATTGGAGGATTGGGCTGAAAATATAGGGTAATTCGGATTAGGGTTATAAAAGGTCCCCTCCAAATTTGAGCACGATCGTCCCTCGTTTGCTTATTATTTTATGGGTTTGACGAGCTCCCGGCAGAACGGCAACACTTCAAGGAATCTTGAGCTAGCCTTGGAATTTGGGCATGAAATTTGGTGGGTGGCTAGAAGATGGAATCTAAGAATTACTGGAATGTTTCCAAAATTTTCCTAAAAAGTTTTCTAGGATTTTGGCTTAAATCTAATTTAAAATAATTTAAACTAGGGTTTTGTGTATAACAATTCCCTTTTATTACAAAATAGAGAATGTCACATTAAATCTTGCAGGTGGCATGAAAGAATATGCAGTAAATGGATTTGGGAAATCCTTGGAGATATCCTTAGTGGACTCACATTTTCTTCTGATAAGAAATGAAAAATTGCAACACATATATCTATGAGATTCATGCTTTATAATTTCTTCAAATAAGAAAAACGTCTTGCTAAATGTAATGGCATCTTTCTTTGAGAAAGAGTGTTTCAAGGAAGAATGTTACTTTCAAAAGAAAAGTATTATTTTGAAAAGTGATTTTCCTGGAAAGTAAAATACATACTGGCCAAAATACACCAATTATCCAAGTATTGGATGATGACCCATCATGACCTGATTGAATAAAATGAGGATTTAAAATTTTGCCACATAAACACATGTGATGTGTCGACGTATATTTAACTGGGGATGTTGTCGACAATAATATATATGGGGCTATGAATTGGATGCAAACTTGATGGTAGCACAAGATAAGGGATTATATAGGTTCAAGCCCAGGCGGTGGAGGTAATACCCTAGTCCTGTGCTCTTGGATTATGATGGTGATCGTTTGATCGTATGTGTTTGCTTATTGCACAGTATGGCTCCCTTTCTATGAATCCCTGCCCGCCTTTATATAGCGGAGGGGGTAGGGTTACATACCAGAGTCCTGATTGTCTATCCCTAACCTTTCCTACTGAATATGTCTATATCCAAATTTACAATAACGCCTTCCCTATTTGGGATATACTTCTATCATTAGCACTTCCTTGTCGTGCAAGGCAAACTACAATCTAGATCAGACCCATGCGTATGTAGCCTGCTCGACCCACCCCCTGTCAAGTGGTCATCTTGGCACATCATCAAGATACCGAGGCTCATATATTCCACATGATGTAGTGTGCATCTGTTGTAAAAAGATTAAGAGAATGGCTATATCCTCTAGTACCTTGGTGATATTTTGAATATTGGTGTAATTAGTAAAATTCATACAATCCCCTATATGTTAGAATAAAGACTAGTTATACTTTGCTTTATGGTAATACAACCATGTTTTAATTGTAAGTTCTGAAAAACAGGTTGTTTGGTTGGATATTCAGTCACTAAGAGAAAGTTGTGAAATATTAATACCTTATAGGTTTGATATGTTATATCCACAAGTTATATGAGATTTGTTTGGAGTGAAATATGAAGATGTTGTTGGAACATAATGTTCCTACTATTAATGCATCAGGTATGATCGTTAAATCGTTATATATCATCGAGTAAATTAATCCAATTTCCATTTTTAGAATATGGACTAGCATTAAAATGATCTTCATATATCTTCATACTACTGAAAGATCTTGATCTATTTTATATGAGAATTAAGAAATAACTATATATGGTAGAATGCACAGGTTTAGGAAATCTGTCTAATCCATATAATGTCAAATCTCATGTTGGATATGTGGTATTATGACATAAAGTCATGTAAACATACCTAGCGGTTACTTCCACAATTAGTTGCATTATACACATGAATAAATATGGCTTAACAAATGGATTGCCATATGTGGAGTCATGTAATGTTTAATGAAATTGTTCATCTCATCATTATCTATTAGGATAATATGTCTTATGTTGCATAAGTCCAATGGGTTACTTATTAAAGCAATATTATAATGTATCTTGTTTCTCACAAGCTTTGAAAGAATGATAAGGTAGATGATTATAAACGAAGTCATGTGAATTATCTGTTACAGATTTGTTCACTAAGTCTTTATATGGGGGAAGACGACTTCATGTTGTGTTGTTCAGGAGGAAGAAAACTTCTGACATATAACCAATATTAATGATACTGGAGATCATATGTATATTGTACTCGTTTTCCCTGCATTATTTTTTGCGTTGACAGGTTTCTCATGATAAGGTTTTTAATAAGACAATATTGCAATACAAGTATTTATATGCAATTTACTCTTTCTCTCCCTCCATTTTTCCATTGATGTTTTTGGAAGGAGTTTTTAATGAGACGTGCATTAGAAAGTTTAGGTTTAAAGGGGAAGTTTCTAAACTCTTATTTATGATCTTGAGGATCATATATTACCCTTTTACTTTATTAATTTCCATGGGAAGTTTCTTATATGAAGGTTTTTAACAAGGGAATATAAATACATTGTTATTTATATAATGTAAAGTTTTCTCCATCCATTTTTCCCACAGGGTTTTTGGATGAGTTTTTAATGAGGTATACAGATTGTATACTAACAAAGAGTATACATTGAAAGTATAAATGTATATCAGATAGTGTTATTTTCTCCATCCGTTTTTCCACAAGTTTTCGGAAGGAGATTTCAATACATATATATATTACTAATTTGACTAAGGAAAATTTTTTTTTAGCAAAGGGAAACAGAGCTAACATCTATCGATAAACAGAGGATTTTACAAAATAGGGGTGGGGGGAGGGGTTTAAAGCCCTCCGCCCTAGGGCCAAAGAATTAAAGAGATTACAAAATATGCTCCTACGGTTGCCCAAAGTCGCAGGTCATCTGGAAGTTGTCAAAGGACAACAATTGGCGTTCAGACAAGCGAAAAACACGGTTGTTGAGCTTGAGTGCCAGAGATGCCAAATGGTGCCGATGGTAATGAACATGGGGGCTTTTGGATTGGCACCCGGGGCGACATCGATTCCCCGCCAAAGTGGTAGCTCGGATTTCGAATGCCAGCATGACGGGTCCAGCAAGGACAGTCCAAGAGAAGCGGCAAGGCACTTCCAGATGAAGGAGATGAAGTTGCATTACAAGAAGATGTGCTCTGGAGTTTCTAGATTTCTCGGGCAAATGGGGCAGAAGTAAGTGTTCGGCAGTTGCCTTCGTAATTGTACATCGGTTGTCCATATCTTCCTGACCAGAAGCAACTAGACAAAAAACTTGCAATTGGATGAGGCCAAAATATGCCAAACCCTGCACTGCGGGGAGATCGCGCAACAGCCGGTGAACTATATGTTGTATACAGTTTTCATGGAAAAGCGACCCTCCACTTAGAAACTCCAGGTGATCAGGTCATATTTGAGTGGCGTCAACGTAGCGGGGTTTTTTTATTTCGGTGTACAAAAAATTTCGGTCCTCAGCGATATAACCGAAATTCGTGAAATTTCCCAAAATTCATTTTGAATTTTGTTCAAAAAAATTCAAACACAAAACAAAAATCAGAGAAAATGCTAATAGGGAGGATTGAACCTGTGATCAGGTCATATTCGAGTGGCGTCAACGGAACGTAGCACCCTTCCGCAATGGGCGAAAGCCCGACAGTGTAATGCCGCGTTGAGGTGGAAGGCCTACGGGTCGTCAACTTCTTTTCTCGGAGAAGAAACAATGACTGTAGGTTTGATATTTCAGCGCTCAAGTAGTCAAGTGGTGGACAGTGGACACATCGAGCTCGCTAGGTCAAGAATATGTATGGTCAGTCAATAGCAAACTTCCGTTGAGTCATATCATCAGAACATTTGAAGAACTGCATATAACATCGTATGAATTAAACAAGTACGCAGTATCTTGCAGACCTCCAGCATTAAAATTACAGCTCTCCAAGACACCTTTGACAGTACATTGAAGTAAACTAATTACCGGTCTAAATTGGACACATCATTTGCGCGACTGGCTAATTATTATATTGACCACGGAGCAAGGATCAAGGACCTTAAGGTACATATTGCATTACAGATTAAGCAACCCACAGGTTTAATTGACTTGGAAGAACACACCACATGCATGGTTTCACATCCCAGCAGCAGCTTTGAGACTGAAGCAACTCATCACTAAGAACTTGATTAGTCAATTGTTAATAAGGCATATTATTCACCACCCTTCAAGATACCTACTGTTTCAAAACAAAAAAATTGCAAGCAACAGTGTTTTGCAAATATGAATGTGAAACGGATATGCGGGGGTGATAACACGAACCATTCATTGTACAGATGCTAGCAGGTATACAACGGCATATAAAACACAAAGCTTCTTTAGCATTTAGTGCCCTATAATTAACATTAGTACACCAGTCATGTGATAGCGAACAAGAAATTACCTCCTTTCCCACATTTCAAGAGATAATTAGTACCTAAACCACCAAAACTCGATCGCATCGTCAAAAAGAACAATGCAAAATCATGAGCTAGACTTTGTATAGCGCTATATAGCTACGCATTAATCTTTCTCTAGACTCTAGATAACCTTTGCAGCCACAGTTAAGATCATATCACTTGAGAGTTGAGACCTAATTAACTAGGCACCAATCTAATTAAGTGTCATTCCAGACTGAGAACGGAGGCGCCCCATGGCAAACCGTTACATTTGCCTTCTGCTGCAGCATCAACGGTGCTGTTGAAACGAAGCCGTCGTCGTTGCACCGGACACCATGCTGCTCTTGATCATCGACTCTGGCGGCATTGGCGGCTGGCGATCCCTGGGAGACGTAGTACATGTTGCGGCCACTGTAATGCATAGCCTCTGACGCCGCGGTGCCAATGCCGACCACACCGTCGTCTCCGTAGCCGCCCAAGCTTTGCTCCAACAGAGCTGCCGCCGGCATGGCGTCGTAGCCCCCAACGGCGCCACCCACGGCACCGTGGAGAGCGACGCCTCCATTGTACATGAAGGAATTGGAGTACTCTATCGCCGGAGATGCGGGCATCTCGACGGCGGCGCCAGCCATCTCGTCTGCAACAGCCAATGTCTGGAAGAAGTTGTGGGTGCCGGTGCCAACGGCGGGGTAATGGTGCAGGCTTTGCAGGTTCTGCGGAACCGGCACCGCCGCGCCGTCCTGCTCTTGCTTGCACCACATCACGGAATGTCCATTGGCAGCGTACTGCAAGGGGATCGGCTGCACGGCGATGGCAGACCAACCACCGTAGCCGTAACAGTGGGAGCCATAGCCGCCGATAATGTCGGCGGTGACATTGCCCGCATTGTTGCCATTGCCGTCCATGCCCATCTCGGCATGATCGGTGACATCCTTGAGACGCTTGGCGGCGGCGCCAATCGGGAGGTTGCTGCTTTCAATGATGCTCTTCACGTCATACCGGCTCATGTCGAAGTTGGTGACGGCGTTGAGGCCGCGGAACTTGATGGCAGCAATGTCATAGGCCTCAGCTGCTTCCTCCTGGGTGCCTAGGGTAAAAAAGAGGCGTTGAGCTCATTGTTAGGCTCAAAACTTGATTGGGGACGACATATAGTGATATGAATTAACGGGAAAAGGTGTTTTGGCCAAGCTTTGTGTGCTTTTATTTACTTTTGTGGCTAACAGTGTCCGAGACAAAGCATGATGGATTTGGTTGGGCATAAAGATTGTGACGTGACTTACTAAATGTGCCCAAATACAGATCCTTGTTTCCTGCCACCCTTCCTATCCTTGCTTGCCACCTCCCGTGCTGATGGTGTCTGATTCACATGTATGCTTTATGGTTAGCAACATGTCATGGCATGTGTAAATAATATTACATTAGTTCAATATTAACACTTGACTGCAGCACAAAGCTTATCTCACTCTTTATCACCAAAAAATGTAATGCAAATGTGTCAAAATAAAGACAAGAAACGCCAACAAGATCACCCAGAGTATAATCAAGTTCAAATACAATCTAGTGCTCTTGCAAACTAAAACAGAAACAAGAGAAATCTAAATTGTACCTGGTAACTCCTCGATAGATAGACGCACCGCGAGAAAATCCACTGCTCTTTCTGCATTATAATATTATAATCCAAATGGTTATAATCCTCCTTTCCATATATACGTTTAAAGTTCTAACTGCACATGTACCTTCTAAGGGATGCAACATATTCTTGCCGATTCATATGCTTCATCTCCTCCAGCTCATTCTCATACTCACTTATCTAATAACAATGCTCACGATATTCACATAAGATACTGATATATGCACAAAGAGTTAACATAAGCAGTAAAATTAAAGGCAAGAACAATTTGTGTTACCGGAAAATTCGTTGTTGTTGTACTGCCCCAGTATTTTAGAGCAGCCAAATCATACGCCCTAGCCGCTTTTTCTTCCTTGTCATATCCACCTAATTCACTCCATAAATCATATATTTCACACATAATCCACAAAACAAATAGAAACTGCTAGAACAAATATTAATGTACCTACCAAGATATACTGAACGGAGCATAACCAGAAAATCCAAAGTCGACAATCGATGGAACAAGAGTAAACAAAACAAGTATTTAGCAAAGGATCGAAATGTTTATCCAGAAATAAACAAGATGGAGGCAGAATTGATGTTTCTTGGTATAGATCGAGATAAATTATATTACCTTGTCTACCTTTGCGAGTCTGACCTTCTCTTCTGCAGCTATTGTCCCAAAGATGAGCTTCATACCTCCCTGTCCACCTGTGTCTATTGCGAAACAACAAAAGCAACAAAAAAAAAATGTATGTCAGAACGTTTGGAAACTCCAGGAACAACGTTAGCTCAACATTGATATTTTTTTTTTTTAAAAAAGCAACCTTTTAAATCGGTTTTACTTCGTGTACGTCTTCGTGAAATCAAGTATGAACAAAAAAAAAGCAACTACTCAAGCACGAGAACAAACATTACTATCAGGTACTACAATAAAATTAATCCATTTAAATCAAGAACAACTGCAGTCCTCGAGCCGATAAATATGACATGCATGCGGTGAAAATGACTACAAAGCACATTTTACAAGAAAAAGTATCAATAATCCGGTCAAATCAAATGAAGATGAAGAGTTGCAAGTGTACAAAGACAAACATGTACTTACAAATTTGTGTTAAAACGGTGATTACAAAAATACATATTAGCTGTCCTATCAAGAAAAAAGTAAAAACAACTTGGAAACTGTGCTTACAAGATCAAGAAAAAGCGATATCTCAATAATCTTGTGGAATATATTGATGTGTTTAGAGATGAACCACAAGCCTAATTACAGGATTATTTAGAGCACAAAATGATGTACGAAAAGTGCCACAAAACATAAAATTCGATTATCAATCGTATAAACTTATGAGTCAAGTCATTGTATTGAAAAAATTGGACACTAATAAAATCCCAAGTATATCTGTCGGAATATATCAAGAACAGGATCGAGGATATGCAAGGCCAAGAAAATACCTAAATTTTGATTATATTGCAAATATAAATAACACTTGCGTCACAGTAACAAAAACACATTGGTAGAACAGAACAGATACAAACAGTTAAAAAATGGAGTCCTACCAAGTTACAAACTAGCTCTATGCATAAAAAATCCCAATAAAATCATGACAAAAAATTGAGCATATATATGGTGTTAAGTTGCAAACCCTATGCATGCAAAATCCCAATTAAACCATAACCAAAATGGAGCATAACGTACCAAGTTACAAACCCTATGTATCCAAAATCCCAATAAAATCATAACCAAAAATAGCCCATATGGTACCAAGTTATAAACCCTATGCATCCAAATACTCCAGAAAGAACACACAGAAACCATAAGGAAAAAAAGGAACATCAACAAATAGATCGCAGTACACACAGTGACAGAGACAACCTACTTTGTGACACCCCGGTATATGGACGTGCGCTGCCCGAACGTGTCCATGGTCTTCCTCGGCGCCGCCACCACCAGCGCGCCGTCCGCCACCTTCCCCCTCCCCTCCGGCGACGCGCCGCGGCCGGCTCCGGTATTCGCGTCGGCGGCCACCGACATCGCCATCGCCTCACCTCCGGCCGACGGCGGCGCCGGCTGGCTGCGCAGCCAGTTCTTGATCATGGATAGCCCGATGGAGGTCGCACCCACCGCGCTACCTCCGGCGACCGAGCGTCCAGCGTCCACCGCCGCCGCCTCCATGCCGAGGAAGTCCTCAAGCTTGGGCGGCAACTCGCCGGCGGCGGCCGCCGCCGCCGACACGCCCTTCACGCCTGCCCACTCTGCATACCCGAGATTAAGCCAGCAAGAAAAGAAGACGGGCTTGCCGGGGGTAATGGCTGCCAGAACAGAAGCTTGCCTTGCAGCGGCGAGTACAGGACGTCGTCGGCGGCTGCGGTGGAGCCGGAGAAGGAGGGGGAGAAACTCAGCCAGTTGTTCATCGAGCCCATCTGGGAAGGCGATGCTGAAAGTACCCAACCCCTGCCGCTAGTACTGTTTAGAGAGAGATAGAGAGAGAGATAGGTGGCCCTTGTCGTCTTTATGGACTGCAAGCCCTAGATAGACTCTTCCTTTCTAGTCTCGCCGCAGCGTAGGAGTTGCTGTTGTTGCTGTCACTGTAGACAGAAACGGAATAATAATACTCCTACTCGCTGCTTGGAGACGCATACTCGCATAGCATAGCAAGGAGAGTAGGGGGGAAACAAGACTGCATTGGGGCTCTCACTAGAGAGAGAAAGGAGAGAAGAAAATGAAGAGTCAGAACTGAGCTGCTGCAGGAGAGAGACGGAGGGCGCGATGAGAGAGAGATATTCATATGTTGTACGTATACCTCAATGTACACACACGAAATAATAGAGTACTCCATATTATAGTAGTGTGTACGCGTGTGAACACACACCGAAGCGTGGAGTACGATGTGAAATCTGTCTTGCACCGCGGGGTGGCGCACGAGCGGGCGCGTGTAATTATTGCGCCACCACCCCGCTTCGATTAGATTGCGCTGCATGTGTGCGGCGCGCTGCGACCGATGGGAACCATGCACCGTCCATTGATTAATCACCAGTCCAAGCTCTTTAACCAGCTGGGTTAAGTTGATACTGTTGATCAATCAGGCTAAGTTAATTAGCTAGCCAGGAAGAGGATTAACTTACTGTGCTAAGCCAAAGGGCATTGATGCATGCGTGCATGCATGGCTATCCACAGCGTGCAGTCCGGGAGGGAGGGAGACATTTGGCTGGCCGCCGCTTCCGCCGGCGTATGAGCGAGCAGCGTGGAAAGAGGGAGGCAGTGACCCAAATTTTGCCTTTCTCCCCCCCTTCTCTCGTGTCCTTTTTCTCTTCTCAGGCCTACGTTTGCATAGGCATTGTTTTCTCTTCATCTGTTAGCCAGCGCTGCCAGGTACCCTGCTTGTATGTACTTTGCGTATATTCTTATGTATATTCTTTCTTTCCATCTTTTTTTTCATGTATAAAAAACAGAGATAACCTAACGGTAGGCTCTCAAATTTTAAGCGTCCGCAAAATTATAATCAGAAATCACTCATACATACAGAAATGATGTTACTTTGAATTTCATAGGCTCTTTCAACCGTACAGCCACCCGGCCAACTACCATATTACAAAAGATCCACCAGAGTATATGAAAGACATTGGAACATAAAGATAATCAAAAGTGTCTCCAATAGCTATGTATCTAGACAAACGACTAGAGCGAAACCTCGTTATGGCACCATAGTTTGGATAATCTTCGTCCTGACATTCACAAGTATCCACATCAAGACCTTCATTTAAAAAAACATGAGTATGCCAAACACTACCTAGTTTACATCCCTCTTAATGCATTTAGTGACTATTAGTAGAGCCCGTGCACTGCTATTGAGTCATAGAAGATTGAGTTTTTATTGCATGAGTCATGCATCAGCAAAAAGGTAAAACATGACATGACTTTCAAAGTTAATCGACACAAAGTTTTGTATGAACACTGACATAGGGAGTTATCCACTACATCACATTAAATCAAACATTACAATCCAAAGTAGATAATGTCAACATTACAGTCCACAAAATAGCATCGACACTTGTTCCTGACATTAGTCTCATAGAACAACATTACGTACCAAATTAGACAAAATATCATTAACACTTAGACACTAATAGTTGGAGTGACATAAGAACATACCAATAGTATGCTTTGCTCCAAGCATAGCATCTACCAAGATGACATGCTCATCAGTGCTTGTCAGTCATTTTGTCAAATAATTTGTAACCATTTTGTCGCTAACAACTAAAAGCACTTGGTGGAAACTAAAAGATAAACATAACATAATAGTTAATTAATATATCATATTATTTAATCCATAATAGCCAATTGAATATATTGTGTAATATAGCAGCTATTTTACAACATATGTACCTGGCATCACTTACGATAACATTTTGATACGAAATCCTTCTATTAAAGATTCATTCCTCCATATATTGCATGGAGCATACAAACATGACCATTCCAATAATATCTGACACATAATAGAAAGCAAGTCGTAAGAATTATTTACTACAATTCCATATAGATATTGTTATTCAAATGCCTTAGCAACATAAGTGTTGTTTTGCGAAGCGTATGTGAATGTAGGAAAAAGTGGGATTGACTGCTCTGATATATTCGGTATCTCATGAACATTTGTGTCTGGTGTGAAATGACAGACAAACTTGCTTAGCAAACAGGTGTTGTTGTTCTCTATCAACATAAGTTGTAGAGAACTTTGTTATGTAGTAGGCTAGTAGCTCACCCTCTTGAAGGAGAGGATCTAGACGATCCACCTCCTCATTAAGAATCATAGCAGCGATCTTTGTACCCTATTCGGTAAAGAC
This sequence comes from Raddia guianensis, assembly GCA_036346415.1. Taxonomy (NCBI): domain Eukaryota; kingdom Viridiplantae; phylum Streptophyta; class Magnoliopsida; order Poales; family Poaceae; genus Raddia; species Raddia guianensis. Next base: position 24,610,546 of record CM070544.1, read on the forward strand.
AATTACAGTCATATTAGTTTCATCGGAACTTAAACAACAGTATATATTGATAAAGCTGTGCAAAAAAATACATCCTCGTCCAAAAATACCAAATCAAGCCTCTTTCTACCAAAACCTATCTTGTCGATGAAAAATTTGTGATAAGCTCAAAGGCATAAACTCCATTTATTAAAAGGATGCACATCTTGAAGAGTCAGAACTCGTGGTGCTTCACTTCTTTTCCGCTTCAACGACCCCTTGTTGAACCAAAAATAAATTAATATCTGAAAGCTAACAAGCAAACATTGAACTTGATGATTAACACGCAATGTCAGAAAGCTTACCAAGTTTTTCCCTAAAGCTGCCAAAAAATAGAAGTATCTGGTCAATTCCAAGTCAAATTGCCAACCAATCAATTTTTTATTTTTATTTTTGCAGGCAGGTTAGCTCCAAGCGCGCACCATCAACAATTATCTAGTGGTATCAGTTGGGGTCGGTTTTCGAAACCTTAGTTCATGCGTGCCACTCTTTTTTTTCCATAAAAAAGGAAACAACTGAAAAGACAATTGACTATTTGACTATATGTTATAATGGGAAAATAATACAGTAACAAAAGTATAGATGATAGAGAGTTGCATTTCTCTGTAGCCATTTCCTAGTAGAATTCTGATATTAGTTGACATTGACAGGTGTGCAATGCCTCGCTATCTGTATTCGATTTTAACCATATGGTGATATGTTGAACAAAAATAGAAATCAGCGCCTCTAGGGCAATTACATTGCATGCAACCACCAGTCACATGATATATATTGTACCTAAATGAAAAACATTCATCCTTTCTATTCTAAGTTATTACATCTCATCCAACTCAAAAAAAAAAGTGTTCCATTTGTCGTAAAGGACATAATACTTCCATCAAGATTACTTTACAACGAAAACTCACACCGACTTCATGATCACAATTCAGAACAGCGCAAAACGTTCTGTAGTGTAGTTTGTGCACATTTATGCAGTGAAACATACAAATCCATGAGAAATTACTTAAATAAATCAGCAGCACATTTCTGCAGTGTAGTTTGTCAGAATAAGCAAGCAGTGAAATCAACAATAAAATTGCACAACAAAAGGTAATCCTCCGTAACACCATGGAGGTATGAAGCATGTTTAGTTAATCATCCTAGACTTCGATCTCAAAAACTGTAGTACCCCCATTTTCACACTCGGCTCAATGGAGACAAACTCACTTGCTGCCCTAAACAGCAACATGTGTGAGACATCCATATTCAAACGAAAGTGAATCAGGTACCGGATATGCGCTTAGTGATGGCTTCCAAGATCAGCTACCATCACACACATATCCTAATATGGATCGATAAAACAACACATACATAAAAAGGGACATAACTTTATATTACAAGAAGGTATGGATTGTTATCCACACAATAAGTTTAACATACATATCAGAGTTTCGTGGCAGCGGAAGTACTAAGTTTGTTTCACCAAAAGTGGCAGCGGAAACACCATAGAACAGAAATCAAAAGACCATCTCAGTGTGCCTCACAACCCAAGGGCAACAGACTTGAAGTTAAAACTCAGCGCCATGCCCACTAGCATCGTCATTCCCGGCTTGATAGTAGTACTCAAGCGTGGGATCACTATCACATGAAATAATAGCAACTGTGGTTTGAGTACGGATGGTACTCAGCACTAGGAGGTAACATATATCCTCATTCATGCATAATTGATATCAAATGAAGGGCTAGCATGACAATTTCAGCAGAAAAAGGCATTTGAAAGACGTAAATATAAGTAGATTGCAAATGGAATTTGGAACAAACATCTTAAAAGCTTATCGACCAATAGTAGTATTATCTTGTTCCATCATTAATTCCATCAAGATCAATCCACGGGGCACAGTCCGCCCAAGGTTTCTATCTGACCATACCATCATCGGGACTCTATTCGTCCCCGGTCTCCATCCGACCGATCACCACGAGCAACCCGGTGCTCAAGAACATAGCCCAACCAACGCCATACCCAACCCAAAACCCAAGTGCTAACCGAAGTGTCTTGATTTAACAAGCATTCATCCCTAACCATGGGACGTGTTTGTTCGAACAGTTCATAACTCTGCAGAAGTGTACGACTTTCCCCACACGATATAGCAAGCCATGCCGAAGCCTCCTAGACGTGCACGCCAGACCGTTGGATCGCCCAATAACCGTAGCCCAATTTTCCACGTGTCGTGTTGTGGTTCAATGGAGTTAACCGTTGCTGTGGACGTTGCTAAGGGCCTTCTATCCAGTCGTCCCTAAACCTCCACGGAAGCTTGCCATGGCTAAGAAGCGGCCCTGGGCAGTCCCCACCCACAAAACACAACAGATTAAGCAACAATAGCCCCAATTATCACCAATGGTACAAGCATGCCCATAAAATTGGCCAAGTGTTCCCATTCACACGTGTGATCATACGTATAGTAGCTTGAAATGATGGCACCATGTTCGGTCCTTAATCGCCCGAACGGGGCTACATGACCGGGATTCTTCTTCCCGTCATCTCCTATCACCCGTTCCGGCATAACTCTAAATCCACACATCCAACCGAATAATGAGATATCATAATCAAGTATTAGAAACTAGTAGGACATATCTACTTTCTACCCATCAATTAGCATATTAGAAACTAGCATGCAACTTGTGGTGGAATATAATCAAAACAGTGCAAGTAAATAGAGTTCAATATGATTGAGTCGAATGAGGGGAGTTGTCAGTGTCTGGGAAACGCGCCAACTGCAGGCCGCGAGTCCACGGACCGGGAGACGAATTTGTAGTTGGAATGAGGCCCAATGTCAACCCTTCTCGGCAGCCCGGGGTGGCGGCCGAGCTCGTGGGGGCGCTGGCCGCGCGGTCTTCCCGGACTGTGCCTGGTGCGATTTGGGATCCGGGTACAGATCCGTCGTATGGTGAGATTGAGAGAGGGTGAGAGATGAGGCGAAGGAAATACAAACCGTGCGAGACAAACGATTTTACCCTGGTTCGAGCCCCCACTGCCGGGTAATAGCTCTACTCTAGACCTCGTTGATTATCCGGTGGAAATAGTACAGGGGCGCCGAGGCCTGGCTAGGAGGCGCCGGCCCCAAGCTTACAGGGGAGCTTCGGACACTAAGGTGGCTAGAATCTACTCTGCTACGACTACTGCTACTGCTAAGGAAGCTTCGGATGCTCGTGTGGACTGCCCTTCTAGACTTGGTCGTTATGCTGAGCAGGCTTCTCCTTTTACAGGCGCGGTGGGCTGCTCGGGGATGATTCCACGGGCCTCGCGCCTATCCATGCTTTGTCCATCTTTAGTGGCGGCTCCCATGTCTCGTTCCCGGGCTCTGTCCTATCTGTGGCCTGCAAAGAGAAGCTTGCCTGGTTAGTACTGGACACGTGTTCATCTTGGTGTGCTAATACGGGGAGCAGCCTACATAGGGAGAAAGCACTTTCCCTTTACCGCCAATATAGCATTGACTGGTCGGAGCCAGCTTCGTGCCACCCGTTGGGGACGTCGCGGAGCGCGGTAGCTGTTGCCATCTGTCCAAGGGACAAACAGCATGGCGAACTGCCAGCGCGGCTCTCCCCTGGGCTCCCAATACCCCGGGGAGGTACAGTCCTCTCAGTCAAGGCCGAGGAAAGCGTGGTGGGTCATGACAACTACTGCCACCTGTCCAGGGGAGGGCCCCCACACTCCTGGTTATGACCGAGGGAGGGGCGGTTGTCTTAGTCAAGCCTGGGGATGGCCCCAGCGGGCTAGACGTCTCTCTTTATACGGCCGAGGATGGCCTTTCGGGTTCTTTCTATGCGCAGCAGGCCGTACGGATCCGGCCCACGGCCCGTCTCGGGGTGGGCCGATTATGAATCACCAACAGCCAGCCCCGAGCCTCGAGCAGGTCGCGCGGCGAGCCGGTCTGAGGTTTAGAGAAGCCCAATCCTTATGTGCCGCGCGGGAGACCTGGCTAGGGTTTTCTTGAAGCCACTGGGGGCGAGAGGTCGAGCATTGAATTTGATTTGACGGCAGAGTGGGGCAGTTACGTCTTCTTGGTCACGACTCCCACAATCTCTACTCCGACCATTACCTTCTTTGATAAGGCAGTGTTTGGGGGGAAACTTCTACTGCAGAACGTCCCCTTTGTCTTTGTCTTCGTCTTCATCTCTCCGTCTCGCTCTTCGCCTTCTTGCTCCCCGCATCCAGCTTTTCTGCCTTCCGCTTTTGGCTACCATGGTGTTCATCGGAGATAGCATGCTTACGAGCAAGAGGATGGCCGAGCTGGAGAGGGATGGCTTCGTGAGGCCGGGGTCTTGGAGGCTTCCCGGAGCAGCTCGGGAGCCAGAGCCCGAGCCTACCGAGCTGATCAGCTTCGAAAGCTCGGCTATCTGTGGGTTCTGCGCACCGGAGTCGTGGTTCGTGGCCAACTTCTTCACCCTTACGGAGCTGTGGCCGGAGAACTTGTCCTCGCAGTCCTATATTCATTTGTCGATCTTCGCACACTTGTGCGAGGCGTACTGCGGGGCGCGGCCCTCGGTGAATCTCTTCACGCAGTACTTCGAGCTGAAGCCCGTCGGCCATCGCGTGGGCAACGGCGGGGTCTTCTATCTTACCACGCGCCGGGCTCAGGGCAGTAGTACGTACCCGGATTATGAAGTCAAGACGAAAGTCGATGATTGGGCCCGGCGGTGGTTCTATCTGAACCGCAGAGGTTCGGATTTGGAGTATTCTTCGGCCGCACCGGAGGCACCGATCTTTGTGCGTGGCGAGCTCCTACCAGAGGAGCAGGCGGTGGCGTACGAGATCGCGTAGCTCGCCAAGAGGAACTTGACGGGACATGATATTGTCAATAGCTTCGTTCAGCACTGGATTAGCCAGCTGCGGCGCCGCGATCGGTGCGTCAGCGAGATGGGCGACTGAGAGGATCCGGACCGGGACTTCCACCAAGGTGAGCGCTTGTCACGATGCTCTGTTTGAATTTGTGTTGGCGCGCGTGGTGATCGTTTGTGATGCTTCGCAGAGCTGCTGGCCCGCGATGCTTCGAGGATCGCGGGGATGCTACTGGTCACGCCCCTGCGCGTCGAAGGGCGCACGGCGGATGGGTGGAGGCTGGTCGATCGCCGGGGGATCGCTGACCTTTTCAAGACTCCGATCGGGGACGCGCCTCACGCGCCCGACCGACGCTTGCTGCTGGCCGGTTGGGACTGGCCGGTGCGCGTGCTCACGCCGGCGGGCTGGCTGAACGTCTCCAGGCCCAGTGTGGGCCTGCTGGCATCCGCGGGCTGGATCTCTGCCACCCTGAAGTGGGTGAAGCAGCAGGTGAACGACCGGGCCCGACGCTCCGTCGGGGGAGGTGTGCCGGATGTGCAGATCCGCCCGGTTCTCAGCCTGACAATGGGGGATTTGCTGGCGCGTTTGGGTGCCGTCTCTGTGGGCGAGCTGAATCTCGCTCGCCAGCGCGCTGAGGCAGCGGAGGCCGAGGCGGCACGGTTACTGCTGTCTCTGGTGGAGGCCAGGCAACCAGCGGTGGAAAGCGAGGTGGCGCATCCGCGCCCAAGTCCGCTCAAGGTGTTTGGCGCATCCCCCATGTTTTGGCTCCCGCGGCGGAGGTGGAGCTCCTGTCGGCGAAGGCCGGCCAAGCCCTAGTAGAGGACGCGCTAGTCAAGCTTAAGGCTCGGCTCTAGGAGGCGCAGGCAGCTGCTCAGAAGGCCACGCAGCAGGCCGAACCCTCGGTGGAGAAGCGAGAGCTCGCACAGGAAGTCACCAGGCTTCATGACGAGCTTCAGCGATCACGGGCTGCCGCAGAGGCGACACTTAAGGCACGGGCAAGAGAAGGTGAAGTCCGGGAGGAGGCGGACAAAACCAAGGCCGAACTCGAGGCCGCCAAGCGGGAGGCAGACGAGCTAAAGGCCACGCTGGCGAAGGCCGAGTTTGCGACCAAGATGGAGGAGGCGGAGAGACGAGCGGCCGTGGCAGGGGCGACCGTTCCGTTCTCCGGGGCTTTACCGGGGCCGTCTGCGCCAGTGGCGACGCGCACTGTGTCGTCGGAGGAGAGCGACTTGGAGTCCTCGGGCCTCTTGCCCTTTACGTTCTACGAGACGCACCCTCGTGGGCTTAACCAGGCCGCGCGCAACGCTGTTGAGGAGAAAATGAGGAGCGGACTCGCTCTGTACAGGGAGGTAAGCACCCGCGGCCATGTGTTGTGTTTTGGCGTTGGTCTTTCCACGACTTGATTCCTAGCTCTTGTCTCAGTCCTACAGCTTCTTTGCTGGCGCGTTCTCGCTGTTTGAAGCGGCGCGCGGGCAAGCTGGTAATGACGCGATGGAGCTCAGCCGCCTTTCGACAGAACTCGCAGACGCCCGGACTCAAATAGAGCTTGCGAGCGAGCTTGCTGCCCAGAGCGAGGTCCGCTGGACCGGTCGCGTTGCCGAGCTGGAGGTGGGGTTGCAGGCAGCGCAGGAGAAGCAGCAAGAAGCCATGGCGAAGCTCGCCCAAGACTTAGCCGAGGCTAGAGAAGCGGAGAAGACCACGGCGGGCCAGGCTCACACGGCCAAGGAGGAGGCAGGCCAAGTCCGGGCTGCACTCGTCGAGGAGCGCAGTCACCCGGAGATGGTGTCTAAGGAGCTGGGGGCGGCCTTGTTTGAGCACGGCACGATCATGTGCGGGCTTGAGGAGGCCCGTGACAAGCTCGCTGACGAGGTTGCCGCGCTTTGGGAGGCTGGGGCGAAGTCCAAAGACGAGGCGGAGTCCGTGAAGAAGCAGGTGCAAGACCTCGTTGCCACCCGGGCTAGGCTACGCCAAGAGCAGAACAAAAGGGACTCGCAAGCCATAGAGCTGTTTCAAGCAAGGACACGGATCCGCAACCTAGAAACCGAGCTGGAAGAGCTCAAGCTGCAGCGCGGGATGTAGCTCAGCCCAGGCCATTCTGTCCCCGAACTCCGCGTTATTCTATTTTGTCGCTTGCTCAAAAGATAAGCATTGTGTACTGTGACCGGAGAACTTATCCATTTTTTCCCTTCTTTACAGTGTCAAATCGTGCGATCTTGTGAGTTCTCGGCTTGCAGCAAGACAAATCTCGGCCGACAATGGGCCACGCTTGTCAGGCACGGATGCATAGGCGAAACGACGCCGTGACGGCTCACGTGCCTAGCCCACGCCACGCGTCGGGCCGATTTGATGTTACAGGCCTCGTTAGTATAGTTGGGCCGAATTTGCGCATTAGGCCTTAGCAGGCTGTAGCTTTTTGCCTTGCTGACAGCGAGGCCGGGAAACGCGTCGCCTGGCGACTGGCGCGGTTGGCATTCCTCGGGGAATGCATGCGCGCGTGCTCCGCCAGCTCGCGAAGTGGGTTTTAATTACCCGTCCCTTCGCGCGCAGCGACGCTTAGGGTAGCCTGCGGCGTGATGGGACGTCACGCTGCCGTGGGCCTATAAAGTGAGGGGCAGCGCGCTTATCTCCACCGCTCTTTAGACTGGGAAGAGGAGAGTGGGAGTGTAAAAGAAAGGGAAGTTAGAGAAAGTGAAACCAAAACCATGTCCTCATCCTTTTCCTCCGGCTTGGTAGCGGGACTGGCGTCGCAGTCGGGGTCATCGGTGGACTGGGACCAGTTGCTGGAGGAGGATGAAGGCATGGAGGAGATGCTAGCCGAGGTGCCGTCGCCGCCTCCGATCCAGCCCGCTTGGGCAGAGATGGAGGCAGAGGTGGAGGCCTATGGGCAGGAGGCGGGCATTGCCATCGCGGACTAAGAGGCCACGCTGGTGGAGCACGCCCAGATCCGCGCCGACGAGGCGGCGGCCGCAGCACTGGCCTTCGCATTCGCGGCGGAGGAGGAGGAGAACGCGGAGGCGGCGCAGATCGCCGCCGACACGACGTACGCTGCCGCGCTAGCAGCGGAGGAGGCGGTTTTGCCGGATGCCGCGGCGGGCATGCCACCGCTGGGGAGGCCGTGGATGAGGTCGCGAGGCGGTGGTAGAGGTAGGCGTGGTGGCTCCGCCACCGCCCATGGGCCCGAGCATCCACGGCGGAGGGCGCGCACATGCTGCGCCTTGGCCGTCGACGCCGCCGGTGCCCGTCCCGTCATCGTCGGCATCGGCGTCGACGGTGGAGTCCGCCGCGCCACCGGCTCGTCGCCAGCGCCGCTCTTAGGCGTGGCGAAGTAGTGTAGGACTGTAGGGGTAGGCCTTGGGTGCCGCCGTAGCCGTAGTGGTGCAGCGCCCCCTTCTGCAGTAGCCCGGGATGGCAATCTGCCATTGCTTGTACAATCTTTTATCCTTGTAAGATCCTATTAAGAAATGCAATTTCTTCTTTAGTGAATCCTCTTTGTTGAGCTTGCTCGTTTCCTTCTTGCGCAGATCTATCATGCAAAAGTAGGAGAACTAGATGAAAAGTAACGAAATCCCTAAGCGAATTTAAGAGTTCAAAGAGAACGAGTTTAAATAATTTTTTTTTGTGCGCATAGTCATCCAGCCCTCGGGCCGCGGCCAAGTCCAAGTGCGATCTTAGAGTTGGGCGCGGTCTAAAGACCAGAGCGACTTGGAAAAATTTCACGCAAATTCCCAGCCCCCTAGCTTTAGCGAGGCCGCGCGAGCGGTGCGGGCTTGTCAAAGGATCGGGTACGCAAAAAAAAAACCATGAAAAAACTAGCCCCCGAGCTTCTTGAGCTAGGGCCCGAATCCGGCTTCCCCAGCAAACCTGACGTGGGCTTATTGTACCTTGGGCCACGGCAGTTCCACACCGCGCGGAGCCTTACTAGGGTGCGAGGAGGTGTCGGCTTATCCCATTGTAGGAGCGCTCCGGAGTGCTTTATCCTTAGCCATCGGATTTTGGCCAAGGGCTTGCCTAAGGCGGCCGTGCTCGAGCTCGGCATAGCTCGCGATTGGGGAAAGATGAGCTTTTTTTTTTGGAATTGAAATAAAGGAGAGTTACAACCTGATTATGCATAGAAATATCGTAGGAGGGAGATGTTCCATGAGCTAGGGAGCTCGTTCTCGTCCTTGTTAGCCAGGCGTACCGAGCCCGTGCGGGCTGCGGACACTACTTTGTACGGTCCCTTCCACTTTGGGTTGAGCTTGTTGGAGCCCGCAGGGTTCTTGTTTGTACGTTTCGTGCCGCGTAGCGACGCAGGGTATGCTGTTAGCCCGCAGCCCGGAGTAGGGAGTGCTCGTGGTGTGCCTCTAGTAGGTCGAGGTCGAGCTACCGCTCTTCGTCGTTGGCCACGTAGCTGGCGAAGTCAACGCGATCGGACCCTAGTCTCATTTCGGTTGGTACGACGGCCTCCGAGCCATAGACGAGCCGAAAGGGAGTTTCTCCCTAGCCTGGCTGGACGTTGTCCGGACTGCCTAGAGGACTGACGACAACTCGTCGACCCAACCTTGTTATTTAGCCTTGAGGGCGTCGTAGACCCGTTTCTTGATTCCTTGCATTATCTGTCCGTTAGCTCGCTCAGCCGCTCCGTTGCTCTGTGGATGGGCCACAGATGCCAGAGCGAGGTTTATGCCGAGCTCTTTGAGTAATCGTACCCAGCTCGTGAATTGGGTGCCATTGTCAGCGATGATCCTGTTAGGCACGCCAAATCCTGCGACGATGCCCCAGAAGAAACGTACTGCGGCAGCTGTAGTTGTCGGTGTAATAAATACCGGGGTACAAAGAGTCCTGAGAAAGCCAAGAGGGCCCCACGATCAAAGCGGCGAGCAAGGCCCAGTGCCGCGGCGAGCCCCTCGAAGGCCAAGAGGCCCCACGCGTCAAAGCGGGCGAGCAAGGCCCCAGCCACGGTGGACGAGCCCCTCGAGAGGCCAAGAGGGCCCCACGCGTCAGGCGGGCGAGCGAGGCCCCAGCGCGTGGGCGAGCCCCTCGGAAGGCGAGGTGAGGGCCCCACGCACCGGGCGGGTGCGTGGGCGAGCCCCCTCTGAAGGTGAGGCGAGGGCCCCACGCGCCAGCGGGTGCGTGCGCGAGCCCCTCTCGAAGACCAGCGAGGCCCCGCGTCGGCGGGGGCCAAGGCAGTGAGCGCGGCAAAAGGAGTCTTGGACGAAGGCTCCCCCGCCGCGGGACAAAGCGCATTTAATGAGACATCACGCGCGGATAGACAATTTGAAGAAATGATTACCGCTTCTGATGACCCTGCAGTCTGGAGCGGTACATCCACCGTGGGCGCGTAAGAATTGACCGGCAGAGAGAAGGTTTGCTTGAGGAGGCCGCCCGCGTCGAGGAGGAGTGTAGGCCCCACCCGCAGACTCACCGTGGATCAGCGGTCGAGGCCACTTGGCGGCACGCGAGGGCGGCGCCGCTGCATGGGCAAGCAGACGTTTTCGTCTCTTCGTTGTGTCTTGTCGATATCTTGAGGGCCTTTGCTGAAAACCCACCGTTCCGGTGACTCGGACTCCGTGGCGCCGTGGTTGGCCACCTTGGCCCTTCGCCGACGCCGGCTGTGGCGGTGGTGCAAGTTTCGGGGGGGAACCGTGTTTCGCGTCCTCGATCTCTGCTGCCCACGCACTCTCTCGCAGATCTCCCGGTGAGGGGGCGGCTAAGACGACAAGAGCGCGACCCCTCACGGGGCTCGGCCGGCAGGCGTCAGTGGTCGCGATCTCCGGTCCCATCCGGAGGACCGCCACTTGTCTGCATGGAGAAGACTCACGAGACAAGCTCCGCAGGGCCGCGACCGAAGCCTTGATCACAGCCGCCGCCATTGCCGCTGGGAGACCAACAAGAGGGTTCCCGCAGAGCTGACCCGCCAGCGAGGGTGGCGCTTCTTGGCGCCGCCTAGGCGACGGGCGGCGCGGCGAGGACCGCGGCCCAGAGCAGAGGCTCCGGCGCCGGTGCCGCGCTTTTCTAAGGAGTCTGCTGCGCCAAGTCCGAAAGGGCCGGAACGGTTTCGTCTGCCCCCATCGAGAAGTATGACGGCACCACCAACCCCGATGAGTTTTTGCAGATCTATACGACGGTGATGCAGCCGACATGAGGGTCGGGAAGGTTCGCGAACTACTTCCCGCTGTCCTCACCGGGCGAGCCCGCCAGGGTTTATGAACCCGCCCGAGTCCGTGGGGTCATGGAAGGAGTTTTGAGCTCTTCGTCACCAACTTCCAGGGCACCTTCGAGCAGCCCGGGTAGAAGACGACCTCCACAACGTGGAAGCAGAAGAAAGGAGAGTCGCTGCGCGACTATATTCGCGCGCTCACCAGTCCGCAACACCATCCCTGACATCTCCATCGACGCCGTGGTCACGGCATTCAGGAGAGGCGCCCGAGACCCCAAGGTCAAAGAGAAGATGGCCACCCGCAAGATCAAAACGACGGAGGAGCTCTTCACCTTGGCGCACAAGTGCGCCCTTCAGGCGGAGGCTCGCATCCGCCCGGCCTGCAGAAGCGGGACAACATGGGCGGCGAGGCCGGACCTCGAGGAACCCCGCGGCAAGGACAAGAAGAAGCGCAAAGCGGCCGAGACCGGCAGGTCATGGCCGCCGAAAGCGACGACGACGACGACGAAGATCATGGCAGCCACAAGAACGGGCGCGGGCGGGCGGAAAAGAGGAGGTGGTCGCGGCGCGCCGCGCGGTACGGTCCCCGTAGGGGCAGCCGAGGTGGCGGCTACGGCGACGCCGTGGCCGCGACGCCCTCGCGTCACGCGACGAAGGGCGAGACCATCGCCCGTGAGTGGGACGGAAGGCCTTCTCGCCGCATTCACCACAACAATTCCCACGACTTGGCAGATTGCCATGTCGCCGCGAAGATGGTGGACAAGCGAGTCCACGAGCAGCAGCAGCAGCAGCGCCCAGCGATGGCAAGGGCAAGGAGACGGCTTCGCTTGGTTTTCAGCGGCGAGCACGGTTGCCGCCATCCACGGGCGGTTCGCCACCTATCCGCCCCACGCTAGCTTTAAGCGCGCGATGAGAGGAGTCGCGCCGCCGCGTTCGCTTTGGGTCGGTGAGGCACCGGGCGTGGTCGGGCACCGATCGCGTTCGGGCGAGCCGATCACCCACCAAGACAGCCGGCCCTAGGCATCTCCCGATCGTGGTTGCACCCACGGTCCGGAATGAAAAGCTAGGGCGGTGCTTTGGTAGACGGAGGAGTTCCTCAACCTCCTGTCCGCCGGGGCGCCGCAGCGGCGCCCAGATCCAGCAATGGAGCTTCGCCCAACGCCCCGTTCTTGACATCGCGCGGGCCGAGTCCGTCCCGCCGGGCGCGATCGATCTCCGGTTACCTTCGGAGGCTCCGACAACTTCCTCACCGAGATGCTCGAGTTCGAGGTGGCGGACTTCGACCTCCCCACAACGCCATACTAGGTCGGCCGGCGCCGACTGTGTTCATGGCGGTGTGCCACTATGCGCACATGGTGGTGAAGATCCCGGCCACCGCCCCATCGCCCCGGAAGTGGACCACCCGGAGGCGCTCCGCTGCGACAAGGACGCTCTCGCTTTGGCGGGGCGATCGGTGCCTAGAAGGCGAGGCTTCGACTTTGGGAGCTCCTCCGGCGAAGACCCGTGCCTCCCCTGTTCGTCCGCGGAGGTTAAGGCGGTCTCCCTGAGCGAGTCAGACCCGGCGAAGACCGTTCGGGTGGGCGCCTCTCTCAGCGCAAATAGGAAGGCGCGCTGCCTCTTCCTCGGCTTAACGCAGACGTGTTTGCGTGGCAACCGTCCGACATGGCTGGGGTCCCTAGGGAGGTGATTGAGCACAAATTGGCGACGTTCGGCGCGACCGGTCATCGTGAAGGTCCGGCGCCGGTAGAGCGCCGAAGTTATCCGCCAGAGGTGGACAAGCTCTTAGGGCGGGGTCGTCCCGCAGGTCGCCCATCCTGTGGCTCGCGAACCCGCCTCGTCAAGAAATCCAACGGCGTTGGAGGATGTGCTCGACTTCATCGACCTCAACAAGGCGTGTCGGCGATCCGACCCGCTGCCCCGCATCGATCTCATCGCCGACTCAACCGCTGGGTGCGAAAGTAACAGGCTGGATGCGCATCTGGGTACCACCAGATTAGCATGGCCAAGAAGATGAAGACAAGATCCGCCGTGGACGCCCATGGGCATCTATCGCTATACAAGGATGGCATTCGGATCAAGAATGCGGGCCCAACCTATCGAGGGCCATGCATATCGCCACCGCCCCAAATAGGGCGAAACACGGAGGTGTATGTCGATGATCCGTGGTGAAGTCCAAGAAGGCGGAAGAGTTGATCGGCGACCTGGAAGAAACCTTCACCAACCTGAGGAAGTACCGCATCAAGCTTAATCCAGAGAAATGTGTGTTCGCCGTTCCGTCGGGCAAACTGCTAGGATTCCTCGTCTCCCAGAGGGGGATTGAGGCGAACCCTGACAAGATCGCAGCGATCGAGAACATGAAGCCCCCGACGCGACTTCGGCAGATGCAGTGCTTGGTGGGCTGCTTAACCTCCCTAGGCCGCTTTATAGCCCGCCTGGGGGATAAAAGTCTCCCACTGCTCAAGCTCCTAAAGAAGACCAACCAGTTCGAGTGGACGGCGGAGGCGCAGGAGGCGTTCGACAGTCTGAAGAGTTATCTCACCTCCCCGCCCGTTCTGGTCACCCCAGACCCGGGCGAGCCGCTGAGCCTCTACGTCGCGGCAAACCCCCAGGCGGTCAGTGCGGTGCTGGTGGCGGAAAGAGAGGGCGTTCAATGCCCCATTTACTATGTCAGCAAGGTCCTCCACGACGCCAAACAAGGTATTCACAAGACCGAAGATGCTTCACGCCAGTCGACGTGGCCCGAAAGCTACGCCATTACTTACAAGGACGAGAAGTCACGGTGTTGACCAAGTATCCTTGCGGAGATCCTCTTCAACCGCGAGGCGACGGTCGACGCTAAGTGGGCCATGGAGCCGCGAATTCGATCTCAAATTCGCTCCCCGAACGGCCATCAAAGGGCAAGCTCGCGGAGTTCATCACGAGTGGACTCGGGACACAGGCCGAAGACACCCCACCTCCTCGCCGTGGACTCTCTTCTTCGACGGCTCATTCCGCCGGAGGGGCCGGGGTGGCGCCATCCCGGTGTCTCCCACGGCGATGTCGCCCCGCACTGGTGGTGCTGGACTTTCGCGCCACCAACAACGCCGCGAGTATGAAGGACTACGCTACGGGCTCGAGGTGGCTTCACCCTTGGCATCCGGGCGGCTACAAGTAAAGGCGACTCTCTCCCGGTCATCAACCAGCGAGGAAGGATTTCTCCCGCCGATCCCGCATGGTGGCCTACTCGACGGAGGTGCGCCGCTGAGCGCACTTCGAGGGTTTGGGCTTCGTGCACGCCCTCGCCGCGACAACTACATGGCGGATGAATTATCCCAGTTGCCTCATCAAGGGCACCTGCTCCTACCGGGTCTTTGAAGAAAGACTTACGCTGCCGTCCGTCGCAAATTTCAACTCTGGCGGGGACGACGCTTCTCGACGCAGCCCCACTTCGAGGAGACGCTACCAACCTCCGCAACTCCCGGTTGGGGAGGAGGCGAAGAACCGCCGAGGCGGTTGAGGCGAAACGTCGTGCCAGCGGAGTACGCCGGCGGCAATGTATGTAACGCCGCCACACTCGTCCGGGAAGGTCGCGGATAGATCCGATCCTAGCCTACCGCGGATGGAGTGATCCCCGACGGCGACGCTGCGTCCGAGAAGATAGCGCAAGGGCTGCCGCCACGCCCGTAGGCGGGACCTGACGCCGTGGCGCAAATGGAGTTCTATTGAAGTGCGCCACTCGGGAAGCGGGAGGAAATTCTCTCGAGATCCATGGAGGCATGTCGCGGAGCCATTCAGGAGCCGGCGTTGGTTGGGAAAGCTTTCCGCCACGCTTTATTGGCCTCATCGCCTTCGTGATGCCTTCGAGCCGTGAGGAGATGCGGCGTGCCAATTTCATGCTAAGCAGATCCACCGACCGCCCAGCGCCGCAAACCATTCCGCCTCTTGGCCGTTCGCGTCCGGGGCCGATATCTGGGCCCGTTCATGGGCGGCCGGAGGTTACACTCATCCGCTCGCCGCCATCGACAAGTTCACTAAGTGGGTTGAAGCCTCGCAGGTCCCGGCGATCACATCCGCAGCGGCTATCAAGTTTATGAAAAGCATCTTCGTCCGATTCGTGTCGCCAATGTAATCATCATCGACTCGGCGCCGCCCAAAAGCGCGATTTCCAAGATCGGTGCGAAGAGTTGGGTACCAAGTCGTGCTTTGCCTCCGCTATGCATCCGAAGAGCAATGGGCAAGTGGAGCGGCGAATGCGGAAGTACTCAAAGGGCTCAAGACAAGGGCGTCCGATCGCTCGAGAAGCGCGCAAGCGCTGGGTCAAGAAGTCCCCATCAGGTTGTGGGCGCCGCGGACAACTTCCAACAGAGCCACAGTGAGACCCCTTCTTCCCGGTGTATGGTTCGAGGCGGTGCTCCCATCGAGCTCGCTTCGCTCCCAAGGGTGGCGGCGTTTCAGCAAAGACCAAGACCGACCGCGTCAGATTAAGTGAATCTCCGGAGGAGATCCGAGACAGGCCGCGATCCGCCGCCAAGTATCAAGCAAGGCCGCTACCGATATCAAGCAAGGCGGTGTGTGTGAGAACACCGCAAGGCGACCTCGCTCGCAAAAATCCAAGCGCAGCGGGCGCAACAAACTGCTCCCACGTGGAGGGCCCTTCAAGGTGGTCTCGCCTCCGCCTAGGTTCGGCCAAAGCTCAGATTCGAGGATGGTCGCGAATTGGCGAACACTTGAACGCCGAGTACCGAGGAAGTTCTACCAGAGGTAGCAGCCCGAAGTTTTTTTTGGCCTTTTTGGAGCCGAGCGGCGAGGTCTTCTTCCTTCACCGCTTCGCCTCGGGGCTGATTGTACAAAGCCATCTTCAATAAGAGATAAGTTCTGCCTCCTTGTGGGCATCTGCTTTTTTCGCCAAGTCTGCTAGAAAGCATTCGCTGAAAGTCGGTAGCGAAAAAAAGTACTCAAGGCGATGGCCCTTAGTTACAAGGACGAACGCCTATGACTCGTGGTTGGGCGAGGCGGGCGGAAGGCGGGTTCTAGCCCGGTGTGTCTACGGTTCAGGCAATGCGCCAACAATGCACCGCGACTAGACCACTTCCGAAGCTAAGTTCTCGCCACGCGATGTCTTGGGTCGGTTCGCAAAGAGGCCATAAGGGTTGAAGTAACCAGATGCCCGAGGAAAAGCGCCACTTTCAACAGTAAAGCTCGCTCTAAAGCTTTTTGGCATCGCTGGCTTAGCCTTTAAAAGGTCTCGTAGAAAACATTCTCGCCGAAGTCGGTAGCGAAAAGTACTTATGGTCGATGGCCCTTAGTTGCAAAGGCAAACGCTTATAACTTACGCCGGTGCGAGGCGAGCGGACGAAGGCGGTTCAAGCCCGTGTGTCGGCTCGGTTCAGGTAATGCGCCAACAATGCACCGCGCGACTAGACCACTTCCGAAGCTAAGCGCCGCCACGTAATGTTTAAGTCGGGTTGCGAGAGCCATAAGGGTTGAAGTAACCAGATGCCTAAGGAAGTAGCTCACTTGCGGCGAGTAATCGCTCATCTAAAGCCTTTGGCGGCCAGTGCCCCGCTCAATTCCGCAAGTTAAAATTAGCGAAGTTCAAGTGAGACTCACAACAAAAGAGCAAAAGTTTGTTTGCATTAATAGGCAACATCTACAAGGCAAAAAGACGGGAGTATCGCTTCTCCTCCTCGCTCGCGTCTTCCGCCGAGCGGCGCCGCCCATCATGGACACGTACGGGCGGGCGGTGTCAACCCGCTACCGCTTCAAACCGTCCACCGCCGCGAAGGCTCCCTTGCGACGGCGCCGAGATCAAACGCGCGCCTCGAGCAAGACAGCTTGCTCAAGACGAATCATGCTGCCGAGAGCGCTTTGGCGACCGCTCTTCGACGCTTCAAGTCCCGCAACGCCACCGGAAGGCCGCGCAGGCTTCGGCGCCCGCCCCACGGCGCCGGCGATCGGCAGCCGTCTCTCTCAATGGGGATACAAGGTAACACCCAAAGGATGCAGAGCGTCCCGGAAGTCGCGAGGCGCGCGCAAAGATGTCGGCGAGGGTTCGAGGCGCTCAAGTGCTCCAGCGAGGTCTTCGATCCGCTTGGCGGCCGAGGCAAGGCGGCTTACGCCGCAGCCTCGCGGTCATCGCCTTCGCTGCTTTGGCCGATGGCCCGCCGCAGCTGCCGGCAGACGCCCGCCAAGGAAAGGGCTTCTCCCGCCGCCCAGTGCGGGAGAGGGTGCGGTTACCGGCGAGCGCCTTACGCCGGCGGTCACGGCCGAGATGGCGGCGGCGCCAATGACGCGGTGGCGTGAGGGTTCTCCGCCGCGGCGCGGCGAACTCTCCGCCGCCGGAAACAGCCTCCGCCGAAGGAGCGGCGGCGGCCGGGGCGGGCGATGCCCAGCGTCCGCCTGCTCCAAGAAGGACAAACAGGTTCAGTATGCAAAAGCGTAGCATGCTAACCCTAATGTGAAGTGTGCGTAAGCGCAGGAAAGCCAACTGAAGCGGTGCGCCTGGCGAAAGCTGAAGGGGAGCTCCAAGTCGCTTGTTTGTGGCGGCGGTGGCGGTGGCGGCGCGTCGCGTCACCGCTGGCTTAAACAGCGCCGATACCGGCGCGAGCGGTGCCGGCAGAAGCACCAATGTGGCGGACGCCGCGCAGGGAGCGTCGGGCGCAGAGGAGCGGAAGAAACCGGCGCAGCGGCGCCAGCCTCGAAGAGTCGCCGCGCTCGCCCGGCGGCGAGCGGCGGTGGTAGCAGCAGGCTCTCGCCGGGTGGGGCGGTGGTGGCGGCGAAGCTCGGGGCTGGCGGCGCGCTCTTCGCTCGTCCCCTCCTCCTCCTCATCGCCGACGGCAAGGATGAGGCGGCGCTTCCGAGAGCGCGGTCGAGTCGGCCGCCACGGCAGGAGCAGCAGCGAGCAGCGGAAGCTTCGGCCGTCGCCGAGGCGGCTCGCGGATCTGCAGTGGTCCCCGCCACTTGGACCGCAGGACCGAGACCTCCATGGGGCGCAGTCGCAAGTAAGGGTTGCGCCCCGTGGATCCCAATCGCAGAGGGGCGGATGCCCGCTTGCAGGCGATGTCGCCGGTCGCCGTGGTCGAAGCCCCGCCAAAGAAGTCCCGAGCACGCCCTCCCAAGACGCTCCCGCCACCAACACCCAAAGAAGAAGCGAAGTTGGCTATTAGCCAAAAATGGAAAGAAAGAAGGTACGAAATCCAAAAGAACGCGAGAGTATTCACCTCCAAGAGCAAAGGGTCCCGCCGTTGTCGCCGTAGTACGCCCAGCGGGCGCGCCTCGCCGGCGGCAAAGACGGCGCCGCAAAAGTCCGCCACCACGGGTTCCGTGAGCCCCGCGGCGGAGCTTCGGCAATGCGCGCCGCCATCGCCTCCGCACTCACCGGATCGTCTGGCCGGGCCCCAGGCGGCGAAGGCTCTCGGGACCGCCGGGAAGGACAAGATCGCCGCAGCTACCGGAGTCCTCCACGATGCCCATTGCCGTGCCGCCCTTCCAGCTGGACTTGACCGCGGCAGGATGAAGGCGGCGTATCGCGAGCGCCGGTAGTAGCTCCCAACCGCGCCGAAAGCGAGCCCGTGTGCAGTGATGAAGAGTCGACGCCAGAGCGGGAGGTTTGGCATCGCCCCCACGAACATCTCGCAGAGGTGGGCGAAGATGACCGAGGCCATGATCGAGTTGGGGGAAGGTGCGCCTTTGATCCCGTAGAAGGCGAGCACCCCAAGAAGAATTGAGTACGGCGGGACAAGGCCCGCCAAAGACGCTTCAGAGAAGGTCACGATCTCCCGGCGCGAGACTTCGGCATGATAGTGCCGCTGCTGAACCGGGCGGCGGTCGGCGGCATCGAAGACTTGAAGCCGCTACCGATCCTCATCGACAATGGAAGCGGGCGTAAACAGCCTGTATATGCGGTGCGGCGTCCTCAAGGCGGCCCTTGCCGCGCTTTGGGAGCCATGGAAAATTTAGCGTGGCGCTGGCGAAAGACTTGGTGGCGACAGAGAAGGTCGTGGCAACAAATAAGGAGGCAATGACAGTTTGAGGACTTAGCGCTGAAGGATTAGCCGCAGCGCCAAGAGAAGTATTATAAGCAAGGCGCGTGAGGCGACGGTTTGATTCCGCCCCACGCTGCCGCTTATTATTGCCTCGCTTTGGTTTCCAGCGAAAAGCGCGAGTTCCCCAAGGAAGATCGTGTGCAAAGGAGAATCAGCGTCGACGTCCGCAGGTGGGGGCCCCACGATTCGCCTCCGCCGCACAAGAAACGGAAAAGTATCTGCGCGACGGTTCGTATCATGGTGGTCCCGGCTACTGTCTTGTAATAAATACCGGTACAAAGAGTCCCGAGAAGGCTAAGAGGGCCCCACGTCGGTGGGCGAGCAAGACCTCAACAAGGCATGAGCCCCTCGGAAGGCCAAGAGGCCCCCACGCGCTAGGCGGGCGAGCAAGGCCCCAAGCGTGGACGAGCCCCTCGGAAGGCCAAGAGGGCCCCACGCGTCAGCGGGCGAAGCGAGGCCCAATGGCGTGGCGAGCCCCTCGAAGGCGAGTGAGGGCCCCACGCGACGGGCGGGTGCGTGGGCGAGCCCTCGAAGGCGAGGCGAGGGCCCCACGCACGGGCGGGGCGGGCGAGCCCCTCTGAAGGTGAGGCGAGGGCCCCACGCCCAAAGGGTGCATGGGCGAGCCCTCTCGAGACCAGCGAGGGCCCTGCTGTCAGGCGGGGGCCCAAGGCAGCAGGGCGTTGCAAAGGAGTCTTCGGACGAAGGCTCCCCATCGAAGGACAAAGCGCATTTAATAAGACATCACGCGGATAGACAATTGCAGAAATGATTACCGCATGAAGGACCCGCAGTCCGGAAGCGCCGCCACTGTGGCGCAGTAAGAATTGACCGCAGAGAGAAGGTTTGCTTGAGGAGGCCGCCTGCCGTCGAGGAGAAGCGTAGGCCCCACCCGCAGACTCACCGTGTGGATCAGTGCGGTCGAGGCCACTGCGAAGCACGCGAGGGCGGCGCCACGCATGGGCAGCAACACGTTGCCTCTTCTGCCGTGTCTTGTCGAGCAGTATGAGAGCATCAGATCGCTTACCCCCTCGGCCTCTCCGCCACCCAAAGCTTGTATAAAAAGAAAAGGAGAGAGAGGGAAAGGGGCAAGAGCAAACGTGCACTAGCATTCGTGCATTCGAAACACTCTGTAAACACATTCCCATTCAACCACAATCAGAAAAGAGCTAAGGCTCAGCAGGAGTAGGACTATTACCCGCGAGGGGGTCCGAACCTGGGAAAATCTGCGTGTCGCTCCTTGTTGTGCCGGACGCTCAAATCGAACCGAGCTTGATCGAGTTGGCTAGCAGACTAAAAATCTGACCAGGGGTGTGATCCGCAGTGGTTGAGCGGAGAACACGTCGTCAGTAGTGATGTTGGAGACCGGCTCGGCCTCGATCCACTTGGTAAAGGTGTCGATGGCTACGAACAGGTACGTTTTGCCACTGAGCCCTTTGGGGAACGGTCCCAAGAGGTCCATACCCCAGACCGCGAACGGCCACGCTAATGGGATTGTTTGCAGCTCATACGCGGACTTGTGCGTCATCCGCGCATGGTATTGGCAAGCTCCGCAGCGCTTGACTAAGGCTTCTGCATCGCTCATCGCAGTGGGCTAGTAGTAGCCCATTCGAAATGCTTTGCCGACAAGGGTTCTGTGTCAGGCGTGGGCGCCGCAGATGCCCTAGTGTATGTCGGACAGAAGGTACTTACCTTCTTCTTGGGTAACGCACTTACAAAGTACGCCATTAGCACCCCTTCGGTACAACGAGCCTAGCTGTGCCTGTCTTTTTGCCGTGCGATCGGGAGCTGTCGGCCATGCCCATGCTAACGCTGGTCGTGCCCCGCTCGCGGTCGCCGCCGAGCCCTTGGCTCGCCACCGCCACCGTGGTGTAGGCCCGCCCGAAGCGCGCCTTGCCGCCGTTACTTGGTGGACCGGACGGGCTGGCTAGGTCCCTTTTTTGGCCCAACGGAGATTTGAAGAGATTTTGTAGACTGTAAAATTTGCGTGAAGCAAATATCTCATAAACTAGGACCAGTAGTCCTGTAATTTGGTGCATTGTGTATAGTATATTTCCTGAAGTAATATATTGGACACGTAACCTGTAACGGTCTAGCGTTTTCTTGCGCATGTCATGTAGACGGTAGAAAAATTAGGCTAGATACAATAATGTTTCGGATGGACCCGGTGATCCATCATGAAATGGTGCTTGGAAAAGCTAATTGATAGCAACCCTGCACTGTACCCCTGAAGTTTGGCATAGTGTAAGGAGTACAGAAACTATGTTTTAGTCCCTGAAGGACACAATATTTGCATGAGTGGTTCTCGTAGCATATTTCCCCTTATAGTTCTTACAATTTCAGGTAACCACAGAAATCCTCTCTTTTTTATATTTGGATTATAATATTTGAGTTTCCATATTATGCAAAATCGTAGACATAGCCCACCTTTGGAAGCTGCATATTAATGGGTTTATTTTCTAGCAAAGAGTTGATATTGTTTTTCTACATTGTTATAATTATAATATGGCTAGTAGATCAGAAATAATTAGCAGAAATTCATGAAAATGCTAGAAACTTTGTGGCTTGCTTTTCCTGGCACTGTATGTTTGGAGTATAATTTATAACCTGCAGTCTCTTAATTATTAGAAACTCCTGACATTGCTAAGAAATTCCTAGGAAATTTCAATAACTCCTGTAGAGTTTGTGTTTGCTCATGCTGAGTAATTTACATCTTTTGATTGATTATCTCACATTAGATCCTTATTTCCCTTATGCCATAATATTGGTCTGGGTTGTTCTATTTCTAAATTCTCTCCTGTAGTAGAGTTAATTATCTGAGTAAATGCTAAATAGACATGGTGCCTGAAGCATATGCCTTACCTAACGTGAGCAATCTTGCATGGAATAAAATTAGATTAATGTATGCCAAAACTAGATATATAGTTATAGTTGCCTTAGTGAAGAGTGTTTCTACTCAACACCGTCTCAAGTGCATAGATGTCTTGAAGACATGAATTGTGAAAATATGTCCTGCAAACATGAATTGTTGGCATATGTCGTGGAGACAAATGTTTTTCTTTATTTGCGCTAGAGAAAATTTTCTACCCATATGTCTATCCCAAAGAATTAACTTAGCCTGGACCAGCAGTCTACAGTATCCTACGGTGTGGTGTTACCAACCGGTTGTTTAAGGTGCCTAAAGTGTAACTTGAAGTTACAAAATATATATTGATTTCAAGACAACAAAATTTATACTCCTGTAGCAGTATAGTTATAAAGTAATTTAAGCAGATGCATGTAGCACATGCTATCACTCGTAAGTTTTTGGTTGACGTGAAAAGGGGGAGAGAATTGGGCCTTGTGTATGTAAAGGCAAGATTATGCACCAGAAGTGCAGATTAGATTATGCACCAGAAGTGCGAACGGATAGGTTGATGATTGTAAATTGTGATAAATTTGGGACATATTTGGCTCTGACGGACGTGAACGATCCGACGTGAGCATGCAAATTATGACCAATAGTCATATTAGTTTTGCAATTGCATTATGACTGGAAGTCACATTAGTTTACCTGAAGCAAAATAATTCCAAATATCGTCACTAGCGCCTGAAGTTGCTACAACATGCCTGAAGCCATGCGTTTTCGGAATATAATTACACCTTCGTAATGTTATTGTCACATGAAGTTGACTGTTAGTTGGTGTACATATAGTATTTAATGTGTTCTAAAGTTTTCATGCAAATTATTGATATTGTCGCATTTATATTAAACCTGAAGTTTAATTATATATATGGTATGAGTAATTGGACAATAATAAAGAAACTAGACTTTGCAACCCATAATTTATTGGGATGATCAGTGGCCCCGCACGGGTGCGCCGCCCCAGTAGGCTGTGCGGCAACGTAGCATGGGCTTGCCACCTAGCGCGGGCATATGATAGCCCAGAGCAAGCGTGTGGCAAATAAAATATAAGCCAAAGCTCACTGCATGTCACAACCCCGGCTTCACCGAGATCTACCCATGATCCATTGCTAGTCCCAGAGATCAATACTAGCAACTCATGAGCGACTTGGGTCGAGCATCACAACACAATCATCATAACTAAGAAAAAATTATGATAATGCAAAAGTAATTGTACCACAACTACTTATTACAATAGTCTTCATAAACCATATAATAATATTCAGAGTAGCGGAAATTCAAATGATATGCAAGAAAAATAATATGTCGATGCTCTCTAATCCAACCCTTCAGCAATAGCTAGTCTTCTGCGAAGTCTGGCACAGAATCCTCCTGATCCCGCGGATAGATCGGAATCGAGTCTTCTCCTGAACAAATATATCCGTGGTTTTTGTAATGAGTACACGGCTACCCAGCAAGGATCCTTATATATGAATGCACGGGTATGACAAGAACAGGATGGTTAATTTGCATAAACACCTATTCTAGTCAATATTAATTAAAAGTGTTGCGAAAACATTTGTTGAATAATTAATAAGATGAATAGACTCCCTGATAACAAACAGAGCTCGGCTTCGAAAGCCCCTCTGCAAAACTGCACAAGCCTCGAATACTCAAAACCAAAACCAACCCATCAGATTATTATTAAACACATGAGACTACCATGTACGACCTTCCTCCCCTCCCATGACCGTGGGAACGGCTATCATGATATTTTTAACTCTGCAGAGTGTAGCACACTTTACCCATAAGCCGAGTGGTACTTTTGCATCTTAGCTCTTCCTTAGGAGCCCAGACCAAGTAACAAAACAAGACGATTCATTAGTTCCCTCTGTTAACACTGATACCACCTCTAAGGTTTAGGCACTCGAGCCCCCCTCTTGAGCCAACGGACCGCAGCCCGATCTTTTCAAAGTAAAGTGTGTTAATAGTCTTCCCTAACTACTAAGCCAGGAGTAGCACATGCTGCGCAACATGTTAATGCTAGCACTTTTGGTTGCGCTTGTATGGTTTGACCGGATAAGCACACGCCCAAAGTCCTTAGACCAAGGTGACTACCTCCACAACAATCCACAGTCCACAAAACCACCCGACTATGCCACCTTTAGTCAATACACGCCACGTAGGTTTTAGTTGATTAGGTTAAAGTAACTCAGCACCTCCAATCATACCAGGTCACAAGAATAATTAAATGATGAACCTAATCAACTACCAACCCACGAGCACTAGCATCTATGCACAAGGATAGGCTAGGAATAACAAATAAGGCAGCAATAAATGGCTAATTCACAGGGTCAATGACGCAGTGTGAATATAATAGGTTCTAATTCCCTTCCCATCATTTTATGCATGAGAAAAATAAATAAAAACAATAAACGGTGAGTTTTGTAAATTGGGAGAGAAAGATGCAACTATCTTGACTTGGTAGTACTCCGGGTCTTGGAATCCTCCTCCGATCGGCTCCTGGAAACCACCCGAGCAACGAGGACACGGACATCTACACGTATATGCATATATGCAAGAAATAGCAAAACAATCAACAGAACATATAGTTCAATAAAATATATAAAATGCTAGGGGATTTATGAAAAATAATGGCTCTTGAATCACCTAATTTGGAGTTCGGATGCTCCCGGAACAATTCCTGGAAGTTTGATGAAAATTAGAAAATGGGCTGAAAAGAATAAACCGGTTAACAAGGAAAATCGATCGAACCGCGCGGCGCTCAGCGCAGCTGGATGACGCTGGGTTGACAGTGCCTGCTCCGGTTGGTTGAAGCGGCGCGCGCTGCTGGCGGCGGCAACGCTGGGCTGTGGCGGCCGGGCGCGGCGGGAACGGCGACGACGGCGACAGTGGCGGCGACGCGACGGGCAGCGGCGCGCCTTAACCGTGGCGCGACGCGTGGCGACGCTGGGTGCAGGCGCGCAGCGCGGGCGCGGCTGAGGCGGCGGGGCTGGGACACGCGTCGGGCGGAGGGGCTGGGCGCGATTCCGCGGCGGGCGAAACAGGGCACGCGGCAGCAAGCTGGTGGTCAGGCGGCGGCGGCGAGGGGGACGCAACGCATGGCGGCGATCGGTGGCGTGTGCGCGGACGCGGCGGGAGGCGGCTGCGCAGGACTGGTGGCGCGAGGAAGAGGCGGGCGCGAAAGCGGGCGGCGGCGCAGACGGCGAGGCGACCGTGGCGAGTCAGCAGGCGGCGACGGCAATGGCGCCTGAACTCCGCGAGCTATATCTCCTACGTTTCTTGGCCAAATTGGGAGATCCATATATCTATCTTGACCGTCTCGACGAGATCTACAACATGGTACCATCTAATCTTGAGTTTGGTCAAAGCACAGAGAGGGATCTCACGAAAAGGGTTTCGGTGGCTAGGGTTTTGGCGGCTAGGGTTTCCGATCTGTGGAATTTCGTGATGAGGACTTGGGACAGGGGTCTTGGGGGGTTTATATAGTGTTCTGGTTGACTAGGGCTGGTCCTTGGGCTAAAAGGTGTTGGGTTAGGACTCGAATTCTAAACCGGGTAGAATTCAGATAGGCTGCGGGCTTGTTTAACAAGAAAACAGAGTTTCCTTTGCTGGATTGGGCTGAAATTTGGAGGGTAATTCGGATTAGACTTCAAAAAGATCCCCTCCAAATTTGAGCACGAGATTCCCTCGTTTGCTCATTATTTGATTGGTTTGACGAGCTCCCGACAAAACGGCAAAACTTTAAGGAATCACGAGCTAGCTTTGGAATTTGGACATGACATTTTGAGGGTTACTTGATGATGGCTTCAAAGAATTACTGGAATATTTCCAGAATTTTCCTAAAAGTTCATCTAGGGTTTTGGCTTAAACCTTAGTTCAAATTAATTAAAATAGGGTTTCGTATATAACAATTCCCTTTTAATTTACTTTTGGGTTTTCGAAAATACATGTGACATACGACAAAATAGAGGATGTCACACTGCATATATTGTTAACCCTCAAATGGTAACGCGTAGAATCAAGATATTTCTCAAATATTATCACCATCAAGCATACACTTGTGAGCTCCCACCTGTAGTTGAGGAATTTGGACCTATAGTTCCAATAATCTTGTGCTCATGAAAGGGGATTGTGTAAGTATGCTGTAGTAAAAATCGGATCTCGGCATTAGGGGGAGAGAAATGCCCATATTTGGTGTTAAATGCCTACGAGATCTTGATTGAAAGATTCACGCGCTAGTTAAATGCTCCTGTACGCTAGTAGCAAGGAGTGCTCCTGTTTGCTAGAAGCGAGGAGACCGCCAGATATTTAAAGGAGCTGGAAATCATTTACCTATAGTAAATGAGTCGTTAAGAGTGGAATATCCCGGGTTGAATAGTATATCCATCTTTGCGAAAATTGACTTGTTGAGTCTTGGTCTAAAGTCTGCAGAGACGCCTGCTGGTCTGAGATTCAATGACACTTGTTGAACAATTGCTCATCACTCCTGAAATTCTCCTAAAGAGAAATTAACATGAAGGTAATGAGCCTCCTGGAGAGGATCATCCTGAAGATGAATACCCAGCAAGTTAATGCGTGCATGTTATAGTGCTCGAAATGCGGGACGACCAAGGATTATCGTTTTGGGAAATAGCGAAATTCTGATTAATATTGGAAAGTTCTCATTTATAAGACATGGAGAGAAAATTGTCAACACATATTATTCATCTTAAGTTGCTATGATAAGGATCCTGAACTAAGTCCATGGCATGGTGCCTGTAGCGCCTGTATCGGATTATATGGCAAGCAACTGAGGATGAACCATGAGGTTAATCGAAGTTTGAGAGCCAGTAGCTCTAACTCTGGGTCATTATAAATAATAAGGTGGTGAAAGCCCTGGTTCATGGTCCCTGAATAGACATGTAATCTCCTATGTGCAATAAATGTTCCACTAATAGTAACTCTGGCATATGATATAAATAAATATGCAGTTTATGGATTATGAAAATCCTTGTTGAGATCCCAGTAGGACTCATTATCCCTTGTGATATAAGATGACAAATTGCGACAAATAAATGAATCTCATACCCAATAATCTCTTCCAGAAGTAAGGACTGTTTCCTGAAGAAAAATGAGTTCCCTGTAGGAACATAAGTACTTTCCTAGCGGAAGATTAATTACCAGTCGATATTTGATTTACACCAATGGTCCCTTATAGTGGACGATGACCCAATGATACCCGATACTGGAAGTTTACCACAAGAGCTTTAATGATGTGCATCTCCTGCCAGTAGTTGGGAGAGTGGTGATGTTCTTTATTACCCAGAAGGTATAAGTTTGTACCCTGAAGGTATAATGTAAATTGGTGATAAAGGCAAATTGATTGATCCCCTAAATGCCAAGGTCAGACTGGTTATACTGGTACAACCATATGTGTACGACCTGCTAAATAGGCCAATTGATTGTGTTGAGCCACTTGGAAATAATTGCAATATTGAGACCCAGTAGGTCTGATAAGCTATATCTAGAAGATATATGATATTGCAATCAACTTTACCCACATGTTAGTGTGATCCCCTAAAGTGTAAACCTAAGACAATATGAGGTTTTAGGACCAGAAGTTCATTGCCTTTATAAGCACTTAGTGCGGTAGTAACCAGAAGTTTGGACCGGCACTAAATTGTTTTTAAGGACCTGCTCGATATGCAGGGCTTCGGGTTGTTTGTTAACCGAGTACCATGTTGGGTTTTATGGATGCGGGATTCATGTGTAATCCGCATATCACTAAATCTCACATTGTGTTTTGAGATTAGTGCTTTATATAAAGCCTCACATGTATGTTTGGCTAGAAAGGATGGTGACCACATCCAGGAGTTATGTGGCACGAGTACCATCCATACCCCATGTATATCCATTAGGATAATATTGCTTGTATTGCAGAAGTGGATAGTGGTACTTGATGATTAAGCTATATTGTTCTTAAATTATTCATACTTTTCAGAAGTATGGTGTGATGGATGTCCGGAAGACATAGAACGTCGAAAGGCATCTGGGATGTCGTCCTGATGGGAGCATGAGCTAAATATTGATTCGGTTCATATGAAATCCTGAAAGTTTCACTTTGTCTAACCCAGTAGGTTGACATGACGATCAATTAAAATATTTTACTACACCGCAAAATAGATTCAGAAGATTTATAACGCAGAAGTCCAGTAGACCGTATTGATCCTGAAGATCAAATCCTGAAGGTTATATATTGTACTCTTTTTCTCTTATATAAGTTTTTTCCATTGGGTTTTCTCATAGCAAGGTTTTTAACGAGGCAATATTGCAATACAGCATGCATGTCCAATATACTTTTTTCTCCAATCTTTTTTTCCCACAGGGTTTTTGGATGGAGTTTTTGATGAGGTATTGTCATATCACGGTTTAGCCCAAGGGGGTGTTATAACCCTAGGTGATTTATGGACCGGAAGCCCATCCCAAACCCTAGGGGTATTATGGGCAAAACCAAATGTAGACTAGGCTATATATATGAAACCCCTTGTACACAAGAGAGATCGATCAATAAAGATTATTATGCCTGGCTTTTATCTCTCTAGATCTGTGTCTCCTGTCTATTGTGATTGTGTGTGCGTCTATTTTTTCTTAATCTTACTAAAAAAATTTAAAAATATATAAATACCTATTTTTTCTAACACTGCACCCTTAAACAGGACACGAACCCCTTGTCTTGTGCACTCTATGCCCTACGTCACAGTACAGGCATACAACGGCCCACGGTCAGCCCAACATATACACATCACACCTTTCTCCCCGGTAAAGGCACGTAGTCACTACTAGGGAACGGGTCTTATATTCTAGCACAACAACTTTCGTGAATGGAATGTTCAACTTTGTGGCAGTAGTAACATGTCTTATCCTTTCAATCAGAGTCAGGGACATGAGGGGTTTGAAGTCGAACTGGTTACGAGGGTTTATCTGGGCACCGAGATCAACTCTCCTAGCCTTGTGGAAACACCTCATTGCCTCCCGATCTCTGACCCCTAGCTTGTAGCTAAACCGTAATGGCTTTTCTACCCTGTTGGTTTGGAAATGGGTTGGGGTACCTTTAGCCTAGCTTGGGCCAGGGTAGTCTTCATTGCCTCAATATGGTCAAGGGTCCGGAGTAACAATTCCTTCATCTGATTTAGATTGTTTTCCATTCTATAAAACTAATAATTTTAAAAGCTTGGTAAGTAGGATGGTAAAACTTGATAGGGGTACATAAGGGATAAGCAAGTAGAGTTACAAATATAAAT
Organism: Raddia guianensis; assembly: GCA_036346415.1. Classification (NCBI taxonomy): domain Eukaryota; kingdom Viridiplantae; phylum Streptophyta; class Magnoliopsida; order Poales; family Poaceae; genus Raddia; species Raddia guianensis. The sequence goes on from CM070544.1 coordinate 24,639,728, forward strand.
TTTGAGTTTTAAATTTTTATAGTAAAGTAAAAGAATCCTTTTGCTGATGACTAATTGATTTAGGGGTTCCAATAATCATATGCACTGATACTAGCTTCATTGGCCCTCATTTTGCACTTACTTAAGAGCTGTTGTTTTGCATGCACTAGGCCCTAGATCAACATAATAGTGTCGTGCCCGTAATACATAGCCAGATATCACTTCATACATACGGAGATAATGTCACACTTAATTTTACATGACACAGTTCTAGCCCATAAGCTCGTATAACAATATGGTCGACCAGCCAAACACTATATTACAAAATATTCATCAGAGTTTACAAATGGTAGCAAAACAAGGATACTCAAAAGTGTCTCCAATGGCTATGCATCTCCACAAACGACTGGAGCAACACCCTAAGCCTCATCCTAGCCGTCAGAACTCGAATTCTCATCATCAGGCATTCGTAGGGATAGTGTCATCCAAACGTTGCTTAGTTAACACCCCTCCTAATGCCATTAGTGATAGCGCTTACAAGAGAAGGGGGAGATTCTTTTATGTGCATAAAGCTTGTTTCAAAGAGATTCTAATCACCCTATCTAGCCTATTTATTTATTGATTATCTTGAATAAGAAATAGGGTCAACACTGTCTTAACAAACAAATTTAGCAACTAGACAGACCAATCTGAAACAACCAAGCATAATCGACCATGTCTTTAACCATATCCAATCATAATATAACCATCTTTCTTCCAACACCCGCCATCTTATCGGGATTGACAATCCTTTTGTGGGCCACACCTACCATGGGGTGCCAAGTCTTAACCTAGGAGGGCTAAAGACCCAAGCTAGAATCACGGCCCCAAGGTGCCCGGTCTTGATCTAGCAGAGTTTTCGACCCAAGCTAGTCTCACGGCCCCGAAGAGTCCAGTCTTGATCTAGGAGAGTTCCGATTCAAGCTAGTCATACGGCCCCGAAGTGCTCGGTCTTGAACTAGGAGGGCTGCAGATCCAAGATAATCTCACGACCCCACGATGTGTGGTCAAATTACCGCAGTGACTACCCAAGCAGGTCAATCAAGAGTGGGCCCAGTGTGCCTGTGCAGAGCGTATGCCACTAGCACACAAAATTGTACTACCATATGATGAACATGCGTTGTGTTGGAACCATCTCTTGATGGCGATGTTATAGCTACACATTACTTCATGTTCCTCCGAGGCAAGCCCACGCTCTACCCAGCACATGGGTCCTTCTTGCCCTGCTTAACCTTTCCTCCTATAAATAGCTCCACAGAGCACTCAAGACGGACCTTGCTAGCATATTCCGCAATCAAGACAAATCCCTAACCAATTCAACCATTAACATAGATCAAATCCACCATCGCACCAAACCATAATCATTCCCTACCAACCGACCATCTTAGACCAATCACACCATCACAGACCAAAGCATTTAAACGAATAAATGAATGTTCGGTGAATATCGGTTCACCATTCTGCGACATTTCTGCATAAAAGTTAATTTTGGAGCTAAGAAAGTCTAAGCAAATTTATCCATTGAGTAGGGTTAAAGTTGTTACCAAGCTCGACTTAGGCAAATCAAAGGATATGACAATCAAAGCAGTCATATAAGGTAGTCAGTAAGAACAATGGACAAAACATGTTTATAACATGGAGAACAGGTTGGCAGAGTACGTAGAGCATGCATTTTCATAGCTTAGAAAAACTAGTATATAGACATGAACTAAGGAGAGTTAACTTGCCTTGGCTAGCTGTCTCGTAGTCCTATCCGGGCATGAACTAAGGAATATTAACTTGCCTTGGTCAGCTATCTCATAGCCCTATCTAAGATCTTGGTCCTTGCAAAGACCCCCTTGTTTGTCTAGTTCTAATTTGAATATTCATGAACAACCATATGCAAGAAAACATGATGCATGATATGTGTTACTTGCATTACCACTAGCTAGCGTGTTTCGCTTATCGACATTCACGATGACCACTAATCTTATGATTCTACTTGTCCCGGAAGTTCCATGAACTGAAGATAGGTCATCACATATTAATCACGATGTGTATGGCAATATGCAAATAATCTAAATATGTGATGATGCGAAAGGTTATATTAACATGATACCAGATCTATTAATCTAGGTATATCTATTCTTGATCATGTATATTTATGTATGAAATAATACCCCATATGCTTCATCCCACGAAGCTCATCATGAATTAGGTTAGGGTTATTTAGAAAATAATGATGGGGCTACATGTCACAGAATCATCCATTGCTAAGGTACTAATTTATCATGCCCCTACGGTGGTCTTCATCTACCTCTAGCAAACACGTCCGGCAGCCTTGGATGTGCGCTACAGGAGCAACGAACACTGCGGCGACTACCGCTCATTCCATGGCCAAGCACGTGTAAGAGGTAACCTAGGGACTAGTTGGTCAGCCTGAGTTAGCAGCGAGGGCTGCGACGGCCTGGGGACGTCTGGCGGCGTTGACGATGGTGATGGCGATGCCAGGCTCCGACTCCAACCCGATTATGGATACCCCGTCATGGCGCCATGCTTGGAACATCGAGCGAGAAGCAAGAACAGAGCGAGTAGCTTGGGAGCGGGCTTTAAAGCCATCAAGGATAAAGCATGAGGGAGAGTGGAAGAGAGAAAAGATAGAGCACGGCCATGACCAATTCTAAGCACACTTGATTTAAACCTAGGTTTGCCATTTCGAGTTTCGATTCTAGAATTTTTAATTTGCATCAAATTGGGGTGTTGCATATACAGAAGTTGTGATGCTAATCATGTCAAACTATCAAACTATTGAAGTACGTAAAAAAAAAACAGGGTAAACTATCATGTATTCATGCAGTCCCAATACCAAGAATTACATCTTAAAACTGTCGGGCACATAATTGTTCTCCATACGCAACCAAGACACACGATGTACCTAGACAGAAGTAGCTTTGCCTCAAGTTTCCTTGGGAAGTGAAGATTCTTCAGTTTTACAGCGTCCCGCAGAGGAATCGAGTTGCTCCTTGATGCAGCTAACAAGACCCGATATTTCATTTGGCTCAATGGAGCACCTTCTAAAGCTCTGTTTTTTATGAGGCCATAACAAAGGTTTCGTCATACCAACAACCAAAGGCAAAAAATTGCAAAGTCGAAATACAGGAATGTGGAATACATCACTTTCTTTGTTACCTCAGTAGGCCACAACTTATCACCAGATCTACGAGGAATTATGTGGAAATGGGTCTGCAGTAGTAATAGCAAAACATGGCATGTATTGAAGTTTAGTTAACTAGATAATATAAGGTGCATAGTTGGCATGTATCTTTTTTTTTTTTTTTTTGAATATAGACCCAATTTTGTAGCCGCAGATATTCTGCAGATTAACAAATGAACCATTGAAGTTCTGTCCCCAAGAAACTGAATTGGGAAGATATGAACGATTTGTAAGTTCGCTGTAGCTTAAACTATTAAGCAGATTCTATAAAGATGCTATTTATTTTGACAAATGACGCTGGATTTCATATTATGATCATGTATCTCATTAAAATAGGAAATAGATATAGATACTTCCAACAAAAGGCATGGAGTGTCGATTCGACATCACTCACATGAAAAATAACTTGTCCTGCAGCTGCTCCATTATTGACTACCAAGTTGAATGCATCTATGTTCCAAGATCATCAAAACAAATAAATATGTCATCAGTAGATAACCACTGTGTGAACAATGAATCCATGTAATATGTTGCACTTAGATTCAAATATGGTAGAAGTATCTAATACAATAAACATGACATAAAAGATGAGATATACATTGTATAAATGTCGAATACGATGATCCATTGCCCATGCAAAAAAGGTAGCCAAGGGCAACAACTTAATTATGAAAGGTTAGATTTTTTTTAATTTGCTGAAATTAACAAGTATTACTAGGCGGCTGCATAAAAACTTTTGTCCATAAAATGTTTCTTCAAAATATGCATCCTATGATATGTTAGCAATTAGTGGACACACTAATGCTGGCAAACAAGGAAAAACATTTCCACGGATTTGGCTTACCACCCCCCCCCCCCCCCACACACACACACACCCACCCACCACCACCCAAAAAAAGCCCACCGACACACAAATTTAAGAGTATATGATGGCCAAAATTTTTAATATTTAAACAAATTTAACCAAACATGGATATTGTATATAAATAACTGCGCAGCAAGCACTAGATAAGAACCGCAGCATGGCCCAACAGGAAGGCTATGCCCTTTCAAGCAACAGGTTGCCAGTTCCATTCACATCGATATCATTTTTTCTTCTGTTTTTCGTTTTTTTTGCCAAAAAAATGTTTGAAATTTTCGTTCAAAAAAACGAAAAATATGAATTTCGCAAAATTTGTCCTCGTCGGTGAAGTCCGGAAAAAAAATTTAAAACGAGAATTATTTCCATTCCGACAAATGCCACTAATTTATATGTGTGTAGAAAAGGAAAAGCAATGGCAGAAAAAATAAGAAGTTATTCAGCATAAGTCCTGTAGATATGCCTAGAATTTGAGAGTGCATAACAGCACAGATGATTCAAAAGACTTGGTAATCCACCAGAACATTGCATAGCTATATCTCATTTCTGCTCATAAGTTTAATTGCAAAAATATGGTACAGAGCAAAGTTGAGATAGAGAGAGCAGAAACCACTAGAATAAGTTAAGACAGAAATGTTAAATACTAGTAATGGCTGCAGGGAGGCTTGGGCCATGAAGGGAACTTGGACCAAACACCACAAACAATTAGCTAGTTAATCAGCTGGAATGGAATCCATTTAGCTTTACCTAGTTTGCTGGGGATGGGGGGGGCAGATGAACAGAAATATTGTGATGATACTACTTTTATCTAAAATAAAAATATGAACCCACTGAAATTCATAACATAATTTGGCCAAACTCCAGTTCAGTATGTCTAATCCATATCACCACAAGAAAAAAATAGAACCTAAAGAAGCTGACTTTAACATTGTTTTTTTCCAGTTGTGAGATATTTTGATGGGTTATTCATTTTCAATAATAGTTAAGTGAGAATGTAACATTATATTTACATAAGAAAAGATTGTAGCTGTGGAGCACATTGTTGGTTTCTGGAAGGGTATGAGGAACGTTCTGCTCATTTGGAAAACAGAGAACAAACCATGGAACTATAACATAAAACTGCCATGCAAAACTATAAAATCTAGCCAATTACAGAGTTCTAGTTCATGTTGAGCTAAATTAACCCTGTTTAGTAAATTAGCTTCACAAATAGATGAAAGGCAGCGAAATTACACCGTGTCTTCGTTTTCACTGAGATTAAGGTTAGGGTTTTTGGTTTGTCACAAGGCATTCACTCAAGATACTTTAAAATGTCGCAGAATGTTGTGATACCTCTGCAGATTTATCATGATTACCTGCTGCAAAAGATGATTATCTATCATGATCTACTGTTGCCACACCACTTTCTTATTAGATAGCTGTAGAATGTTCTAAATATACATCGGCTGGGTTAGCAAGCCTATAAATAGGACTTACAAGTGCACTTGTAAACCCAATGTATAAGGTATCGGGCCAATGCAATGCAGAAATGCAGTGTGCTTGCTACATTCTGTTTCTTGCTTTAGATCCTAGGCTAAAGCCAACAATTGGTATAGCCAGGTTAGCTTAGCTTCTGCACCGTATGACGAAGGTCATGCCGCAGACATCGGAAAGTGCAAAAACTGTTAGTGATGGCATCAACGGGAGCGAGGTTGTCTCGAGGATTTCGACAAGAGAAGGCTTCGTAAGTCTTCAGTATCCAATGCTCACCAACAGTAACTATGGGTCTTGGACGGTGAAGATGAAAATCATCATGTGCGCACAAGGATTGTGGGAAACAGTGGAGAGTGAGGAGGTTGTTGACGAGCACAAGGATCAGATGGCTCTCGCAGCTCTCATGCAAGCTATACCGGAAGACATAATGATGGTCTTGGCGGAGAAGACAACGGCAAAGGAGGTCTGGGACACATTGCAAGAGTTGCATGTTGGTTCCAACCACGTCAAGAAAGCTCATGTTCAGACCTTGATGAGTGACTTCGAGGATTTGTACATGAAGGAGACGGAGTCGGTTAGTGTCTTCGTCATGAAGCTAATCACCATCGTCAACAAGATACGAGCGCTCGGAGAAAAGATGAGAGCACGCAGTTGTCAAGAAGCTTCTTCGTGCGGTACCAGAGAGGTTTTTGCCTTTTGTCTCTACTTTTGAGCAGCTTGCTGATATAAAGAAAAAGAAGTTGACGGAAGTGATCGGTCATCTCAACGCATATGAGGAGCGAAATAGAGGTCGCCGGCGAGTCGAAGGGAATGAGCTTCTATTCACTCATGCTGAGTGGGAAGCAAGGTTCAAGGGCAAGAACACAAAAGGTTTTGGCAAGAACCGCAAATTTGACAAGGCATAGATCTGGTGTTTCAACTGTCAGAAGTTCGGGCATTTTGCTACGGAACGACACAACCAAAGGAAGGAGCAAGAGGAGGTGAACCTCCTTTTTGATGCTCATGAGGAGCCAGCACTACTATGAAGATGGACTCGACGAGTTGAGTCCAGGATGTTGAGAAGTTGTGTCGCTATCATGAAGTCGAGTCTGAGAATAGGTTCTACAAGTAGGTTTCGATGAGTGGTGTCCTGAATGTTGAGTAGTTGCGTCGCTGTCCAGAAGCTGAAGGCAGAGCATGGAGTGTAGAGTAGTTGTGTGGCCATCCTATCCATGCTTAGTAAGTGTTACACATATCGTAGGAGTGTTCGAATGCGTCAACAAGTTAGAGATAAGATGTCAAGATTAGGGGGGAAATTATTAGATATAATCTTGACAATTAGTATCTAGAAGATAGTAGGAGTAGATAGCTGCTGCATGGAGAAGCTGGCAACATCCAGAACATTCCAGTTCTGCTACTTGGATCCAAGGATGTACTAGATAATAGATACTAGAAACACCTAGCTGTTACTAGAACTCAAATATTAGCTAGTTGTAGAATGTTATCGATATATATGGGCTGGGTTAGCAAGCCTAAAAATAGGACTTACAAGTGCACATGTAAACCCAATGTATAAGGTATCAGGCCAATGTAACGTAGAAATGCAATGTGCTTGCTACATTATGTTTCTTGCTTTAGATCCTGGCTAAAACCAACATTACTGCCAGCCAGCATGTAAGATAATTTTGGTTGTAGTTTACACTGTTAATAAGTTGCAGGTATGCAACCAGCGAAAAAGAAAAGAGATTAGAATGCTTTTACGATTATGTGTTATGTGATGCAACATTCTGTATATTGCACTTATTCAGTCCAAATGCAGGACATTAATAGGACAAATATGGTAATTAATTATAAAAAATAAAATATACTCATCCCAACAATGAATAAAAAATATTATGTAGTATACCTACCACACTGAGTAGCCTTCATAATTGCATTGCTAAGAAACGGTACTTTCGAACACATGGCTGCTATTACCTGCCTCAAAGAATATAAATTAACTTAAGAAAAGATTTTTCGAAGTAGATAATTAGCACACCATTTATAATGAATATATTATGCAATATATTAACTGGTATACGGAATGTAACACAGGAGCATGATGAACGTGAGGAAATTGTTTGAGGCAGTCACAATACTGTGACAAGAAAGTTGGAAAGAAAATATTGTTGTCATTTGAGAAAGTAAATTATATTAGTAACTAGTATTAAATAAAATAAGATGAACTATAAGATGTATTTGTTGATAATGACACTGAGAGTTGTACTCCATTATACTTAGAAAATGGATTTGATAGTTAGGTTAGATACTCGGTATGGGTCGGACGACTGAAGGTAGCCCGTCACCAATGTTGTCCTAGGAGCTAAACACACTTGATCTCACACAATGAAACTAAAGAACTAAGAAGCACAGTAGTATTTTTTTGGTATCAAACTTGTACTACATCTCATATAATTCATACTCTCAAGGTTACATGTCATCCTCTATTTATAGATTTCTAAACCGATCAAACCAACCCATTTACTAGAACTAGGCAACTAGCTAACTCCAGCTTGTAGTGGCTTCTAGCACTTGTCGTTTCTATTAAGTAGAGAAGTTCAATTAGCCTTATTCACTGTACTACTGACATGGTACTAGAAATTAATTAGCTGTCGTTACGCTTTGACCAAAATATCTATGTCAAGATTAAACCTAACAATCCACATGTAATCACCGGTGAGACTTCCTAACTTGGTAGAGAGTAGAGACTTTGAGGCTTATGATAGAATAGGAGAAAGACTAGACTCTTGTTTGATCATTCATTGATTTCCTTGATTGATTTTCTAATATAATACTTTTATAAAAGGCTAAAAATCATGTATCCCTAAGTCAACAACTTTCATCCGATGGTATATCTACTTAATTAAACCTCAAATTCACTTAATTGTAACTTCATATTTTCTTTTTAATTTGGTTAAGAAATAATATCCCTAGTTTGGCCAGAACCCTTATCCTATCCTCACATGCTAGAATGTATGCAGTAGCACATTAACTATACTTGCTAAACCGTCCGCTGCAACACATGAACAGTGCCGTAAAGCTACAGTACACGATGAACAGTTTGTGCTACTGTTCACATGGCGTTGTCTACTGCAATGGCAACCAACGAGAGGTCAAGAGCATCACCCTTTAGCATCTACCACTATATATTCAAAAAGATCGATGAACAGTTTATTACATGGGGAAAACTAAGCTCAACACACAAGCAGAACATTATTGTTTGTCTAATTCCAATTCAGTAATTTTAATACCAACTGTTCCACAAATGAGATGGGGCAACAAAAGTTGAATGCCACCTGTTGTGGCTTCAATCAACTCATTAAAAGTTCACGCTGTTAGACAAACCTTCTAAATCGAAAAAATATGTAGTTTATTTGTCCTTTACAACTGCTGATTACACCATGTTTACTTAATAAATAGAATCAAATTTACTTTATTATATAAGGGACAAATCTACTTTATCCCCTGAGGTATAGTAGTTGATCTAGTTACCTCTTTGACCTCCAAAACCAAGGCATTGTTACCCTTAAAATATGTAAAATCAACGTAATACCACACTACCACGGTTTTGCCATAGTAACCAATAATACAGATAGCAACATGGCGAGAAAAAAAATTATAATTGAAGTAAAGCAGTTCATCTAATTAACCTCCTCTACAATACTTGAGAGGCTAATGTTTCTTTCAAAACATTTTTATGGGCTTTATATTTTATAGAACAGAAAGAGAGAGGTCATTTCCTCTAGCTCTGGACTGAGACTGAGAGAACGAAGAGAGGTTGGGCTACGTGCAAGAATGGCGGGGGTGGGCGTGCAGGCACCAAAAATGGGGAAAATGGAGTGCTTGCGGTGGTGTAAGTTGCAAAGCCAATGATGATGATAGTTTACAAAGAGGGGAAGCAAGAAGGTGCCAGTGATACGTGGTGAAAAACTGAAAGCAGTGGTAGTTCACGTATGGTAGGGGTGTTGCTACTAAGGTTAGAAGTCTATGCAAGTTAAAACATAGAACATAGCGAGGGGAAACCTATGCAATAAGTTAAATGGATGGAGACTTAATGCAGATGATGAACAGTGACGAACTGACGATGAAACCCAAATGGAGGCGACGAAGAAAGAAACTAATTTGTAGGCCCGTGAACCAAACAATCAGATTACCTGAATTGAGAATAGGGTGGAACACAAAGTAACACGAATGAGCATCTAGGTGACTTACCGAAGTCTGAAAAATACCTAATATACCAAGTCAGGGTGGCAAGTAAATGAGCCACTATATTTAAAGAGATAAAGTAGGAATTTTCACCATGTCATTGACAAGTCTTGCCACCAAAATTCGGGAGATCTAGATGATTTTACATGCAGAGTAATAGAGAAACTGAGATATTTCAGGGTAGAAACTAGAAATTGTCCTTATATGAATATATGATTCTGATTGAATAAGTGCAGAAGATATTTGAGCATGTCATATAGGAGTAGTAGCATATGTTTGCAAATATGTAAACCTTCTTGCATTCACCAGTAGAGAAAAAAAAAACATGATCTGTAAATAAAGAATTTGCTAGAGTAACCAGAAACTTACAGGTGGTGGGGTTGCTTCCAATGATGGAAAATGGCATTTCGGAATGATCAAGGAATGCCTGCAGAAGGTGAAAATGGAGACTTTTATTTTAACAACAGAAGGGATGCAGCAAGCATAAAAACCAGATAAGGTAAATGTCAACATAAGAGAGAAAATTGAAGGCAAACAATCTGTTCAGCCTGTAAGCTATATGTTGCTACTTGAATATTGTTTTGGGCTAATTTTTTCCAAGAGAGAAAGGTGCTCACTGTTTCCACTGCATTGTTTGGTACGGCAACATAATATGTTTAACAGTTGTCATGTTTGGCAATCTAGAGATTGAAATAAAGACAAAGATTACCCAATGCAAAGAGACAAATCCAAAGGCATTTCAATACCTTGGATACTATTGCTTGGTTGTTGGTCTAATACATATACTATCATTGTTGTGTTTGGATCTGAAGGGACATACATAATATCAGATTTGGCAATTGGCAAATGATTTAGGACAGCTCTGCATTTGTAAAGAATTCATTATCAAGTCTTACATTTCAAATTAAAAGTGGACATGATATTATCGGTATCCTCTGGATTCAGTTACAGATCTAAAATGGTGTATTTGCTCTCATACCGGCTTGTTAACAAAATGTGGATAACAAATTAGTTAGAATCCACCTTCGCTCTATGAAAGAAAAATCTTAGAACTGTGAAATCTGAAGAACATGATAATTTGATGATAATAGACGAAGGTATTAAAAAGCTAGAAAATTTAGTTAGATATCAAAAGGATCCATAAACCATAGCTGGTGGGAAAAAAACAAAAGTAACTGAAATGAAAATGGAAAAATCCTAATCATAGCACTTACACTACTTTGGAGGTTACAAATTTCAGAAAAACATAAAACATTGTGATCATCCATGCATCCAAATAGCTTATGTTTTATGTGTACAGTTACATTTTGGACCTGCATTTTTTGGAAAGGATGCCAATTTTGGTTGTTAATTGTTTCAAATCTTCTTTTCTCAAACTCTACAAAATCAAATATCAAAGTGGTACTAGTAAAAAAAGATCTAGTCTGCAGCCAAACTCAAAAGACAAGCTAGCATAACTAGATTTTGCCAGTTTTAAGTGAGGGCATGAACAACATTATTCATTCATGGAGTCACTAAAATCAACCTGACATAATTTTTTTACAAATCATCATGAATATTCAATCTATCAACTTGAAATGTTCTCTTATCCTCCAAACTATTAGTTGTAAAGAACTTAAATTTAATATAGCAAAATGCAAATGTGGGTAAAAAAACAAAGCAACATACCCAGGAGCTAATGGATGAGAATCCAATATGCATAGGCATACATCGTCTTCATAGACCTGCAGATCGTGCAGAATAACGTTAACCAAAGAAATTAGCTATTCCTTTCGAAGGACTTGATAGGAATGAAGGTGAAGGATACTCATTCATCCACGAATGCTTCACATAATACTGCATTGAAGCATACTCATTATAAACTGTAAAGTACAACCACCTCACTGCTACTTTTTCAGAGAAAAAAAAAAAAGGTTCTTTTTTCCCAAATTATCCACCAGAAAAAGTGATTAATCAGCTTTTGAGCCATAACAAAAATTGCTACGTCCAATATAATGCATGCTCTCTTTTCTCTACGTCGTCACATATCCTGCCTACTATCTCTGGCTTAGAGATTGACGATGTGCACTATCGCACATGCTCTAAATAAAATAAAGATATGATAGCTCTGAAACCCTTACCAGTACTCAGTTAGTTGGACAGGTAAAGAAATTTCTAGATGAGTTACGTAAACACCTAAAAGATACGAAACCTCAATTCCAAGAAATTATATCTTCTAGCAAGACATTCACCGAGCAAGCGGAAGCCCTTTTGAAGGAAGCTATTCAGGAAGAGCTCGAACGGTGTTCCTGGTTGATAGAAGGTCATACATTTCAGGTATGTCTCAGTGCACTGATTTACCCTCCCCGTTTGCCCATGAATATAGTACAGTGAATAATGTTACGGCGCAAGCATTTAAAGCTGGCTGTAGATGTTCCAATAGACATTGAGCGCTGAACATTGAAAATAAAATCACCAATATTGTCTAACACGAAGCAATCAAAGCAATTGCACAACGGCGTCGTGTAGTAAGCCCGAATAGGAAAAGAGGAGAGAGGCTGACGCACCTTGAACGCCGGCGCCTCGCCGCGTATGATCCCGCAGAACACGCAGCTCTCCCCGTCGCCCTTCCCATCGGTCGCCGCGCCGCCCCCGCCCTCGCTGGCGCTGCCGGACGCGCAACGAGAGGCCGAGACCGCCGCTGCCTGCTCCACCGCAGGCGCTGGATCCTTCCCTCCTCCGCCGGCGAGGCGAGCCAGGCCGTCGTCGGGCTGGAGGTGGGAGCGGAGCACGGCGAGGCGCCTCGGCGGCGACATTTGGGCGTGGGCCGCGTGAACTGGCTCGCGTGGCATCACTGGCGTGGCTCGCTTCTCGACTATTCATTTCCGGAATAATTCGCTCGCGCTGATTTGTGGGGTCAACGACGGTGCACGGGCTGCTGCTTTGGTCGCGCTGATTGATGGATGAGCGAGTTAAACCAAATTTAATTGAATTTTTTGTATTCTCATCCGGAAAGGATAAGGGAATTGATTCCGTCATTTTTTTGAAGTTAAAGAAGAATATTTATTCCGAATTGCAAAGAGATATGACCGACCCAATCAGACACTTTGGATCAACCCACCATCGCCACCCAAGATGATTTGTTCAAAACATAAGATATAGCAGTGCATTCGCATGTTATCATGAGGTCACATTCGGCAATAAGACATCTTTTTTATCATGAGGATCAAAGGCAATAAAAGCAACAAGGATTTTAGGATTAAATAGGACAGGGGGAAATTAGGGAGAAGTTGGTCACATTCGGCAATAAGACGAGAAAATTGAGTTTTTGCCACTCGAAACATTGTCGCTCTTAAATTTGCAACTCTCAAATTGACGCACGTAAATTTGCCACCGCAAACAATTTCAGCTTGCACATTTGCCATTTCGGGCCATTTCCTCCCCATTTCTATTTCTCCGCCGCGATTTCTCACGTGAAAAGACCCTTTTGCCCCTGGGTCGGATTGCCTTTCACTTTGGTTGAGCCGGACCAATTCAACACTCCAGCCCAGACACGAGTGGAGGAGAGACGACCAGGCTAGGGTTGCAGGTGCGACAGGACGCTTGCAACAAGCACTTGTGGCCAGGCAGGCTCTGGCGAGCGGCATGGCTGCGGCGGCGGTCGCTCTGGCGACTCAGCGACTACTACGGCGGAAGGAGGTTGAAGGCGCCGCCACCAAGGGCTTCGACGCTGATGACCAAAAGGTGAGCCTCTCCCAACGATTGGATGCCCATGCCATGAAATTTGTTTGCCCGTTGATTCATTTCTTGCCCTCTTCTTTTGGTGCAAGAAACCTTAGAAAAATTTCTTGTTGGCACAAAGTGTTGAATGTGATTGGATGCTAGCGCCATGAACCCTAAGTCAAAGGATGTCCCTGGGTAACTAATTCCTATTTCATTTTCTGCTCTTGTTCATTTAGCTACAAGGGCACATTAGATCTGTCCAATCTAATTTTTTTTGTTGGAAACAAATTGCATTGCTTTAGACCTTCTAGCGTAGATTATGGGATAGATGGTTGGATGGATCCGTTAAGTGAAGACACAAGGAGGTTTCCAACCAAACCCGTTATGACAGTAGTTGGAGGGGAGAAAGGTGGATTAGGGGAGGTAGTGGTTGATTGGGACAGTATACAAATTGAGGAAACAATGGATGATTTTGGCAGATATGCAAGCATGGAAGATGATGCCATGTTTGTATTTTTGGGGCTAAGGGAGGAAGATATAAGTCAGGTTAACAAGGCTGCCCAAACCAGTGCAGAGCATGGATGCTCAGATAATGTTGCCCCTATGGATGACACTGCTGCACCTATGGATGACATTGATTGTGCTGACTTTGAGATGGATGATGCAATACCTGAAGAAGTACTGATATTATATGACAAGAAGAATCCAAAGATGGATGTAGGCACAAAGTACCCTTCAATGAGCAGCTTCAGGCTAGCAGTCAGGCAATTTGCTATTAATGAGGAATTTGAGCTTGGAATCTCCAAATCTGACAAAAGTAGATTTATGGCATACTGTAAAGGAGTCGATGGATGTCCATGCCCTTGGAGAGTTGTTGGGCGCAAGAGAAGTGACTCCAATGTTATAACAATACTAACTTCATATGCGTGCATTTGTAAATATAAATTGAAACTGCACATTGATTATCAATTATTTTTGTGTGTTGAACTTTGCATTGATTATTGTTTGCAGGTCACAGTATTGCAAGAAGAGCACACATGCATGACTATCCGCAGGATAGAGTGTAAAAATGACACCCAAGCATGGGTTGCTGAACAGGTTATACCTCTACTTAGGATTGATCCTAATCTTGGAGCCATTGATCTGCATAAAAAAATTACAAAATGAACATAATATGAAGTTGCCTTATGATACTGTTTGGAGGGGGTTGCAACAAGCACACAGAGAGATGTGCGGGGGATGGGGGGAAAGCTTTCAGTTGTTGTATAGGTGGAGGGCTGAGGTTCTTAAGAGGTCTTCAGATAGTGTAGTGGAGATTGACACCCAGCTTGTAGATGGCAAGTTGTATTTTCATAGATTTTTCTGTGCATTTAGGCCATACATTGAGTGTTTTTTAAGTGGCTGTAGGCCATTCCTTAGTATAGATTCTACAGCTCTTAATGGTAGGTGGAATGGCCACCTAGCTGCAGCAACTACTGTAGATGATCACAACTGGATGTTCCCAGTTGCTTTTGGCTTCATTCAGTCTGAGACAGAGGACAATTGGGTTTGGTTCATGGGTCAGTTGAATAAAGCACTTGGGGATGTGCCATTGCTTGCTATTTGCACAGATACTTGTAAGGGTCTAGAGAATGTGTAGAAAAGGTATTTCCACATGCAGAGAAGAGAGAGTGCTTTAGGCACTTGATGCGGAACTTCATTAAGAAGTTTCATGGTGAAGGCTTTGGTGAGATGTACTCTGCAGTTAGGGCATACATAGTAGAGGTGTTTGAGCAGCATATGCATTCAATCTGCAACCAATGCCCTGATGTGATTCAGTATCTGAACAAGTATCATCCACTTAAGTGAATGAGATGCATGCTCAATCCTGAAATTAAATGTGACTATATCACCAATAACTTAGCTGAGTGTTTTAATAACTGGATCAAGGTTTACAAAGACCTTCCTGCAGTTGGCCTAGCTGATAAGATAAGGGAAATGATGATGGTGCTATGGGAGAAGAGGAGAAGGATTGGACAGAAACTCACTGGGAGGATGTTGCCAGCCATCATAGCTCAGCTGAAGGCTAGAACACGAGTTTTATGACACTTGAGAGTGGTGAAAGCTAATGTACATATTGCAGAAATATAGGACAATAGTAAGCATCAGTGTAGACACATTGTGAAGCTTTCATCACATGAATGCACATGTTTGGAAGGGCAGCACACGGGTAAGCCATGTGAACATTCCCTAACTGTTGCAACAACTGTCAGAGGCACTAACTTTGAAGATTATGTGCATGAGTACTATTCTTTACAGAAGTTTCAGGCTGCATATGCAGCAACCATCCCACCATTAACTGGTAGGTCACAATGGCCACAAGTTGACATGCTACATGAGGTTGGTGCACCAATTGGGAAAAGAGGGGTAGGACGGCAAAGAAAACTAAGGATCAAAAGCTTTATTGAAGGTGGTGGCAGTAAGAAGTCTGGTGAGAGAAGCAAGAAAAAGACCATGCTCAGAGGTCCTATGAAGTGTAAAGGATGTGGAGAGGTGGGTCATAGAGAAACTAGTCACAAGTGTTCATTGAAAGGAACCAAAAAGAGGAAGAGGAAGCCCAAAGCACATAGGTATTTAGGAGCAAATGAGCCTGCTGCACAAGAAGCTCCACAACAGGCTGCACAAGTGAATGAAAGCCCTGGAGTGGATGCAATGAGGTATTTCATATTTTGTTCACTGATTTTCTTTCAATCCAATTTTGTTTGTATTTTGTTCACAGATTTTCTTTCAATCCATCTTGCAGCCGCCTTAGTCAGTTACTTGGAATAGGCAGGAACAATGCTTCAATTTCAACTTCACCTATGCCATCAAGTTCAATGAGCATTCGGACTCCAACAAAGAAGGTCTGCACTAAGAAGAAGTTGACACCTTCGAGAAACCCGCTGATCTGCTTGTAAACTGCCATTACTTGTGATGCTATGTGCTATTGTGTGACTATTTTGGATGCTACTAGTTCTGGAGAAAACTACTATTTTGGACGCTATGTTCTGCTATGTACTTGGATGCTATGTACTTGGATGCTATTGTCAATCCGGATACTATGCTATGCTATTTTATTGTTAATCTGGTTGTGTCATTCTGGTATTGTCAATCTGGTTGTGTCAATGAGGTATTTTTTCTTCAATTTTGTATTAAGAGCATCGTGTATTTTGCATTGTTAATCTGGTTGGAAGAGGACATATAATTCTCTTCTCAATGTTTATGCTCAAGCTACAATGAAAGAGAAAACAGAGGACACATTTGATCAGATGAGAAAAAAAGGGTTTGCAACTGACACATTACCTTTTAATGTGTTGATGAACTTCTATGTGGTAGGAGAGCCTGACAGCATGCATATTAAGCTCGGGAACTTTGAGAAGGCAGCAGAATGCCTGAAAGAAGCTGAAAATTGGTCCAGCTCTTGTACAATCGCCCTGTATTGGTCCGGCTCTATTAAGAGCATCGCCATGTATAATTTTGTATTAAGAGCATCGCCCTGTACAATCACCCTGTATTGGTCCGGCTCCTGGGAATCGCCCTGTTAATTTGGTCCAGCTAGAGTGTTGAATTGGTCCGGCTCAACCAAGGTGAAAGGCAATCCGACCCAGGGGTAAAAGGGTCTTTTCACGTGAGAAATTGCGGCAGAGAAATAGAAATGGGGAGGAAATGGCCCGAAATGGCAAATGTGTAAGCGGAAATTGTTTGTGGTGGCAAATTTACGAGCGTCAATTTGAGAGTAGCAAATTTAAGAGCGACAATGTTTCGAGTGGCAAAAACTCAATTTTCTTGCAATAAGACATCTTCTTTATCACGAGGATCAAAGGCATTAAAAGCAAGGAGGATTTTATAGGAGTTTCCAAAGGGAGAGGAAAGGAGGCTATCGTGTTCTGTATCTAGCCATCGTTGAGGTCCATCGCCGCTAAGGTCTGTCGTGCATCCAGCCACCGCCGAGGTCCAGTTTTGATCCGCCGCCGAGACCCTTCCTAGCCATCACCGCCGACGATGATCCCTTTGCGTGCGCGCTCTTGGAGTTGGCCAATAGTGGCGGCGTTGGCTTGGCCAAAGGCGGCGCGGTTGAAGGGCAACAACAGCGCGTGAGCTTGGCCAACGACTGTGGTGCGGGCTGAGGCTAGAGAAGTCGCCGGAGTTAAGGGGAGGAAGGAGATAAAGGGCCTTGGTCTTTTCAGCGTATCGTACCATTGCGTATTACTGTATGAAATTTTGTTATTTTTATATAGCATATATGTTGTGATAATTTGTAACGATTTTTCATGACTTTTGATAGTTCTTTCAAAGATTCTAAAACTATTTTTTAATTATTGTTTTATAATCTTTAGACCTCTTTTCGATGGTTCTCAAATTTGCTACAGTAATACGACAACGCAACAATACGCTAAAAAGAACAAGGCCAAAGTGGTACTTTGCCCGTAAATTTGAACTAGTCAAAGGTGCATTTGGGTCATTTCAAGCTAAACATGGCATGCATGCGAAATCGAAATTATAATGGAACTAACGATAATATGAACTTTGTAATAGCA
This sequence comes from Raddia guianensis, assembly GCA_036346415.1. NCBI lineage: Eukaryota > Viridiplantae > Streptophyta > Magnoliopsida > Poales > Poaceae > Raddia > Raddia guianensis. Next base: position 24,657,753 of record CM070544.1, read on the forward strand.
GAAATGTGAAACGAAGACTTTATAATGGCATGGATGCAAAAAAATCCTATTTGTTGGGTAGTTTTGCAGTTTTCACTCGAGAAGGTGGGCTTTATTTGGACTTATAATTAACCTATATTTTAAAGGGATTTTTTTAATGTACGGCATATTTTGGATTGAGACATAGGTTAAATTTTTAAAAAAATTAAGAGAAAGTTAAGAGAAATAATCATACTATCCATGTTATAAATGCTTTGTAAATACTCCCTTCAGGTTCACAATAGTAGACGTTTTAGACATGGTTCACAATATCAAGACGGATTCAAACCTCTAGGAGTAGTAGGTTTGCTTATCATTTCACCTACTATATCAAATGGTGGTCGCTTCAAGAAGTTAGGGCCGTTTGGATTGCCGCCGCCGTCGCCCGCCGTGCCAACCGTTGGCTCACCGTGTGAATTAGGCATTCGTTTGGATGGTCACAGTTTGTTGGCTCGTTGACGACATCACGTCCTCGCCCGCGCACAGTAAACATTGAGGTGAGCGTTGGCGCGGGCGCCCTTTTTTTGCCAAATCTCGCCAACGCTGGTGACGGCTTGCCATCTCTGGGCTCGGCGCGAGTGCGCGACGGTGACGAAAGAAACACGCCCTTGGTGCCATCGCCTAGCCTAGTGGTAGAACCACTTAATGCAAGTCACCAGATCAGTGGTTCGAATCTCACTTCATGCATGCAGGATTTTTTTTGCATGCAACGTCCTTTTTTGTTGTGGTTGCCGCCAGTACATGGAGGGAAAATTTCATATGCACGCAAATTATTTTTGCTTTGCCGCCGATCAATTCAATTGTCATTCTTGGAGGCAATTAATATATTCTGTACCTCTCAGTTATATAAAGACATGATATTGCCTCTTCTCTCACCACACTAATAAACTATGGCAGTTAATTTAATAGGAAGAAGGCCACTAGTGGAGATAGATTTGAATATGGATCCACCGAACGTTGATGGTAAACTCTCTCATTGTTATATGAGTTTGAAGTAAATTCATCTCCTTTTTTTGAAACTTTTTTATTCTAAGTCCACATGTTTTTTTTGCCTCTAGATGCTAGTCAAAATGCTCTTGACGACGAGGTTGGTTTGTGCACTAACAAAATCGATTCGAACATGGAACCACCAAATGAAAATAGTGAATAGTCTCATTGCTTTATCATTTTGATGTAACTTAGTTTTTATTGAAAGATTTTTTTTCTAAATTCACATGTTTTGTCTCTATAGAAGATAATGAAAATGCTTTTAACAATGGGGTCGATTTGAACGTTGAGTATATGAACATGGAACCGCTAGATGAAAATGGGAAACTCTCTCATTGCTCCTGAATTATTTTATATATAAATGTTTTGCCATGCTTTAATTTAATTTCTAATCCACATGCATGTTTCTATAAAAGTTGATGAGAATATAGGTCGGAAAGATATGCCCAATGCTACAAGGAGAGAAATATTTCAAACTTTCCTAGCAAAAAGTGCCAATGGAAGGTTGAAGCGTAATGTCACCAAGGAAGTTGTTGCACTTTTTTCGGTACGAATTAGATTCAGCGTATTTGGAAACAAGGAAAAGTTTACCTCGATCAAGGGATTATAGTTGATGTTTCAAGTAAAAAGTGCAACTCTGGTCGTAAGCGAGTTCAAGTGGATATTTCTGCACTACGTGACATTCCTTTTTTAGATCGAACAACGATTGAAGATTTATGTGCTTGATTGCATGTGAGTAAACACAAGCTGATGGCATTGAAATGGGAAGGTCTCATAAGACGTCAATCAAACAATATAAAACCTTACTTAACAGAAGAAAACAAGAAGCGCAGGTTAGAATGATGTCTATCTATGCTTGAACCAAGAAGTATATCCAATGATCCCATAATTAGGGAGTTATTTGATGTTATTTTTATTGATGAAAAATGGTTCAATCTTATAAGAAAAACAGAAAGATATTACTCCCTTGGAGACGAAGATGAGCCTATAAGGACATGCAAAAGTAAGTATTGCATTTACTCTCGCTCGTGAACCCAAGAGGTAATAAAAAAATTGCATGCATGCATGCGCCGCACAATGGAGTAAATACCATGCTGCTGTAGTTGATTCCTAGGAGCAAAAGTAGGGGGGAAATGCTAAACGCCAAGTTTTCCAGCACTTGATGCAAAATGCTTAAACATTAAGTATTTTGAAACATGGAGGGAGTATGAGAGATACATCAGATGAAAAGTTGTTCATAAATGCATGAGAGAAAGTTATGTAATAATAAGGTGTGAACAACATAGACCTCAGATACCCACACGGCGGGGCTAAGAGACCACCCGACAGAGGATGGACCAAGTCGGGTGGATGAGAACGTGTACCACTCGGACTATAGAAAGCTTGATCGGCAAGATAGAAGTCTATCCCTAATTAATAGGGGAGATATAATTGTAATCCTGGATAACTACGTATCTGGCTAGAGGATAGAGATAGGAATCCTATCTCGTAACCGACGAGGACTTCTCCTTGTAACCCATATAAAGGGGTAGGGGCCATAGTTCGGCAGGCTATCCAATCCAATTCGATACCCTTGTCGCATAACACAACTTGAGGCCGAGAACACAACATACGAGAGATCTCCCGATCATCTTGTACACATATACCCCATATAATCCCAGAGCACAGGAAGTAGGGTATTACCTCCGAGTTGTGGGCTTGAACCTGTATTAGCCCCTGTCTTATGCTACCATCGAGTTTAGATCTTGTGCATCGCCCCATATATAATTATTGCCGACGATAACCCCCGATTAGCTATCCGTCGACATAAGAGTAGACAAAAAACATTAATAAATTCTCATGCACGAGTTATATTTCTAAATAAGGTCGTTGAAACTATATGTCTCGTATAAAAAAAACGGTATTTGGCTGTGTAAACGGGTCGCGGTCTCCGGGACGCGGTCTCCGGCCAAAGGGCAGCATAATAAGCAAGAAGCCCGTTAACACCTCACACTAAAGTGAATAGAGAAACAGTGACATTAAATTGAATAAGTAAGGAAAAGGTCAGCTCAACCTGGTAACAGTGACATTAAACAGAGAAATATATCCTCTAATAGTAATTGAAGGCATATGCATAATCACATCTATATTTTGTTACATACTTACATGACATTAGTGAGTACTAATATTCTAGGCTAGGTAGCACAGGTTACCTACTTTAGTGTTGCCTCAAGAGTCAAAAAGGATAATCTGCCACGTTGATGCTGTTAACGTCACAAAATCCAACATATTCCAACCAACTCTCGTGAAGCAAGAAGAAATTATTGTAGTAGACACGAAACGAACTTCACACACTCGCCCAAAAGAAAACAAATCTGCCTTCAAGCCACGGGGCCCAGTGTCAGCGAAACTGGTACCTGGTCCACGTACCCTGCAGAATAAAAAAGGCTTAAATTTGCTTTTCTCTAGAAAATGGAGAAAGTATATACATAGTTTAAATAGGAATCTTATCCCAGCTACTCACGTACACATTTGAATGTAAGTCATTTTCACTTAGCTGGCCCCTTTTTTAAAAAAAAAAATTCTCGATTTCACACACGCACGCTCTTACACAACTTCAATTGCAGACGGTTTGGGATGAGAGGACGAAAGGCCGATGACGGAGTTGGGTAAGCAGCAGAGGAGGAAGAGAGCATACATGTGGACGGTGATGCTCTTCGGTGCCATCTCCGGTGGAAGGGGAGAAAGATGGTATAGCTAGGGCCGTAATAAAAGCTAAGAGTTTGTAAACTTTGCTCGAATTTGGTTTGCCTCTAGGTTTGACTTAGAATTCACCTCAATCCAGTGGCGGAACCAGGATTTAGTAAAGACTGGATGTCAACTCTCAAAATTTACTTACCTTGAGAGTCGAAATCTCATGCACTAGTCCCTGGATCGGTACACTAGTACGGAAGATCACATAACCGATACAAACATACATCGATTAGCATATAGATCCCTGAATATTACATGTCCCAAAGTTACACCCTTAGGCGATATCAGTAAGGCGATCAGCATTAGCCTTTAATACAAAATACAGTTTAGAGTAATGCAGCTATCCAAAATATCTACCCAAAAGAATATCTCCATGGCTAGGTGATTTGCAAGCGACCGGAGCAACCCTAAGACACGTCAGGCCCTCCAAAGTCCTGTCCATCTTCTTCATGACACTTGTATGGATCCACCTCGATCCCATCGTCTCAAAAAGTATAAGTAGGCGACGACAGCGTCATCCAAACGTTGGCTAGTTAACACTTCCCTTAATGCACTTAGTGAATAGAAGGCCTTGATTGGGGAGAGGGTTATTTTATTTGCGTAAAGCCATATTTTAAAATGAGTTTAAATTACCCTATCTAGCATCAGGTATTAATAGTCTTTACATCACAAGGAATTTAGCACCATACCAAATACTTCCCAAGCCCCAACCGACCGTCCTTAACGACCAACCCTAAATCGACCAATCCCAAATACGTTACATACCAGACGTGACTTCACCACACCAACTTCTCGTTGCCCCCAACTGGTTCCTAAACCCATCATCCTTCCAGAATTTGGTAATCATGTTGTGGACCACACTTGCCATAGACTGCTTGCCTCGGCCTAGGGGGTTGCCAGCCCGCACTAGCCTGGCATCATCATGGGGAAGTGTGGCCTCCATCACATCCGGTGACGACCAATGCCGGTCCCTATTGAAAGTGGTCCTAGAGGGCCTCCTCAGAGCCCTCGCAACTGGGGATCCAAAACCCGTACTCCGCGCGATGGTCACGCGTTGTGTTGGAACCATCCTCCAGATGGCAGCGATCACCCCGCTACACGTGTTCTTCCGCACTCCTCCTAGGTAAGCCCTGGCTAAACTCAGCACTAGGCACCTCGTGCCTTAACCATCCATCAAGATGCCATCCATGGGGCAACCTTCCAACCATCTAGTCTCCACCTCATTAATCCAAGACATTACCACACACGATCTAACCCGTTCAACCGACCAAACCGGACTGACACACCACATAGTCTTAACCTCAAACAGCACTCAGCCCATCACTCATCTATTTGCCTTAACTGTCACGTGTTGCATCTTTTAAGTGAATAAAGGAATGACCGGTGAATATCGGTTCACCGTTTCGTGGCTAGCTGCCAAAAGAATATTATTTGGACCTAAGCAAGTCTAAGCAGATTTTACCCATTAGGAGGGTTAAAGTTGTTACCAAGCTAGTATTGGGCTAAACAAAGATATGACAGTCAAAACAGTCATAAAGGCTAAATATTACAATGATAGGCATGTGTATTTATAACATGATTAACAAGTGGTGTATATATCTTATGCATGCACTTTGTTGATAAATAAATATAGTTTAGGAAAAACTGGGTAATGAACATGATTATACCGTTGTTAATCCGTACTAGGGAAAGTCGCTATCTCTCCCTAATACGGGTAAACATCTAAAGAGTAAGTGTTAACTCGTCTTTCTCAGGTGGAATGTCTTCCTCCGAGTCACCAAACCTTCCCTCGAGATTGCCTACGTCATATCACACATATAATTCAATAATTACTCACTGATGCCAAACGGAAAACATGATGCATGCACATGATCTCGGTCCTATAATCAGCACCACGATGTAAAAAGTCGAATAATGGTACTATTTAGTATGATATGCAAAGCATGCCCTAATGTATTAATAGATCATACTATTATTACATAATAACCTAGAGGTACCCCCCCAAAATACGATATCTTACGCTAAGGTAGTAATCGAGAAATTTAGGGTTTAACGGGCGACATATGATGACGACACGTCGTAATACAGCCTACATACGGAGTTAAACTCCTCGGTATTAGCATTTTATAAGTCTTCCTAAATTTAAGGTGTAACTCCAAGTTATAAGATATATTAGTACATTTTCTAAAGTCAGTACCATATTTTAATTAATGAATAATTTATTAATTAATTGTTGGTGTTCGGCTAATTAATTCCCCAATAAATATATTTGGACAAGAATGGCATTTTAATGTTCTCTATCTTCTAGAGTATTTATGTACCTTAATTTATTTTCTTATGATTTTATAGGGTCATACTCATTTTTGTAACAATAAAAGTTTTCCTCAATCTAATTTAAGCATTTTCTACCTAGGAAAACTATTCCTTCCGATTAATCGTGCATAAAAGTAATTTCAGTGGTTGGTTTCATAATAATTTTATAAAATCTAGAACAGTCTTTATGCAATTAAATAATTGGTTAAATTCGTGGGGAAAATGGCACACAGTAGCGGGCCGAGCTAGCGAACCAAGCCGGACCACTGTGGAATCGACCCACGGCCTTGCGCAAGCGCGCCTACGCCAGCCAGCGACGGCTACGCCGAAGGCATATTTTCGCGGGGCGCAAACGCACGAGGTCAGTGCCGCGTGACCTGCCCGGTGGGCCCTAGGCTCACAAGCAGCGACACAGTAGTCTCCGCATTAACCCAGCGTGCGAAGGGTTTTTCTGGCAACTGGGGCCCGCATGTCAGCGACTTAATAAGCTTCGATCAGCACGAATCTAGGCGCAAATCCAACGTCTCCTGATTTTTGTCTACCTCCAGACGGCGACAAGGCCAGCGGCGACTGCTCAAGCCGTGGCAGCGATCCCGCCCCATTCCTGCCGCGTGCATTCCTGCCCTATCATCTACTGCTTCCTACGGACCTAACGACGCCCTCGCCGAGGCTGGAGACGGCCGGACACTGCGGTGCGACGAGCGGCGACAGAGCCGAAGGCTCGCCGGAGTTGCCAGGCCTCGCTAAGGACCTACACTCTAAGAAATTTTACGGGGAGTGAGGGGAGACACCGGGGAAGCTCACCGAGCTCACGATCGGGAGCGAAGCGACTCGAGCTTGACGGGCGGCAATGAACCCGATGCTAACTGGAACAGGGGCATCGTCGACCCGGCTCCACCGAACGGCTCCGTTGAAATTGAGCGAGGAGAAATGGTTAGGGTGTGGCCAGGAAACTTAGGGCGAGAAGAATTGCTCTTAGGCTCACGGAATTGACGGGGGTGTCTTCGGCGCCGGCGCGGAAGAAAATTGGGGAAAATGGTGAAACGGTGCCGGCGGGGGAGGCCTTCGGTTTTGTAGGAGCGGGGCGAGGGGTACAGTTCGGTGGCCCATTCGGCGCCGCAGGGAAGGGAGAGGCGCTGCGACGGGACGTGAGCGGCGCATCGTGACGCGACAGGCGCGACGCGGCGATGATGGCACGAGCGGCGGGGGCAGAGGCAGTAGTGGCGCGCGGCGAGTCAGAGCAGAGCAGGGCAGAACAGGGCCACGTGGAAAGGAGAGAGAGAGGGAGAGAGAGATGGCCTACTCAGCATCTAAAATTCAAACGAATTTTGAATTTCAATCAAAATTGGAAATTACCCCCAAATTGGGATGTTTTCTACTATCATCAGATTAGCCAAAGAAAATAGGTCTACCATAGTTGATTCTTGGCATTGCAGTAATGCATACAACCATAACACATATATTTAGTGTGAAGATTTCTTATACAAAGTATTGTGGATTATGTAACAAGCCGTACAAAGCACACTACGGTAGGTTAGTACACATAAGAATTGATCTCCAACATGAACTTCACAACAAGAGTTAGATTAGTATACATGCAGCAGTGAAGTACTAATATTAATTGTACAAAACCACAGATACCTAGGCAACAACGTCAAACGTCTTTCTAAAGAGAAAATAATTTCAAAGCACAACGAAACTATTGAAGCTAGGTGGGAAATGAGTCAGAATTGTCAATTGTTTGTTACATATTTAAAAAACAACTAACAATAAGTGTATAACAAAGCCTTTGACAGTGTACCAACAGCATCAAGTAAGTCTAAGCATACCTCCAATTCAGCTTCCGCTAGAGCTGTTCGTGATGACGGACTCCAGTGGTATGTGGACAGGCTTTCGTCCTCTATAAATATATCCTCTCATAACCATCTGACCAAACACTTGTAACTAGAATATCAAAAGGAACAAAAAAAAACATTAAAATTTTTCTTGAGTAAGAGATCTTGATGAGAGTGAATACAAAATGGTATCAATGTTTATTCTGATAGCATAAAATGGATGGGAACTGGGAAGTGGTGCCATTGGACTTGGCGACGGAGGTGTCGAGCCATGAGGGGCCGTGGAAGTGGAGGCTGGCGGCGCCGCGGCGGCATGGGGAGAACTGGAGAGTAGGCAGGGAGGTGGGGAGCAATGGGGAGAGGAGGCGGGTGGCGCCTCGGAGGGGCAAGGCCTGGTCTGGCGGTGGGGAGAGGCGCTAGAGTTTGGGACTCAGGAGGGATATGGGAATAACAAGAGGGAGAGGCCAAGCGAGGGGCGCTGGGGTGGCGGCGGGCCCCGGCCGAGGGGGGAGGCGCTGGGTGAGGACAAGGCCTGGCGGCGGCGGCGGCTGGCGGGGAGAGACGCTAGGGTTTGGGTTATTTGGGAGGGAGATGGGAAGGACGAGAGGAAGAGGCTGAGCGAGAGGCGTTGGCTGGCGCTGGGGTGGGGTTGGGAAGTTGGGTCGGGAGGGGGTTTGTTCCGCACGGGCCACGTCCGGGGCCAGTGTTCCCGTGACCCCGGGCCCAAATCCACCCATGCCTCAATTCAAGCCTAGTCTCAAGCTCGCAAGTCTGGTCGAGCTGAGGTCAAGCTTCATTTGAGTTTCATTGAGTTTTTTGAAACTTTATTTTTCTATGTAAAATCATATTTTCTCAAGTGTACTCTAGAATGAGTTTCATGTAAGCCTACTTAAGCTTTAATGAGATCATTCAAACTTTATTTTTTGATAAAATAATATTTTATCAAATTTACTCGAGCCTGTCATCGAGTTTTTTTAGCCTACTCGGGCTTTGCTCTCTTTTTTTTTCCCTTCAAATTTTGTGTCTCGCTGAACCTAGATGAGCCGAACTCAACTTGTTCGAGCTTTATTTGAGGTGAGCTCATACTTATCTCTAGGCTCAAGGGTTAACCCAAGTTTGGCTCGATCTCGTTTCGTTGTAGCCATAATGCCCCTATTAGACAAATTTGATGAAGATATGAACAAAATGTTGATAATTAGTTTTTATAGGAATATAACTTTACAATTGCATCCGTTGGATTTTTACTTTTTAATAGCATATATGTGAAGCTAGAAATTTATAGTGGTATGGACTAAAACCAATCACCCCTTCATATTACAAAAACTTTACGTTATAGACTTGTCCTAGGTCAAAGTTCTAAAAACTCTATTTATGCAAATCTTTTCAACTACTCCATCCGTTCCAAATTATAGTTCACTGTTGAGTTTTGCACACGTCCTTTGACCATTCGTCTTATTCAAAAAATTTGTGCAAACATGCAAAAGTATAAGTCATGCTTAAAGTATGTTTAATAATAAAACAAATCACAACAAAATAAACAATATTTACATATATATTTTGAATAAGACAAAGGGTCAAAAGGCATATCCAAAAGTCAATAGCGAACTACAGTTTGGAACGGAGGGAGTATTTAGATTGTGCACATGAAATCCATACATATAGATATGTCTTGAAAACCACCTTCATAATATTATATTTTCTGTTGATTATTGAAATAGTCCTGTTCTTTTCTACCGATCTCGAATTCAATTTGAACAAAGATAACTACCGAAATAATCGAATTTCGAGAGCTTCTCGAGTTAGTGTCGAGATACAGATCCATTTAGTTTGACTTGCTTCTTAAGAAGTTAGGACCCACCTTCGAAACAGCGTGTAACACCCGGATTCGGGCAAATCCAAAATTTTGGCAAAATTTAAAATTTTGTGGCTTGACTTGAAAATCTCTTGCAGTCTCTCTCTTCTCCTCTCCCGCGTGTTCTCTCTCCTTCCTTGTTGTCGACCTTGCGTCCGTCCTGCTCTACTTGCCATGTCGCCGCCGCGCCGGACTGCACGTTGCCATGCCCACGTCGCGTCCGAGCCTGGTCCCTCGCGCACCGTTGTCACCGTGTCGTGGGCTAGCACGTTGGTGTCGGAGCGTGTGCCGTGTGCCCTGCCGGCAGCCGGTCTGCTGCCTTGGACCATCGGATTTTTCGCCTAGAGACCGTTGGGTACTGACCACTAAATCCCGCATGTGATCCACGTCCGTTTTTCGCCATCATCATCGCCTCCCGGGTCAAAAGGCCTACGCTTTAGCCTTGGCCGTCGTACACTACTCCTCCGCCACGTCGTGCCTTCCGTTGCCACAAGCGCCCTACCGTGTCGCGTCACCAATGCCGCCCCACAGTGCGCGTGCTCGCCCCTGGACCCACACCACGTCCATCCTTGCCTTAAACCAAGGCGAGCCCCCTTTGGCTCCACCCCTTCCCCATTTCCCCCAATTTCACCCGAGACGCCGCCGGCTGCGATTGCTTCTCTCGTGTGAGCTTCTGGAGCCATCTTCACAACCCAAATCTTGCTCCACTAGCCCCTAACCTTTTCCCTCCGGTAATTGCAAGGTAGACGTTCAGAGCTGCCGTGTCGTCGCCGCCCCTGTTTCGGCCTCCGCCGTGCTCACCATCGCCATGGAACGGTGAACCGATATTCACCATCATTCATTCTTTCATTAAAAAGGTTATAACATGTGACAGCTAGGGCTAATAGATGCATGATGGGTTGGATGTGGTTTGTGGGTATGGCTATGTGGTGTGTCGGTCCGGTTTGGTCGGGATAGCTCATGTGTGGTAATGTCATGGGTTATTGAAGTAGAGATAAGTTGGTTGGAGAGTTGCCCCATGGATGACATCCTGAGGGATGATTAAGGCATGAGATGCCTTGTGCTGGGTTTAGCCAGGGCTTACCCAGGAGGAGCGTGGAAGAACACGCGTAGCAGGGAGAGATCGCTGCCATCTAGAGGATGGTTCCAACACAACGCGTGGCCATCACGTGGAGTACGGGTTTCGGATCGCCAGTTGCGATCACTCTGCGGAGGCCCTCTGGGACCACTCTCAACAGGGACCAGCTTTGGTCGTCACCACAGGTGACGGAGGCTACACTTCCCTAGGATGACGCTAGGCTAGAGTGGGTTGGCAACCCTTCTAGGCCGAGGCGGGCAGGCTATGGCAAGTGTGGTCCACAATGGGATTGACAATCCCGGAAGGATGGTGGGTTTAGGAAAATGTTGGGGCAACATGAAGTTTGGTATGGTTGAGGTCGAGGTCAAGTGCAGTGGCGGACCTAGGATTTTATCAAGCCCGGGGCTAAAATCTATCGTACTAAAACATACGTATAAATATTGAAAATTGTCTACACCAAGTAAGAATTCAAAAAGCATGACTTTGACAAATAATTGATATGAGAAATACCTAGATAAGTAGATAACAAATATAGGTCCATCTTAATGTATATTTTATTCATCAATAGTAGGATCTGAACCTGAAAAGTAACATATAAAATGTCAATGTTCTACAGGAGATTGATTGGACTGAGATGTGTAATAAGATGTCAATGTTCTCTTCATTCTCTTTCTTCCTAAACCGATGCAATTGAACTATAAATTAACAAATGAGTATATGACATATTCATATTAAATAAACTATACAAAAAATACAACTTACATGAAGAAATTAAATTAACAATAAATTAACCAAATAGAAGTTTTAGAAGCTTAGGGCTTACTGAGTTTAGGGAATGATTTCTAGCAATCAAGGAAACGAGGGCAGAAATTAGCGACAGTAGAAAGAGAAGAGCAGGTGCGGGCGTGTAGCGCCGCGGCACGAGGAGCAGAGGAGCGGAGGAGGCGAAGATTAGCGAGCAGCCGAAAGATCTTGGAGCGATTATGCGCGCCGCCGCACAACACGCCACAAGTCACAGAGAAAGAAAATTGATCACGCCATCTGGGCACCAGGCAAAAAAAGGAACCTCGTACACGTTACACGTACATGCTGATTGCTTGCGTCAAAGCTAATGGGCTTGTCTTTGGGCTTATCTTCTTGTCAGAGTGCGATTGTACCTTAGCTAAGCTGATGGGCTGATGGGCTGGACTGGCAATAGCTACTCTCCTACAAATCCTAAGCCCCGGGCTAGAGCCCACCTAGCCACGGGCCTGGATCCGCCCCTGGTCAATTGTGTTTGTCGAGTCTGGGTTGGTCATCTTGAGGTTGGCCGACAAGGTCGGTCGATGTCTTAATTAGGTTTGTTATGGTGCTAAACTCCTTGTGGGTTAAAAGGAACTTTAATACTTATTGCTAGATAGGGTAATTTAAACTCATCTTAAAAACTGGTTTTACGCAAATAAAGGAACCACTTCCCCACTCGAAGCCTCCTATCATTAAGTGCATTAAGGGAGAGTTAACTAGCTAGCGTTTGGATGACGCTGACCTCGCATTCCTCCACTCTTTTAGATGCAAATTAAGAAGAAGGATTTGTTCGAACATCACAAAGGGGATGATCCGGGCTGCAATGGTCATGATGCGGTTTAGGGTTTGCTCCAGTCGCCTGCAGGAATGCATAGCCGTTGGAGGATTTTTCGGATGATTGCATATATGTTCTCCTGACTCTGATGATTATTCCTATAACAGTTGTATGGTCTCTTGGCTTATTTAATATTAAGCCTGCGCCATGCAACCAGGTATGTAATACTCCGAATAATGAAACGTATGTCTGTATGATACTCGGCTATGTATTGCATGTACTAGAGTATTGATCTAGGGTCTAGTACATGTGAACAGCGGCTCTATGGTAAGAATAAAAATGAGGGCTGACACAGCGAAAAAACGAATCGAAAAACCCAAAGCATATGTCTTTTCAAAACATAGATAAGTTGTTAAGCTGTTAAGTCGATAAGCTGTTAAGCTGAAAAGAACAAACTAAGTTGCGATGGTAACAAATGTGGTCAAATTGTGTTGATGCTTCTGCCTATCAAGCAAGAAGATGCTGGAATGTAGTTGGTACTATAATCTATATTTAACATCATTTATTTAAATTCTATCGATGCCCTTTTATTGTATATTTTATTTTTAAATTGGCGTGAATGTAAAATTAGTAGGATTATGATTGCAAACTTTTTATGCATTCATTATGAAAGTTGATACGAACCTTGAATATGACTAGAAAGTTGATACGAACCTATTATGGTTTTAGACTGGCCCTATTTTGATTTCAATCCTCGATCCACCAGTGCGGACGAATTAAACTTGCTTCTTCCGTTCCAAATTATAGTTCATTGTTGACTTTTGGATATTCTATTTGATCATTTGTTTTATTTAAAAAATATATGTAAATATTATTTATTTTGTTGTGATTTGTTTTATCATTAAACATACTTTAAGTATGAGTTATATTTTTGTATGTTTACACTAATTTTTTAAATAAAACAATTGGTTAAAAGATGCATTCAAAAATCAACGGTAAACTATACTAATTTGAAACGAAGAGAGTACAAACGAAGTTTCTGCCTGACAAGTGATAACCGTAGTAACAGAAAGTCCAAACGCGAGTGGCGAAATTGTAGATAGCACACGACTAGTTGACTCCTGCTTTGAAACCAACCCCCGAAAAAATTAATAAAAAAACGCCCCTGCCCTTCAAGCCGGCGCCTCGACGTCTCCTGCCTTCCTTCTACCCTTTCTCCTCTCCTCCTTCCTTCGCCGTCGCGGCTCGCCACGGTGGTGGCGGCGTGGCCACCGATCGACGCTCTGCTTGCCTGCTCCTCCCAGCCGTCGCCTCCGAACCCTCGCCGCCTCCTCGTCTCCTTTCCGCTGGGACACGCCACCTCGAAGTAGTCCTCTTCCTCCTCCCCGCTCTACTGGGCTTGCGCGGCGTCGGAGCTCAGCCCGGGCTTGGACTGGTTTCTTTTGCTGGTGAGGAACCCTACCTTCCTTAGTATCGTTTCCTCTTCCTGCTCTTATTGCCCAAGAAGATTCGTTCTGGTCTTATCTTTGATGCGAGCAATCTGACCGAGGGGTTCTGTCGCTTTTGGCTTTGGGCACTCGAAACCCAAATCTTTCTTTCTTGGATGGATACACCAATCCACCCAGTTTGTTGAAAGTTTCTTTGATTGTAAGGAAGACGCGCGCTTGCAGGCACCCCGCACGTACACACGGTAGCACACGCCAATACGAGCCTTGGGGTTTAATCCGCGGCCTCGCCCTCACATGGTGATCTTGGAAGGCTTTTTGGGATGAAAAGATGACTCTTTTCTTGGAAGAGAGTTCTTCTTTTCAGTTGCGATTTATGATTTTAAGATATATACCAAGAATTTACTGTAAAACCCAAGAGGGAAAATTACCATGCAAGTAGTGATGGCAATCGAGACAGCATAGGCAATTTCAAGTATTGTAGTGTTCCGTGTGATCTTAATGTAGCTTTGGATCGAAATCTGCCTATGTGGGAATGCTGGGCTGCTGACATTAACATAATTTGGCAGTTCAGTCAAACAATTTGTGCTAGTCATCATAGTGCAAATGTTGTTATGGCGAAGAAATGATATGTAATCCACATTCGTTTGGCTGTTCATTCAAATAGCTTGCTGCATGATGTAGCACTTTGGACACAAGTGCTTCTGGTACATAAACCCTTGGGCTTCATAGTGTTTAGGACAGGGATGTAGAAATTTCTCCATTAACTTGAGTTCGCCATGGTTTATAGTTAGTAGTGCCATTTTTAACAACAATGTTCTATAAGTTGGATACCAAGGGTTTGTGTTTATGAGTTATTACTTGCGGTGGGTACAACCCAATGCTTCATATAGGATTGCCTGAAGTTCTAGTGAACTATACTTCATGGTTAAGGCCCGAGGAATGGGTGCAATTGTCCAGTTCTGCAGGCCCTAGCTTCAGGATTGATGCCGGAATGGGTGCAATTGTCCAGTTCTGCAGGCCCTAGCTTCAGGATCGATGCCCTTTCCTCTGAATCATATTTGGAAATCATGTAGCATGTAAAAACACAGGGTTTGACATGACTCACTTGATGTTATTGTAACTCTTTAGCTATGCTCAGAAATGATATGGCATCTCTTGAGATGTTTAATATTGCTTCACTGGAATAAATTTTAAAGAATAATGTCTTATTACCTAGTGAAAGATATTGCTGTTTATTAAGTTATCTGCACAATTTTATGGTCATGTACTGGTACTTTATGTGACATCTACTTTTTATATGCTATATATTTCTAGTATACTGCATAATTTCCTATTCTTTCTGGCATCAATATAGGATTGTTTCTTTGTAGGGATATGAGAGATGATTTTGTAGTTGTACACTGCAACTATTTGATAGCCTGGGGGTAAGCATTCTCATTCAAGATAGAATGGGTGGCTGTTGCTCTTCATCACAAAGATCTGAGGAAGATATAGCACCAACTCATATCGTTGTATGTAGACTCTGCTTTTACTTATATATGTTCTATGTATTCAGTTCATTCTAACTTTTCTAGTCAAATGATTCTCTTGAGTTTGGAAGTGCAATTTAAGTTGTCCTTGTTACTAACTTCATTGTTATTTGCATGTCTTAACATTGCGAACATAAATTATATGCAAATTATATTGCCGCGATTAATCCACGATTAATCCTAAAATCAGTCTGGCTGCATGAATAGGGAACCTTGACTCGACCAAATTAGCTAGCCGGGCGACTAGGATTTCTAGTTGGCGATTAGCCATGATTAATTCTGTACTTGACTGCTGAGAGACTTGGAGCATGGGGCAAGGCAGCAGGGGAAAGGGGAGGGCTAGAAGGTGAAGGAGGAGAGAAAGCAACCGAGGTTAGAGAAGGGAGTAACCTCCGAGTAAAAGCTGTGGTGTTAGACGAGAAGCAAAGATGAGAGCATAGGTGGTGGCAGTGGCAGCAGCGGTGGTGGATCAAACATGCGATCAGAGGGTGCCAACCAAGCTCTATGTCAAGTTGTGTCTGTGGATGACAGGAGAGCTAACATGGACGCAAATTGGGCCAGCTTGATGAGTCCCAAGCCCTTACACAGGTGGCCCGTACTAATGACTGGAAGGGGAGGCAGTTCTAGCATTCTAGGTTTTTGTGAGGAAAAGCACAGCCGCTGCCCAGGCTCTCCTGCACTGCTGCGCCTCTTCTTTCCCACCTGATGTGAAGATGAGATCAGGGAGGAGAAGTCGCAACAGAAGAACAATGGAGCAATACCCTTGCCTCCTGGTAGCCTCCCTTCTGTTCCTCTATGGACCTTCTCACTTCTTCTTCATCTCTATTTTCTTGCTTCTTCTTCACTTCCTGTGATCTGTGCTCTTGGTAGAAGCAGCAGTGGCATACGCCCAATAGTTATTTTCTTGCCACATTAGCTCATCTGACATGACTTCCTTGCTCAGTTCTTATGTTGTTTGTGTGCCTATCTAGTTCTGGACTAGTCGTGGACTAGCCATGGCTAAACGTGTCCAGCCCATAAGTCGCCCCTAAGGCGACTTGGCTCGACTTTATAACTTGAAGACTTCGGTGATCTGTCATAAGTGTCCCTGATTTTGCTGGGATGTTAGTTACACGTGCTAACCATATTAGGGTGTTAGGTACTTAGGTTTTATTTTTCAAATAGGAAGAGTGCTGCCAGTTTAACTTACATCTTTGCAGTTTTGATGCAACAGGAAAAATTGTCTCACTTATACTGTGCATATTCCATTTTGTATCTTGATTGATCTATTCAGTTGTTGACTCCGTAAATGGTATGCTGTCATGCGCAAAGGCCAAACGTGAACAGTACCGCGGGTACTATAGCGGCGTGAACAGTACCCGTGGTACTGTAGCACGGGATTGGATTAGTTAGGGGTTAGTTAGGACTAGATCAAGTTTTGAATTAGATAAGATGAGTTTGTTTAAGAGATAAGATTAGTTAAGATTTGATTTTTAGGTCATGTTCTTTTTAGCAACTTAACGATTTATCTACGTTTTGAAAAGACATATGCTTTGAGTTTTTTGAGTTTATTCGCTGTTTTGAAGGTGGGTCCTAACACTTTTAAAAAGCAAGGCAAACGAAATGTATCCGAATCTCGAGACTACCTCGAGAAGCTCCCAAAGTTTAGTCATTTCAGCCGTTCAACAGCTCAGTTGTTCAGATCAGCTCAAAAGAACAGGAACTTAGAGTGCAAGTCTTTTATCCCTATAAAAGGTAGGGTCATGTTTCTTTCATTATAATCCAAGTAATGAAGTAATTTGAGATCCAATCTCATAGGCGGCGGCTTCGATAACAGCCTAGGCAGTAGCTTCGATAAACGGTTCGTCTCACTCATGTTAAGGGTCGTATATCGTCCTCGTTGTGTGTTCATATCGAGCACGTAATGATTGGTATCAGAGCCGGACAATCTCTCGGGATGGCGTTCCACTCTGGGTACTACGGTGGTCGTTTGTATGATGACTGACGTCCCTACAATGACTGACGTGCTTACGACGACTGGCGTTCCTCCGATCGACAGCAATAGTACAATGACGACCAGCGACACCGAGAAGAGTGGCCAAATGTCCGCTACCATCGGTAGATTGACAAAGAGCAGCGTGCTTTTGATCCACCCCGATCATATCTCTACTACCAACGACTCCACAAGGAGTGTGGGCTCATCGACAACTGTCATTGGCCATACGACGATCGGTGGTCTTGACCTTTGTCGGTCCATCGACAAGATCGATAGCATGATGAAGATAATGAATGGCATGAAGACGCCCTCCTCAGCACCAGCTACTCCAACCACGTCGATGGTTGACAACGTGGCTGACCCGTGTGAAAAGAACCGTGGCGAGGCCATCCTCGGCGAGGTGGACGTCGCTGCCACAGCGGAGGAACCGCTAAAGATCACAAAGGTCGACAAGGTGGTGGAGCCGCATCATAGTGTGAAGGTCGACAAGGTGGTCAAGGTCGACACGGACAACATCCATGTTTCGTGCGTCTCCCATTTGAGGGCTCCCAAGGTGACGAGGGTCTCAGCGGAACGATGTCATGTAATGCAGCCTAGCGTCGCTCCACATCCTTCTCCATGCCAAGCAAATCGTCGGCGACCAGCATGCCTCCATCTTCAGCGTGCCTCTGAGATCTCCTGGGCTTCTACCTTGAGGACAAGGTTGCTTTGAAGAGGGGGAGTAATGTTATGTGCAAAACCCAAACGGGTGGGTACTGTATCGGCGTGAACAGTACCCGTGGCACTGTAGCACGGGATTGGATTAGTTAGGGTTTTGTTAGGATTAGAGCAAGCTTTGAATTAAATAAGATCAGTTTGTTTAAGAGATATGAGATTAGTTAAGATTTATTTGTTAGAGTCTAAATCTTTTATCCCTATAAAAGGGTGTATCATGTATCTTTCATTACCATCCAAGCAATAAAGTAATTTCTAATTTCTGATCCAATCTCATAGGCGGTGGCTTGGATATCAGCCTAGGCGGTAGCTTTGATAAACGGCTCGACTCACCCATGTTAAGCGCCGTATCTCGTCCTCGTTGCGTGTTCATATCAAGCACGTAACATATGCTGATTGCTTTAGTAGTTAATGCGATAACTAAAGCCTTTTGGAAAAAGAAAAGGGTCACAATTGATTAATAAGCTGACTTGGTGTTTGTGTGTGTCGGTCTTTTACATTGTCAATTACCTGGCTGACCTTATTGACTTTTGCATTATTCAGCATCAACAAAATCAGGAAGAGCATGGATCCTCTCCAGCTGCTTCTATAGTTGCAGTTGACACAAATCTGGATACATCCACTCCAGATACTTATCGAGCACCACCTGCACCTCTGCCTTATGATGTTGGCTTGTCAGTTTCAGAAAACCCTGGTAAAAATCTGATTAGCTGCTAGCTGTGAGCTGTGAGCATGAGTGATGGTAATTAACCTCTTAATTATGGTACTGATGGAAGCTTAGAGTTTTCAGATTCATGTGCAGATTTGGAAAAGTCAGGCATGAAGGGAAAAACTGATGATCAGCAGGAACCATTAAAGGTAGATGAGGATGAGTCATGTATAAAAGGTGTCTCTGAAGATAAGTCTGATGAGGAGGATGTTTGCCCAATCTGTCTTGAAGGTAGTATTTATCTTAATTAAGGGAACTTTAGTTTCATGGATTATATTTGTTTCACTGTACAACTGGATCCACATTTTTGTCAGAGTAAAAGTGCTTAGGATGTTTGTCAGTTCCTTTTAGTTGAAACAAAATTATCCTTCTTTTCTGAAATAATGGTTGATGGTTATGTAACCTAGAATTTGCCCTTTAAATTTTGATGGTGCTCCAGTTATTTGTCTCTGTGGGATGTAATATGTATGTACCCATCATTCTTTATATGGAATTACGACTTGTTCTGCATATGTGAACTAATAATCCTAAGCAGTTCATTAGTTCGTTGATGCATATAATAGTTTTACCGTTCAAAAGGACGTACTATAGGAACTCCTGGCCATGCATAATGGCTTTCCTTGTAGTCCCTTGCCGCAGTTGCTGCTTGCTGATGTCTGTAGGGCTCTGATTATCCTTCATTGATGTGCTGATTGACACTCCAAATCTACCCTCATTTTGTTGGGATATACCAGTAGATTCCTGTTCTAACTTCTTTTTGCTCTTTCCCAGAATATGATGAAGAAAATCCTCGCTCTGTAACAAAATGTGAGCATCATTTCCATCTTTGTTGCATACTTGAATGGATGGAGCGAAGTGATACTTGCCCAGTTTGCGACCAGGTTAGTCCAAAACAAATGTATTTATTTGAAATATGCTGCTATTGTAGCAGATGGGTGTGTTTTCTTGCCATTTCCTGGATGTAGATTTGATAATTGTGATGCAGCACAAGAAAAATAATATTTTTGAAGAGGCAATATTGGATAATATGCATCCTAAAGGCTTATGAACAAACTTATCGAAATCGGGTAATATCAAATTATCAATATAAAGGGTTTTCAGACAAACTCTGATATTTGAAATCGTGCTTGTGATTGTTTGCTATTGATTGTTCTGTTCATCTGAAAACCCTATTTTGGATACTTTATTTTATGCGCAGATTATCCATAAAAATAGTGTCCTTTTATTCTCTCCTGAAAACTTCCTGTATTTTCTTGCAGATAACTTTGATAGATGAGATGTTTGAATAGCATTGCCTACCCTGTTGGTACCTCAATTGAAGTTCATGGCTATTATGTTGGATTGATGCTAGTTTCACATTGAGATCTGGTCTGGTGGTGCTTTTGTGATAAAATTGTTAGATTTTTTAGATAGCGGTTGGAAAATGGTGAATGAAGGTTCTATTTCGTACCCACGGTATGAAGCTCGGACTGTATATTACAACAGGCATATGATGAAACTGCTTGGTTGACATGCATGTCTGCTGTTGGTTCATTCAGTTCAAAGTTCTCCCAATTTTTTTGTTATACCTCTGAGGTTTGGACCTCTGTTGGTTCACTTCTGGTTGGGTAAGTGTGTGTACATATATACATCACTCATTAAATAGGTGAGGGGAAAACTGCTAATTTTGTGTTTCATTTGTACAATCAAAGCTGTGCAAGCATCCTATATATACATTCCATTTTGATTAGCCTGGCACCGTTTGGTTCTTTGAATTTAATTAGGTCAATAAAATCGAGGATGAAATTCTCCCAACAGAATTGAAGATCAAATTCAATTTCACGTTGTTGAAATGGATTTGCTTTATCATCAATTCAAGTGTTTTTGATGAACTGTAAATGTGTGAAATGGAACTGAATGTCCAGATGCTGTTTAGTTTTTCTTTTTAATAAGAGATGCTGTATAGTTGCCACTGATCGGGACTTTGCATCTGCAAAGTAAAATTGGAGCTGTGTAGTATACTAAGCTCTCCTAATTATATAAATCGTCGGATGAGACAGTTTCTTGACAACTAAATGCATTTTTAATGATAGAGTCAATCCCTAGTTATAAACAAACTTTTATTTCATGTAGAGATAGTTTATAGATAACCTTTTTAATGAATTAATTATAGCATTATCTCAAAAAATTAATGAGTCCATAATAATAGGGTGGATGCGTCCTACAATCCGCTATAGACTTAACTTTTAGCTACTTCCTCTGTTTATTATGTAAGATGTATTTTGAAATGACACATAAATTAAGGAAGTTGTGAAATCAAGAGAAAGAAAATGACACATAAATTAATTGAAAGAAAATGACTATTCTACCATTGTTTAAAATGTCTTAGAAATCTGAGGGAGAACATGATAGCTAATCATAAATACATGAGAATGAATTGTGTAATAAGGGTAGATAAAAACATTAATAAATTTGCATGCACGCCTTATATTTCTATATAAATTCATTTAAAATGTCTTTCTACCCCTCCCTCTCCTCTCCATATAAGTAGAAATAAAGTGAAGTTTCTAAAGAAATCCCTCTCTCCATATAAGTAGAAATAAAGGAAAGTCTCTAAAGAATTTGGCGGCGGCCAGGGTCGGACGTTCGTCCGGACGCGCGCGTGCCGGATTAGCGGTGACTGTCCAATTAGCCACCCCGTTCGCGTGCACGTTGGCTAGATGTCCCAGATGTGCAGTTGATCAATTTTCAATTAAACTTCTGATTTTTGTATAAAATTCAAACAATGTACAAAATGCATGGAATAAATTTCATAATTCTTCTAAAATCGAGGGCAACCCATTTTAAATACTTTTATTTTTTTTGATTTTTTAATTGTTTTTATGTGAACTTAGGAGAACCCATTTATGAAACTTGACACGTATACTAGTGAAACTTGATCGTGTGCTAATGAACCTTGTCCTATGTATTGATGAAGGCGAGCGCCAGATGAAACCTGATGAAACTTGGATGAAACTTGAATGTAACCTGATGAAACTTGAATGAAACCTGTGAAAACTCGATGAAACTTGGATTAACCTGATGAAACTTGAAGAAACTTGGATGAAACATGCTGAAACTTGATGAAACTTAGATTAATTCTGATGAAACTTGACAGTTCGATAAGTTTAACGAGAGAATGAAATCCAATTTTCAGAAGGCGAAACCCATGTTTCACCAAGGTAACTTTGAAGTTTCAATAACTTGAGATTCGGCTGATGAAACTTGAGAATTTATTGATAAAACTTGATGATCTACTAATTAAACTTGAGTAAACCCGGTCAAAATTTATATGGCAACATACGTTTTGTTTTCGTAAAAATATGAGGAACGTGTTGGTGCAAACGATTGGTGGATTAGACACCCAGTCAAAATTTATGGCCACTGAAAAGAAAAAATGCTTGTGGGACCCACCCCACATTGTCATGCAGGTGCCCATCACAAGCAGGCGTCCTCACAAGCGTCCGGCCATGAAAGACGATCCGGACGCCAAGACAAGAGCGTTTGCTTTTGTTAGCAAAAAAGACGGGAGAGTTGCCTTGTATTGATCAAAAAACGAGGATTACATGGTGGGGTTGGGGGGGGGGGGGGAGAAAAGGGTCTCTGCCTTGTGGGGAGAAAAAGTTAACTAATTACAAATTTGGCTTCTGCGCCCGCCCAAATCCACGACCGTGTAGGCCGAGAAAATGTGAACTAATTACAAATTTGGCTTCTGCGGCAGCTTAGATCCATAGGTCGTGTAGCAAAAAATTCAGAAAAACTGGAGTGGGCCGGTCGACCTGACGAAAAATGCGTCTATTTCACTCCAATCAGAGGCGCCATATTGGGACTGTGATATTCGAGGATAACGCACGTGGAGGGCCACCCTTGAAGGCAACGCTTGCCCACCAGCTCGCGAAGCAATCGGTCAAGGACCAACCGGCCGGGTTGATTTGAGGGGTGCTTAGCAGGTCCGCTAGCTGGGCCTAGACGAAGGAGCTGAAGTCGCATTATAAGAAAAGGTCCTCAGGTGTCTCTAAGTTACGCCTGTAGAGGGGGCAGAAGTATTTGTTCGGGAGTTGGCGACGAAGCAGGGCTTCTACTGTCATTACACGCCTGGCAGCTGCCAAAGGAAGAACTTGCACTTTGTAGGAGCCCACAACCCCTGGACCTTCTGTAGAGCCGGTGTGGTTGTACGACCCTCAAATAGCAGTAGGCAAGTCGATTTAACGGAGAAGGACCCGTTGGCTGTAAGTCACCAAAGGAGTTGGTCGGGTTTGCTTGGAGTCAGCTGCATGAGGGAGACTCGGCGAAGGAGAGAGATTAGGTCAAGGATCATTTGCGGGGTTAGGTTTCATCGCAGATCCATGATCCAGTTGCTGTTCGTTATGACATCAAGCACCGTTTTGCTTTTCCTATATGTCACCTTGAAGAGCATTGGATCTAGGTGCCTCGGGGCACACCTAGGCAACCAGCGATCCTCCCAGAAGGAAAGGGTGGAACTGCTGCGCAGGATTGTGGAGGACCCGGCTCGCACAAGATCTAGTCGCGTAATGATCTACATGTGAAAATCCTAGATTCATGGATGGATGCTTTAGGAAACCTAGGCCGAGAGGAGGGGGGGGGGGGGTTGAATCGGACGCCTAATTCAAATTTTAACCTTTGTTTGCGTGAGTGATTAGGCCGGTTTTTATCCAAGCTACCAATGAAATTCTATGAGTACGATGCGGAAGCGATTGACACAATTAATCAACAGAGAATAGGTGGCTCGATGGCTTACACAAGCAATGCACAATATGAAGTATTAGAGTATCCAAGAGACGAGGAGACGCAAACCGAGTTGTTTACCGAAGTTCGGTGCTCAACACATAAATCACTACGTCTCTGTTGAGGAAATTTCTCACACAGAGAAGTCGGGACCCTTTCGTCCCTAGCCCTCAATCTATTCGTGGTAGCTTTTCACCAACACATGGTAGGCGAGCTTGAAACCTTTACACGTGAACGAGTTCTTCCACACGCGGAAGCTCCTCTCACCCGTGGCGCCGACACACGGCCCCGACCCCCGACACACGGAGGGTTTTGTACATGGCCTCCAATGGATGAAGGCAACACACTTCCGACACACGGAAGTGACCCCTAACACACGGAGGGTTTCAGTCGATGTAGTTGTTCGGTTGATGAAGCTCGTGGTGTGGCGACGATATCCCCGGCGATGAAGTTCCAAGAGCACAAGACCGGAGACCGTTCCTCACCACCACCCCTTCTCTCCCACCAGAGATCGGAGGTCGTTTCGACTATCCCTTTCTCCCTTGATGCCTCGCCTATGTTTTTATGCCATGTTTGTCGACTTGTGAACTTGGCGAGAACATTTGGACACTAAGGCGGGAAGTTTCGCGCTCACAGGAAATATCTGGCTTTGAGACTTAGCGGCTACGAAAACTTCAGACAGCTGGCTACCCCCTGTAGTCCCCTGGACCTATCCCGAACTCTCTCGAAGACGGATGAGGATAAGAGACTGAAAATGTGCTATGTGGGACCCTATAGCCAGAGATACGACGATCGGTAGGCATGTTGGCCGTAGGCTACACACACGCGTAAGAAATCAAAAGAACTAGGAAACAAATATCTTTAATCTTGGCTTGATCCAGCTCTACAGCCCAGTTGCCATCAATTACCAAAATCATTCAGCTCATGGGAGGCTTGAAAGGAGGAGGAGTAAGGAAGGCACGAAGAACATGACATGTGGGTCCCATCTAAAAAATTGATAAAAAAAAAAGAAAATAGGAATGCAGACTATGTATAGGGGAAAAAGCACTATGCAGACCAGTTTGGGTCTAATGAAACCAAAACCCATCTTTATAATTTTGGATTTCATATACATATCTAAATGAGAATATCAGACAACTTTATATATCTACGGTGCAATTTACTCAATAAAAGATGCTGGTCACTGCATTTTCAAAAATAGAAGCAAAATAAAAAAAAGAAGAAGTCCATGTTGGTGGTGTAAATATCCACGTAAGAACTCGGATACACGACATTGCGGCCGCACCATGACATGTCACCGCTGACTGAGCGGGAAGTCTTCCTGTGGTGACGCCAACTCAGCATCCACATGCCTACCCTCGAATATTGATCATGAATGCGAAGAAGGTGGGGGTGTGTTTAGTTCTATCGTGCGTGCCTACTCATCATCGCTGTGAAAATTTGGTGGTTTCACTCAATGTAAGATTTTATTAAATTTTATTAGCTCGTTGATTAGGGTCATATTTGTTTGAGTTGTACCTTCTCTAAAAACTGTTTTTGAGAAAAGCCATTCAAAACTGTTTACCGATAAACAGTTCACCGTTTGGGAAAACCCATAAAATCGTAAGAAAACCGTTTAAAGCCTATTGTCCGTTCAGTTTTCGTGATGTGAACAACGGTTCGTGAAATCTGCTAGCTTTTTGCCGGTCCGTCCATGCATGGAGCTCTTTCTGAACGAGAATGTGTGATCAGTGGATACCGGATCCTGCTCAAGGGAGGAGGAAACACACATCAATCAATGCATTCAATGTTGGGACCGGATTAGCTCAGGCCTTGCTGATTAATGCCATTATAGGCGTTACGGCTGGCTGCTGCAGTACTGCAGTAAGAGCATGGCTAGCAGCAGCTTTAAAAGTTGCTGCAAATGCCTATGCTGCAAATTTACAGTTTTGCTGCAAACGTCCCTTCAGACTTTACACTACACTCTAAAAAGATTTCCTCATCTACCAGACACTCTATACGTGCTGCAAATATAAAACATGGTTTGAAGCTTCTCCTAGCCATGCTCTAAGATGGTCCAAGGCATAAGAGAAGTTGGGAGTCATGTGGAACTGTCTTTTCCTTATAAGACCGCCGGTTGAGTACGCACTGGCGGCACTGCATGTGTGGCAAAAAGCATGGGCTCAGGTGCAAACAAAATCTTAATTATTTAATCACTTTTACTCTCATAGGAGCCTGCATTTGGACTGGCTGCAGACGATTTTTCACTCGTGATTTTCCCACGCACGCGAATGTGCGGTTTGCTATTGTTAATACCGGATCGATGGGGCATGCATGGCGCGTAGCTCATGCGTTAATCGCATAGCTCATGAGATGCCCTGTTTGTTTTTCCATGTTTTTGAGTTTATATTTATGTGAAAAATATTTTTAATACTACAATTTCTATTTTTATTTGATTAAATCGATGTAAATGAGACGTTAATACATCAATAACAAACCATATTTATTTGCTATGCATATTTTGCTTTGTTTAAATTTTTTTCACATCTTTTGTACTATTTTTTCAGTTGTGTTTGTCGCTGGAATTTCTATGTGTTTATACTAAAAATTCAATCGCTTGCACTAATTGCTAAAACACAGGCGCCTGTATTGTAGCCGGTCCCTCTTATTTAATCTATTGTACTTCTTCATCTCTGGTTGTCGAATGAAATTAGGGTTAACACCCGGCCACCTTCCGTTAAGTCTATGGCTGTTTCAAGGCCTCTTTCGTTCAAATGAACTTTAAAAACAAATTGAAGAAAACCAATCAGGAGAAGAATCCAACCAAGTTGTTTGATATAAAGGAAATCATCAAAGGAATTCTATACGATAAGAATTTTCCTCCAAATTTTTGGAGGGTTCTAAATATGAAACATCTTTTTTGTATTCCTTTAAGAACTTCGGTGCAACTTTCTTTCTCTCTCCATTCCTCTAACTACTCAATCATTACGTAATTTTAATTGTTTCCATTGTTCAAGTGGTATAATCAAACATGTTTGAACAAATTCCATACATTTCAACCACTGTGATTTACAGAGTTAAGTCACGCAATAGATTGATTCGGCGGTGAACATGGATAAAATAGGCTAAGGCCTTCCATATGTCTGAAACCGGTTTAAGGAAACAACCACCGGAGATTAGGAAGGGTTGGTACACATCATGACACGTGATCTTGTGGATCACGCAGCCATATAATCTAACACTCCCTCATAGTCTGAACGGGAGATGCTTGAACGTTTGAGCTGGAACGAAACTCGGTAAAAATCGAAGTGGACAGCCCTTTGGTTAAGATGTTAGCATATGGGGACAAAGTGGGAACATGCAAAACTTGCGTGACCAAGACCGATACCCTTGCGCACAAATTTTAGTCAATCTCCATATGCTTGATGTGTTGATGATGTTGAACTAGAATAGTTGATAGATAAACAACACTAATATTGTCGCAGTAGATAATGTAGCATGCTAAAGAGGACAGTGGAGCTCTAGGAGGTGTTGCCATAGCTAGAATGCTTCAGCGACAACGTTGACCATGGCACATAGCGCTAGAATGAGAAAGAGCTTGTTGGCGCTTTGACGACTAGAAATCCAAGTCATCACTCATAAAGACACCATAGCCCAAAGTGGACTGCATGTACCGGGATAACCTACCCAGTCAACTCAGTTGGTATCGTTTGGGAGAGAGAAAGGCCGAGCACAAATGTACCCTAAAGGTATTGAAGGATTCACTTCATTGCTGCAAGGTGTGGTTCTAAAGGGTCATGCTTGAAGATACACATCTGATGAACGCCATATGCAATGTCTCTCCAAGTGAAAAATAGGTACCGGAGAGCTCATGGAATACTCCGATAATGTGTAGGATAAGCAATAGGCGAACCATCTCCGGAAAGCTTAGAGCCTGTGTTGATCGGTGTACATCAGGGTTTACAATCTGATATGCCAGTGCACCCAATATGTCAAAAGGTATACTGCTGCTAAAAAAAGAAAAAGACCCATGTTCTCTCCACAACGCCATATCTGCTGGGCGACGTGTGGAGAGGGGAATTGGTGTTCAATTCCAAACTTTGTCACATAAACTTTCAAAAGAAGCATTTTCGAATTCAGTTCCATTGTCAGATCGAATTGCTTGAAGGGCACTAGGAAACTCAACAAAATGTTTTCGAGTCAATGTCTGAAAGTGTTTAAAGGTTTCTTCATTGGTGGCCATGAAGAAGACACAAGAGTACATAGAATAATCATCCACAATTAGTAGCACATACCACTTGCCACCCACAGATTGCACATAGGCTGAACCAACAGTGTCCATATGGAGTAATTATCCTTGTGCATTAGTCATTATCATTTTAACTGGTGGATGTGAAGCAGAAATCATTTTGCCATGTCGGCTTGGTACACAAACCAAGTCTTTGACCTTGTTGAGCTTGGGCAAACCACGAATGAGGTCATGGTTGTTTACTCTGGTCAAGTGTTCAAAGCCAATGTAGCCAAGCCTTCGATGCCAAAAAGCAATGTCATGAGCAAGAAAGCAATGGGAAGATCAACCTGAAGAAGAAAAATCAACTCGAAAAATTCTTCCCACCAGATGAATCCCATAAATACTCTCCAAAAGGGGTAAGAATGCAACTATTTTCCTTTCGACATCTCACCTCAAAGCCTTCAACGGTGAGTTGAGAAACTGAGAGCAAATTGTAACGAAGCATACTCACAAAAGCCGCATCCTTAAGAACAACTTTCTTACTCACATGTATAGGATCTCTTGCTAGCACATGACCCTTAGAAGCATCCCCAAAAGTGCTCTGCTTACCATGGGGCTCATGGGTCAAGGAAGAGAACCACCTAGAATCTCCAGTCATGTGCCTACAACACCCGGAGTCGATGAGCCACACCTGGCCCTTCCCTGCCCGACACACCTGGATTAACAAGAGAAACGATGTGGCTTAGTATTGGGGTTAATAAGTGCAGATCGTGAACCCAATAATGGGCAGCATCATCTGTGGTGACTGACTATACCCTCACAAACTCAAACTTGTTTCTATAAAAGCGTCTCGGCGTGTGATGGGGAGTAGCCCACTGTGAGACAAAAGCTAGACTCTCCCACACTCGCCGCTCTGGTATAACATTGAGTCTTCTACCACATGAAGGGAAGTCCCGATGTGGGTGTCTACCTCCACAAAAGAAAGGAGGCATGCCCTAAGGATGTTGAAAGTCCTGGCCACAATCGAACCTAGGAGATGGCACAGAAGTAGGAGTTCGTGCACCCAGACTTGGTCGACGCACTACAGGAATCGTGCAAAATCTCGACGGCCAAATACAAGCCGTCGATATTACTCACCTAATCTCGACAGCCGAGTGAAAACCATCGTTACATAATGTTTTTCTCGATGGCCAGACAACAACCGTCGAGATAAGGTCGCCCATTCGCGCGCCCGCATCTTTTCCTGGTTTTCGCGGGGGCGGGAAAACATTTGTCTTGACGGCTATGCTCAAGCCGTCGAGAATAGTTATGGGCCGGCCCGTGGTACAAGATATAGTCTCGACGGCCATATAGAGGGACTCCTCCAGACGACCTGAGGCTTACTGGGCTGGCCCATTTGATGTTTTTATGATTTGAAGTTTTGTTTAATAATTTGCAGACAAGTTTATTTTCTTTGTAAATTTTACAAAAATGTTTGAAATTTGTAAAAATAGGTGAAAAAATTTTAGCTGCCCAGTAAAAAATCTTAAAAAGTTAATAATGTTTTTTTAAAAAATATATACATGTTTCATGTTTGCATGTTATGTGTTGTACAACATAAATATGTGTGTGTGTTTAATATTATTAAATTTCGTAGCAAATTTTAAAAACGTTGTAATTACTAACATTATAGTGCAATGATATTTTTAGAGAGGTCTTTGGATCCAATGTTGATTTATTAAAATTTTCTGTGCACATGTTAGACGTATGTCATACAATTCTATAGAACGTTCGATCAATCATTAGACGATATGGCTCCTACACATATACCTGTTATTCCGGATAGAATTTCAGCGTAAAAATTTTTTTGGTGGTGTATATTCATGTGCTTAGCAAGACTAGCCAGCATGAATTTTTTTTAAAAAAATTCTATGTTATTTAAAAAATTAAATAAGCACAGTTGACCATCGGAGGGGGTGTGCACTCTTGGCCGTCGATAATATGGTCTTTCTCGACAGCCATCAATAAAACGGGCGACACAAGAAGTCTGTCTCGACGATAGTCAACGCAGGCCCTAGACAAAGATCAATCTCGACGGCTGACCTGACGTGGCCGTCGAGACAAGGGATCTGGCTTTGGCTGCGTATACTTCGACTCATTCTCGATGGGCCGTCGATACTATGGCCAGCAGGTGATGGCTAGTCGACTCTCTCTCGACGGCCAACAGCGGTCAAGACAGAGACGGCACCATGCACCAAAGGTCACGTGTCTCTATCTCGATGGTTTGTAGCCGTCGAGATAGAGCCGCCTCGCTCACAACGAACGCGAGAGCACCACGTGGCGTCCCTAGATGGTGGAGCGAGGCCGTCGAGATATAGTCGATACTCGTGCGCCGAACGGTCATGTTCTGTATCTCCACGGTGATCTGGCCCACTTGTAGCGTGCCACGTGTTGCACGTTGTACGGAGCCGAGCTGGCGCGTAATATTCTCGACGGCCTGAGGCCGTCGAGACTGATGTTTATTAGACCTGTTGGTTTCTAGGACTTAGGCATTTCGTGCCTAAGCCCCACCTCCACGCCGCGACCGACGCCGCCGCCGCCTGTGCGCCGCAGCCGCCGCCGTCACACCCCGCTGCCACCGACGCCGCCGCCGCCGCTTCGAAGCCGCCGCCCGCTGTCGCTTCAGCAGTTGCCGCCCACCGCCACACGCCAGATCCGTCGCTACGCCGTCGCCTCGCCCTCGCCGCCGCGTCGCGCCGCCGCCCGCTCCGTCGGCGCCCTCGCCGCCGTGCCCTCGAGCTCCTACCACCTTTATAAGAACCGTCCAAGGTACGTCAAACACCTTCGCGCTATTTTTTTAAAAAATTAAAGTAGATTAGTCTCGACGGTCCAACACTGTGGAAAATGTAATTAGATATGCCATTAGCAGGAATGATTAATTATTATGAAAATTTGTAATAATAATAAAAACAGGGAAATTAGAAATAGGTAAGTTAGGGTTTATGCTGATGTTAGTAATTTGTTTTAATAATGTTTGTATTATATTTTAGTGATTATGTTGCTATTTAATAATGTTAGAGTTTTAATAATGTTAGGTTATCTAAATTGTTTGTGTATGTTATGTTAGAAACGCATGTCACCTAGCCGTACGTCACCCTTTCGGGAACAACACAATGCGTAAGGAAATTACAACGGTGATTCGTTCGTTTCCATTACGGGTTGTGCAAAATATTCCCGAATTGTCCAGTGGACAGCCCGTTTGTGGTGTCCCAGTGGACAGCCTGCGAATGATTGTTTGAGCATGTTTCGATGTGATGCCGGTGGGTTCGAGACAAAATTTCAACGGTATAACCCTGTAGTTCTCCTGTGCATAACATAAGTGCTATTGAGTTGAATTTCGGCTCTTTAGCCATCGTTGCACTAGGAGAACTGTAGGGTTATGTTGCCGAAATTTTGTCTCGTTCCCTTTCGGCTTCACAACGAGACATGCGCAAGCGGTCTTTCGTGGGTGGGTTTAGAAGCTTTCCTATGCCTATTGGGAAACCCTAACGTGTAACTTATTGTGTTAAGAACGATGGAAGACAGGAGGTGGATGTACGATGGATGGAGAGCGAACGGACAACACTCAGATGAATGGTATGAGAAGGCTAATGCATTCGTGGATAGTGCTTTCCAGGCGACCCCTAACCCTGACACCGCGTATGTACATTACCCATGTACGGAGTGTGGGAATTGTAGAAAGAGAACGCGCTATGGCATGGGTATGCATTTGTGCAAGAATGGGTTCAAGGTCAGCTATCATCGTTGGGTTTATCACCGTGAGAGTGCCCTTGCCACGCCTCCCGCTCCGGACGAAGGATTCGATGAAATTGACCGGATGCAAGACATGATGGATGACTTCGGCCATGGTTTTGATGATGAGAAGGCAACAACCCCGATGACCAAATTCTTAACTCTTCTGGAATCCTCTAAGCAGCCGTTGCACGATCGAACAACCGTAACCCTATTGTCTATGGTTACACGGATGATGGCTGTGAAATGCAAATACAACTTCTCAATCAATTGTTTTGATGAGTTGTTGGGATGCTTAGGCGATGCCCTCCGGGAAGGACACAAGATGCCCTCCAGCTGGTACGAGTGTAGGAAATTGCTGGTCTGGGAATGCCGTACGAGAAGATAGATTATTTTTCTAACCATTGCATGCTATACTATAAGGGTGATGCTGCCAATAGTGTTTGTGATTATTGTGGGGAGTCCAGATTTGTCGAGACTGTCGACGATAATGGAGAAAAGAAACAAACGAAGGTGGCGCGGAAAGTATTGCGATACTTTCCGTTAAAGAAACAATTGCAACGTTTACCGCAGAACAGATTAGGTGGCATAAGGAGGGAAAACGTGGAAAACCCGGCGTGATGGTTCATCCGGCCGATGGAGAAGCATGGCAACACTTTGATAAGGTGTATCCGGAGTTCGTTGCTGATCCAAGAAACGTGCGCCTCGTACTGGCCACCGATGGGTTCACGCCTTTTAATATGATGGCTGTCTCGTACTCATGTTGGCCAGTTTTTAGCATTCCTCTCAACCTTCCACCGTCTCTTTTAATGAAAGAGGAGTTCATGTTTCTTTCGTTAATGGTGCCTGGGCCAAAAAATCCAGGAAAGAATCTAGGTTTGTTTATGAGTCCATTGGTTAACGAGCTGAAAGAGTTATGGGAAAAAGGTGCCCCAACATACGAAAGAAAAACGAACAAATCTTTCGTTATGAAGGCTGTTATATATACTCCATTCATGATTTCCCCGCATACGGCATGTTCTCAGGATGGAGCACACACGGGCGGCTAAGTTGTCCGGTGTGTTTGGATGATACAGAGGTATTTCAACTAAGTTTCGGTGGCAAACCTAGTTGGTTCGACTATCATCTTCAATTTCTGAAACCAGGGCATCCATTTCGGAAGCAGAAAAATGCGTTCTGTAAGAACACTACGGTAAAGAGCAGAAAACGTGGTCGTGTGGGTATTGCATTTATTAAGAAATGGCATGCCAAGTTGGTTAAGGGCCAGAATGGTGTTTACGAAGATTATGGTATTTCACATAATTGGACGCACAAATGTAGCATATACTCTCTCCCATATGCAAATGATCTACTAGTGCCGCACAACACCAATGTGATGCACCAAGAGAAAAATGTATCAGAGGCTATTTATGGTACCAACTTTGACATAGTTGAAAAAGTAAAGATAATGCAAAGGCACGACAGGATTGTGAGGAGATATGCGATCGATCGTCGATGAACATGGTTGAGGGGGAAAAGAAGAAGCCAAAAGCTGCGTATTGCTTAACAATCTTGCAAAAGAAAGAATTATTATTTTGGTTTCAGAATAGCCTAAAATTTCCCGACGCCTATGCGTCAAATTTTGGGCGAGGTGTGAACATCACTCAAGGGAAGATTAATGGAATGAAAAGCCACGACTTTCACATATTCATGCGTGACCTTGTACCCGTCGTGTTTTGAGGTTACGTACCCGAGGATGTTTGGAGGACGCTCTGTGAACTGAGTTTCTTTTATTGGAAACTATGTGCTAAGGAGATCACCTGGGAGGATATGATCAAGCTTGAGGATGATATTGTCGTGCTCGTCTGTAAGTTAGAAAAGATTTATGACCTCGGGTTTTTCAATCCAAATCCAATGCAACACCTACTCGTACATCTACCTTCTGAAGCTCGGCTTGGAGGGCCAGTCCAATATAGGTGGATGTATCCTATAGAGAGACGATTGAAAAATGTTAGAGTAAGAGGAAAAAACAAAGCACGAGTTGAAGACTCAATAGCCGAGGCGTACCATATACAAGAGATCACTAATTTCACCAACAAATACCTGGCGACAGAGAATAATGTGAATATTCAGATACCTAGGTACCGCACAGTCCAGCGCAGAATTCAGTCTGAATTTTTCAGGTGCAAGGCCGGGCGGTCGGTAAGTATCTCACCCAGGACTTAACAGGAGATGAACGGGTTGTTGCACTGTTGTATTTGTTCGACAACATCGAAGAGTTGGCAGCTATGAGGGATGAATTTGTTCAAGTTGAACGGAGAGGAAATCGATTACCAACTGCTGGTGAGAGAACTCAACTACTGCGGGTTGGTGCTGGACAAGGACGACCGAACTTCTTGGCATGGTTTTGGAAACAAGTTGCTATTAATGCTAGCTTACATAATGATCTCCGGCAAATGTTGCGTGGATGCATGAGATCTATGAAAGTTCATAACCGGTACGATATAAATGGTTTTCGATTTCGTTCCTGTACATATGAGTTATCAAAACCTGATTTGTGATCGGTAAATAGCGGTGTCTTATGGCAGGGAGAGGATGGGGTTGACTATTACGGCATCATTGAAGAGATAGTCGAACTTGTATTCGAAGAAAGTAAAGAGCTCTCAGTAGTTCTATTTCGTTGTCTTTGGTTTGACCCATATGATGGTGTCCGGCGTAAACATGACATTGATCTAGTGGAGGTCAAGCACACTTACAAACTCAAAAGATATGATCCATTCATTCTCGCTAACCAAGCAAAGCAGGTGTATTATCTGCACTATCCATGCCAAAAACCTGTGAAAGACAGTGTTAAGGAAGATTTGAAGTCGTGGTGGGTTGTGTACAAGGTCCGTCTTCCAGGGAGATTATTAGATCCAACGACGGACGATTACGAGGGCCCAACACAGGATCGCCGACTTAACGCCACAATGATAGTCGATATTGGGTCGGGGCTTGATGAACTACAGGCTATTGAAGACCCAGATGTCGAAGAAGAACAAGATGAACTACAAGAGGTTGAAGAAAACCTGGATGATGTGGGACCCTCAAACAAAGATCCTATGGATGTCAACGATAATTACTATTGGTTATTACCATTATTTCAGGTTACATATGTAGCCTAGATGTCTCATTTCCAATTTGTTTTCGTGATTGCATATAATTTACGTGACTAACTATTGTTTATTTTTTCATATGCAGGATATGCCGTCGCGCAAGTTCGTAAACCCACCGCGGGGTGCCGAGGAGGAGGAGGAGGAGGCCCCTGAGGCCGGCCAGGAGCTAGCTCTCACTCAGGAGAGTGGGGCTAGTGAGTGTGGGGCAGGAGATAGCCAGGGAGGCTCGTCCTCTCAGACCAGCAGGAGGAAAAGGGGCCCAAACAAGGTGAGGGCCGCACCACCTCAGCAAACTGGACGACCAGCGATCCAGATTGATGGTGATAGGTACATACCTTTGAATGCCTAACTATTTTTTGACTTCGTCAATTTAAATTAATCATATTTTTCCTAACTTTGTTACAAATGTGCAGCAACATGTCCACGGTAGACATCAACAAGAGACACCAGCCTGGTACTGCCCTTGGCACTCTGACGAGGCAGTACTACCCTGTGATGATCACCTTGGACGGGACGACGAGGCCGGCGTACAGCTGGGACGACTACAGGCTAGCCCCGCATGAGGATAGCAATGCCGCGGATCATGTCATCCGCGAGTTATGGGTAAGCTACAAAATAACTTTCACATTCATTTGTTCTGACTACTAACTATATTTGTTATTATAACGCACTGCAGCTCAGGTTCGTTCCGCAAGAGGGTCTTCAGCAATAGGACTTTGCTCCTGTCATCGACAAGATGGCGAAGAAGAGGGTTCAGGACATGATGTCCAATGCACGTGCCACGGTCGTATAGAAGTACCATAGGTCAGTAACCATTACAAACAATAATTTCGAGTTACATATGTTTGTTATCTTATTGCCCTTTTGCAGAAGACAGGAGCAGCAAAATCTCACATCACAGGCGGCTCGCAAGTTGTACTTGTCGGCCGAACAGTACAACCAGGTGCGGCCGGAGAGGTGTCAAGAGGATGCTTGGGAGGCTATTGGGGGGAAGTGGGACAACCTCGAGTGGAAGGAGAAATCTGAGAAGGCCAAGAAGAATAGGGGCGTTAAGGACTACAAGTCTAACACCGGGAGGTGGTCGATTGCACAGCTGGAGAAGAAACTGGTAAATGTCATTTTTTTCATTCTTATTCACTTCAGATTTTACTACTAACACGCCTTTTCGTCATATTGCAATTTAGTTGGTGAAGACGGGGGTTAGGCCGAGTCTGATGGACGTGTGGAAGCAGGCCCACACGAAAAAGGCACCACTTGGTAGAGAACGCACCTTGGATCCACATGCATATCTCCGTTTGGTAAGTGTCGACAATATTGCTCAATACCACTTTCTTATATTCATTCTTATTTATAATTTTAACTATGACAACGACATGCAGGAGCGTTACAAGGATGCTTACAGAGAGGAGCACAGGGAGGAGAGCAATCCAGAGACGGCTCCACTCGACCCCTACGTGATCCATAAGCACATGGGGGTAAGGCTCATGAGCGGCTGGCTCTCGGCGGTGACCATCTACGGTGAGACCACTTTTGAACACTTGTACATTGTGATTGCATCAAAGCTGACTGCTATTTTACACATTTTACAGGTCTTCAGAGTACATGCCCGAGGTTTGGGCTAGCCAAAGCGGGGGTGAGACTCATCGCCAGTTCGAGGAGCGCCTACAAAGAGAGAGGGAGCAGCAACAGAAGAGGCATGAGGAGGAGCGGGCCCATGATAGAGAGATGTTAAGGGCCATGCAGGAGAGCCTGAGGGCAGCGCAGGAGGATTACGATAGAAGGCTGCGACAGCTTGAGGCGTTTGTCACTGGGGTAACGCGTTCGCACAACTTCATTTCATTTTAAAAGATGAATATCTTGTCAAGTGTACTAACGAACTCAAATTTATGTGCAGGCCGGTCCGAGCGGTCATGTGGGGCTTGCAGGCAGCTCCTCGAGCAAGGTGGGAATGGCGGGCCCCTTCACAGGTGGCCTGGCCGTCTACGGTAGCCACCCAGCCCCTCTAGGCACCTATGTTGGCCAAGGCGGGTACGCTGGACAGACGGCACCACCACCCGGCACCTACGGGACCCAGCCGACCTTCGTCCCCATGCCCAACTACCAGAACATCAAACGTCCCTGGTTCCATGATCCAGCGGTAAGTCACTTGTGCCAAATCAATACACCATCGCATAATATATATATGTCAAATGTCTAATTACAAAATCTTGTAGGGTTCGGGTTCTACTATGCCGACGCCTTCTTCCAACGTGCCACATACTCAGGACGATGCGCATCAGGGCGAGGACACCTTCGGGAACATGGCCGCCAACCTCGCGGAGCAGCTCTTCGGCACCCCGCCACCGCAGCAGTAATTTCCCGATGTGTCGTGGTGTAAATATTGTGCTTGTGATGTTGATATTGTTGGAGAAATGGTGTTTATGTGTTATATTGGTTTTGCCGTATATATATATTTGTATCTGTGAAATTGTGGGATATTTGAATGGGCGGGTTTTTGGGGTTTGCAGGTTGTTGTTGCTGCTGATGGGTGCAGGAGCAGCTGCAAAATTACGGTTTTTTTCATAATTTCTAAATTTTTTTTGCTGATATACATTTATTCTCGACTGCTATGACATGGCCGTCGAGAAAGCTATCCATGGGCCGACCTGCCAGCGCAGGCCACGGTTGGGTCTAGCTGGAGGCAGACTAAACAATCTCGACGGTTGGGAGCCGTCGTGACTAGCCAATTGGGCTGGGCCAGTGCACTGCTCGGCCTGCCAAGGATCCGTCTCGACGGCCGTTGAGAATAATGGTGCCATAAGTCGTGCCTGGTTTTTGATTTTTTAACAACGGCTGGTCTGTAGCCGTCGAGATAGCTACTGTCGACGGCCAGGCCGTCGAGATAGGTCATCTTTCTCGACTACTCTATCTCGACGGCCAAATCTCGACGGCCGGCCATCGAGATTTATCTGTCTCGACGGTTTCTGTACTTTTCTCGACAGCTTTGGCCGTCGAGATTTTCCGCCATCCACGTGGTGACGGGAAGTCTGGTGGAATTGTTGTGCAAGGACTTGCTTGTTAGCACTGGGATCCTTAGAACCACTCGAATGTTGGTATGAGCTCCGAATGTGTCTAAGGTTATCAGAGGCTGATCCCTTTCCTTCATAGCGAGTCTGTAACACACACCAATCAAGTGTCCTTTCCTTGCAGTAGTTGCAAAACCACGTTTCTTTCATAGGAAGAGAGGGCCTAGGCTCAAGAGTCTTCTATGTAATGTCCTTAGGTTTGGTTTCTTCCTAAGCAGAAGTCCTGGATGTCCTACCCTTTTGAACAGAAGCGTCTAAAGTGACCTCCTTCTAAGCAAAAGAGTCTTAAAAGAACATTTTAAAAAGATCTAGCAATCAGGAGGTACGCAAAGGAATATGATTGAAAAAGATGACACTATCTTAGAAGAATATTAGTTTTAACCTAACTCAACACAATACGAATAAACATACAGGCTCAAATCTTATACTAAATTTTTTTTTTGGCTTTGGTAGGTAAACAAATCATTCGAGGAATTTACGAGCCAACATTTTCAATTTTAATGAAAACTTCGGGGACATAACAAACTCAAGAGAGAAAGACTATCATTTTGTGTTATATCTCATAGGTCAACAATTTAGGTAAAGGTTATTCCTAGTTAGAACATGATCCCATAATTATGGAGTATCAACCAAGGAATAAGAATTACGCGAGCCAACATTTAATCAAGCAGAGTTATAGTCTAAAGATTTCAAATTTTCCTTTCAATGATTTTAATGTTGTTTACCCAATGTTTCGTACGAAATTGAATGAACCATAGGGAAATTATGAATGTGAGATATAATTGGAGTGTACCGGAGTTGGCGGCGAGAAAATGGAGATGAGAAGGGGTCAGGCGACCTGGGGTCGGTCCGCCGGCCTGGCTCAGTACTGGGGTCGGTCGACCGGCCTAGCTCGTTCGGCCAGCCTGACCTAGGTCGATTGGTCCAATTTTTGCGCTGAACATTGTCAATTTGTGGCAGGTACTTCTCCACCATCTGCATTCTTTTAACACATGCAAGTTAATAAAATCGATCGGTGCAAAATTTGCATCGATCAAAGCAAACAAAATCATCACATGTATTTCAGGCAAACAACTTTATTTAACTTGAAAATCACACCATTACAAAGCAAACTGAAAGGCGCTCTCATTGCAGGAAATAAAATTTTTCAAAGGAACAAAACGTGCCTAGAAGTTTATTCCCGCCCTAGCCCATTCTTCTACGGATCAGCAGGAGGATCATAGAGCTTAGGTGAGCTTGTCGCCATAGCGTATTGCTTAAGCTTGTCGGTGGTGGCCTTACGGATTGTTTTTCCTCTGCTGAAGGGCAGTCACCACAGTGCACAGATCGGGCTCCTCCCTGTCATCAACACTAAACTCCATTTCCCCTAGGAGGTCCTCTAATAGGTGGTGGCATACTGTTGGCGATTCTTATGCCTAATAGAAATAATCCCCAAGCGTAAGGATATCGCTATAGCTTTCACCCGGGACGAGAAGTGTTCTAATCTAGAATCTAACTTGACGGGATGGATATGGTGGTAATGACGGGAGTGGGATAAGATACTTCGGGTCGAGAGGTTCTATAGGTTTCACTAGCCAAAGATACAAAATCTCCCAACACAAAAGCTACTTTGCATCGGAGCTACAACTTCGGACGGGACACTCCTAGCTTCGAAAAAATACGAATTTGAACGAAAAAGTGGCCCGGGCGACCGGGTGTCGGCTGGCCGACCTAGTTGAATCGGCCCCGATCGGCCCTAGGTCGGCCGGCCCACTTCTGATCTTTATTTTTGTTGAAAATAAAGGTCGAAAACAAGCCTTTATTTGTTTGCTCATTTATTTATTGGTCGAAGCTAGACCACCCTTAGGCAATCAGTCAATGTAGAACTCGAGGATATCAACATCCTCGAGAGTGGGCATTTTAGTTTCTAAAAATATTTTTAAGCGTTGCCCATTGACTTTAAAAAGATTCTCATCATTATCATAGAGGGTAACGGTAACAAAATCGGAAGCATTAAGCATTGTAAACGGTCCTTCCCATTTACTACGAAGTTTACCGTGCCCAAACAACTTAACTCGGGAGTTGAAAAGAAGCACTTTGTCACCAGGTTTACATCGTTTAACCATGATTCGTTTATCATGCCATCTTTTAGTTTTCTCGTTTTAAAGCTTTGAGCTATGGTAAGCTATCTCCCTCCATTCTTCTAATTTGGCTAACTGTATTTTGTCTTTTAATCCCAGCGGAATTAAGATCCATATTCCAACGTTTTATTGCCTAGTGAGCCTTGTGTTCCATCTCTACAGGAAGATGGTCGGTCTTCCCGTAAACGAGTTGGTACGGGGTCATACCAATTGGGTTTTGAAATCAGTGCGGTATGTCCAAAGAGTATCACTAAGCTTGGGTTTCCACGCCTTTCCCATGTCATCTATGGTCTTTTGCAAAATATTTTGATTTTCTTATTTGAAGTTTCTGCCTGACTGCTAGTTTGAGGATAATATGTAGTAGCTACTCGATGATCCACCCCTAAGCTTTTCGGAGTAAATCTAAAACTTCGGTGAATGAAGTGTGAACCACCATCACTAATCAGAATCCTAGGAGCGCCAAACCTAGGGAATGTGATTTCTTGAAACATTTTCTTGGCATGATTTGAGTCAGCAACACGGCAAGGAAGCGCTTCAACCCTTTTAGAGATGTAATCAACTGCCACCAAGATGTACTTATACAAGTTCGACATAGGGAATGGGCCCATAAAATCTACCCCCAAGCATCGAAGATATCAATTTGCAAATTGCTTCTTAAGGGCATAGCATCTTGAGAATATATGTTCCCAAATCGTTGACATCTAGTGCATCGTCTTACGAACTCCTTAGCATCACCATACATGGTAGGTCAATATAAACCGCTTTGCCAAACTTTGGCATGCATCCTAAAAGCATCATAATAGGCCCCATAAGGTGATGAATGACATTCGTCTAGGATTTTATGCGTTTCACAAGTGGGGATGCATCTGGGAAGTAGCCCATCGGCACAAACTCTAAATAAGTAGGGTTCATCCTAAAGATGAATCCTGCTATCACAAATCAACTTCTTCCTATCCTCTCCTAGTGGGATATACCAGCTACCAACTAATTAACAATGTTAGCATACCAAGGATCAGCACTTGAAACTAAAAGCAGGGTGTCATCCCTAAGGTAGTCATCTATGGGTAGGTCCGTGGTTTCCTCTATGTGAATCCTAGAAAGAAAGAGTTCTCTACTCCTTTTTTGTCCTTAATCTCTAAGTCAAATTCTTGGAGTAAGAGAATCGAGCGAATGAGCCGTGGTTTCACATCCTTTTTGATAAGAAGGTACTTAAGGGTTGCGTGGTCTGTATAGACTATCACCTTCGCCCCTACCAAATAAGACCAAAACTTCTCAATCGCAAAGACTACGACAAGGAGTTCCTTTTTTGTGATGGCTGTGGGCCAGTCAAAGTTTTGCTAGCATATGCAATGGCAAAATGTTTCTTATTATTGCACTGCCCTAGTACCACTCCTATAGTATAATCGCTCGCATTGCACATGATCTCGAAGGGCAAGCTCCTGTTAGGTGGTTCGATCACGGGCGCAGAGACTAGAGATTTTTTCAAGGGTATACACACAATGAGGAAATCTTCATCAAAGATGAACGGGGCTTCTTTTGCCAACAAATTAGTTAGGGGACAAGCAACTTGGGAGAAGTTCTTTATAAATCTTCTATATAAACTAGCATGTTCCAAGAAATTATGAATTCCGTCAACATTGATTGGTGACGGCAACCGCTCAATCACTTCAATCTTGGCTCTATCTATTTCAATGCCATGTTCCGAGACTAGATGGCCTAGGACTATTCCCTGTTTAACCATGAAGTGACTTTTTTCCCAATTTAAAACCAAATCCACTTCTTGACATCTTTTAAGGACCTTTTCCAAGTTTTTCAAACAATCATAAAACAATGTCCTGTAGACATAGAAATCATCCATAAATACTTTCATGATCTTTATCATGTCAGCATAAATGGCCATCATGCATCTTTGAGAAAATGCAGGGACATTGCAAAGCCCGAACAACATACGACAATAGATGAAAGTTCCATAAGGGCAGGTAAATGTGGTCTTACTCCGGTCGTCAGGGTGGATAGAGATTTTATGATAACAGGAGTAGCCATCAGGATAACAGAAGTATGAGTGGTTTGCCAATCATTCTAACATTTCTGAAAGGAAGCGGGAAATGGTCTTTCCTCGTGGCCTTGTTAAGTTTGCGGTAATCTACGCACATACACCCTCCAGTGACAGTGCGATGCGGAATGAGCTCATTTCTTTCATTCTGCACTATTGTCATGCCTCCTTTATTTGGGACGACTTGAACAGGACTTAGCCACTCGCTATCAGATATGAGGTAAATTATCCTGGCATGAAGGAGTTTCAAAACTTCCTTTTTAACCAGCTCACACATTGCATTATTTAGTCTACGCTGATGTACTCAGGTGGGTTTATAGTCAGGCTCCATAGGGATGCGGTAAGTGCATAGGTTTGGGATTATTCCTTTAATGTCTTTAAGAGAATACCCTAAGACCAAATTGTACTTTTTTAATGTGGTTATAAGCCAACGACTTTCATCGTCAATCAGCATGTGGCTGACGATGCTCGGCGTGTTACGATGATTGTTCAGGAAGATGTGCTTAAGACCGGGAGGAAGATGTTTTAGCTCGATAGACGAGGACGGCGTATTCTCAGCCTTATTTAACTTAAACTTCCCATTCATATCTTCTTCCTGGACAAAGTGTGGAGCGTCTTCCTCCGGATCCTGAGGTTGGGTCATTTCGTCAAGAGTGACCGACCAAACCTCTTCAAAGGATCCGACAATGGATCGACTTCTACCAAACTGTTCATAGATCGCGCGAAACTCACTGAAAAACATTTGTTGCCGATTATCAAGACGAAACTTTCTCCTTTTTCCATGTTTCAGATTAATCCTTTTACGGGTTGTCTGATCAATATGAGAGACTGATGCGGGTCAGGGATATCGAAAACGTGGAAGTCTAGTGTGATATCAAGGTTTTCTAAAGTAATCCTGACACCTCTGAGGATTCCTTCAGATTTTGAAACATGATTAGGATACCACTAAAGATGTTTTTGAGAGAGAAAGGGAATGATCCGAAGGAATTCTTGATGCCATAGGCTTTGACATGATGTTGGTCTCCAAACTGGCATCATATGGAACACCTTGGATGTACAAATCCTGGGTTTTCAAGAAGCGGAATCTCTTATTGGGAAGTGGCTTAACTGTCTCAACTGAAATTTCTACTTTGTCGGTCATTTCTCTACTCAAAATGACAATGAGAGTCAAAAGGTTTTCATGTTGTGCTAGTATTTCCTCATGAGACGAGACATTTGGTGTCGACTTTCATGAATGTTGACTTTCGGTTGGTAATCCTGAAACATTATCAAAGTCATAAAAAATTTCTTCAAAGTAAACGAAGATAGAAAAGGAATGGACTCATTTCTCTGGCTTAGGTTCTAGGACATAGGGAAAAGTGGCTTTGGGAATTTCTTCAATTCTTAGGGAATCGGGTTGATCTGGAGAGTTCGAGTCTATAGGATAGTCTAGAGCTTGGAGGTTACCCATTTGTTCAAGTTCAATTTCTAAAGGTTCATCAAAAAACTCAACGAAGAGAGTATTTCTCATCAGCTTTCCTAAGATCACTTTCTCTTCTTCTATAGTTTTGTAAACGAAAGATCCTCCGGAGACTATGTTCAGGAACGTGCTGCTAGTCGGTTTTAGCCCCTCAACAAAATGTTGCATGAGCATCGGTTCTGGAACGGATAGATGGGTCCCAAATAGACCAAATGGATAAAGAATGCCTATGCTGTGCCCACAGTTACCTCCTTTAATTGTTGGAAGTTCAAAACCTCCATTCGTAATTCAACAATCTTTGCGAGAGGACAGAACGTGAAACAAAACTTATTCTGGAGTCCTTCCCAACTAGCATTAAACTTCCTACAGTCCGATTAAACCACTTTTTGGCCGATACCATAAGGGAAAATGAAAACAATTTCCATTTCAGCGTCTGTTGTGCCATTCCCCAATTTACGATAATTGAACAAAGTTTTTCTAATTTGTGGAGATGGTGGTATGGGTTCTCTCCTTCCAATTCGGCAAAAGATTTTTCATAGAACAGAGCTATGAGGTCTGGCCAGATCAGCTCAAAGATCAGTGTATCGATGGGCTATGAAGATGATGGAGGCTCCAAGTATTTACCCTTGAGAGCCAAAAACTGATAGATAGACGTGTCATCCATATGGTACTTGTGCAGGTACATGGACAAGCAGGATTTGAAACTACAACAGCTACCGTACCCCGACAACAGTGCCAGAAAGCTTGTTGGCAATTCTTATGCCTGTCAAAATTAATCCACAAGCATGCAGATATCTTGGTAGATTTCATCCGGAAGTATTTCAGAGGTATTGATTTCCCATGAAGAACAAGAAGTGTCTAGTTTAGAATCTAGTTTACTTGGATGGATAGGGTGATAACGACGGAAGTGGGATAAGATAATTTGGGTCGAGAGGTTCTACAGATCACGCCTCACTTAACCTAAAGGTACAAACTTATTACAACACGAAAATACTCTGAATTGGAGCTTGGTCGATCCACTACCACCCACTATCAGTTAAGAACACGGATGATTATGGTCACCCCTGTTTGGGCTCGACTGGGCTGAGGCTAATGGGGCGGACTTCACAAAAGCTGAAACCACTCAGATACCACCTACTACCTACCGTACCACCGTTGAATCAGAAGTCTACCAAGTACTAACTAGTCTAGACACCACGTCTACACCTAACTGCACTATTTACCAAGTCATCACTTCATACGCACGTCTACATCTAGCACAAGCCAAGTACTAGCAAAGGCGCTTATGTATAAAATAACTTTGCTTTATAAATTAAAGGATGGGCAAAGTATTACCAAACAGTAGAGCGAAGCTAAACTCACACCTGAGTTTGGCTCCGGAGCACAAAGTGGAAGAAAGCCAACACGCCGACTTCTCCCCAGCACTAAGCTCTCATCTCTCGCCCTACTCTCCTTTATATCTGGGCAGCATAATGCCTATTTGTTCTTGTTTCCCTCACTTCTCTGTGGTTTGGAAGTGAAGGGGCCCCCTTTTATAGTGTCCCCGCG
Organism: Raddia guianensis; assembly: GCA_036346415.1. NCBI lineage: Eukaryota > Viridiplantae > Streptophyta > Magnoliopsida > Poales > Poaceae > Raddia > Raddia guianensis. The sequence continues at coordinate 24,702,626 of CM070544.1, forward strand.
ATCAACCGCATCTTGCCATGTTAGGAGACACTTGGCACTTCATGCGAGAGCATCCAAAGGTGAGAAGGGTGTCGAACCTCCCAGGGTAGGTCAATCTGCCCATGGTAGGTCGGCTGACCTACTCTGGCCATCGTTCGGCTCTTCGTTTCTCCAGATCGACACATGTGCATCCCTGATCTTTTCCTAATTACATTTACTGGCGGGTAAATCCGTTTTGGGTGTGTTTAGCGCAAATAGGTGGCCCATAGATCCTTATGCACTTGTTCCATAATTTTGCACAATCTTTAAAGCATAACATTGATCATTGATTACCACAATTGCCCTTTAGATCAAACCGACATTTTACCACCAACGGTATGGATGGAGTCCTAGTGTGCTTTTATAGTCGTGGGAGAAAACTCAACCGGTTCGGAGCCGAGAGTTAGTTGGCCGTGCTAGGGTAGGACGGCTGACCGGCCTTTTTCTCTAGTTTGGGCCCACTTTTCCTTAATTGGGTTGTAAAGACATAAACTCAAAAAAAAAAAACTTGTGGAACTTGGTTAATTTGCACAAATTTACATCAATGTTCCTTTTTTATGAGTATGTTGGTGGTCGAAATCATATAATATGTTGCAAATAATGACCGCCAACAAGCACCCGCGTTGGGGCCGTGCTGGAGACAGCGATGCCCGCACCAGGGCAGGCCACGCCGGTGATGGCGGCGCCTGCGCTGGGCTCTACGCTTGGGCCAGGCCAGCGATGGTGGTGCCTGCGCCGGGGCCCTATAGGCGACGGCGACGCCCAGCTTGGGGCCAAGCCAGACCGGCGCGGTGATGTGCTCGATGTGGAAATCCCCCCCCCCCCCACAAAATCCCTATCCCATCTCTCCAAAAGCGTCGTTGGAAGGATCCACCTTTATCTTTATTTTGGTTTTTATGCATTTTAGTCCCTATTCAATGTCAAAATTACGTTTATATGTTATACCTGTATAACTGAGCACAACAAATAGGCAAATTTACCCCCAAGTAAGTGGATTTTAGACTATACTCAGTATATGGGTATGTACTATGTATTTCACTGATGTAGATTGGTGAAATATATGTATGTGTTAAAAAAATTGTAACCGCGATTAGTAAAATGTAGTATTATGTATATTTGGATCCCTGAAGTTTGATTCTATTATATTCAGCACGTTATATTGTTGTTAGACCCTTGTGTCACAACCCCGGCTTCACTGGGATCTACCCATGATCCATTGCTAGTCCCAGCAATCAACGCTAGCAACTCATGAGTGACTTAGGTCGAGCATCACAACACAATCATCATAACTATGAAAATATTATAACAGTGCAAAAGTAATTGTATCACAACTACTTATTTCAATAGTTTGCATAAATCCATATAGTAATATTCAGAGTAGCGGAAATTCAAATGATATGCAAAAGAATAAATATGACGATGCTCTCTAATCCGACCATTCGAATGACAGCTAGTCTTCAGCAAAATCCGGCACAGAATCCTCCCGATCCTGCAGGCAAACCGGAACCGAGTCTTCTCCTGAACAAATATATCCGTGGATTTGTATAATGAGTACACGGCTACCCAACAAGAATCCTTATATATGAATGCACGGGTATAACAAGAATAGGATGGTTAATTTGCATAAACACCTATTCTAGTCAGAATTAATTAAAGTGTTGTAAAAACATTTGTTGAACAATTAATAAAGAAGAATAGATTCCCAATGTAACAAACAGAGCTCGGCTTCGAAAGCCCCTCTGCAAAACTGCACAAGCCTTGAATACTCAAAATAAAACCAACCCATCAGGTTATTAGATAACACATGACGACGGGCGGCGCTGGCGCGGGGTAGCGGGGGTTCGATGGGTGGCGCGTTAGATCGGGGCGCGGCGCTGGCCAATCCGATGCCGACGCATGGCGGTGCGGCAGCGCGGGTGCGTGTGCGCCGGGCCGGCACGGATGATGGCGGGGCAGGCCAGGTGGTGGCAGATGGATGGACACGGCGGACACGGGCGGCGGGGCACGCATGCTAAGGCGCCGGTGGCGGGGCCTAAAGTCCGGCGAGCTTGTTTTGGCGCAAAACTCCACCGATTTCGATGATTCAGGTATCCATCTGGACCGCCTCGACGAGAAGCAATGGTGGGATCTACAACTTGGTTTGGGCAAGGCATAGGGAGATCTACCTCGAAAACCTCCTCGGGCGGCGCCTAGGGTTTGCTTTGGGGTTTTCTCGAGTTGTGGTGCTGAGGAGGGTGGGTCTTGGGGTGCTTTTATAGTGTTGGTCGACCATGGGCATGCCTCCAATAGGTAGAACTTGAGTTGGACTCTAATTCTAATAGGTTTAGGACTCCCCAATTTTGGTATTTTTGCAAATATGCGAATTTGGACTTGGGCTTCTGCTTTGGGCAGGTTAGTGCTCAAATAACTCTCCACCAAGTTTGGACTTGGTTCTTACACGATTGCTCGTCATTTCATAGGTTTGACGGAGAGGCAGAACGGCGTCACTCTACGGAAACACGGGCTAGCCTTGGGCTTTGGACTTGAAATTTGGAGGGTGGCTAAATAGTGGCCTTTAGGATTTATGAGAAGTTTTCTGGAATTTTTCAAAAAGGTCTTCTAGGGTTTTCTCCTAAACCTAATTTAAATTAAGTTAAACTAGGGTTTCGTATATAACAATTCTCTTTTAATTTATTTTTGGGGTTTTGAAAATACAAGTGGCATACGACAAAATAGAGGATGTCACACCATGTATATTGGTTTGATTGCAATATTTGACACATAATATACACGGGTGTGACACGTAAATTTATTTTAAGGACTTGTAAATGCATATTGATGTACTATATGTTGTTACATATAAAATATTAATGTCCAGTAAACATCAAAACAATATAATTTAGCACATAACATATCCCGAAGATATAATATATTATACAAGATGACCAACGAGACACTAAATAGATCATACATTATGTCCTGAAGAAATAATATCATTGTATTTATTGCTAAATGGCTAATAGACATTTTAAATAAAATGTCCGAACAACACTAAAATAATGTTTATGTTCATTCAATTGTCCTAAAGACAATATATGATCTATATTAATTAAAGTTCATATATAATCTCCCAAATATTTTAATATATCATATTATAATGTCTAAAATGGCATTTATATTATATATGCGTGTAGTCATTTTGGCATGATATTTTAATTATGCCCTGAAGACATATTATTTATTTTCTTGATGAAAATTAATGACAATACATGTTTATATGTAGGAAATGGTTGAATTAAACAAAAAGGAATTTGTTGAACTTAACATCAACAGCACTTGACATCTGCAATGGTTGTTTATATTAATTTCACCGCCCACAACATTGATGCTACTATAGAAGTTCCTATTCAGAATGCACCAGCCACTCCGTCACATTACAAATATGCAGCATTTCAATACCTACTCCATCATATTCATCCTGACCTAAAGTCTGAATATATGATACTTTTAGTGCTTTGTCACTTCCTGAAGAAGATATAACTGATAGTTGTTGATCATATCTCTCCTTCAAGGAGTACCAAAGCACTAAGGGTCCTCTTCCATCATATATTCAGACTTTAGGTCAGGATGAATACGACAGCCAGCCAAAACCGACGAAATTGTATTAATTTCATCGGCCCAGGCCAATGAAAATAAGTACGCCACGTCATCATCTGACCTGTCCCGCCGTCGGCTGAACTAATTTCGTCGGCCTGAAGAAACAGACGAAATTATATTAATTTCGTCGACAGCCGACGAAACGGTTTGTAATTTCGTCGCCCATATTTCATCGGCTTAATTTCGTCGGCAAACCGATGAAATTATATTAATTTCATCGGTATCGGCATTAATTTCGTCGGTTTCAGGTCGACAAAATTACAGTCGATTCCTAAAGTGAGATAAGGAATATAACTGATAGTTGTTGATCATATCTCTCCTTCAAGGAGTCCCAAAGCACTAAGGGTCCTCTTCCATCATATATTCGGACTTTAGGTCAGGATGAATACGACGGCGTATGTATGTAATGATGTATATTTTTAATGTGTTGAAATCGCTCGTGCATTCTCAACAAGAGCTTCTATAGTAATACTAATGTTATGGGCTGCAAAATTAATCTTAATATCCATTGCTCATGTCAGGTAATTACTATCGTCGATATTAAGTTCGATAAATTTCTTTTGGTTTAAATCAACCATCTTCTACATGTAAAACATGTATTGTCATTAATTTTTTTAAAATTAAATAATATGCCTTCAGGGCATATAAAAGGCTTGTTTGGTTGCAGCCGGAGACTGCCACGCCACAGCTGTGGCTGCGCCTAAGGTGCGGCGATCAATTTCAGCGCCGCAGCTGAGGCATGTTTTGGCCAAAAAAATGAACTGCGCAGCTGCACATGAGCTGTGGCAGGGCTAAGCTGCGGCCGGCAACCAAACGAGCGCCCAAGGGGGCGTGGCTGCCGCAGTTGGGGCGTGGCGAGATGCGGCCAGCATCTAAACAGGCCCAAAATATCATACCAAAAAACTACACGCTGGCCGTGCACGCACACACATATTTAATGCCTTTCTGAACATTATAATATGATATATTAAAATCATTAGGAGATTAATATATGAACCTTAGTTGATATAGATCATATATTTTCTTTAGAACAATTGAATGAACATAAACTATAAAATAATGTCTTCGGGACATTTTTAATAAAAACAGTTATATTATGTCTTCGGGATATTATACATGATCTACTTAATGTCTTTTTTTAGCATCTATATAATATATCTTTGTGATATGCTATATATTAAATTATTTAGTTTTAATGTTTACCAATTATTAATACTTTATATGTAACAACATAGAGTACACCAATATGCATTTGTAAGTACATAAAATGAATTTATGTGACAAACCGTGAATATTATTTGTCAAATATTGTAATCAAATCAATCTACAAGGGTATAAAAGCAATATAACGTGCTGATTATAATAGAATCAAACTTCAGGGATCCTAACAGAGGCGGGCGCTTGTGGTGCAAGACCGGGCGCACCTCCCTCCAAAAACATTGCGAACCCCCCCATCGAATCCAGCCTAGCCCAGCGACTGCTGCGCCCGCCTCTGAGCCCAGCCCAAGTTCGTTTCGTTCCCCATTCCTCCCCTAACCCTCGATCCCCTTTCCTCCTCCTGCCGACCTGCCCTCCTGGTGAGCTCCCACCCCCGGCGGCCTGCCTCCGGCTCCGGCCTCCCCGTCGTCCCCGGTCCCCGAGTCGGCGAGCCCCCAGCGGCCGGCTACCGACTCCCGAGAGCGAGGCGCCGGCTGGCGGCGCCTCGGCTCCTCGCCTCCTCACGACCTCACCTCGCAAGCTCCGGCAGCTCGCCTCCTAGCCCTCAGCTCCTCCTCGCCGGCTCGCCCGACAGAAGAAGAATCGAAGAAGAAAGGTGAATCCCATTTGGTCATCCCCCAATTCCCATTCCCCATAAATGATAAATACATGCTTTGTAATTTGCAAAATCTAAAATGCAATGAGTCAATGAAACGATTTTCCAGTGACCAGTGAGATGTTTGTTGAAATTATTGCTATTTTATTTCATTAATTAGATGGAGAAGGAGAAGGGAACTTTGCATTCATATTATGCAAAAACCATTGATAATGATGAAATTATGGATCGTTTTCAGAAGATGAAGACTCAAAGAATGGGTTTGCCTTCCGCTCCTAATCGCAGCTAGTCGATTTAAGGTATGTTACTATGTGAAAAACTATTATATCATTGCACATGGTTATTTTGTACTAATTCGTATTGTATTAGGTGCTGAATTATATATTTTATATGGTTTTTCCATGTTATCGATGTTTAGCCTAGCCCCCCCTTAAATTTGGTCCTGCGTTCGCCACTGGATCCTAATATATATAACACCTCATAACCATCCTCCTCGCCATCATCTAAAGACGACCAGCGAACACCGAAGCACGGCGGGTGAAGAAGCCATTTTGGTGAGGTTCCAAGGAACCATGTCGGAGCAACCGGACGGTCAACGTTGGCGTAGACGCGAGGGTGCCATGGGAACAACGGGCAACCTTCGTATCCCCTTCCCTGATATTCCTGGTACGCCCTAAAGCAGAAAAAAGTTCGTTGTCTACCTTCTCAGGCAGATTCTTGCGTGTTGATAACTTGTTTGGAACTAGTAAAATGCCCGTGCTTTGCTACGGACCTTTAAAAGGAAGGAAGAAATATATAAATGATAAACAAAATATCATGTTCTATTCATCTAAACAAAAAAATACATTTCACATGGAATTTCAAAATGGCAACCATATACACAAGTTCTTTTTAGAATGCCCCTTCAAGCACATAATAAAGTCCATTTCCCTTCTCTAAAGATATCATTTTAGAATGTACTTCTTGCATAAACTGGCTAGATGCAATTAACATTACTATGAAAAGTAATATTGATTGTACAAAATCAACTCATCCCAATCTAACCATATAAACAAAGCTCAACAGCTCACATACGAAATATCAAGCTCCTTGATATACTCAATCACCTGTGCAAATTCACAAGGACAAATATTTAGTGCTAGATTTCATAAAACATGTCAGGCACTTTCATAAAAATGACCCAATTCATATGTGATTGATCATCACTACAATTTATACCCATGACAATAAAAAAGACATAATTCAGCATACCAAGACTTAATGATGACCATGTGAGATCGATGACCACACTGAACGGAAACTTAATTAATTCATGGCGTGGTAAGATGAATAATCAAAATGAGTATATATATGCAGAATTGAACCATGTCTACATAAAACGTTGGGCTGGTGGCATAAGTAGGGATGAAACGGATCGGATACGGATCGGAAACCACTCATATTGTATTTGATCCATTTAGTTTGACCGGATACGGATAGTACCGGATACAAATACGAATACGAATAATATCGGATACAAATACGGATCAGACGCGGATACTCTCTCGGATAATACGCGAAAACATATACTAAAGAAATAAGTATATCCAAATACATATAGTTATCTCTTTGTGACTAAACTTTATGGCTCATAGTCATGAAAATGATGGTGTGTAAGTATCATACCCGATAAAGCAAAAAAAATGTAAAATCACATACATCTAGTTGTTATATGTGTTAATCATTTATCCTATAGAAATATAATAGAGATAGTTTATAGATGGATTTAGCTAATCGGATACTATCCATCGGATATTATCCAAGAAAAGCTCGGATAATATCCATCGGATATTATTTGTATCCATACCGTATCCGCCTTGTCGGATTCGGATATCCATAAAATTATCCGGCTCAATATTTTCGGATATTATTATGCCTTGGTCGGTCGGACGGTCGGAAATTATCCGTACCATTTTCATCCCTAGGCATAAGTAATAATCAGAGAACTTGCAGCAGAAGTTGAAGAAAGGTTTAGCTGGAAAAGTTTCAAAATTTCAGACAGTTGGGAACAAGTAAATTTGATAAGATATCATTGATACAAGTGATAAACCAAGACAGAAAGAAGAAAGTTTAGAGGGCATGGCACAAAACACTGTAGTTATTACATTGCACTAAAAGAGTTGCTTTGGCAAGAGTTGTCATCATATATTATTTGCACTAAGATAAAAAAAAGCCATATCAAATCCTTTCCTTCTAACATCATATATGGCATGGTCTTAGCGGTGGATGCAAATTTTTTGAAGTCCAGACAAACAAAAGTATGACAATAAGCACAAACAAATTTAAAATAATTGCTTGTAGTGTTCCAACCATGACGTTTTGAAGATGCAAAGCACGTCATCACAATACAATAGTACATGTTACAAAATAGGCAAATATTATATAATCATGAAGCGAGATACAATGGGGAGGAGGTGACAAGCAGGTGGGTTTGAGACTTGTGACCGCTTGTGACGATGTTTTCGCACATTACATATTTCATTCAATAAATATATACAGTAAATGAAATTATAAATGCAGGCAACCTAGGTCGGAGATATAAGCCACCCAAAAGACAATATAGATAGTAAATGGTTGCTCGGTGCCTTTTATTAGGATGACGAAACATCATTGTTGCGAAAGCATGTAAATTTGGTCAACTCATCTCAGAAACGGAGGGACATATATACATTCAGTCCAACAAATCGTACATGTTGATTGAGCAATAACAAATCCTATCAAAATAGTTTCTCAAAAAAAATCCTATTATAATGGCCATGGAACAACCGATGTTTTTTGTCCTGCAAATTAGAATGTGCACATCCACACCTGCCATGCAATAAAAAGAGCAAATCTAACACATAAAAAATGGAATATAGTAGCTATGCAATTAACAAGTGGTCCACATTAACAAAGTGTGAGCTGCAGGCTCGTAGCACAGGAACTAACACTCATATTAGTTCACCAACACTCATATTAGCTCACCAAGATCCGAGACAATCCTGGTGTCGGACACTCGGACTTGTGTATGGTAGTGGGAGGCAGTGGAGGTCTTTGGTCAAGCAAAAGCGATCACCATATATCGACCAATCCATTGCATATATATATGTGGACAGTTCTCTATGTCGCTAGCTATTTCATTCCTGTTTTCTTCTAGATCGATATCATCTCCATGGGCGACAATGTCCTGCACTCTCGCGTGTTTGACAGTGAACAATAGCGGGTGCTCTGCATGCATATATGGTCCAATTTGCAAATAACTTATGATAATTTGCAATTTCACCACGGTTGTATGGGCATTTCAGATAATTTGCAACCACGGTTTTCAGATGATTTGCAACGAATCTTCTAGAACAATAAGTTACGATAAGTTATATGATATAATACCTGAGGAGCAACCACGGTTTTCAGATAATTTGCCACTTTACCATTTGGTACGAAAGGCACCTTCTGACCAGGGACTTTGACCAGAATACAAACCTCAGTGCTGCTTATTGGGTAAAATAGGATAGAGGAAGGATTGGCCAAGATAACATGCCCGATTGCTCGTGATTCGGGTAAGGAAGTTGACAATTCTCCAAAACCAGTCCAACAAAATAAGAAGGTACATCAACCTATGCACATATATACATTAGTACCGGTGAACAACTAAATTAAGCAAATTACCATAATATGAAATCGAAAAACTGTAGAGCATAGGGCACGCCTTAGATTAGAAAAAGCATTCATCACACACAATTGTCAAGGGTGCATAAGCTTTTAATTCGTCACCTGACTTGGTCTTGTACTGAACACCCATAACAGTACAAGCATTTAGTACAAGCATTGGACAGGAAGGCAAAATTGTGTACGTATATATGAAGCGAGATCAAAGTTTTTTTTTAATATAGCAGAAAAAGCAAAGTTAAGAATAGAAGTTAATTAGTGTCCATAGCAGTCACAGAAATCAAGCACAAAATGAAGCAATAGATGAAGATTAGAGAAGTAACAGGAAGTTAATTCATAAGCTAACTGATGCACAAAGGAAGCTAACATTAGAATTGGGGTCAATGGCAAAGTCTTGAAGGCGAGGGGCGGCACAGAAACGGCGTGGACCGTTGGATGCGAGAGAACGAAGGGTTGAGATGCAGTGTGTCGTTCTAAACTGGTGTGCTTTTAAAGGAGTACAGATGATGAGCAGTTTAAATGCTTGCAGTAAAAATCAATATTTCGTTTGCCAAATACCTGGAAGACAACACAAATGATCCTTGCCCAATAACACTCTCAACCATGTAACTTATGGTCTGTCGTTCACACAAAATGAACGCTACCACCATAAGCTTGAGAAAATTGAGTCAATTGAACAATAATGAAAGAAAAATAAGCTGTGTCTACACGTTTCCTTTGGCCACCTTAGCCATTAACAGTTGTAACAATAATATGGCTCGTTTTTGTCCCATTCCCATTAATGACAGTTGCTTCTACTTTCCATCAAGAAACGGTGAAATTAAGATAACAGTAACTTTTCCATAAAAATTTCATGTAAAATTGCAAATAAACAATAAGTGGACACAAAATCATTTGTGGATGACAAAGTAAGAATGAAAATGAAATATTTGGCTCCCAGAATTATACATTCGGAATTGAGATGGGATCATACCCTCTCTTATTTTCATATCATTCATTTCATTTTCACCGGACAATGTATCCACTGCTAGGCTAACTATTTGACATGAACAACAACAGGAATCCAAAATCCAGGTGTCCAAACTATAAGCACATAATAGCAGTTGAAAAGCAAATGTATTTTAGTTGCGAAACCAAAAACACATTGGTGAATGAATGAATGGTTGCATAAATGATACACAGATTCAAACTACTCTTCCAATAGTATTAAGGAGATCAATGATAAGCTAACTCTTAATAGTAAGGAGAGAGGAATTTATGGATTAATTCATGTTATGTCTTTTTTTGTTTGGCGTGTGGCAGATTACAAAAATGAAACAATGACAAAAGACGGGCTTGTACCTTGTAGTCGAGGTTGGCAGCACATATATGGGCCCTAGCATAGTAGTTTCTTTGTCGTGTACAAAATATTTCAACTATTTAGCATTAAGTCATCAATGAGTCATCTCGGATTAAGAAGACATGCATAAATAACAAAAAGCTTTTTTAGAGCTTCAGCTGAACATATGCACATAGCTCACATATAAATAGGACACACACACATATGCACATAGCTCACAATATAAATAGGACACACATCGTTAACTGTATACCCTCTTGAGTTCTTTTTTGCCGGATGTCATAATATCCAATGCCATCCCTCCGGAGCTCAAACAATTTTAGTCTTGCTATTTTTTTTTTAGCGTAGGAAGGATCCATGGCTATGCAAAGGATATATATCTTTAGAAACTGAACATCCATGTCACATGTCCATAAGTATTGATGACATATGTAGATAATTAATAAGCTATTCTGAAATTTTTTAAAAAAGTTAGCCTTACCTGCGTGTCGATTATTATCTACCACAACCGCAATTGTATGTTAGATATTATAGGTAAGAAATCATTGCAGTTATTATAGGCAAGTCTAGATATTTAGGGCATTCCAGCCAACTGTGTCCATACCTATTTTACAAATAGACACAATGAAACACCCACAAGATCATACCATCTATAGGATAAAAGGAAGGTTCCCAAGCCAATCTTCGATATTCAACCTGAAATTTGTTGCCATGAATCAGTTGCAGGACATGAGTAGTGATTGCAAAATTTTTTGTTCAGAACCTCTCCCAAATCCTCATGAACGATGATTTCTTGGCTGCTTTGTAGGACGATTTCATCTTTAGAGCGTTGACGAGCTTCTTTATGACGACCCATTTATTTGCTTCTTTGCATATGGCCCATGTTCAGAGTGTTGAGGCTGTTAGAATTATTGGGCCTGGCCTATTTAATATCTAAATAATTTCTGAAAAATCTCAAAGACCCATGTATGCATAAGGCATGTGAAATTTCTTTAGTACCATATTGCTAGTGGGAGGAGTGGAGGACATGCTTAAATAGTGGAGCTTGCTCCCTCCCACTAGAGAATGTAATGGGAGAGAGAAATAGAGAATCACACGCGCGCGCTCGCCTCGCCGGGGCGGGGCGGCACGTGCGCACGGCACCTGCGTGAATGGTCCACCGAAACCGGACCCTCGTGCTTGCGCAGACGCAGCCTCCTTTTGCAGTTTTATTTCTTTTGCTCTCCAGATTTTGCGGGACAGATATGGAATATACAAATCGTGTTGGACTCGGTCGCGCCCGCTTTCGCGATCCGCTTGCCTCACGATTTTGCTATATAAATCTGCCGCCGCACCGCCCGAGAGAGAAGATCGATCAACCTAGGGTTTGCCACCTCCTCTGCTGCGCGCCGCTTCGCTCTTCCCCATCCTGCGCGCCGCGTGCACCGCCGTTCGGGAGAGCAGTCTCGAACCGATCGCCTCTAGCTCCTCGCACCGGTAGGGCGAATCAGGTTTTGGAAGCGCTTCGCGCGACTTGTCGCCGCTTCCTTCTTCGCCGCGAGAACTTCTTCCACTACGCCGTCGCGATCTGCGGCGGCACCACCTTCTCCAACACGGCATCGATTCGAGAATCGAACCGCACCTCGCCGCAACTCGCACTGCACGCGGATTTACGACCAAGTCCATGAAGTCATCTCCTTCGCAAGTTCACCAGAGAGATATACGTGTATTTCTTCTGCACGTGTATCTAGGTTGTGCTAGGTTGTGCTTCTGTGGTTTCAACCTGTTTTATCTATCACTCAGTAGTTGTGCGTGTTATATCTCCTGATTAAAATAAATCTGAAAGTGCTAATTATTCCAACAATCCAAAAACCTAATTTATTTAGGCACTTTGGTTTATCGATGGCTCGTTTTGCTGATGCTCTGAAACCGGAGAAATTCGGTGGAGTAAATTTCAAGAGATGGCAAGTAAAGGTGCAGCTGTGGCTGACAGCTATGAACGTGTACTGGGTAAAGGATGGCAAACCAGAGGGAACCCTAACTCCTGAAAAGGAGAAAGAGTTCCAGGAAGCCACCACTCTTTTCCGGGGTGCAGTTCTTAGTGTGCTCTCAGACCGTCTGTGTGATGTGTATATGAACATCACAGATGCGAAAGAGATCTGGGATGCGCTGAGTAATAAATTTGGTGCATCTGACGCTGGCAGTGAACTGTATGTCATGGAGCAGTACCACGACTTCAAGATGGTTGATAACCGTTCTGTTGTCGAACAGGCTCATGAGATACTGGTCATTGTGAGGGAACTCGAACTCCTTAAGTGCAAGTTACCCGACAAGTTTGTGTCTGGGGGCATTATTGCCAAGTTACCTCCTTCGTGGAGAAACTTTGCCACATCTCTAAAACATAAGAGACAAGAGATCTCCGTTGAGGGGTTGATCGCGTCTCTAGATGTTGAAGAGAAAGCTCGGGCTAAAGATGCACCTGGGAAAGGAGTCGAGGGACAGTCCAGCGCCAATGTTGTCCAGCAGCATGGCAAGAACAAAGGGAAGAATAAAATCAAGCAAACCACTGCATTCAAGAAGAAGAAGTTGAACAAGGATGAGATGCCTTGCTGGATTTGCGGTGAGGTTGGGCATCGGGCCAAGAAGTGTCCAAACCGCAAAGACAAAAGGGTAATCTGGACGAGACTTCAAAGTCTCACAATGTGACCATTGGCGACATCGGTGAGGGAACCGATGGGTATGTTTTACCTCATCGTTCTTTCAAAGAATCACCACCGATTGGTGGATTGATACTGGGCTAATGTGCATGTGTGTTCGACGCTTCAATGTTCACTTCTTATCGTGCAAATCCCGGTTCAGCCGCTTTGATGGGGAACGGGTCCAATGCTTCGTTCTTGGTGTTGGTACGGTAGATCTGAAGTTTACTTGGGAAGATCGTGCAATCAAGAACGTCAAGATGTCCCTCAATCAATAAGAACGGTCGGCGGGTCCCTTCTCCGCAGAGATGGGTTTAAAGTGGTGTTTGAGTCCAATAAGGTAGTTTTGTCGAAACATGGTTTGTTTATTGGCAAAGGCTATGAGTGCGGAGGCTTGTTCCACTTTTCCCTTTCTAATAATTGTCATAAAGTTGTGAACTATATTTGTGATCATGCTATTGAGAGTGAGGCTGATGTTTGGCACTCACGTTTATGTCATGTTAATTTTGGTTCTATGTCTCGGGTTGCGAGTATGGGTTTAATCCCTAAATTTTCCTCTGTCAAAGGTTCTAAGTGCCAGACTTGTGTGCAATCAAAGCAACCTCGTAAGCCTCATAAGGCCACCGAGGAGAGAAATTTGGCACCTCTAGAGCTCATACATTCAGATATTTGTGAGATGAATGGTGTGTTAACAAAGGGTGGAAAGAGATATTTCATGACTCTGATTGATGATGCTTCTAGATATTGCTATGTCTATCTGTTGAAAACTAAAGACGAGGCTCTAGACTTCTTTAAAATCTATAAGGCTGAGGTTGAAAACCAGTTAGACAGAAAAATTAAGAGACTTAGGTCGGATCGTGGTGGAGAGTATTTCTCTAGTGAGTTCGACTTATTCTGTGCGGAAAATGGAATTATTCATGAGAGGACGCCTCCCTATTCGCCCCAATCAAACGGGGTGGCTGAAAGAAAGAACCGCACTCTAATTGATTTGGTGAATGCCATGTTAGACAACGTGGGTTTATCTAAGGCATGGTGAGGGAGGCCGTGTTGATCGCATGTCATGTCCCGAATAAAGTCCCCAAAGAATAAGGAGAAAACCCCATATGAAATATGGAAGGGAGAAAGCCATCACTTTCTTATCTCAAGCACTTGGGGTTGTTTGGCGAAAGTCAATGTGCCAATCACAAAGAAGCGCAAGCTTGGGCCTAAGATGAGATTGTGTCCATCCGGGTTATGCTCCTCGAAGCGTTGCTATGAGATTTTTGGTGATAAGATCGAGGTGTCGACATATGTCTGCATTGGCACGATCATGGAGTCTAATGATGCTACATTCTTTGAGAACATCTTTCCTATGAAAATTGAGCATAGCGCCTGGTAAAACTAGTGAGATAATTCCTAACCTTCTACTCAAATTGAATATCCCGAACCAACACCGAGGAAAATCCTAAGGAGGATGACGGTGAGGCTCGAGGAGGAGCAAGAGATGAGGATTGCAAAATCCTTTGGTGATGACTTCACTGTGTACCTCGTGGATGACACTCCCACGCCGATTTCGAAGCGTTTGCATCCCCGATGTAGACTATCGGAAAGAGGCGGTTCAGAGTGAGATGGATTCCATTCTTGCGAATCGACTTGGAAACTCACAGTAACTACCTTATGGTTGCAAACCCAGTAGGGTGTAAATGGATATTTAAGAAGAAGCTTAGGCCCGATGGTACTATTGAAAAGTATAAGGCTCGGCTTGTGGCCAAGGGTTATACCCAAAAAGAAGGCGAAGATTTCTTTGATATATATTCACCCGTGGCTAGATTGACTACAATTCGTGTACTACTTTCCTTGACTACCTCACACAGTCTTATTGTTCATCAAATGGACGTTAAGACAGTTTTTCTAAATGGAGAGTTGGACGAGGAGATCTATATGGATCAGCCTGATGGATTTGTAGTAGAAGGCCAAGAAGGCAAGGTGTGTAGGTTATTGAAATCTTTGTATGGCCTGAAACAAGCTCCTAAGCAATGGTATGAGAAGTTCGACAGAACTTTAACTTCTGCGGGCTTTGTCGTGAATGAGGCCGATAAATGTGTATATTATCGGTATGGTGGGGGCCAGGACGTTATTTTGTGTCTCTATGTAGATGACATATTAATTTTTGGGACAAGTCTTGATGTGGTTCACGAGGTCAAGTCTTTCTTATCTTAAAATTTTGATATGAAAGATCTAGGAGAGGCTGATGTAATCTTGAACATCAAGCTACTGAAGGGTGAGGATGGGATCACTTTGTCACAATCCCATTATGTGGAAAAGATTTTGAATCGCTTTGGTTTTGCTGATTGCAAAACTTCTCTAACACCCTATGATCCTAACATTGTGCTTCGAAAGAACAAGAGAATTGCTAGAGATCAGTTGACTTACTCTCAAATCATCGGGTCAGTTATGTACCTAGCTAGCGCTACAAGGCCAGACATCTCGCTTGTCGTTAGCAAGTTGAGCAGTTTACTTCTAATCCGGAGATGATCATTGGCGAGCACTCGAAAGGTAATGCGCTACTTGAGAGGTACTACAAACTTTGGCTTGCACTATACCGTTACCCAACAATTTGGAAGGGTATAGTGATTCCAATTGGATATCTGACGCTGATGAGATAAAGGCCACAAGTGGATATGTGTTCACTCATGGTGGCGGAGCAGTCTCGTGGAGGTCTTGTAAATAGACTATCTTGACACGCTCAACAATGGAAGCATAATTGACTGCTTTGGACACGTCCACTGTTGAAGCAGAGTGGTTGCGTAAACTCTTGATGGATCTTCCGGTGGTTGAAAAGCCGATTCCGGCTATCCTTATGAACTGTGATAATTAAACAGTGATTGTTAAGGTGAACAGTTCTAAAGACAACATGAAGTCCTCAAGACATGTGAAAAGACGACTGAAGTCTGTCAGGAAATTGAGAAACTCCGGAGTGATAGCGTTGGATTATATCCAAACGGCTAAAAACCTGGCAGATCCTTTTACAAAGGGTTTATCACGGTGTGTGATAGACAATACATCGAGGGAACTGGGTATGAGACCCACGTGAGTTACACTATAGCGGTAACCCAGCCTATGTGATTCGAGATCCCGTGAATTAGGTCCTGGGGAAAACAAGCTAATGGTTAGCTGGATGAGAGTATAACCTAACCTATTCCATGTGAGATGCAATACTCTCAAATCAGATGGCGTGTTGGCATTTGCCTTAATGTTGTTCTGTTGGCTTTAATTAGCGAAGATGTCATCCTACAGAGCATCTTGAAAGAACACACCTATATGAGCCCGACTGTTGGAAGTGGCAGTCTATGAGACTTGGGTAATCTCTAGTAAACTCATGAAGAGACCATGGAGTACGACTTATATACTCCACCCGCGGGGTAGCCTATTGACAGCCAAGTATCAGTTGGCTTTGAGTGAAACTTGTTCACACAAAACTTACAATTCAAGGCGTAGTCCATTGTCCAAGTTGTGAATGAATGTAGCTTAAATGCCTATGTGCAATTCAAGGCATAGTCCATTGTCACCGAAACACTGGTATATAAACAGCTTTGGGAACAGGCAAACTTGATGGGATTTTGAGACCTGGTGGGGGATTGTTAGAATTATTGGGCCTAGCCCATTTAATATCTAAATAATTCCTGGAAAATCTCAAAGGCCCATGTATGCATGAGGCATGTGAAATTTCTTTAGTACCATATTGCTAGTGGGAGGAGTGGAGGACATGCTTAAATAGTGGCGCTTGCTCCCTCCCACTAGAGAATGTGATGGGAGAGAGAAATAGAGAATCACACGCGCGCGCTCGCCTCGCCTCGCCTCGCCTCGCCGGGCGGGCGGGCTCGGGCGGGGCGGGCGATGGCGGCGACGCAAGCACACTGCGTGAATGGTCCACCAAACCGACCTTGTGCTTGCGCAGATGCAGCCTCCTTTTGCGCTTTATTTCTTTTACTCTCGGATTTTGCGGACGATATGGAATATACAAATCGTGTTGGACTCGGTCGCGCCCGTTTAGCGATCCGCTTTGCCTCACGATTTTGCTATATAAATCGCCGCCGCACCTTCCAGAGAGAAGATCGATCGACCTAGGGTTTGCCACCTCCTCTCGCTGCCGCCGCTTCGCTCTTCCCCATCCGTGCGCCGCGTGCACCGCCGCTCGGGAGAGCAGTCTCCGAACCGATCGCCTCGAGCTCCGCACCGGTAGGGCGAATCAGGTTTTGAAAGCGCTTGGCGCGATCGGTCGCCGCTTCTTCTTCGCTTCGAGGACTTCTTCCACTACGCCATCGCGATCTGCGTCGGCACCACCTTCTCCAACACGGCGTCAGATTAGGAGAATCAGAACCAGACCTCGCCGCAACTCGTACCATACGGCGACGACGATCAAGTCCAGTAAGTCATCTCCTTCGCAAGTTCACCAGAGAGATATACGTGTATTTCTTCTGCACGTGTATCTAGGTTGTGCTAGGTTGTGCTTCTGTGGTTTCAACCTGTTTTATCTATCACTCAGTAGTTGTGCGTGTTATATCTCCTGATTAAAATAAACCTGAAAGTGCTAATTATTCCAACAGAGGCATGTTGCGGAGACTCTTTGCCTTCCTCCTGTATGAAATCACCCCCAAACCCAGTATTGGTTGCCATCACAGCCACCAGCATCGGGTCAAATTCAGAACAAAATCAAATCAAAAGCCCCTCCATTCGTCCTCAAATCGACCAAACTGCGGTACAAATTCGCCACTGCGAGCGAGCTTGGGAGAGGGAGTGAGGCGGCCGCGTGGTAGGATCGGGCGATTAGGGTTTACACAGGCGGGCAAGTGTGGGAATAGATCCAAGTCATCCAACGGAGCAGATGTCACAGCGTGAGGTGGATGATCCGGATTGTAAATTTGCACTACCACCACCGTGACCACAAAGTGCTTTAAGATAGTAGAGATAGAGATAAAAAAGTTGTCCTTTTATGCCGTGCGAAACATCGCTGTTTTCTTATAGCGTCGCAACTCCTCTTTTGGGACACGTCCGTTGCCGTGCGCTCGCGTTGGTTAAAGATTGAGGCGCGCCTCCTTCTATTTTTCCGTGAGATGAACCGCCTCTCTGCCTTTCCCGTGCATCGAATAGGGGTTTTCCTTTTTGACCATTTATCTTAATTATTCTTTAATTAGTGATTAAGGATAATTAATTCTAACAATTGATTGATCGCTTTTGTTTACAATGAACAAATACCCTTTACATAGAGAATAAAAAAGATGCCATGAAGAAACATACGCGCTTGCGCTGAACGCGCGTAGGGACGCTGCGCCGTGGGGCACGATGCAGCCATGCAAGGGTGGGTCCCGCAAGTTTTTTTTCTTTTCGGTGGCCATAAATTTTGACTGGGAGCTATAATCCACCAACCGTTTGCACCGACACGTTCCTCGTATTTTTACGAACAAAACAAGACGTATATTGCCATATAAATTTTGATCGGGTTTTCTCAAGTTTCATATGTAGACATCAAGTTTTATCAATAAATTCTCAAGTTTCATTAGTAGGTTCTCAAGTTATTGAAACTTTAAACTTACCTTGGTGAAACTTGGGTTTTGCCTACGAAAACTTGGATTTCATACTCGTTAAACTTGCCGAACTGTCAAGTTTCATCAAGTTTAATCCAAGTTTCATCAAGTTTCAACATGTTTCATCAAGTTTTTTCGAGTTTCATCAGATTAATCTACGTTTCATCAAGTTTCAACAGATTTCATTCAAATTTCATCAGGTTACATCCAAATTTCATCTAAGTTTCATCAGGTTTCATTTGACACTCGCCTTCATCAATACGTGGGCCAAGATTCATCAGCACATGGCCAAATTTCACTAGTATACATGTCAAGTTTCATAAATGGATTCTTCTAGGTTTGCATCAAAAAAATTTGAAAAAGTAAAAAATTAAAAAAGTATTTAAAATGGGTCTCCCTCAATTTTATAAGAGTTATGAAATTTATTCCATACATTTTGAACACTGTTTAAATTTTATAAAAAAATCAGAAGTTTAATTAAAAAATAATCAACTGCACATCTAGCACGTCTAGGCAGTGTGGGTACGAACGGGATGACTGATCGGACGGTCGCCGCTGGTCCGTCGCGCGCGCGTTCGGACGGACGTCTGGACCATGGCCGCCGCCTAACAAAAAAACGTCCCATAGCTCGATTTGGGATTTATTTTGCCCCAGGAACGAATGCGAATCAAGATTTCAAGTTCTGAACAGAAACAGAGGAACGGAAAACAGCGCGGCCCGCCGGATTGATTTCGAGGTGCTCGTGGCAATCGCTGCCCGAGTCATCCGTGCCCGCCGCCGGATCGAGGGGATGCCATTCTCGCCGCCTAGTCCACATATGGAGGAAGCTAGTCACTGGTTGGAGGCTGAAATCAACGCCGATCGTGGTGGCCGCGTTAGAGCATCTCCAATGGTAGAGCCAATAAACTGGCTATAAGGTCTACATGGCACTGCCACATCAGCTCAAGAGACCACTCATCCACCCAACAGCTTGTCTATAAACGTCAGCTCTAAACATGTGGGACCCACCCATTATTTATTACCCCCTTCTTCTTCCTCCCCAAATCTCTTTCTCCATTGGCCTCCACGGCGCATCCTCCCCTCGCCGTCGCGCCCTCCCTCCTCTCGCCGGGGCCCCCCCTCTGCCTTCTTCCTCCCGAGTCTCCTCCCTCAAATCCCCTCTCACCCCGAGCTCCTCCCCGCCGCCGCACGCCTGCCGCTTCACCCCCGCCGCCCTACCCCCACCGCCGCCCCGACGAAGGCCGCCACCACCACCTCGACGGCGGTAACTCTCAACACGGCCGCCACGGCTCCCCCAACGCTCAAGGGACATCTACGGCTCTTGCAAGCGCGACTCTGGCGGCGATCGCCCGACGACGACGGCAACCTCCTCCCGCCTCGCCTCTTCCTCGCCACGCCGCCTCTTCTTCCCGCCACCAGCGCCTCGCCCTCGCTACTCGGGCGGCAACCGCTTCATGGTGACTCGACGGCCACGACGGCTCTGACGCGACGGGAGCGCGCATCTCAGGTGGCGGCGATGGCTCCGGCAACGGTGGTGCGGGCGCAGCTCTGCGGCGAACTCGGTGTGGCGGGAGAGAGAGAGAGAGAGAGAGAGCGGGGGGAGAAGGGGAGCGAGATGATGGCGCGGTCCCCACCTCGCCTCGGTACACCCCCTGCAGCCAGGCGCTACCACAAGCGCCGTCGCTTGTCCAAAGAGCGCTCTCTCTCCTCCAGGTGAGCAGAAAATCCTATGTGGTACCTTTATAGCCTGCTGAGGTGTCTCCATTGGAGATGCTCTTAGCTCGGCTGCCTCCTGGGCCGCGCCATGACCGGTAGCACCAAGCAGGACAACACACACATAACGGCAACGCCCACCAGCGCGGCCCGCATGATTGACCTGGCAGAAAATCAACCTTTTTGTGTCCGCACATGCAGTGAAGTGGCAGCCACGCCCCCCAAAAGTTTTGTGCACAAACCCTTTTGAATCTGCCATAAAACAAACGGTAATGCTTATTCACGCGGCCCAGCATGTGGCCCAGCAGCGCGGTTGCATCACGCCGCTTGTCACTGCTAGCAAAAAACAAGCGGTTCATTTTTTCATTTTTTCCATTCAATTTTCTTATTTTTGTCTCTATTTCATCTGGAGTCCAAAATACATACAACAAACGTCATAATTCATCTAAAATCATAATAAAATCATTTAAATACTTTTTATATTTTATATTTTATATTTTTTATTAGCCAAATTGTTTTAACAGTCTATACAGATTGTTTCCAATAGGCTAAACTAGTTATTTCAACGGGCTAGACATATTTTATATTTTTTCATTAGCCAAATTGTTTTAACAGTCTATATAGATTGTTTCCAACAGGCTAATTGTTGCATTTGGCTAGACATATCGTTCCAGTAGGCTAAACTGATTGTTTCAACAGGCCAAAAATATTGTTTCAATAGGCTAAACTAATTGTTTCAACAGACTAGATAGATTGGTCCAACAGGCGAAACTAATTGTTTCAACATGCCAAATATATTGTTCTAATAGGCTGTACAAATTATTTCAGTAGGCTAGACAAATTGTTTCAATAGGCTAAGCTAGTTGTTTCAGCGTGCTATATATATTGTTTCACTAGACTAAACCAATTGTTTTAGCATGCTATATATATTGTTTCAATAGGCTAAACCAACTGTTTCATTTGGTTATACGTCCACTAGGCAAAAGTAAGTGTTTCAGCAGGCTAGCCATATTGTTTCAACAGGCTAAACTAAATATTACATTAGGATAACAAATTGTTTCAGAAAATTTTTATATAGCAATATTGGTCTTATTTTATTCGTAAAACTGCGAGTGACGCAGTGGTGCAAACGGTTCGTGCATTGGAGCAACCAGTCATAAGTTATGGCTGTTGAAAGAGAAAACTGAAAAGGAATCTTTTCGTTTACGTTATCGCTGACGTAATTGCATGTAAACAGGGAGGGATTCGCGAGCACGCTGCGGCGGCCTTCAATTTAAGGGAAGAACGGAGGCGAAATAATGGCGGGATAAGTTTGTTCCGGTGGGGGCGCCGAGTTGTTTCAGTGGGCTGGACCGTGCCGTTGGTGGGCCGATCGGGCCGCGCGAAGTGTCCGACGGTCGCGCGCAGCGTCGGACGTCCGTCCCCAAGTCGGCGTCTAAAACAAAAACACAACTTTATATATAGAAATATCTAGTATTAGACTTCATATATATAAGTGAGAACATGAGCCAATTTTATGTAGCTACTTGTTAAGTTTGATTGATCTTTTGATAGTCACCATAAGTGTACAGAGTACATAAATAGTCTGGAGGGGGATAGGTTAGGCCTAGAATCCAGTAGGCCAATAATGGCAATAACGCACTTGTCATCAGAGGGATTACGCATGCGGCATATTCTATAGTATGTGGTATATCCAAACATACCATATTCTACAACATATGGTATATTTTAACACTATGGGGGATGTCGTCGTTTAGACTGGTACAAGCAAGCAAATAAACAAATGCTAACAATCCTCTACAGTTGGAACGGTACGAGGTGCCTATTTTAACCCATAGAGTGACTTATTCAAGAGACACACGTGATTTGGAAAGGTAGTTGAAACAAAACCTGACGGCTGGAAACAGTAGATAGTCTCGGTGAGGGTGCCATGCAAGAAAGCCTTGTTGATATCCAGCTGGCGGATTGACCAATTATGAGAAAGATTCAGAGAGAGCACAGTCCGGATAGTGGCTGGCTTGACAACCGGGCCGAACATCTCATCAAAGTCAACACCAGGTCGTTGAGTGAAGCCAGGAAGAACCCAACGAGACTTATATCTGCCAAGAGAGCCATCTGCATTCAGCTTGTGTTTGAAGATCTATTTTCAATGACAATATTGGTGCTAGGGGTTGGGGGACAAGGTCCCATGTGTGATTGGCCTAGAGTGCTTCAAATTCCTTGGCTATGGTGTTATGCTAATTAGGATCTGACAAGGCAGCACATTATGTACTTATACAGGTTGAAGTTCGGAAAGGGTAGAGGTGGGCCAGTGGTTAAGGAATCCAACACCACGAGACGATACTAATCCCAGGCTAGTATCTCGTGATGGACATGGAATCATCGCAGTGGATTTAATTAAAGTGAAATACAGAAAAAATGTATCATTTATTACAAGAGGAACTAGCATTCCAGTTTAAAAAATTCCATCAGGATTAAATAACATTGCATAATAAAAACATCAGAGTAGCAAAAATAAACAACTGTGATAAATCCCAAGGAGTCAACCCAGACACCTTCTCTAGTCCTGCTCACCGCGTCAGGGCCCTCCTGGTCCTGACCGAAATCTGAATACAAATATGTCCGCGAGAAATTTAATGAGTACGCGGCTACCCAGCAAGCAATCTTTAGGTATGTATGAAAGGGCAATGGTGGGGAGTAGGTTATTTTACCCAAAATCTAATTGTAGACAAATTTTATTAAGGGAACGCATGATTATAAATGATATCAAGAATCATCAACGGAAGGTGCGTCTCACACCAGGCCAATCCCAGCCTATTGTACTCAAGTTTAATTATTGAAAAGAGGTGGATCTAAATGTGTAAACCTCTCGCCCCGTTCATGACCGTGGACACGACTATCATGATAGTTTTAACTCTACAGAGTGTGTATAAACTTTCCCACAAGCCCCGTCTCATCCTCTAGGAGATACGGTACAAGGCTTTTCCAGCCTACTACACCCACCCCCTCTTTTGCTTTCCCCGGCTCCGCCGGTACCCGCCACGATAGGGCGCCTACTACTTCTGGGCACCACCCGAAGTCGTTCCCTAATTAAGCCATTCGGTCTCAGGGACGCACCTACCCCTCAGGTAAGGTCGCGAGGCTCACCCTAGGGCAATAGTGATGAAACGTAATCGGACAGCCTACGAGCAAGTGGTTAGTGGCTGTACAATAATTTTTTGTCTAGCAATACATAAGCTTGAGTCCTTATTAGAGGAGACCCTCGAATCATCACCACAGTCCCAAAACCAACACCTCCGGGTCTCCCCTAAGCAATCTACCCTAGTTTTACTTTGTTTAGGTTTTAACCAAAAACACCTTCGAGGAGCATACGCCTCACAAGGCATATTTCATAGTGAATCCCAATGCAGTCACACACATCTAGTCAAGGATAGGCTAGGGAACATAATAACGGGTTAACAAAGGCGGCTAGGGCACATTAATAGAATATTAATATGTCTAGGAACTCACACACTAGCTTATATGCATGCAACCAGTTCAAATAGGAAATACATAATTTAAATTGTAAAACTAGGAGAGGAATATGTATCTATGCTTGCCTTCGAAGAACTCAGCGCTTTGTGAGTCCAACATCTGCTCCTGGCAACAGTTCACACAACAATCGCACCCACCGTCTAAGCGGGAAACAATTCAAGTCACAATAGGAAAATCAATACAGAGAAAATAATTAATAAATATATAGAGAAATTCTAGGATTAAAACATAATTTTTAGGCTCTGTAATCATCTAATTTGGAGTTATGGAGCTCCCTAAACAATTCGGGGAAGTTTCGGGTTAAATAGAAATTTCCCGAAAAAGAAAACCCATTTTAACCCTAATTGGGCCGAACCGATGATCCGGCCCACCTCTTCTCTCTCTCTCTCCCCCACGCACGCCAAGACGCCTAGCCGCCCAAACGGCTCGGTGCGGCGCGGCGTACTACTGGCAACAAAGGGACTCATCGCTCAGCCTCCTGGAGACCGACAAGCGGGACCCACTGGACAGTGGCGACGCTGGGGTGCGGATGCGGTGGGTGACGTGTCGACAGGTGGCGACATGTGGCGGTGATGTGGCATGACGCGGAACGACACGGGGCAACTGACGTGGCATGCCACATGGAAATGGAGATGGTGCGGGTGGTGACGTGGCGCTGATGTGGCACACGGACCCCACAGGTCAGTGGCTGCGGCGCAATCACCGTGCGTGCGCGTGGCACGTGTCACTAAGCGTCGTGTGCGGGATGGCATGCGGTGCGCCTTCGGCTGACGTGCGGGGCCCACAGCTTGGTCGGGCCCGCATGTCAGCCGCGCTGAGTAGATACGGCGCGGGGTGAGTGTAGCGGCGCTGGCGGACAGTGGCGGCTCCCATGGGGCACGCGTCGCAATGCCAAAGGGCGGTGTCGACGGAACGATCGGTGGTGGCGACAGCGGCGGGTACTATGGCACGCGTGTCGCCGCGCAATTCGGCGATAAGCGCGGTCGAGGCGACGCGAAGCGGGCCTGTCGGACGTCTTGCGCGCGGCGGTTGGGACGGCGTGTGGCGGGGGAGTGCGCGCGGTGACGGCGAGGGCGACATGGCGCTTATGGATTGGGGCGTGAGTCGCGTTGGCGGCACGAACGGCGAAGATCGCTAGTGGCCGTGGGTACCCCTAACGACGGCGAGCTCTAACAGGCGCAAATCTTCACCAAATTGGGCGACCCACGTATGTAAATTGATCGCCTTGATGAGATCTACACGATGATGTGATCTACACTATGAATTGAATAGCAGAGAAAAGGCTTTACCTCAAAACAATGCTCATGGAGTTAGATCCAAGTGCCGACGGTTTAGGGTTTGGGGGAAAAGGGGTGGGGTGTCGGTGCACAGTGTTGAGAGGGGATTATATGGGTGTGGGGATGCAGGGGGCTGTTGGTCTCCCTCTAAATGGGCCGAAAGTGAATTACGGGCTATGGTGGGCATGAAATGACCAGAGAAAGGGCATGTATGGCAGCTAAAGGGTTACAGAAATTAATAATTAAATAATATCTGTGTTTTTGCATTGAAAAGCTTGGGACTCCTAATAACTTTATTAGGATGTCACAACTAGTTATCTAAGATGAATTGTCAAACATAAATGAGGTTTTTGATTATGTGAGTTGTAACAAGAACATTACGGAGTGTATGTGGTCAACAGTTGGAAGGGAAAGAAAGATAACGAGTGGAGGTGACTGGGAGACGAGATCCGTTGCCAACAATGATGTTGGTTGGGCTACTAGGGGTGGGATGAAGAAAGATTACCAGCACCCGAAGTCATGTGGGAGGACACCCTAGAATGCATGTACCACTCTGCGTTTGCAAGGGGCGAGGTCAGAGTCATGGTGTTGAAGGCGTTCACCAATGATTATTGGTCCCAGCAACCCCCTGTCATGGGAGTCCACGTGCCTGGAGTAGGAGGCTGCCACACACCCCCAGGTTCCTGACCAGGAGCCTGAGTAGGGTTGGCGCCGACAGGGGTGTTCATGGCTGTGAGAGCATGAGGAGCCGGACGATGCCTTGCCATATATAGGAGGCTGCCCAAGAAACATCCCTGGACCCTGTTGACGCCACAGTTGGACTGTGCCGGTCTGTGGGTTGTATTGACCAACGGGGGGACAGCACGCGCACCCCCACCACCTGTTGGAGTAGGGCGACCGCCACCTCCACCACCTGAGGGGGAAGGGCGACCTCCACCGCCACCACTACCACCACCACCACTACCACCACCACCACCACCATTGTGGTTATTATTACCGCGACTGTTGTTGTTGGTTCGAGGGGCACCAGAGGAAGAACCAGTAGTGGATGCACCAGAAGGTGGTCGACCTGTGGTGGTTTTGAGAGCGGTAGCGGAACCACTCGAAGCAGGAGTCTGAGACTTCCTCAACTAGGAGATAATCCCGAGCCTCCATGCACGTCGGGAAGGGCTTGGTGTTGCGAATGATGGCCTGCACTGTCTCGAACTGGTCGGACAAAGAGCACTTGGAGGACCAGCGTGCGGTCGTTGACCAGGTCCCCAATGTCCGAAAGTGTGTCTGCTAGGTTCTTCATGCGGGGACAGTTGTCGGTGAACTAGGCCTTAATATAAAGAGCGACCAGAAAAGGACTAGAAAAGATCATGCCACTTGTGGTAGTTGGAGCTGGTGACGTCGAGGACAACCGGTAAAAATGAGCTGATGTTCATGGTACCGACTGCTTGTGCATGAAGTGCAACTATCGTGTCCGAGTCCAAAAAAGGAGCGTAGGCTGTTGCTTGGGCAGTGGCGGAGTTGCACCATAGGGATGGTCGAGTAGGACCCAGCAGACCCGGCCCTACCGCCATGAATGTTGAAATGTTCAATGGCTGAGCCAAAGCCAGTGTGATGGCCCAAAATGCCCATTTCAGCCAAGCCCAGGTTGCCCACCGACTAGCCTATAGAAAGGCCCAAACTGGCAACACTGCTACCGCCGAAATCCATGCCAAGGGGGGAATTAGGGTTCCCCTGCTGCCGTCGCTAGACAAAGGCACTCGCTGGTGAGAAGTCGAGGGTGGCGTGCCTAGCTGCGCCATCAGAGGGGAGGTCAATCCCGCCGCCACCTGCGATGGGATAGGTGATGGCACTGCCGCGCCCGAGCTCCCCCCTGTCGCCATTGGAGAGAGTGGCAAACATGCCCAACAGCGCCACTGGGATGGGGCTCGATCCTGTCGCCGCCTGCGCCGAGAGAGGAGATGGTGCTGCCACGCCTGTGTGCCGGCACCGGGGAAGAGGATGGGACCATCGAGGTTGGCACCGGTGTAGGGGACGAGGCCTCCTGCGTCGGTGGCAGGGGCGACGAGTGTGCCTGTGCTGGTGGAGGCCGCGCGGGGGATGCGGACGATGATGCCACTGGAGATGCCCCTACCAAAGCCCACGGTAGCCAGGAGGACCTGCACGTCGATGGGAGGGCGGCAAAGGGCGGCGACAGCTCGGGAGGCAGCGGCTTGCAAGGCAACGACTTGTGCGACTATGGCTTTCGCAAGTTGAACCGCAGAGGGGACGACCGTGTCACCGACATGCCCCACGAGACTCGGCATAGAGGGAAGTGGGACATCGAGAAGTAGACTTAGGTGGAAGAGAAACATCAACTTTCATCTTACTGGATTTGGTAGAAAGTACGGCAGCGAGGGGCTCATCGGAGGGGGCCACGCTGAGGGATTCGCCGATGGAGGCCATGAGAGTTAGGTTTTGCAAAATAGGGCGAGCAATGGCATTGATACCATGTTAAGTTTGATTGATCTTTCGATAATCACTAGAGCTATAAAGAGTATAGTACAAATAGGCTTGAGGGGGGATAGGCTAGGAGTAGAATCCGACGGGCCAATAATGGTATATGGTATTACGTGTGAGGCATATTCTATATCCTAGCATACCAAACTCTATGGTATATGGTATATTGTAACATTACTGTGCAATTTACTCATTTTTTGCATATGCATTGCTATTTGTGGCCTAAAACTATCAATAATGAGAGCATCTCTTGCAGGCACTCTATAATAGATGAATTGTTGGATTGAATTTTTTTAAAAAAAATAGTGTAAATTATGAAGAAGTTTTAAAAGAGATAGCGGGTGAGTGAATAGTATTTTGGAAGAGATGGAGCTAGACGTGGAGTTGCTGTGACGCCCTCAATGTCTATTGTGTAAGACAGACATCATCGGTAGAAGGTGGTATCCGCACGGCACGTCGGGTAGCATATATCCGTTTCACTGTTCTGGTGCATCTGAGGAATCAGGATACGATGATTGACCATTCGCTTGGGCCAGCGCTTAGGCCTATCTGAAGAGATGAAAACAATACTTAACAGTGACACATTGTTGATCATTTCATGGCTACATGCTACTCTCCATTCAATCTCCATAAGTACGTAGTACACGGCCGGGTACACCTGTTACCTGTAATAATTAAAAACCGTATCAATCTTGAACGATCGACGGGTCTTTATGATGGCACAGATGAGCACATTTAATCTCATTTACTGCTTGATTCCGATGCTTAAATGGTGAGAGATCCGTGAACAGGAGGGAGATTAAGAACGCTTAATTAATCTTATTTACTGCTTGATCGCGTCATCACTTGCATTGAAGCAACGCAGCAGCTAGCTAGCTAGCGCTCACACATAACGCACCCCCATCATCTAGCTATATCTATGATCATCTCACAAGTGTGGAGTAATACATTTCTGTAGTTTTCACTTGCTGTCGAGTGTCGATTGATCCCGGCCCCCATTCTAATGCAGAAGGCTCAGGGTCTCCAGCTGCGGTTTGACGGCGTCGAGCCGGCGCGGCGGCGGTGGCGGCGTGGCTGCGGCCGGCAACGACGACGGCTGCACGAACTTGCAGTTGGGGCACTCCGGGGAGGACATGGAGAGCATGACGAGGAGGTGGCAGTTGGCGCACGGCACGGCCACCATGTACTGCCCAGCTGCGGAGCCTATGCCGCTCATGATGCTCTTCGCGGCGGCGGCGGCGGCGGCGTCGTCAGCGCCAGCTGCGAAGGAGAAGGAGCTCGCATTGCCGTCGGCCAAGCTCGACGGGATCGTCGAGATGTTGAGCTCCAGGTCCAGAGCGCCGCCGAGCTGCTGATCCCTCGGCCTCGTCCAGCTCTTCTTCATGGTCTTCCTGTTCAGGTAGTACATCCTTCCAGACTGCCATTAAGCATATATAAATAAATAAATACCATATGCATATACATGTATTAATCAGTCAAAAAATCATACATATACGACACAAAAATCATGAGCTATACTAATTAGTTAATAAGATTCATTAATATATACGGATATGTAGATGCATATACAATTATGATCCATATCTTGTGCATGGTGCAACTTGCTCAGTAAGGGTTAACTAGCAATACACACGCATTGCCAACGAGGAGATTAATCAAATGAGTACTTTGGTTCAAAGAAACTCAAATGAGTACATAAATACGCTTTGTAAACTCACGTGTAGGTCAAGGCACTGCTCCCAGTCGAGGGGGAGGGGGTCACTGAGCTGGAGCTCCAGGCTCGCGTGGGACACGGCCTCCTCCCAGCCGGCGAAGTACTTCCTCTTCTTGGCAGCGGCGCCGACGCCGCTGCTGTCCGACTCCGACGACGAGATCTTTCCACCGCTCTGGGAGAAGCCTCCGGCCAGCGCCGCTGGCCCCAGCGATAGCTCCGGCTGCACCTCCATGAATCCTCCTCAAGCACTACCACAAGGAGAACTCTACTATGATCCTATCAGCACTGCCTGGGGCTACGTACGCTGGGAATGAAATTCCATGGATTTATAGGTGTCATGAGGGTGAGAGCGTGGACGAGGAGGAGGAGGGGCACTTATTAATGCGGTTCATCCAGCGCCGCATTTAGGAGGGGCAGTCCGAGCATTGAAGAGAGTGACAAGTAGAGTGACCTTTAAATGGCTCAAATCCTCTCCACCTCCTCTCCTGCCCCATTTATATCGTCCGGCCGGCCTTCGCTGCTCATCTCCACGGCGCGGCCTGCGCGTCATTACGGCACCACACGCACCCGGCCGGATATATAGATAGATAGATAGAGTCATAGAGATAGATGCTACAGTTACTAGTCCATGCACACACTGGCACAGCCGTCATCAAATCCGTTTGATCGATCCTACTGCTCCTGCCGGCTGCTGCTGCTGGCTGCTGCTACGGGTTGCTGCTGGCTATGATGGCCGGGGATGCGGTCTAATTCAGTACCCTCCGTTGCCACAACTATGTATGGGCATGTCCAACGCTACATATCAGCCGTTTATAAACTCTCTAAACCATATCGCGTCAGATCTAATCTTATGTGGTTAAAAGGGAAGCAGAAAGTAGGGTCAGATCTAATCTTATGTGGTTAAAAGGGAAGCAGAAAGGAGGGGTGAAAACGGATCGGTTACGGTTGGATAGTGACTCATATCGTATCCTACCCTAATTTATTTTTTTAGATATCGGGTCGGATACGGTAAGATCCAAATCGGGTCGGATACGGTTACGGTTACTGGTTTTGACGGTCGGGTAGAAAACGGATATCGGATATCATATGAACGGGTAGAAATCGGTTATCGGATATGTGATCGGGTCATATGTAAATTAAATCCAATTTACATAATTCAAAACAAAATTTCATATAACACCGGTGGCCTTATCTTTTCTTTTCGGTTGTTGAATTGTAGTACTTAACAGTAAGCATACGTGTAGTTTGATCATTCCCTACGGTATCCCTTTGGCAGCTAGGAAAACAAACATCTGGATGGTCAAATCACGTATTATGTTCCATTTAACCCATCAACATTCAACCAACCTAAATTAGGCAGAATGTTGCCAATACACACTTTTAAAACCTAAATGCTCTTCGTCTACTACCTTTTCAAAAAGAAACTGTAAATTGTCGGCATGATGCTCATGGATTCCTGAACTAGACCAGAGCAAGTGTGCTAAATGACCTCTCAGTAGTTCAAAAAGCAACGGTTAGAGCATCTCCAATGGTTATAGTTGTTTTGCTAGCTATAGTGCTTATGTGGATGTCTATGTCAACAAAAAAAAATCATCCAGGGGTCCACACACATTGATTAATCACAGCAATAATAAACAAATAGAGCAGCAGGGGGCGTTGATTGGGCAGAGTGCAGCTGCATGCAACGTTAATTGGCTCTACGCAGAGCAACAGCTTTTGCAGGCGCTATCGACCGGTGCCTCTGCAAGCGCCAGCGCCAAGCTTTGAGCTGCTCTCTCTCTTCCATCTCAGCAAAATTTTCTACGTGGAATGCTTATAGCTAGCTGACTGTACCCCATTGGAGATGCTCTTAGCAACACAAATGAGGGAACTTTTAGTTTGCTAGTGAAGTATTAGATTTGCTGAATGAAAGAAGGCGGGAACTCATCACTGAACCTTGGGAAGTTGAAGTTGGAGAGCTTCTTCTCGCCGTACTTCCTCTACTGGTGGCCATCGTCGCAATGCGCACGGCGCGAGGGGCGAGGCGAGGGCGGCGTCTGGGCGGCGGCGGCGACGCCGAGTCGGGGCAAGGGGCGTGGCGGCTGGGTGGAGGCAGAGAGATGTGGTGTACTGGTGTCTAGGATTAATGTCTAATGTGTTGTTCTATGTTATTGGCTACCCGAAAATTTATAATACCCAGATACCCGAATCCGATCCGAATCCGTCGGGTATCTCTTATATCATATCCGATCCGAACCCGTTCAGAAAAAATCTGGTATTACCCGAACCCGACCCAATACCCGACGGGTTAAAATTTCTCCAACCCGTTTGTTTACCGGCTTCAACCAGGTCGGGTACCCGTCGGGTAGTACCCGACCCGTTTTCACCCCTAGCAGAATGAAAGAGGCAAGAGTCGTCTCACATGCAAAAGACGACGCTACTACAAGAAATAAGAATTGGCAACGGCCGATGGACTGCTTGAAGATGCCATACAAATGATAGCTATTTCTAATAGCGCATGCAAAGGGCTAGAGATAGCCTAGAGACACATAGATATGGCACCATCTCTAACAACACATGTCTAAGATTAATTGTGCGCAGGATATTAAATAGTCCTATAAACAACTTTATAGACAAACCATTGTGAATTGTATTTTATATTATTTATACGTGACGTGATAATGGTTAGAGACCGCAGGGCGCCTTAACATACATATGACCTTGCCCTTCGGAGCTCATGTAATCTTGCTCAACTTGGAAACTAGCGTATGTAGTGTCAACGCCACTAACCTAATTATTAACGTCGGCTTTGTCCGGGCCGACGTAAACGTTTCTGGTCGATGTTAATAGTTCGGATTCTGTAGTGCGCGTCATACGTAGTTTCGGCGCCTGATCACCAAGCAAGGGTGATCAGCGGCGGACCCAGGCCCCAGGCCACCTGGGCCGCAGCCTGGGGCGTGGCCCATAGCAGGAACTCCCCAGCCGGCCAAGCCAGCCCGACGCCCCCTCCCTCACCCACCAAGCCCTAGCCGCCGCCCACAACTACCCCAGCGCCACGCCCCCACCCACACGCCCCACCCCGACGCCCGCCTGCCCACGGCCCGCCGCCTGGGCTCCCGCCAGCGGCCCCTAGGCCCTAGCCCGACGCATGCGGCGACACCGGCGACACGCCCACCGCCTCCTCCTGCTCCAGTGCACCGCCTACACTCTGGTTCTCTCCCTCCCTTCCTCCGTCACTTTATTTGTATTTCCTTCCTCTTTCGTTGCTTAGATTCGATCCAAGTTCGACCGAGTTGTTTTGGCTCCCGATACAAAAATCCTGTATGGCAAACGCTTCGAACTCATTAGTGCTATGTTAGGAATTTTTAAATTTGAAAATACCCGGAATCGTTCGATAACCCTTCACATTGACGGTAGCCCGGGCGGACGTTGCGGTGCATCAACAGCCCCTTCAATTGATTTAGTGCCATTTGATAACTAATGGTTTGATGTCACATACTAGTGCCAAACCATGTAGCAGAACAATTATATTGTTGTTAGCATTAAACTGACGATGCATGCAAGTCAATGCCACTGCTCGGACTTTTGTATTAAACAATTCATGTTTTTTGTTCAAGGTCTTTGTATGCTTGCCCTAAATTTTGCTTACTACTAACTTGTTTATTTGTTCATGTCATGTCGTTAATATTGATTTTTTATTTTAATTTTTAGGTTTGAGATCTACAGCTACTATTAATGAGGATATAGGTTTGAAAGAAGCGAATCTATCTTAAAAAGGTAATATATTATTTCAAATTAGCAAACTTGCATTACATTTGTACATTACTTTTTGATTAGACAAATTGAGCCGTGTGATTGGACAAATTTTCATTGTACATTACTATAAACACCATTTACCATTTGATCTAGCAACTAGACTTACAGTTAGTTAGCCCGGGTCTTATCAATATTCTGGATCCGCCACTGAGGGTGATGGGTGTCGTCTTTGTGTCGGCCGGTGTCTGTGTTCGCGCATGCATGCATGCGTTAGTTAGTTAGCTACGGTCGTTTCTTATCCTTCGTGTCGGACACAAAACATAGTACAAGTTTATAGTTGATGCATGGGTAAGATACCCTTCCTGTATATGTGCTGCGGCGTGTGGCAGCGTTGGATGGAGTAGCTAGCTAGGGTTCGTGCATGCATTGCTGTGAGCCTGCACAAGAATACGTTATACGCAGCACTACAGAAATAACTTGAAATCTCGATGGTCAACGCGAATATCTCGACGGCCACTCACACGCGGTCGAGAGAATACATCAAATCTATTAGGATATGCACCGATGCAAGATTATGAACGACACTAGAAGACACGATGTTTGGTAACGCAGTTCAGCTTTCGCCTACATCTACGGGGCTCTGATTATGGGCACTCCTCCCCAATCCATAATACCGCAGCACACCGGCTAACCAGGTCACAGCCACATGCCGACCGCTGATCTCCTCTTGCCTATGCTACTTATTATGAAGTCGTTCTCTTGGTTACAGCAGGGCTGCCTCTCTTTATATAGTTGAGGCCTGGATAGAGTCTGACTTTAACACTAACCAACCCTGCCTATTACAACACAGAGTCCATGTAACCTACCCGTACACATATCCGACACAATACCTAACAAACTCCACCTTGGAGAATATGGTCTCTCCACCTTAAAGTCGTTCCAGCGTCTTGCGCGAATCCGTGCACCCGGACTCTGGTTACTTCTTTCTTTTGTAGCCTACAGCGGGCCGTCCGACGAGTCCTCCTCGAACTTGCCGCCTTTTGGAACAGATGACGCGACCCTGCGAAAACACGCTTACTAACTCCACCTGCAACAGAAGCCCCTTCTAATAAAAAAAATCTCAGCACTGTCGCCTCCAGAATCATACGAGCCTATTGCCATATTAGCGTCTGCTCCCTTTGGTGGACCTGAACAGTCCCTGTTCATGTGCCCCCACTTATTGCATCTGAAACACTGCACCGCCCTGTTATTTTTCTTGTTCTTTTTTTCGGTCTCATTACCGCCTTGATCACTTGATACTAGCAAAGCAACAGAATGAGGTTCTTCCACTACACTTTTATTCTTCCTCAATTGATGAGACATAAGCGCCGTAGTAATATCCTCAGTCTTGATGCTATCCTTGCCATATGTTAGCGTCGTGACCAAATGCTTAAAAGACAGGGGCAACGAACAAAGAAGAATAATTGTCTCGTCTTCATCAGCGATTGTCACCTCCAGATGTGATAGATCCGTGACATACCTGTTGAAAACATCAATGTGTGCTTGCAGATCCGACCCTTCCTGCATCTTCAGCCCATACAACTTCTGCTTCAGATACAGTTTGCTGGTCAGGGTCTTGGACATGAATTGACAAGCCAGCTTGTCCCAAATTTCCTTCGGTGATGACAACTCCATGACATGGTACATGACCTGATCTGAGAGACAAAGACGTATGTTTGCCGCAGCCTGCAACCGCATCTCCTTCTAATCACCGGCCTCCACATTCTCCGGTTTATTCGCCTTGAGAGCCATAATAATCCCCTGCTGCACTAGGATATCCCGGACCCTCGCCTGCCATAAATTCAAGTTTCCTGTACCGTTAAACTTCACCATACCGAAATTTGTATGTGTCGGCTTCATTCTGCCGACTTGCGATTCTGCCAACGCCAATTGCTTGTCAATGGATGTATCGACACCCGATCCGTTCACCATCTTGAACAGATCGCCAACAGCCTTTCAAAAACGCCTACCTCCTTTGGAATCTCACGCCTTAAAAACTCCTTCGAAATCTATGCTCAAAACAGCCGTTGATTACCTTGGATTGTTGGGTTTGGCTCCCCTTGGATCCCCTTTTATAGTGGTGAGAGAACCCCTTAAAGGTGAATTCTAGTCGCTTTAGACTTCTAATCCACCTCAAATTTGAGCTCCATGCACCTCCAATCTTTAAGCATTCGAGTAGGCTTCCCAGCCCGCCACCGTGCACCACGTCGTCCGTGCACGGCAAAACATGCCGCACCCTGGCTATCCGCTTCCACGACACAGCTTCGCTCTTAGTGTCGTGATGCAGCGCCTCTTGTGCAACATCCGGTCGCGTCACTACTCCCGCCGTTCCGATCTATCCGGCATCCATCCGCACTTGCTGGTCGGATAGCGAACGCCGAGGTCGTCGCCGTCGCCTGCCGACCTCGTCGGCTACTTTGTCAGCCTCCGATCACATGGCCTTGGTAGATCTCCCCCAACGGTAGCCCATCGGACGGTTCGAGCCTCCTGTCCGAAGTGTCCGACACCACAGATCGAATCATCGATCGCCGCCATGCTCCACCTTGCGTCGATAGGGCGTTTTCTACGGCGCCAGTGTATGCATAAACCTTGTGTCTCCCCCTAGATCTTCCGCATGGCCAACCTCGCCAACCAAGTTCTGATACCACTTGTTAGGATATGCGCCAATGCAAGATCACGAACGACACTAGGAGACACGATATTTGGTGACGCAGTTCAGCTTTCGCCTATATCCGCGGGGCTGTAATTATGGGCGCTCCTCCCCAATCCATAATACCGCAACACACCGGCTAACCAGGTCACAGCCACATGCCGACCGCTAACCTCCTCTTGCCTATGCTACTTATTATGAAGTAGTTCTCTTGGTTACACCAGGGCTGCCTCTCTTTATATAGTGGAGGCCTGGATAGAGTCCGACTTTAAGACTAACCAACCCTGCCTATTACAACACAGAGTCCACGTAACCCACCCGTGCACATATTCGACAAAATACCTAACAAAATCTGGACAGCCATGAAAAAGCTGTCACTATTGGAAGTCTATCTCGACGGTTTGTTCCTCGCACTACTAGGGAACGGGCCTTCTATCCCAGCACATCAGTACCGGTTAGCCACAAACCTAGACTGATAGTGGCATCAGTCCCGGTTCATGGCTACTGGGCTAAAAGCATGAATTTTCACCCATATTAGTCCCGGTTCGTGTCACGAACCGAGACAGAAGAGCACTTTGGGTGACGGATACATGCTAGCTGGCACGGGCACACATTAGTCCTGGTTCGTAACACGAACAGGGACTGAAGGTAAGCTTAGACGAACCGGGACTAAAGCCTCGTTATAGCATACTTCAAAAGGAATGCATATCCTAGTCTGGTATATTCGTGTGGTTGGGTAGGTTGGTTAGAAGGGTGAGTGGGGAGTCTCATGATGGCAGCAGGTTACAGGTTCAAGTCTTGAGTTAGCCATATTTTTTAGATATTTTCTACACCGTGGTAAGTTTTGTGTCCCGCTTGGGGAAATCAAGGTTCGAGTCTTGTGCTAGCCATATTTTTAAGATATTTTTCTACATCGTGCTAAGTTTTGTGTCCCGGTTGGGGAACCAGGACTAAAGGCCTGTAACCTTCAGTCCCTAGGAGCTATCCCGGTTTGTCAACCGGGACTAAAGCCAGTTGCCAACAGGGAGTAAAGGCCGTTTCCTTTGCAGTGTCGCCGTCAAGACTAGTTTGCTTTAGTCCGCTCCATCCACGTTTTTGGCTTTTCACATGCATGGGAAACCATCTATCTCGACGGCCACAAACAAATCGTCGAGTCTGTACATGGGCCGGTCCATGTATTTGTGTCAGAGAGGATTTTATCTCGACCGCCACATCCGGGCCATCGAGAAAAGGGCCAGCTACACCGATGACCACTGACCTGAGGTGTATTGGGCTAGCCCATTTACTATTTTTGAATTTATAAAAATTATTTTATAATTTACATACATATTTATTTCTCTTTTAAATCTTTGAGAAATGTTTTTAATTTGTAAAAATATGTTGAACACTCTCATTTTTAAATAAAAAATCGAGATAACCTTACAAAATGAAATCATTTTATTTCCTAAATTTTTTATACCTTCTGTTGTACATAATATGTCGTTTAATATGTGTGTGCTGAAAATAAAAAATTACGTACAAAATATTGTAAAATGTTTTAATTTGTAACATTACAATGCAATGATCTTTAGAAAACGATATTTGGATAGAATGGTGAATACTTGAAACCTGTTATGTGTACATCTCACCTCTATTTCATACGACTTACTAGAACATTGACTAATACTATGCCGTCAAGACTCGACATCTTTCTAGACAGAGCTATCACGACGGTCTTGTCTCGACGGCCTGCCGTTAAGAATTGCTTCTCTTGATGGTTTGAACCTCTGTCTCGACGGTTTTGGCCGTCGAGATTCTTTGTGATCCACTTGTTGTAGGTGAGAAGCAGTAGCAGTACGTAGGTGGAGTGGTGGATCTTCATCTTATATTAGTATATAGCAATGGCGTGCAAAGCAGAGGGAGGAATAGCGCCGATCATGCTCCGACTTTAAAGTCTCCTCTCCTTTGTACTACCATCTAACCATGCATTCATCATCCTTCTATACCCACGCCATTATCTGCGCGATAATCAAGAACTGCTTCTTGTGGGTGAGCATTCATGGCAGTTGCATGTACACCCCCAACTCTAATCCTCATAAAGAGAGGGTATCGAAGGATACGAGGACATTGAGGAGGAAGGAGCTGATGCAGTGATGTGTGTGTGCAATAAAAACACGTCTCCCTCACCACCCCAACACCCATGCAGTAAATAAATAACGCCAAGAGGAAAGGAATGCAGGCATCAGCTTGGAAGGAATAAATGAGTTCTTTTGGGCTGACCCTGCTCTTCTCTCCTCTTGCTCTTGGGCTCTCCGATCCTCCTCTCCTTTCTCACCAGCCAGTGAATACCAACCACAACAATAAATAGAGACAAACCTCTCATCCATTCAATGTTTGATATTGTTGCAAGATCTTCACGCCGAGCATTTGTAACCGTCACTCCAAAATATTGTATCTCTGGACAGAGTAGCTGATGGAGGAAAAGAATCTTTTAGAGTGTAGTATAAAATATGAAAGAAATTTAGAATGAAGGATAGAGGGAGTAGCTAATAGTGAAATAGAGGGTGAAGATAGAGGCCCTAATGCGGATGCTAAAGAAGCTAATAGTGAAATGGCTTCTTTGTTAGTCTGATTTTTGGCAATCCACTCACATGTGATTCACATGCTCCATCCGTTTCGCGATATTTGTCCATGGCGCCTTCGGGAGTATCCGCTTTAAATTATTTGGACACACTGTGGTAACCAAGTATCTTTTATGATTCATTAAATTAAAGCATGTCAAACTATTGTTTGCAAGAAATATTAAATATGCATACATCCAATCAAATTAATTAATGCAACCAACCAAATGCACTTTTTTTTTACTGAATTTTGTTTCTTCTTGTTCTATGCGCAATGATGGATGTAGATAAATATAGTAAACAGAGAGTATTTCGTCGATGGGTGCTTTTATATTATTAGCACATATCAATTGGAAGCATTCACTTACAAGGAAACATTTTTTATGTAAGTAGTGGGAGACTAGGAGTACATGCGCATTGTATTGTTTCATGTGTTCTATTAGGTTTTGTATCGAATATGTGTACAACTAGGTTAGATAGACTCTGTGTTGTAATAGGCATGGTTGATTTAGAGTTAGTGTCGGACTCTAGTCATGCCTCAACTGTATAAAGGGAGGCAACCCTAGTGTAACCAAGACAACGACTGCATAGTTGTAGATAGGCTGGCAGGTGTCGTGGTGGCATGTGGTCAGTGACTGTGTAGCCGGTATCTTGTGATATTATGGATCGGGGAGCGCCACAATCGAGCCCGTAGATGTAGCCGAAAGCTGAACTATGTTAATAAACATCGTGTCTCCTGTTTTCGTTCGTTATCTTGCATTGGCACAAATACTAACAAGAAGTATTAGAGTTTGGTTGGCGAGGTTGTCTATGTGGAAGATTTAGGGGGAGACACGAGGTTTATGCATATGCAGGCGCCGCAGAAAATGCCCTATCGGCGCAAGGTGGAGCATGACGGCGATCGACGATTCGATCGGTGGTGCCGGCCACTTCGGGCAGGAGGCTTGAACCTGTAAGGATTCTAGGCCGAGAGGGGGGGTGAATCGGCCGTTTTCAAATTTTACTTCTCGCAATTCGTTTGCTTTGTTAATCAAATTAGGAACACAAGCTAACGATTGATCTAGAGTCTAATTGTGGAAGCGATCACAATGATACACAGGCAACTACTAGGAGGCTCGATGGCGCTCACATGCAAACGATCAAATCAATATGAGGAAGAAAATGAGAGAGACAAGAAAGTGCAAACTGAGTTCTTTCCCGAAGTTCGGTGCTCAACACATGAACACCTACGTCTCCGTTGAGGAAACTTCTCACACAGAGAAGTCGGGACTCTCTCGTCCCTAGCCCTCAATCCACTCGTGGTGGCTCTTCACCAACACATGGTAGGCGAGCCCCAAACCTTCACACAAGACGAGTTCTTCCACACGTGGAAGCTCCTCGCACCCGCGGTGCCGACACACGGCGCCGACCCCCGACACACGGAGGATTTTGCACACAACCTTCAAGGATGAAGGCCACGCACTTCCGACACACGGAAGTGACCCCCGACACACGGAGGATTTCGGTTGACGTAGTCGTACGGTTGATGAAGCTCGTGGTGTGGTGACGATCTCTCCGGCGTCAAAGTCCGAAGAGCACACGATCGGAGACCATCTCTCACCACTACCCCTTCTCTCCCACCATAGAAACTAGGGCAAGAACACCATGGAGAAGGGGCAAACCTTGGGGATGGATGAGAAGAGGTAGGGAGCACCTTCTTCTTCCTCTTCCTCTCTTCTTCTCCCTCTCAATCTCTCAAGCACATGGAACCCTAGATGGAGGTGGGTGCCACGGGAGGAGCTCTCTTGGGTGGAAAGGGTAAGGGGTGGCTGCTAATGAGGCTCTCTCAAATTTCTCCCGTGCTCCCAGCCCCTATTTATAGGCACAAGTCGAAAACCTAGAAATGGACGGCTCAGATTAAATCGCGAGATTCAGATCGACTGATCGGACGCCGTCCGGTTCCCGTCGGACGCTGTCCGACAGAAGGTCAAGGCCATTTTTTGTGCTTCGTCGGACGCCGTCCGGTGGCTTTATCGGACGTGTCCGACAGGGTGCTGGCGCGAGTGAACGGGGCGCCCGCCATGTGTTTGGCCACTTGCCTAGCCGTCATCGGACGCGGTCCGGTGCTGGTCGGACGCCGTCCGATAGTGAGGGTGGCCGCCGTCGGACGCTGGCCAGACGCCGTCCGAAGCTTCGTGCCGTCGATTTTTTCCTTCATCGGATGCCGTCCGGTCCGGATCGGACTCCGTCCGACAGGGACAGTGCGGTTTGGGACTTAGCCTTTTTCGAGCTCATCCTCTCGAATCCAGCTACCGTCCGGACCGCGTCGGCGCGTCGGACGCCGTCCGACAGTGACGGTGTTTTCGGGACTTAGCCAAACTTTGGCTTGGGCTCACCAGACGACGTCCGATGGCGATCGGACGCCGTCCGATGGGGCTGAAATTTTGCCCCCACTTGGATTTTGGCTCTACCGACTTCGCCCGACAACACACCTAGGGTTTTGGGCCTACCTTATCGACTTGTGGACCCGGCGAACTTCCCGTGCTCAGGTATTTCGGTGACTTAGCGCTCTGAAACCACGGACACCGGACCCGAACCTTCTCGACCACAGGGACAGTGTACTCGCTCTAGATGGTTCGCTCGAAGACTAATACACGCACTCTCGGAACCCCATGGGACCCACGGCTGATGTTTCTGGACCTGTGCTAAGTGGGACCCTGCAACCAGAGAGATGTAGTCGAGCCAAAAACGCACACAAGGAAATCAGAAGAACTATCAAACAAAAGGTCCTTATCCTTGGCGTTCCAGCTGTACGGCCTAGTTGCCATCAATTACCAAAATCATTCAAATGCATGGGAGGCTTGATCTTACAATCTCCCCCTTTTTGGTAATTGATGACAACACCTGCAAATCCAACATGACAAGGCACAAATACAATCTCTGGTGCAATGGGTTAGCTTAGAAACATTGCATGCCAGCATAGCACAAAGCAAAGAGGCCAATGAATAAGATGCAATGTACGTATAGACATGAGCTCCCCCTAAATCAATGCATACCACTTGAGAGTACCATCACATCTCATGGAGCAAAGCATCTCCATCCTAGGAGCAAAGCATCTCCTAAGCTTACCACTTGTAACTGCCACTTGGCCTAAGCTTTCCTGACCCAAAGTCATCACTTCTCCCCCATTTGCATCTAAAACATGACAATGATTTTCAAAACATGGATTTGCAACTATTTCTCCCCCTTTGGCATCAATGACCACAAAGCAATCATGGGATAATTTAAGCGCTTTGGAAGTTATACTAGTGCAAACATGCCCATAAGCGCACCATACTAATAATCTAGCCATCTCAAGGTCACCATGTCACAAGATCAACTATAGCAAAATTGATAGATACGTAATTCAAGTTATTACGACCTAGAGCAAATATAAGGTGAACTATAGCTAGAAGTATCAAGAGTTGCTCCAAAACTCAAAGGGGACACATGATGCACCAAAGCACTAGAAGATGCACTCCAAGCTACAGATGCTATCATCGAGCCTATTAGAGACTAAGACATTATGGTTGAGCTCATTTTGAAATATTTCACATTTTGCACTTTGCATTTTCTCAAATTTGCCATGTCTCAAAA
The DNA here is from genome assembly GCA_036346415.1 of Raddia guianensis. Classification (NCBI taxonomy): domain Eukaryota; kingdom Viridiplantae; phylum Streptophyta; class Magnoliopsida; order Poales; family Poaceae; genus Raddia; species Raddia guianensis. The sequence goes on from CM070544.1 coordinate 24,744,722, forward strand.
CACAAGCGACGCCACCCAGCATGACACTGAAGATGAACGTCTCGGTCATCCAAAGCTCCCTCTAAGTTCATGCCTAGTGTCATGGCAAGCTATCTCATTGAGGAGGCATTGGTGAGACAAGTATGACCAATTGTGGTCTTATTCACATTTTAGCACACTTTACAAATTTGGCTCAACATTTTCTCAAAATTTGCTCAAGTTAGCAAAGTAAAGACATGTGCAAAATGGAAGAACACAATCTAGACTTAGAAGCACATGGTCAACCAAAGAGTTTAGAGCAATCAAATGAGACTAGAAGCTATAGCCCTCCTAACACATACTCATGGCTTCCAATTTTATGATATATTGAGTTAAGCACAAGTTGAGCTAGTGACAAGGTAAACACATGCTATATCTATCAAATTCATGTGATGAACATATAGGCAATGAATAACATCCAGTTTAACAAGCAAAGCACCTAAATGTTCAGACTAGCTTCAAAAGATTTTCAATGAATGATATAGTCACACGACCAACTCAGGCAATGTTTGACTTATCTAAAGTATTCAATTCATTTCTCAATTTGCAGAAACGTGCCTCATCGAGTGGTTTAGTGAATATGTCGGCAAGCTGGTCCTCTGTCCGCACGTGCTCAAGCACAATGTCGCCCTTCGCCACATGGTCCCGAAGGAAATGATGGCGGACATCAATGTGCTTAGTCCGTGAGTGTTGGACCGGGTTGCACGCTATCTTCACCGCGCTCTCATTGTCGCATAGGAGAGGCACATGGTCAAGTTTAAGCCCAAAGTCAAACAATGATTGTGTCAAGTAAAGAAGTTGTGCACACCAACTCCCTGCCGCTATATACTCAGCCTCGGCAGTAGATAGCGCCACGGAGTTCTGTTTCTTTGACGCCCATGACACAAGACACCTACCCAAGAAATGACAAGCCTCGGAAGTGCTTTTGCGATCGATCTTGCACCCGGCATAATCTGAGTCAGAATAGCCTAGGAGCTCAAACCGCGCACCCTTCGGGAACCAAAGGCCTATGCTAGGTGTGTGTTTCAAGTATCGAAGAATTCGTTTCACAACAGTCATATGCATTTCTCTAGGGGAGGCTTGAAATCTAGCGCACATGCACACACTAAACATGATGTCCGACCTAGATGCAGTCAAATAGAGCAAAGCACCAATCATGGAACGATAAAGCTTTTGATCGACATTTTTACCTTCTTTGTTGAGGTTAAGGTGGCAGTTCGTCCCTATTGGCGTCCGGATTGGCTTGCAGTCACTCATGTTGAAGCGCTTGAGCAGGTCGAGGATGTACTTCTCTTGGCACATGAAGGTCCCGGTCTTTAGTTGCTTGATTTGATATCCCAAGAAGAAGTTCAATTCTCCCATCATCGACATCTCGAACTCCTTGCTCATCATGTCGCTGAACTCGTTGACCAAGGACTCATTTGAGCTACCGAAGATGATATCATCCACATAGACCTGGCACAGGAACAGATCTCCATCCACCACCTTAGTGAATAGAGTCGTGTCGACCCTTCCGACCGTGAATCCCTTGCCAATCAGAAAGTCCCTTAGCCTCTCATACCATGCCCTGGGTGCTTGCTTGAGACCATACAAAGCCTTCGACAGTTTATACACATGATCAGGGTCCTGTGGGTCCTCGAAACCTAGAGGCTGCTCAACATACACCAATTCTCCAATGTAGCCGTTCAGGAATGCACTCTTCACGTCCATCTGTCTAAGCACAATGTTGTGACACGTTGCAAATGCCACAAGCAGTCTGATAGCCTCTAAACGTGCTACTGGAGCATAGGTATCTCCACAATCTACACCCTCGATCTGTGTGAAGCCTTGAGCCACAAGTCTCGCCTTGTTGCGCACCACCACTCCAAGCTCATCTTGCTTGTTCTTAAATACCCACTTGGTGCCAATCACATTGTGGTCCTTTGGCCTCTCAACCAGCGTCTAGACTTGGTTGCTCTCAAAATTATTCATCACCTCATGCATCGCATTGATCCAGTATGGGTCACTCAAGGCCTCTTCCACTTTCTTTGGCTCAAGCTCAGACACAAATGCCGTGTGCTCACAGAAGCTTGCCAAAGCACTGACCTCACTGACGCTGGCTGTCCTTGACCTTGTTTGCACACCTTGAGTCAAGTCCCCGATCACTTGATCAGCTGGATGATCACGAGCTATGGTGTGATGGGTCTTGATCAACTGAGGTGGTAGCTCGGCTGACTCTGCATCTGGCTCACAAGCTGTCTCTGCCTCTGAAATTGGCTCCACACTTGAGCTATCTTGAGGGAATACTCCCCCTGAGTCTGGCACTGGTTCAGGTGTGAGAGGTGGTGAAACCATCTCGGTCTCCCTCTGAACCTCTACTGGCCTGACATCACCAGCTGGCATATCCTCCACTGCTCTTGCCAACTGCTCACCATCCACATCATTCAGATTCTCATGCTCTCCTTGACTCCCATTTGACTCATCGAACTTCACATAGCAGGTCTCTTCAATCTGGCCACTGTTCTCATTGTAGACCCTGAAAGATGACCCTCTGGCTGAATACCCCAAGAAAACTCCCATGTCCACTTTGCTCTGGAACTTGCCCAAGTGCTCCCGCTTCTTCTTGATGTAGACCTTACAGCCAAAGACCCTGAAGTAGGAGACATTGGGTGGTCTTCCCACTAGCAGCTCGTAGGACGTCTTCTTCAGGAGCTTGTGAAGATCTGACTGTTGATCAAAGGACATCTTTGTGTTGACTGCTTCAGCCCAGAACAGATGTGAAGTCTTGTACTCATCTAACATTGTCCTCGCCATCTCGATGAGCGTTCTGTTCTTCCTCTCAACCACCCCATTTTGCCGAGGAGTGTAGGTGGCTGAGAACTGGTGATCAATTCCTAACTCATCACAGAACAGCTAAACAGAAGTGTTAGTGAACTCCGTTCCATTGACACTTCTCACCCTTTTTAGGGATACAATCAAAAGCATTTTGGGCTTTCTTTACAAACTTTTTGAACACATCTCCAGTTGGAGTTTTGTCAGGTAGAAAGAAAACCCAAGTGTATCGAGAGAAGTCATCAACAATGACCAAGCAATAGAGATTTCCCCCGATACTCACATAGGTAGTTGGCCCAAAAAGATCCATGTGTAAAAGCTCGAGAGGTCGAGATGTAGACATGACATTCTTGGCAGGATGTGGGCTCGCCACTTGCTTGCCGGCCTGACAGGCACCGCATAGCTTATCTTTCTCGAATGTCACATCTTGCACCCCAAGAATCAAATCGTTTTTGAAAAGTTTCTTCAAATTTGCCATGCCGACATGTCCGAGACGCCTATGCCATAGCCAGCCAAGCGAGACTTTGGCGACAAGACAAGTCGAGACAGATGCGGCAGGCTCATTAAAGTTCACAAGAAACAAGTTTTCAAACCGAAAGCCTTTGAACACAAGTTTTTCATTTTTGTCCAAAACCAACAAACCCTCAGGTGAAAAATTACAATGGAACCCCAAATCACATATTTGGGCAACAGAGAGAAGCTTATAGCTCAAAGTTTTTACTAGTAGCACATTATCAATTGAAAGGTCTGAAGAAATTGCTACCTTTCCAACTCCCAGAACCTTGCTCTTGTTTCCATCTCCTAAAGTGACCTTGGGGGGGGATCTTGCCTTCCTCCCCTATTGAGGTGAACAACCGGGGATTGCCGGTCATGTGTTGAGTGCACCCACTGTCTATGATCCAATGGCACCCTCCACTCCGGTAGTTCACCTGTCATGAGAGAAGATCACTTATGTGACTCAGGGACCCACACATGAGGTCCCCGAGGGTTAGCCTTCAAACCAGAAGCACTAAGAGCAAAACGATCAATCAATGACTTGGGCACCCAAACATGTGCCATGTGCTCATTGTCAGACTTGAGCCCAACAAATCTAGCCGTCACTCTACCTTGAGAATTTCTCTTTAGCATGCAGTGATCATACAGCTCAGTATGTTCTCTTGGGAATCTTGGCTGTGTGTGATTGGGAGTGTTGCAGTTTTGGTTCCTAGGAGGATGTGTCCTACCAATGTTGTGCCTAGGAGGACTATTCCAGAAATTTTGCCTGGATGATTGCCAAGTATTGCGGTACCTAGCACCTTGCCAGTTATTGTAGAACCTAGGACCATTCCAAGTGTTGTACCTAGGATCATGCCACGTGTTGTGCCCACTGTGCATCCTAGAAACATTGTTGCTAGTGTGCAAGTTGTTACCGTGCCTCTTCTTGGGATAAACATGATAGTAACTTTGCCTCATGGTAGATACTCGAGGAACACTTGATTTCTTCCTCCCTTTTGGCTTCTCTGGGGTAAAACCCAAGCCACCCTTTTGAGAGGGTTTTCGTTGTTCCTTGAGCATCTTGTCCAGGGCCAAGCTACCCTCATAGCACTTCCCAAGCCCCTTATCAAATTTCTCAAGTTTTGACTTTAAATCAGCATTTTCAATAGCAAGCTCCCTACCAGCTAGTGCAAATTTACAGTTATCAGGGGTACACACTAGTGTGTTGCCAGAGGAACCGCTAGAAGTGGAAGCCAACACAGTGCAATCATGGGCAACTTCAGGACAAGCAAGAGTCAAGTCGACAATAGGTGCAATAGCAACAGAAGGAACAGACATAGCACAAGCAACATCCATAGCATCAACAGGACTAGTATCAACTAGTTAAGCAAGAGGCAAAGCAACCAACTCATCATTCTTAGCCAGAAGTGTTTCATGGTTCTCCCTAAGTGCATGGTAAGTAATCATAAGATCACCTAGGGATTCATTCAAAGCATCGCGCTCTTGTTCTAACACATTGCACTTAGACGACAGATTTTTGTTAGAACCTAGCAAAGTGTCATGCTCAGATTCTAAGCTATCACATCTAGTGACAAGACTTTTGCACTCAGTTTGTAAAGCAATCAAAGTTTTACCAAGCTCTAGGTTCTTTAGTGTCTCATGCTTATAGCGCTCACAAGCTTCTCTAAGACAATCACGCATGCCTTCAACATCCACATCAGAGTCAGAACCAGAGTCGCTCACCTCGCCACTAGGTCGAGCCATCAGGCACTTGGAAGTGCCAGCAGGAGTCGGTGAAGCCTTTGCCGATGTAGAGGAAGTAGTGGAAGAAGCCCCATCATCATCATCAGAGTACCACTCTCGAGGCTCAGCAACCACCGTGAGACATCTTGGAGTGAAGATCGGATGAGGCGGCACGGACTCAAATATCGCCATGGTGGCGACTCTGATCGGTCATTCCTCTTCTCCCGAAGTCAAGTGTCATTGGGCTGTCATCGGTCACCCATTCTCCCACAAAGGCTAGCCTCTTGCCTTGTGAGGAGCGACCCTTGAACCACGACTTACGGGGATTCTTCTTCTTGTTGTCATTGTGCCTCGGCTTCTCGCCATCGCCCTTCTCCTTTCCTTTGTCCTTGTACTTGGTATTGCCCTTCTGGGGACACATTGAAGCGATGTGTCCCTTCTCCTGACACTCATAGCATCGGTATGATGCATGGGTGTTTCTACTCATCCTCTTCTTGCCTCTATAGCCATTTCTGCTCATGAACTGGCCAGCCTGCTTCATGAATAGGCCGAAGTGTTGGAAGCCCTCCTCGAGCTCATTCCATGTCATCTCACCACTGTCCTCAGCTTGACTTGACTTGAGACCACTCTGCTTGGATCCACTGGCCTTGAGGGCGATCACTTGATTCTTTGATGGAGCAGGGGAATCCTCAGAATCATTGAGGAGCATCATCTCATGTGCGGTGATCTTGCTAAGCAAAGCTGTGGGTGCCAGCTTCTCCACATCACCACTGTTGGTGAGATAGGTGATGATGTCCCGGTAGTCTTTCTTGGGGTGGATCCGAAGCATTTTCCTGCACACTTCATCATTTGCAACAGTGTGACCGAGCCCCTTAAGCTCGTTAAGGATGGGGTTAAGCCGAGTAAACATAGCATTGACATTTTCATTTGGAAGCATTCTGAATTGATCATAACGCTTCTTGACAACCACTAGTCTACCCTCCTTAACAGCTGAGGTGCCCTCGTGAATCTCAATGAGCGTAACCCATATCTCGTGTGCACTAGAGAGATTGCTAACTCTATCGAAGACCTCCATGCTCAAGCCACAAAACAAAGCGTTCATAGCCTTAGCATCGGTCTCTAGAAGTTTGGTTTGTCCGGGTGTTGGAGGAACATCATCAGTGAGTGTGACACCATGAGGAGACTCTACGACCTTCCAAACATCTATTCCCATGGCCTGAAGAAATACTTTAATGCGCAACTTCCAAAAGCTAAAATTAGTGCCACTAATTAAAGGAATTCTATTGGCGGCTACACTACCCCCGTCGGCCATCTCTAAGCGATTAAGCAACTAGAGAACCTGGCTCTGATACCATTTGTAAGGATTCTAGGCCGAGAGGGGGGTGAATCGGCCGTTTTCAAATTTTACTTCTCTCAATTCGCTTGCTTTGTTAATCAAATTAGGAACACAAGCTAACGATCGATCTAGAGTTTAATTGTGGAAGCGATCACAATGATACACAGGCGGCTACTAGGAGGCTCGATGGCGCTCACATGCAAACGATCAAATCAATATGAGAAAGAAAATGAGAGAGACAAGAAAGTGCAAACCGAGTTGTTTCTCAAAGTTCGGTGCTCAACACATGAACATCTACGTCTCCGTTGAGGAAACTTCTCACACAGAGAAGTCGGGACTCTCTCGTCCCTAGCCCTCAATCCACTCGTGGTGGCTCTTCACCAACACATGGTAGGCGAGCCCCAAACCTTCACACAAGACGAGTTCTTCCACACACGGAAGCTCCTCGCACCCGTGGTGCCGACACACGGCGCCGACCCCCGACACATGGAGGATTTTGCACACAACCTTCAAGGATGAAGGCCACGCACTTCCGACACACGGAAGTGACCCCCGACACACGGAGGATTTCGGTTGACGTAGTCATACGGTTGATGAAGCTCGTGGTGTGGTGACGATCTCTCCGGCGTCGAAGTCCCAAGAGCACACGATCGGAGACCGTCTCTCACCACTACCCCTTCTCTCCCACCATAGAAACTAGGCCAAGAACACCATGGAGAAGGGGCAAACCTTGGGGTTGGATGAGAAGAGGTAGGGAGCACCTTCTTCTTCCTCTTCCTCTCTTCTTCTCGCTCTCAATCTCTCAAGCACATGGAACCCTAGATGGAGGTGGGTGCCATGGGAGGAGCTCTCTTGCGTGGAAAGGGTAAGGGGTGGCTGCTAATGAGGCTCTCTCAAATTTCTCCCATGCTCCTAGCCCCTATTTATAGGCACAAGTCGAAAACCTAGAAATGGACAGCTCAGATTAAATCGCGAGATTCAGATCGACTGATCGGACGTCGTCCGGTTCCCGTCGGACGCTGTCCGACAGAAGGTCAAGGCCATTTTTGTGCTTCATCGGACGCCGTCCGGTGGCTTTATCGGACGCGTCCGACAGGGTGCTGGCGCGAGTGAACGGGGCGCCCGCCAGGTGTTCGGTCACTTGCCTAGCCGTCAGCGGACGCGGTCCGGTGCTGGTCGGACGCCGTCTGACAGTGAGGGTGGCCGCCGTCGGACGCTGGCCAGACGCCGTCCGAAGCTCCGTGCCGTCGATTTCTTCCTTCATCGGACGCCGTTCGGTCCGGATCGGACTCTGTCCGACAGGGACAGTGCGGTTTGGGACTTAGCCATTTTCGAGCTCATCCTCTGGGAATCCTCATTTGTCGGACGCGTCCGGCGTCGCTTGACGCCGTCCGACAAAGGATTTGCAGCTGGACTTAGCCAAACTTTGGCTTGGGCTCACCAGACGCCGTCCGATGGCGATCGGGGCTGAAATTTTGCCCCCACTTGGATTTTGGCTCTACCGACTTCGCCCGACAACACACCTAGGGTTTTGGGCCTACCTTATCGACTTGTGGACCCGGCGAACTTCCCGTTCTCAGGTATTTCGGTGACTTAGCGGCCACGAAACCCCGGATACCGGACCCGAACCTTCTCGACCCTGGGACAGGTGTACTCGCTCCAGATGGTTCGCTCAGTACTAACACCTGGCACTCTCGGAACCCCATGGGACCCACGGCTGATGTTTCTGGACCTGTGCTCAGTGGGACCCTGCAACCAGAGAGATGTAGTCGAGCCAAAAACGCACATAAGGAAATCAGAAGAACTATCAAACAAAAGGTCCTTATCCTTGGCGTTCCAGTTGTACGGCCTAGTTGCCATCAATTACCAAAATCATTCAGCGCATGGGAGGCTTGATCTTACAGAACCGTTCAATGGGCTACCATTAGCAAGTATTGACCAGACGTGGCGATCGGGCTAACAATGTAGCCGCGCAAGGTTGGCAGGTGACAGCGACGACCTCGGCATTCGCGATCAGATTGGCAGGCGCGGAAGGATGTCGGATAGATAGGAACGCCGGGAGTAGTGATGCGACCGAATATTACACAAGAGACGCTGTATCACGTTAATGAGGGTGAAGCTATGGCGTGGATGCGGATGGCCAGGGTGCGGCATGTTTTATCATGCACAGACATGGTGCGCCATGTCGGGCTAGGAAGCCTGCTCGAGGGCTTAAAAATTGGTTTTAGAGGTGTAGATCCAAGGGGAGTCAAACAAATATCAAAAAGAGGAGCAGAAGATTGTTCTTCAGAACGAGAAGAACTCAGATCTATTGAATAAAAAGGCGGTTGATGTAAGCGCGGTGTTCAGGACTGGAAAGTTTGGTCGGTTTTGATGGGAAGGTGATCGGGAATGCTATGAGGTGATTTAATCAGAGAGGTCAGACTGTCTGATGGTGAAGTAGCGAGATCTGTGCCTAGAGGTGAACGGATTAAGCGGTCATTACGGTAATTTGTTCAAGATGGATAACGAATTATGAAGATGAGACCAGGGATCTATTTCAAATGACGGATGGATCGGGACGTTGCAAACTGTGCTCGGCAAGATGATGCTGACAAAAGGAGTAACTAGTGCTATTCTGGGCAGTGGCTAAAAGTGGCTCGCAAGTCGATGGTGATGATCGAGGAGAAGACTACATCGCGTGTGTGTACATGTTGTAAAGTGAGTTGTGAATTCCAAGTGCAGGGAGTATCGTTGCAGGTGGATCTACTGAGCTAGATGTTACCAAGTCAGTGTTTGTTACAGAAGGCGGTGGGTCCAAGGAGGCGGACTTGTCTGGCGGTTCGACGTGAGCTACGAAGAAAGCAACCAGAGGCTGGTTATAGGGTTTGCGCAAGACGTTTGGAACGACTTCAAGGTGGAGAAGGTCATATTTTGTAAGGTGTAGGTTGTTAGGTTTTGCGTCAAATATGTGTATAAGTAGGTTACATGGACTCTGTGTTGTAATAGGCAGGGTTGGTATATATAGAGTTAGAGTTGGACTTTAGTCATGCCTCCACTGTATAATAGGAGGCAACTTTGGTGTAATAATGATAACGACTGCATAATAATAGCATAGGCTCGAAAGCAGTGTCAAGAATAGGCATGTGACCGTGACTGTGGCGATCGGTATCTCATGGTATTATGGATTAGAGAGGAGGGCCCATAATCAGAGCTCCGCAGATGTAGGCGAAAGCTGAACTGTGTTAACAAAGATGGTGTAAGTACCCCCCTAGTTTCCACTCGGCTTAATAGAGAGGTAGCCTAATCGGACTCACATCGGTTGAAAACTAAGGCACAATTTAGCCCGGGGTGAGCCGAGTGCTTTAGTGTTCAACCCGACTGCACCAATGCAAGCAATCTCTATTAAAACGAGTGCAACTCGGGTATCGGATATGTGCTTCCGTAACGGCTCCCAAGATCAGCCACCGTTAAGCACATATCCTCATTTGGATCGATAACACAACACATAAGCAAATGGTCACGACTTAATATTACAAAAGGGTATGGACTGATGTCCATACGATAAGTTTAACATACATAGTTGTTTTTCTCACAGCGGAAGTACTAAAATTGTTTGATCAAAAGTGGCAGTGGAGCCTCATAAAATAAACAACAAAAGTCCAGCAAGGTGTGCCTTACAAGCCAAGGGCAACCGACTGGAAGTCAGAACTCGGCACCGTGCTCGCTAGCGTCGCTGTTCCCCGCTTGATAGTAGTACTCAAGCACGAGATCACTACCACCTGAAACATTAGCACTGTGGGTTGAGTACAGATGGTACTCAACACTAGGAGGTACCTATAGCCTCGTCCATGCAATATAAATATCAAGAGATTGGCTAGCATGACAATTTCAGCATTAAGACCATTTGCAAGACGTAGATATAAATAGATTGTAAATGGCATTTGCATAAACATGTTAGAAACCGATTGACCAGCAGTATATATATATATATATATATATATATATATATATATATATATATATATATATATATATATATATATATATAGAGAGAGAGAGAGAGAGAGCTAGCGTGCACCCTGCAGCACAAATCATTTGCCGAGCACCAACGCGTTTTCCAAATCGAGATGCCTAACAACCGATCTGAACCGTTGATCTTGTTCGTCTTATTGAAATGTAGCGGTGACCAAGTTTCGTATTTTTGAATTTATTTACTATTTGTTTTCTATTTACAAAAATCAGCTTTTTTGAACGCACCACGACTAATTGGAAGGCTGATTTTTGAAAATAAGAAACAAATAGTAAATAAATTCAAAAAAATACGAAACTTGGTCACTGGCTACATTTCAATAAGACGAATAAGATCAACGTTCGGATCAGTTGTTAGGCAGCTCAATTTTGAAAACGCTGCTAGAGCACGGAGAGCTCCGTGTTCGGGTGCACGCTAGCCATATATATATATATATATATATATATATATATATATATATATATATATATATATATATATCATGTGCATCCTCATCATCAATTCCATCAATATTATACCACTCGGCAAAACCACCACGAGCAACCCTGTGCTCGGAAACATCACTCAGCCAACACCATAACCACCCCAGAACCCAAATACTAGCAACGGTGGGTCAACTCAAATATTCATCCCTAACCCCGGGACACGGCTGTTCGAACAGTTCAAAACTCTGCAGAGGTGTACGACTTTACCCACACGACAAAGCAAGCCATGCCGAAGCCTCTCAAAGCACATGCATGCTCATGGGATCACCCAGATTAACTGGCCGACTGCCCCGATCCGTGATCGCTAGGTGCCGGGGTCAATCAGTTGCAGTGGATTTGTCCAAGGCCCGAACCTATGAAGCACAAGGACGCACCACGGACGAGCCACCCTGTCGCCCCACCCACAAGAAAACATAAATTTGCACCATATGGTACCCCATGGTTCATGCATGAGCAAGGAGTTAGCTAAGTGTTCCCATGATGACACGTGTGGCCGTACATATAGTAACCTAAGAGACGGGACCAAAGCTCGGTCCTTAATTACCCAAACGGGGCTACATGACCAGGAGCTCCTCCTTCTGTCATATCCCTATCATCCGTTCAGGCCTAGCATCAATCCATCATACCAAATCATCACCATAAACCATGGATCAATCCATCCGAACTGAGAACATATCATAACAGAGTAATCCATGGTGCCGCACGGACTCTAAGCACAGCTAAGCATTCGTGACGCGACAATAATTACTAGTACCCACTTAGGCTATCAAAGAATGGAGATGTCAAACCTATATGTTAAACTGACCACTAGTAGGACATAACTATTTCTACCCATAAAATAACATAGTAGAAACTAGTATGCATCCAGTATAGAACATAAGTAAAGCAGTGCAAGTAAATAGAGTTCAATATGATTGAGTCAAATGAGGGGAGTAATAAGTGCCTGGTTGCTGGTCATCGAAAGGGAGAGCGGCTTGCTCAAGTCCGGGCTCCTCCGGAACGTCGTTTCCTACCGTTTCGGTAACAAGCACATCAAATAAAATCCAAATAAAATACCAAAACATAGAGAAGCATGGAAAAACATAATGTCTCAGAAAGTTCATGAGCTAATGCAGGTTTTACAAAAAGAAACACTCAAATCCGAGCTTGGATGAGTGATATATGACTATTTGAAGTCTGGGTGCTATGGGTAGCCCGGGCTAGGAATAGGAAGCTCAGGAATACTCAAGGTAGCTCGAAAATGAACCTACTTGCAAGAGGAGGTTGTTCTCTGGTCAAATAAGGGTTACCATAGATCGGATGTGGCTTATCTTAGCTCGCTAAGGCAAGGTCTTGGTCGAACTCTAATAGGATTAGCTCGGGTAAGGCGCTCAGCAGGTATGTCTCTCAGTGCGGGCTATTTCTGAGGCACAGAACAAGCTTGGCTAAGCCCGAAGTCAACATGAAAGTTGTAGATAATCTTCTGGCGGACAACTTTAATGTAGAACACTTCTCAATCCGGGCTACGGTTGATTTTGTAGAAATTATTTACTGAGTGGCTGTTTCTGGATACGGACTGAAACTGAATAGGTTTGAGACTGTTGTACTTAGGCTTGGTTTAGCTCAAAGATGAACTCATGATTGGGGCCTCGATGATACAAGGAATGGAGAAGAGACTTTCTAAGGTTCTTACCAAGCAAGGGGTGCTTTTCTTAGGATTGGATGTCCCAAGGATGAAGAGATCGAAGGGGAAGAAGCTCGGTCGTGGTCCTCTCCTCCGTGGCTTGCTGCTATCTTCTCCTTCCTTCTTGGTGCGTCTCCTACTGCTGCTCTACTCCTCTAGATGGTGGAGAAGCTTCCCATGCACTCCCCTAGGCTTGGGAACACAAGAAATGGCAGCAAGAATAAGAACTAGATGAGTTCTTGCTGCTGCAAGTTCAGAACATGCGGGGTGACGAAAATGAGAGAGAACTCACCAAATCCTTTGTGCATGTGAATGCCTTCGAAGGTGTAGGGAGCTCAGGTGATGGAGAGCTCGGATCTTAGCATGCGCAAGCTCTCACCAAGTATCTGGGTGGATTGGAGGGTGGAGAATGGGAAGAACTGCTGCTGTTCTTGGTCAGCTCGAGCAGCAGGAAGAGGAGGCATAAATGAAGATGTAGAGGGGAGGGAGATGGCTGGTTATGGCCTTAAATAGGGCTGCTATGTGTGGGTGACAAGTGGGGCCAGGTCCCACATGTAAATGAGAGGTTTTGGGTAAGGAAAATGGTGAGAAAAGTGAGAGGCGCTGCTGCTGTCCAACCGGCTCGGCCACTTGGCTTCATCCTACGCTGGCGCTCGCCACCTGGTCACCGCACCCTTTTCTGTTTGGCGCACCACCCATTCCATCCAATGAGAAGAAGAGAAGCCTGGTGAATGTCTGTTCCACCGCCCGTTTTATCCAATGAGGAGGTAGTCATCGGGTCTTTATCCGGGACAGAAAGAATAAAGGAACTAATTGGATCCGGGCTATTGCAGCAGCTTTTTAATATGAGAGGTAGTCCTCCTAGCTCTACTCGGGCTTCTCCTCACTCGGTTAAATTTCCCCGGGCTGGGTGTCGCCCGGTAAGGTTCAGTCGGGAGTGGTCGCCCGACTGCTCGCTCGCCACTCGGGCTGGTTGGGGAAGCTCGGCTTGGATAGTGGATCATTCGGCTAGCCTGGTGGGGTGCTTTCCAGCCCGGCCAGCTAAGAAACCTGCCCAGCGGGCTATATATAGTTGCCCGCCAAAGCCCGGTCAATATCTACCTCACCATTCTGATGGCTAGGGTGACTAGTATTCTAATGGTTTTAGTTTAAAGTCCTCTGTTCCCACCGTAACCCGATGGATGAATGCATATCAAAGAAAAGGTTTTAAAGAACCGTAGAAAAACGAAATAAACACAACAATAGTATGCATGCTTCATCGGAAATGACAACCGGGCTGTTACATATGGTGCCTTCTGATATCGTTCGTGATCTTGGATTGGCACAAATCTTAACATGTTCCAAACCTTTTATGCACACAGGCCACATCGAAGACCATGTTGATATGATCGGAGAGATGCTCACGAGTCGGGAGTCATGACCGAGGCATTCTTTTTGCACTTGATAGAATGTAGGCGTGCTGCTTGGGTCGAGAAGTACCATGAAATCTAAGCTAGCTAACTGAGTGTAAATAGAGTGTTGAATTAAATGTTGGCATATCCTCAAAATATTGTAAATGGATAAAGTAGCCGTTGATAGTGCCGGAGGATGCTGAATCAAGAGCATTACACCATTCTAGAAAAAAGAAGTTTAAACAAGGATAAGGAATTACAATGAATGGATCTGAATTATTCTGATGTCCCATGAATAGAAAATTGATGTATTTTGAGCAAAACGTATGCCATTCCGTACGTACATCAGATCTTATATTTGAGCAGTACACGTGTCAGAAGCTCATTAACTTACAGTGGCGGGGACGGAACAAAATTTTGGTATGACGAAATTCATAATGTAGATATTATTATTATAGCAAGAAACAAAATCAATCCATACACTTATAAGCGCACATGTTATTAAATTGAATAAAAATAGTACTTAAATCAAAATGAATGGGGAAGGAGAAAAAAATGTTTACCAAAGTACTATTGGTGTTTAGGAAACCTTGGAAATTGCATTTGATGAATTTTCATCTTTTGAAAATACTTCTTAATATCATCAATATGAAGCCCTCTGAATATGTCTTGCTCTATATAGCACATTATTAAGTCATTAAGCCAATTATCGAATATCTTGTTATGCAAATCAGTCGTGATAATCTTCATAGCTGACAAGACTATTTCAACTAACATCGTAGCTACTGGTAGCAATAATGCCAACTCGATAAGATGAAAGACTAATGGAAATACAATATGCCTTTCAAGCTCAACCATTTTTACTGCTAGACTTGCAAGATCATAGTAAACGGAGAAATCAACCTGTCATTGCACATGACGTATGAAGAGATTAAGTTGATCATTTATAACCCCATGATCAGCAAAAGATAAATCATTATCATAGATTTTCGTAAGTCGAGTAAGACTATCAACATTGAACTTGGAGAAATTGTCTCTTTGTGTGAAGACAAGAAAAGCATGTAAGCAGCTCTGAAGATACCTCATTAAAGCAATGATCTAACTATGTGGTGATAGCATCTATAGCAGCATAGAAGGTATCAACATGAAAATGATGGTCTTGAGTGATTATGTTTCTCTCTCCCTTTCTTGATCGCTTCCATCTTGGAGCCGGTTCATCCATATTTGGCAATGGTATCTTCTTTTCAATGCAAAATTCTTTGGCTTCTTCAAATAATGGTTCCCAACCATGCTCATCAAGTCGCCCAAGCATGCGTTAACGTCAACAAGAAATGACATAGCCTGAAAAACATTTTGATCCTTTTCTTTGTAAGACAAGAGATAACTCATTGGTAATGTGAAGGATTTTCAACATCATCTTCAAGATGAACACAAAACTAAAAGAATCCATTATGTGCACCAAACCTCTTGTCGTGCATGGATTATGTGCGTCTGCTTGCACAATTTCTAGCACTTGTACTACGCAATCCACATTGATTTAATGCGGATTACAATTTTGTAATGAGAGCCCCATCCAGTATCTCCAGGTCTAGCCAAGAATGTTTCATGATGTTTTTCTCTCCCCGAAAAAATGTCACCGCTCTCCAAAACTTACCCAAAATAGTTTGGCGATGCTTATCAAGAAATACATCTTTCCTATTGCAAGATGCACAAGTAGTGTTTACAATCGATGTCACACATTCAAAGAAATCTTCAATAGATGAACAACTTTTTGAGAAAGAAACAACTACTAGCTGCAATTGATGGGCAAAGCAATAGACATAGAAAGCATATGGGTTCTTATCACGATTAATTTCTGAAGGCCATTGAATTCTCGTGTCATATTGGATGCTCCATCACACCCCTATCATCAAAGTCTAGCTAAAGGTAAACCATGCCCCCCTATCATCTCAACCAATGCTACTTTCAGTGCTTCTGATGTTGTTTCCTTGACATGTTTGATGCCCAAAAATCTTTCAATAACGTTACCTTTATTACTCACAAATCTGCAAGGAAGCAAGGCAAGTGACATATTAGTAAAAATATGTCGAACAAAAGAAAGGGCAAAGTCAAACATTTACCTTACAACTATTGTCAATTGTTTTGGTTGATATATCACGAGATTCATCAATAAGAACAGAGGAGAGACTATCCCCGATCTCTTGCGTTATTGTTTTTGTGACCTCCTCTGCACAACATTTTATAATTTCCTTTTGAATTTGTTGGAGAAATGATGTGGGCATTTTTGGGGCATAGCTCATTAAATGCAAGCTTTACTTCCTCGTTCCTTTCCTTATACCACTCAAGCAACTCTAGAAAAATTACCCTTGTTCAACGAAGAAAAAGATTCATCATGTACACAGAATGACTCACCTTGCATTAAGAGAACTTGCGACACCCAAGGATGCTTCCAAGCGAGTTGCATACTTGATAAGTGACTCTTTGGTATAATTTACAACTTGTAGGATTGGTGATGTTACCTAGAGGGGGTGAATAGGTGTTATAAATCTTCAGTGTCTTTATGCCTTGCGGAAGCTACTTACTCAGACAGTCTAGATTGAAACCGCGGACAGTCCGATGTTCTAGAGTCTCCAGTTCAGAATACCGGATCTTGCACTTCGATCAATTGAATCCACTTCTCCACCTGGACACAAACTGAATCCTCACATAAATATCAAGTAATAGCACTTGAGGGTGCTAAGTGACAAAAGATTAAGCACAAACCAAAGATAGATCTAGCAAGGGAGTGAAAGAACCACAAAGTGGAAACGAAGACTCGAAGATTTGTTTCCGAAGTTATGATTCTTGAGGGGATACTACGTCTTTGTTGTGGTAGGCTCGGTCACACATGAGCCCGGGTCTCTTTCAACCCTATCCCTCACCAAGGTTGCACCAAGAGCCTTCACAACAATCCTCGGCAAAAATCCCTTGCGGAGGCAAAATCGAACCTTCACAACAATCCTCGGCATATCACATAGAGCCTTTTGTGCCTCAAGGCGACACCTAGCCGTCTAGGAGTCCTCAAGGTCCAAGAGTAACAAATTTGACGAAGAATGAATTTGAGGACGATTTGAGTGCTCAACGGATGAAGCAAAGATTGCTAGACTGCTCAATCTCTCTCTTCTGAACCCTACCCAAAGCTTGGATCAAGGGGAATTGGGGTAGGGGGAAGAATTAATGCTCAAGTGGTTGCTAGGACTTGTATTGAATGTGGAGTGAAGAGTTAATGCCCTGGTTGGTATTGAAGATTTAATTGATATTCAGGGAATTGAACAGAGAACCTCAATTTTGGAAATGTCGGATACTATGAATGGCCTGATATCGGATACTCCAATCTGAACTCTGGATACTCAAAGACAGATTGACATCAAAAGACGTAGAGGTCCAAAAGCTGAAATTGCGGATACTCCGGGTACGTTGAGCTCCGGACATTCCTGGCAGAATACCGGATTCTCCAATCCCTGAAACACTGAATTTGTGTATTCTCTCCTAGGCTAGACAAAGGCATATATTAGGTAAACAACATTAGAAGCTTCTCCTAGAACATTGTAACAGCAGGAAAGAATTAAACTAAGCAAGTACAGATGGCATAGCATGGGGCACACAAGTCAAGATATATCAAGCACATATATTAACAAATAAACAAACTTAGGGTAAACCATTAACCATCATACATAAATACTACAGACCAAGTTCTTAACTAACATAAGTAGTAGGAACCAAGTACCAAGTTAACCAAGTTTTAAACAACCAACTAAACCAATAAAGTTCAGTAGCCAGAAGAGAGATTAGATAAAGCTTTATAACTTCTCTCCTCCTTTGGCATCAAGACACTGAAAGAAGAAAGAGGTAGGTAGTCATTCTGAAGCTTCTATGTAGACCTGTCACTATCTGGATGACCATATTCATCGGAGCTCAATTAAGAGTTGAGCTAGTATCATTTCAATCCACTCCAACTCCAAACAGTGTGTTCTTGACATCAACAGCCAAGTCTATCATACCATTAGCAACACATTCAAGAGGTCCATATGCCTTGTCTCCAATGTATGGCTTGCTGACGGTAACACCTTGAATGGGGAAAATTGGCCAAATGACACCCAATTCGATGGAAGAGAACAAAACAACACTCAATTCATCTATGTTTTCTAAAATGACATCGGGACGACGAATTTTATTTCCAAACGACATTTCAGCATTTTTTACCCTTGTTCCATCTTTTCCAAATTTTCTCCCCTTTTTCTCCTTTTCCTCGATCCACCATCATCTCTGCCATCTCCGGCTACGGCGGTGGCTGGAATGTTAGGGGCGCACCGACGATAGGTATGGCAACTGGAGGCGGCGGCTACGGCTGGAATGACGGGAGGCGGCGTCGGCGACCAGAACAGCAACCGAAACGGCAATCAGAGGCCGCGTCGGCGACCGGAACGACAATCGGAGGTAGCGCCGGCAACTGGAACGGTGACGGGAACAACGATGGCAGCAACACCAACTATTTGCACTAAAAACAACCAAAATGGATTTACCCGCCAGTAACTGTCATTGGAAGAAGATCAGGGATGCACAAGTGCCAATCTAGAGAAACAGAGGACCGAACGGAGGCCATAGTAGGTTGGCCGACCAACCCTTGGCCGGTCAACCTACCCTAGGTTGGCCGACCCCCCTCCTCACCTTTGGATGCTCTCCCATGAAGTGCCACGTGTCCCCTAACGTGGTAAGCTGTAGTTGATCCCGGGACACTGTAAAAGGAGACCCCCACTTCACATCCAAACCACTGAGAAGTGTGGCAAAAAAGAACAAAGCGGCGCTACGCTGCCCAAATTGAATGTAGAGTAGGGAGAGAGAGGAAAGCTTAGTGATGGGGAGAAGTCGACGTATCGGCTCTCTTCCACTTTATGCTCCGGAGCCGAACTCGGGTGTGAGTTCAGCTTCGCTCTATAGTTCAGTAACACTTAATGCATCCTTTACATTATAAAGCAAACTTATTTCGTGCTTAAGTTACAATGCTGGTATTTGGCTTATGCTAGATAAATTGTGTTATCTTGCTTGAGTGCATATCAAGTGATGGCTTGGTACGTAGTGCTGCTAGTCGTAGACATGGTGTCTAGACTAGTTAGTACCCAGTAGATATATGATTCAACGGTGGTGCAGTAGGTAGTAGGTGGTGACAACCCTGCTATCCAAGTGGTATCAGCTTTTGTGAATTCCGCCCCGTTAATCTCAACCCAGTCGAGCCCAATCGGGGATTATCATAATCATCCAGTGTTCTTAATTGATAGCAGGTGGCAGTGAATCGACTAAGCTTTGATTCATAGTACTTTCGTGTTGGGGTAAGTTTGTAACTTTAGCTAAGTGAGGCCTAATCTGGAAAACCTCTTGACCCAAATTATCTTGTCCCACTTCTGTCATTACCACCCTATCCATCCGGTTTAGTTAGATTCTAACTAGACACTTCTTGTTCTTTTGGGAAAATCGATGCCTTTGGAATACTTCTAGGTGAAAGCTACTACGATATCCGTGTACTTGCAGATTAATTCTAATAGGCATAAGAATCGCCAACAAGCTTTCTGACACCGTTGCCAGGGAACAGTAGCTGTTCTAGTTTTGAATCTTGCTTGTCTGTGTACCTCCACCTATACCATATGGACGACACGTCTGTCTATCAGTTTTCGGCTCTCAAGGGTAAACAACTGGAGCCTCCATCATCTTTATAACCCATCGATACACCAAATTAAGAGTTCTAGCCTGGTCTCATAGCTATGGTTAGGGAAAAACCTTATGCTGGATTGGAAGGAGAGAACCCATACATCCATCTCCACGAATTCGAACTTCAATTATCGTTATTCGTGGAATGGCACAACAGATGTTGAAATGGAAATTGTTTCCATTTTCCGTTATGGATCAGCCAAAAAGTGATTTAATCGGACCGTAGGAAGTCTCAATGGTAGCTTGGAAGCACTCTAGGATAAGTTCTGTTTCACATTCTTTCCTCTCGCCAAGATTGTTGACATGCGAAAGGAGGTTTTAAACTTCCAACAATTAGATGAGGAAACCGTGGGCGCAGCCGGGGCGCTCTTTATCCATTTGATCCATTTGGGACCCTATCTATATGTTCCTGAACCAATGCTCGTGCAACATTTTGTTGAGGGGCATAAACTGACTAGTACCACATTCTTGAACATAGTCTCTAAAGGATCTCTCGTTTATAAAACTATTGAACAAGGTTAGGAGATCTTAGGTAAACTGTTAAGCAATACTCCCTTCGTTGAGGTTTTTGACGAGAACCTGAACCGATGTGTTTTCTTCAAGCTCTGGATTATATTGACCCAAACTCTCCAGACCAACCCGATTCCCAAAAAAATCAAAAAAATTCCCAAAGCCATTTTCTCTTGTGTCCCAGAACCTGAGCTAGCCTTTGCTATCTTTGTTCGCTTTCGAAGAAGAAATTTTTTATGACTTTGGCAATGTTTCAATATTACCAACCGGAAGTCAACATTCATGAAAGCCGGCTCCAAATGTCTCAACTCATGAGGAAATTCTGGCACAAAAAAACCTCTTAGCTCTTACTGCCATTTTGAGTAGAGAAATGACTGGCGAAGCAAAAAACTCAATGGAGATTGTTAAGCTGCTTCCCAATAAGAGATTTTGTTTCATGAAACCCAGTATTTGATCTTCCATGGGGTTCCTTATGATCCCAGTTTGGGGATCAACATCATGTCAAAACCTGTGGCGTTAAGGATCCCATCGGATCATCCCCTTTTCTTTCTCATAAACATCTTAAGTTGTATCCTGGACATGTTTCAAAATTTGAGGGAATCCGCAGAAGTGTCGGGATAACTTTAGAAGACCTTGATACCACAGTAGACTTCCACGTCTTCAATATTCCCTACCCACATCAGTCTCTTATATTGATCGAACAACCTATAAAAGGATTAGTCCAAAACATGGAAAAAGGAGAAAGTGTTGCCCTTATAGTCGGCAATAAATGTCTTTCAGTAGTTTCGCACGATCTATGAACAGTTCGGTAGAAACCGATCCACTGTCGGATCTGTTGGAAGAGGTTAGGATAACCACTCTTAACGAAATGGCCTAGCCCCTAAATCTGGAAGAAGATGCGGCACACTTTGTTCAGGAGGAAGATACGAACAGGTACCTTAAGTTAGAGAAGGCTGAGAAGACACCTTCCTCGCATATCGAACTAAACCCTCTTCGTCCCGGTCTCAAGCACGTCTTCCTAAACAATAACCGTAACATGCCGAACATCGTCAGCGACATGCAGACTAAGGACGAAAGCCGCAAGCTTGTGGCCACAGTTGAAAAGTACAGTTCGGTCTTATGTTATTCTCTTAAAAACCTTAAGGGAATAAGCCCGAACCTATGCATTGACCGCATCCCAATGGAGCCTGACCATAAACCCACGCAAGAACATCAACGTAGACTTAATAATGTGATGTGTGATGTGGTTAAAACGAACTTTGGAAACTACTTCACACCAGGATAATTTACCCGGTATCAAACAACGAGTGGGTAAGTCCTGTTGAAGTCGTCCCAAAGAAAGGAGGCATGACAGTAGTGCAAAATGAAAGAAATGAGCTCATTCCGCAACGCACTATCACTGGATGGAGTATGTGCATAGATTACTGCAGACTTAACAAATTCACAAGAAAAGACCATTTCCCGCTTCCTTTCATAGATGAGATGTTAGAACAATTGCCAAACAATTCATACTTTTGTTATCTCGATGGATACTATGGTTATCATCAAATCCCTATCCACCCTGACAATCGATCAGAGTAAGACCCCATTTACCTACACTTATGGAACTTTCGCCTATCGCCGTATGTCATTCGAACTATGCAATGAGCATCTTTCCAAAGATGCATGATGGCCATATTTGCTAACATGATTGAGAAGATCATGGAAGTCTTAATGAATGATTTCTTTGTTTATCAGACCTCATTTGATGATTGCTTAAAAAATTTGGAAAGAGTACTTGAAAGATGCCAAGAAGTGGATTTGGTTTTAAATTGGGAAAAATACCACTTCAAGGTTAGAGAGGGAATTGTCGTAGGCCATCTCATTTTGGAACATGGCATTGAAGTGGATAGAGCCAAGATTGAAGTATTGAGTGGTTGCCGCTGTTGGCGATCGTTAAAGTCCAAATCTATACGCCAACATTCCAGTAATTTGGGGTGGAAATCAAGGTTTATGTTTGAATTCTATTTAAACTAATAAGTTCCACTAGTTTTGGTGAGATTTTGTCCTCAAGAACAAATAGGGAAAAACCGGAGTTGAACTGGACAAAAGAGCCAGTCGGCTGTCCTACCTTAGGCTAGCGACCCACTTTAGTCGCCAAATCGACTGACTCTTCTCTACTAATCCAAGAAGCACACGAGGAGGCCGTCCCTACTGTCCACAGCCATCGATTTGATCCAAAGGCTAGTTAAAGACCAAGAAGGATCAAATGGCCCACATGTCATTAACCAACATCGGTTTTAGCATCTCCAACAATAGTAACTGCCTTAGGGGAATCATCCTGGTCATCCAAACAGTATCACGAACAAACAGGACGCCGAGATGTGCCGAAACAAGGTCGGTCAACCGACCCTAGGTCAGCCAACCCCCTTGGATGGCCCTTTGGATTCTCCTTCGACCAATAGGAAGGTGAAAAGTGTCTTATGGCGTGGCTGTATTTGATTGGCTCCGGTTGGCTATAAATAGGAACCCTCACCACACTTGTAACACACACACACACCATTTGGAGAGCTACACTTTGTCATTATGGGAGTTCCGAAAGCATTTTCTGAAATTCGGGTAATAGTTCTTGTATCTTTACCTTTCCCTGTAAGACTTTGATTTATAATACAAGTTCATTTATTTACGTAAGTTGAGCATTTATCTTTCACATAGTTGAGAGTGTGAAATCGTTAGAGCCCTATTTAAATTTGTCTGGTACTAAGTCTGGGTTCATGCTAAAATACTCAGGTTTCCTAATAATTGAACTTAGATCATCCTACAAGAATCCGAGAGGAAGTGATCAGCTCTAGTGGTAGATGTGGTGTCTAAAACTAGTTCTGACTCGGTAGACACCTGAATCGACAGTGGTGCGGTAGGTAGTAGGTAGTGACAACCCTGCTATCCGAGTGGTATTAGCTTTTGTGAAGCCCATCCCGTTAGTCTCAGTCCAGTCAAGCCCAATTGGGGGTTGTCATAATTCCGAGTTCCGAGAAGTTCTTAAACAATTCTATCATTCATTTATCTACTAGATCAAGCTTAGTAATTGATTGAACTTTCTTTAGGAACATTAAACTCATCTTGTTGACCTCCCAACTACCTGAGTCTGACTGCTTTATTTTTTACACTCTCGTGTGTGTCATTTATTATTATAACATGTTATTATCTTTACCCTGTTACATATATTAGCTGGTATCTTAAATAGTAGAGATAGACATCAACCGATAGTGATATCCTTACCCTCGTTCCGTGAGGACAAATACGATATCTTGGAATACTCTCGGGTGAAAACTAACAAGATATATGTCCACTTGTGGATTAATTATGTGGTACATAAGAATCGCCAATAGCCACCACCAATAAATGTTAAGGGAATTTGTAGTTTCTTGGGACATGCCGGTTTTTATAGAAGATTTATAAAGAACTTCTCCTAAGGTTCTCGTCCCATGACTAATTTGCTGGCAAAAGAAGCCACGTTCGTCTTTAACAAAGACTGCCTTGTCGCTTTTAAAACCATGAAAAAAGCTCTAGTCTCTGTGCTCGTGATCTAACCACCTGACTGGAGCCTGCCCTTTGAGATCATGTGCGATGCGAGCAACTATATTGTAGGAGCAGTCCGAGGCTAGTGTAAGAATAAGAAGCATTATGTCATTGCATATGCCAACTTTGACTAGCCCACAACTTAATTATGCCACCACAGAAAAGGAACTCCTCGTTGTAGTTTTCACGATTGAGAAGTTTCAGTCCTATTTGGTAGGAACGAAGGTGATAGTCTATACAGATCATGCATCCCTTAAGTACCTTCTCACCAAAAAGGATGTGAAACCACGGCTCAGTCGTTGGATTCTCTTACTCTAAGAATTTGACTTCAAAATTAAGGATTAAAAAATTAGAGAACTTTGTGGCTGACAACCTTTCCCATATGCAAGTTGAGGAAACCACGAACCTACCCAAGAATGACTACCTCAAGGATGACACCCTACTTTCAGTTTCGAGTGCCGATCCTTGGTATGCTAACATTGTGAATTATTTGGTAGCTGGGTATATGCCATTAGGAGAGGATAGGAAGAAGTTGATACGCGACAGTAGGATTCATCTTTGGGGTGAACCTTACTTGTTTAGAGACTGTGCCGACGGGCTGCTTCGCAGATGCATCCCCGCTTGGGAAACGCATAAAATCCTAGACAAATGCCATTCATCAACTTATGTGGGCAATTATATATGACACTTTTAGGACGCATGCCAAAGTTTGCCAAAGCGGTTTCTATTGGCCTACCATGTATGGTGATGCTAATGTGTTTGTAAGACGCTGCACTAGATGCCAACGATTTGGTAACATAAATTCTCAAGTTGCTTTGCCCGTAAGAAGCAATTTGCAAATTGATATCTTCAATTCTTGGGTCAGATTTCATGGGCCCATTCCCTAAGGGTGTGTTTGGTTACCTGAATGAGATGGTTCCTATATGGGATAATACAAAATTGGTGTCTATCCATTTTGTTTAGTTGGGTGAACTATACCAACTGTCACAACCCCGGCTTCACCGGGATACACTCACAATCAATTGCTAGTCCCAGAGATCAATGCTAGCAACTTGTGAGCGACAGTTTGTTGAACATCATCACACAGTCATAAATAACTAAGAGAAATTACATATTATGCAAAAGTAATTGTTACACAACTACTTATTACACTTGTTTGATTAAGGAATGACATAATAATGTCCATAATATACCAGAGTGCGGAAAATTCGAATATGCATCGGAAAAAGTATGATGATGCTCCAATCCGACCCTTGAGCGCCAGCTAATCCTCATCAAAGTCCGGGACAAGATCCTCCTGATCCTGAAGATAGACCGAACCTAATCCTTCTCCTGAATACAAATTTATCCGTGGTTTTTGTATAGTGAGTACACGGCTACCCAGCAAGAGTCCTTATAAATGATGCAAGGATAATAGCAAGAACAGGGTGGTTAATTTGCATAAACACCTATTCTAGTCAAGATTAATTAAAATGTTGTAAAAACATTTGTTGAACAATTAATAAGGTGAACGACTCCCCAAAGTAACAAACAGAGCTCGGCTTCGAAAGCCCCTCTGCAAAACTTCACAAGCCTCGAATACTCAAACCAAAACCAACCCATCAGATTATTATTACACACATGAGACTACCATGTACGACCTTCCTCCCCTCCCATAACCGTGGGAACGGCTATCATGATAGTTTTAACTCTGCAGAGTGTAGCACACTTTACCCATAAGCCGAGTGGTACTTTTGCATCTTAGCTCTTCCTTAGGAGCCTGCACTGTAACAATACAAGGCGATTCATTAGTTCCTCTGTTAACACCGATACCCCTCTAAGGATTCGCACTCGGGCCCCCCCTTGAGCCAACGGACCGCAGCCCGATCTTTTCAAAGTAAAGTGTGTTAACAGTCTTCCCTAACTACTAAGCCAGGACTAGCACATGCTGCGCAACATGTTAATGCTAGCACTTATGGTTGCGCTTGTATGGTTTGGCCGATAAGCACACGCCCAAAGTCCTTAGATCAAGGTGACTACCTCCAACAATCCACGATCCACAAAACCACCCGACTATGCCACCTTTAGTCAACACACGCCACGTAGGTTTTAGTTGATTAGGTTAAAGTAACTCAGATCTCCAATCATACCAAGTCACAAGAATAATTAAATGATGAACCTAAATCAACTACCAACCCACGAGCACTAGCATCTATGCACAAGGATAGGCTAGGAATAACAAATAAGGCAAAGAATAAAGGGCTAATTCACGTGGTCAATGACGCAGGTGAATATTAGGTTTCTACCCTTCCCATCAATTTATGCATGAGAAAATAAATAGAAAAAATAAACGGGTGAGTTTTGTAAATTGGGAAAGCAAGATGCAACTATCTTGCCTTGGTAGTACTCCGGGTCTTGGAATCCTCCTCCGATCGGCTCCTGGAAACCTCCCGAGCAACGAGAATACAGACGATCTACACGTATATGCATATATGCAAGAAACAGCAAAACAATCAACATAACATATAGCTAAATAAATTATATAAAATTTAGGATTTATGGAAAATAATGGCTCGAATCACCTAATTTGAGTTCGGATGCTCCGGAACAATTCTCGGAAGTTTAGGATAAATCGAAATGGGTGAAAAGATTAAACCGGTTTAATCTCGAAAACCGGCGGAACCGAACCAACCAGCGGCGGCTCAGCGGCGCAGCGCAAGGGTGACACGCGGCGGCTTGCGGTGGGTGCGCGTGGCGGCCGACGCGATGGGGCACGCTGCTGGCGCAGGCGGAAGCGGAAGCAGCGACGCGACACGCGCGGCGACGCTAGGGGTGACGGCGGTGGCTAACGGCGGGCGACGCGGGCGGCGGCGAGGACGCTGATGCTGCTACGCGCGCGGGCCGAGGCGGCTGCGGTTGGGCCAGTGGCGGGCGCTGGTTGGCGGCGGATGCGCGGCGCGCTGGGCGAGGCCGCCGGCGGCGAAGCGCGCGGGCGACGGGCGGCGACGACGGCCAACTCCGGCGAGCTTTTTCTTCCTCGATTCTGCACCGAAACCGACCATCCAAGTATCCATCTGGACCGCCTCGACGAGATCTTCAACATGGCACCATCTAATCTTGAGTTTGGACACGGCACAGAGAGGGATCTGTAGAAAAGGGTTTCGGTGGGAGAGATTTTGACGGCTAGGGTTTGAGACTTGAGGGATTTCGTGATGAGGACTTGGGACAGGGGTCTTGGGGGGTTTATATAGTGTCTTGGACGACCTGGGGTAGGCCTTGGGCTAAGAGGGGTTGGATTAGGACTCGAATTCTAATCCGGGTAGAATTCAGTTTGGCTGTGGGCTTCTTTATGAAGAAAAGGAGTTTCCTTTGCTGGATTGGGCTGAAATTTGGAGGGTAATTCGGATTAGGCTTCAAAAAGGTCCCCTCCAAATTTAAGCACGAGATTCCCTCGTTTGCTCACTATTTGATGGATTTGACGAGCTCCCGACAAAACGGTCAAAACTTCAAGAATTCACGAGCTAGCTTTGGAATTTGGACATGAAATTTTGAGGGTTGCTTGATGATGGTTTCAAAGAATTACTGGAAATTTTCTAGAATTTTTGGAAAAGGTCTTCTTGGGTTTTGGCTTAAACCTAGTTTAAATTAATTTAAAACAGGGTTTCGTATATAACAATTCCCTTTTAATTTATTTTTGGGTTTTCGAAAATACAAGTGACATACGACAAAATAGAGGATGTCACACCAACTCATCCAGAACGGTGGGATACAGAACGGTGGGATACAGAAACATGGAATATTCTCTCAATATGTTGTATGACTTCCTTCGCTCGATTTGGTCGAACGACACCGTACAACTTTCTCTCGCAAGCTCTTACTTCTTCTTAATTCATATTTTTATTTTTAGTATACCAAATTTCAAATTGATTTTAATTTTGAATTTGGTTTAGATTTGAAACTTGTTTTAAATTTAAAATATACTGTAATTTTTAGATTTTGAATTTGAAAATACGTTTGAATTTTTTTAAAAAATGATTTGAATTTTCAATACACCTTGAATATTGAATTTAAAATCCGATTTGAGTTTTCAGACCAAAATTTGAATTTATTTTTTTAATTTGGGTTGAATTTAAATTTCGAATCATTTTTTATAACTTGCTTGAATCGTGAATTGAAAATATGACTTGAGTTTTGAATCTAAAAATTAAATTGAATAAATTTGGTTTGAATTTTGAATTAAAAAATAGATTTTAATTTGAATTTGATCAAAAAATTCAAATGTTAGTAGTTTGATTTTAAAATCCAATTTGAATATTGAATCCATTTTGAATGTTAAATTTAAAATCCAATTTGAATATTTGAATTTTAAAATAAAATTTGAATATTGAATGCAATTTGATGGTATTTGAATACTTGAACTATTCTACGTCTTCTCATACGAGAACCAAACAAAATCTTGTATGATTCTGTTCAACCAAACAAACATCTCACTTGAATTATAACATAAAAAACCATCCCATTGAACTTGTACCATCTCATATAGGTTAAACCTGATACAAACAACCAAACGCACCCTAAGTTGGACTCATATGAGGACAGCCCAGCTATCCGAGTGGTATGATCTTTTGTGAAGTCCGGCCCGTTAGTCTCAGTCCAGTCGAGCACAATCGGGGGTAATCATAATCATCCGGTGTTCTTAACTGATAGCGGGTGGTAGTGAATCGGCTAAGCTGCGAGGAGTTCTTAAACAATTATATCATTCATATATCTACTTGCTCAAGCTTAGTAATTGATTGAACTTACTGTAAGAACGTTACACTCGTCTCGTTGTCCTCCCAACTATCTGAGTCTGCTTGCTTTATCTTTTACACTCCTGTATGCGTCACTTATTATTTTATCATATCATTATCCTTACCCCTATTATTTTTGTTAGCTAGTATCTTAAATGTTAGAGATAAAATTATCGACCGATAGTGATATCCTTACCCTCATTCCCTGAGGATAAATATGATACCTTGGAATACTCCCGGGTGAAAACTACCACGATATCCGTCCGCTTGCGGATTAATTTTGTAGTGCGTAAGAATCGCTAACATTCACACACTCAATGTGTTGGAACAAACCTAATGGATCTATTCGTTAGTGATTTTGTATGCATATACGGATAAGCGTAGGAATTAGAGTGTTAATGGGCTGCTAATGTAGAAGCCCATTAACTCGTCTATATAAGGAAGAGGTTTGGGACGACGCAACTATGCTAGTCAGTCCACTGTGAACCCTAGCCACCATGCCCTCCCGCTCCCGTGGAAACCCTAGCCACGCGATGAGGTGCCAACACACCTGCGCACGGTGTTTCACCCCTAAACATGTTGATACCTTAGAGCCGCAACTGATCCGGCAGACGCGCTGATCGGCGAACCCCCATGAGCATTTCGACCATGTCTACTTTTGTAGACCCGCTACGGCAACCAGAGGGGGTTGAACGAGAGCCTTGAAGATTTTTCATCGGGCCGGTGCTACTCGAACTCACCAACCTTCCAAAATACAAACACCATGACAACTATGTGTACCGCAAGGTTGTATGGATGAGAGCCATGAAAATTTGAGTGAAGTTTTTAGTCACAATCCTGGTTGTCAAATGTCAAAAGAAAAGATAATCAATTCAAACCTTACTTTAAACATCAAACCAAATCACTAAATCCACTTTCAGAAAAGCAAAAACAGATTCTACAGAATTTGTTCTCACTTGGAGTAGAAAGATGGTGACTTTCTGGTGCTCCAAAGTTTTTTGGGAATTTTCTCCATTTGAATCAATGAGTCGTGAAGCACTTATCAAAAATATCATCAAAACTCCTTACACAAATATCAAGAAAATTCAAACACTACAACTTGTCATAGATCTCGTGTAGACAATTTGGGGCTCGGTTTTCACCTCTCCGTGCCTAAACGGAGAATCTCCATGACATCAAAATAAAACACTAGTGGAAGAATGAAATTACTACAAGTGGAAGAACTAAAAAAAATTGTAAATTTTTGTAAAAATTAAACACTGATTACTGCGAAGAACAAGTTTTGGACAGATTTGCAACTTGATGCAAAACTTGATCTTTAGTCAATCCTACGGTGTAAGAGAGATGTAAAACCATATGAGCACCCTCAAGACATCATGGATCAGAAGCATAAAGAAGGAGAGGATGCAACTAAACTAGTTGCAACAAAAACCAACAAAGCAAAAGGATGAAAACATATGAACCAGCAAGAATGAGCCATGAATTTGAAGAGTGGAGGTTTCATTGCATAGATAGTCTAGAGATTACAAGCCACTTTCGCGACCACAAGCACGCGAAAGTATCACGCTCCCTCCCCACACACCCTTCTCACAAATCTAAAATTTCTAGCTCAAAACGTGAGCATGAGGTGCTCCCGTCCCCCTATTTATAGCCTCAGGGTTGAGACCCCCCAATCCCTAGGGGTTGCATCCACCCTTGATCTGAGAATCATCGGCATACAACGCAAACGCCATCTATCTCACTGCTGACAAAAAATATTCGCACCATATTTCTCTAGAAGCATCGTCGCACCTTCCTCGCAGCGTCCTGGTTGCCAGCCCATGCCTAGGCCCACTTGTCAGCCCCGCTTCGCTGCCAAGTGACCGACGCGTAGCCTCTAGCTGTCTCAGATCGTTACCGCAATGAAGCTTTTTCTCCATGCCATATCATGCGATCGCCATGTGTCGAATTCGATCGCCTGCACGCCCCCGGACACCCGAACTCTAGTTTGCCTCTATGGAACGACGTCAACCACGTACCACCCACTGGCACCTACATCACAGAGATGAGTCCAAACCAAATACTTACCTTCTCCTGCAAGCGTAGCTTCAAAAACATCATTACCATTGAAATCCATGCATAAAAGGATCATTAGAATGCAATGAGCCACACAATCAGTCATTACCACTATACACTGTATCAAATTTCATGCCCGTTTCGACAAATGCTCTACCAATGTACTTCAAAATCTCATCAAAAATTTGCACAGTCACATATTCATCACAACATTGGGTTACCCTCCACATGGATCTCAACAACATCCTCTACGCACGACATCCATGTCGACCAGAGGCGATCTACGACAAGCTTGGTGAGGATACGCGCACAGACCACGGTGAGGAGACGTTCGGGCATAACATGAATGACTACTTCCAAATCACGACGCGCATGACGTGGTCATGTGAGAAGCAGCTTCTCCGACTCGACTTTCGCTGCAACCACACGTCAATGGTAACGATCTATGTTCCCCTATCTGCATGATTGTCTTGGGTGTTTGTGCAGAAATTTTGAATTTTAGCTAGCATAGCATGCTTGTTCCCCTTCACACACGTGCCACAACGGACAGCAGCACCACTATAGTTCCTTCATGTAACGGTTGATTGACAATCTCGAGAATATTCATCAACTTTGTCAAGAATGTGGGTGCCTCCTCATTGTCAAAATAATGGCCACAATTTTCCATCAAATCATTCACCCTATCAATTTTATCGAAAACTTCGATGGTTGGGGGAGGCACAGCCCCCCAACTTTCTCCGTGATAGACCCAATGTTGGTAGGCAGCCTTGAACACATTCTTATATAGGTGAAGCTCCATCTCGTCCCTCGATCTCTTCTGAAATTTTCCCGCGCTCAGCATAAAGGCAATTCACAAAGTCAATGTTAGGGTCTGCACAAGCTGGAAAGCACAAACAACGAATTCACATGTCTTCTGGTACCATTCATCTAAGTGTCCTCCATTTAGTCTCCATCCACTGTACATCCATCTTTTTTCTTTTCCTATCTCTTCGATCAACACGATACATGTTGTTGCACGTCAGAGTTTCATACTTGGCTTAGGTGGGTTCGAGACAAGATTTCGGTAGCATAACCCCAAGGCTTCCCCTAGTGCAACGATGGCCATGGAGATGATTCTAGCTCTCTAGCACATATGTTATGCACATAAGAATCTCTTAGGATCATGCAGCTAAAAATCTCGCCTCGAACCCACTGGTACCACATCAAATTGTACTCGACCGGTCATTCATAGGTTGTGCATTGGGATGCCCTTACGGTTCTATCCATCGGACAATTCGGAAACTCTTACCACAGCTCATATTAGAACATAACAAATCATTGTCCATGTTTAATACGATTTTTGTCGTTTCCGAATGGTTGATGTATGGCTAGGTGACATGTGTATTTCAATCATCCCCGAACGGATAAATGGACATATCGCATTTAAGACATTGTTCCTATTTTCATTACTATTATTACTATTTTCACTTTTTCTACTAATTTCACTAATATTATTACTAATTTACCTTATTTCGTTATTTTTTAACTATTTTTGCTTTGTTTCCTACTTTCATTAATATAATAATTATTTTTACAATTTTTCATATTTGATTAATATATTTTAATTTTTTATCTTTTTCCTATTTTCATTAATATATAACTTAAATAGCTCTAATTATTTTTGACTAATCATGTGTGGCCCTGTTGAGATAACATTACCAAATTTTTAAAAGGAAAGAGCGCAAATTTTTATCTTACACGGACGAGTTCGGTGTAGGCGAGAGGCGACAGCTAGGGTCAGTAATGGTGTGTGCAAGAGGTGCGAGGCGCGGTGCGGCTAGGGCTAGGGCGAGGAGCAGCGTGTGGCCTAGAGGGGGCTATGGGACAAGTGAAGGCGGCAGGATAATCATAACCCGAGTCGGATTGGGTTTTGGGCTAAGCTTGAAAAGCCTAGTGCTTTGGAACCAAGCCTGACCACGGCCCAGTCTGATAGTTTTTTCAAAAATTCGAGCCTAAGCCCGGCAATTTGCAATGAATATTGGTTTTGTGGCAGGCCCGAGCCCGTCCTATAATTTTCAGGCCAAGCCTAACTTAAACCGACCTAGAAAAATCAGGCCAGGTTCGAGACGGTCACTGGGTTAGGTTGCTCAGGAAAAGGTCTAGTGGGCCACGGGGCCAGGAGGCGACGGCGCGCGGGGCACGATGGCATCACAGAGGAGATGCGGGTGGTGGAGGGACCCAGGAGATGACGTCACTGCGAGAGGAGGTGGCAGCCCGACCGACGTCAGAGAATGAGATGATGGTGATGATGGTGGCACAGGGGCTCCCTAATAAAGATGTATAATACAGTCTCTCTCGTCAGCCAAACCCTAACCGTTGAGAGCAGGCTGGTAACTGTCGCCCTAACACCTCCTCTCCCAACTCTCGGTGACCTACCCCAAATCATCAAGAGAGATGTGGCTAACAAGCTATCCCACATCGGGTCTGTTTCGACAACATTCTAGGGCGGTCAAGAGAAATGCATCCAATGGGTGGCCATGCCGTCCATCTCTCTTGACGATTAGCGCCTAGCCATCAAGAGAGGTGCGTCCAACGAGCGGACATGGCGCCCATCTATCTCGCCAGTTAGTTCCTAGCCATCATAAGAAGTGCCCATTTCTCTCGTGGTGTTCAAACAGGTCTTCAAAAGAGAGCTCACCTAAGGGCTTTCTTTGATTACCCTCATGATAGAGCATCTCTCTCGACAGTTCTTGTCGTGGTCATCGAGAGACATACATGTCTCAAGGGTCCACTAGTCTTTCCATGGTCAATACACTCTATATCATTATTTAATAATAAATTAACACTAATATTAATGATTTTGAGAAATACAACAAATAACGTCAAGAAATACAACAAATAACATCATAAGAATTATTTTGAGCTTCCAATGCCCCATGTAATTGAGAGTTTTCCGGTGAATCTATAGGTGATGTTTAGGGGATAATATTAGGACCATGACTAACTTAGCAAAACTAAGTTTACTTAATACATTCGTAAGAAATATTTACAAATTGACATAATCGAATAGGAATTGTTAACATGACATTTTATATTTTAAATTGTTTCCTCAAATATCTTTCGTTTATAATTACGATGAAAAAAGTACTAATTTGTGCATTAGTTCGAGAGATGTGCAAATAACGTTACATACATCGTTAGCAACACTATCATCCATATTGTACCACCCATGCATGTATAGTACATTTTGAAGAATGTTTAAAAGTTATTATAACTATCTTTTAAGAAATACGACAAAAATCATACATAGCACACAATTCATACATATTTCATCATAAATATAAATAACCAATTTTAAAACAAAGTTGTAACACCCTAGCTCCACTTGAGCCTAAAATACTACCAACATAACATGTCACACAAAATTTCGCCAGCATTTGGTAAAATTGTTGTATATCCAAACACAAGCAAAGAACATATATAGGATATCAAACATAGTTCCAACTAGGCACATGAGATATATAACATTTTAGTTATCAACACATCTCCTTCACATACAGGATCAACCATGTGATTCAAGACCATAGCTCAGTAAGTCATCCATTACCCTAGTGATGTTAGAACACAACCCGATATTTAACATACAAGCCACAAACTGCAAACTTAATTTACAAATCAGGATAAACCCTCGTGCCGCCGCCTCCTCACCGGTGCCTAGGAGGCGACGAACAGGGAGTGGCGGCTTCTTGGATTGGCGGTGGGTAGCTAAAGAGTGGCGGCTTCTTTATGCAATATTTCACTGTAGGGGTAGCTGAAGTATGGCCCATTGTTTCCTGTATTAACATGGATACCTGAAGTGATAACTGTAGAAGCGTTCTATTGGAACTGTTATTATTATTAGCAAGAAAAATAATTTAAAGTAAGGGCCTGTTTGGTTCAAGTATATGGTTGCCGCACCAAAGGTTAGCTACATGCCACACATGTGGCTTGACTAACATAGCTATGGTTAGATGTTGTTTTGTTAGTGCATCTCCACCTAAGGCTGTATACACACACTCTATAATACTATTCACTAAACACTCTATCCATTTCATTAAAATTCCTTCACACTTTACACTATAATCTAAAAGATTTATTTCCTCTATCAGACACTCTATCCCTATCCATTTCTTTAATGTTCACAACTAACATTAGGTTAGGCAAAAAACTCGTGATAGTGTTTGGTTGCTTAGAGAAAAATGAACTAATCAAGCCAAACTTTGTTAGGTAAGATTTTTTATACTATTATGTTGTGTTCGACTATTTGCGTCGTTTGTATAATATATAAATTTCGTTTCCTACCCGTCCGTATAAATCTGTACCGTGTCCTATTATGTTTTAACTACCCTTGCGTGTACACGTATGCAGGGCTACCCGTGCTTGTACACGTAACGTGGAAAATAAATAGGATATATAAGGTGCAGAATGACCCGTAGTCGCGATCTTTATCGCTACCCGTTTTCACCCCTAGTTCTGTAGCCAATTCACCGTCCACTAAAAGCCAGGTCTCGCACCAGCTGTCCACCGCCAATCCAAGAAGACGCCACTCCCTGTTCATCATCTCCTAGGCATCGGCGCCGCTCCATTCTCCATTCCTCTCCCCTGATTGATTCAGGATCCAGATCGACTTCACGTCCGCCGGTGAGTCTTTGATTCGTTAAAAAAGCAATCTTTTGGTCCAGGCCTAGTCTCGACCTAGGGTTAGAGGTTTCGCTCCTCGTAATCATCGCCTAGTTGTACTCGATCGTCCATAACTTGAATCGCGGGAAATATTGGTCTTTGTGCAGTTCTTTCTTGGTATGCACTGGTCAACCATGTATTTTTGTTGGATTATGAGCCGTGTTTTCTATGGATTTCAGTGATCCTGTTACACTTTTTTTGATGTCCAGGCACCTAACGATTTTGGCGTTTTTTTTTCTTCAGATTTCTGTTCTACCATTCCTCTAATGCCAGGAGCATGTTATTTGTTTGCCAAGCGATGTTGTTTTTGTTATTTTTGGAGTTATGGCATGATATACCCTGTTTCGCTTCTGGTGAAATTTAATGATTTTTACTTGGTGACTGTCTTTGTTCCTGTGGTTTGCATCTATTCGTTTGAAGAAAGTGGGCATCATGGTTTCATGAAATTAGTCTTTTAGTTCCATGCGAACATTCCCATTATTACATTGTTTGGTATGCTTAATCTCCTAATAACTAGCATCATTGTCATGGCAACACCACGGTCAGTGGCGGATCTATAATTTTTTAAAGCCTGGGCAACTTAATAAATATAACTTAATAAAATCAAAATTTCTAACTTATTTAACTTATTTTAGTAACCATGATATATTTTGACTTTATTAATAATATAGATAGAATGCATTAATATCCTACTATTTATTAACAAACTTTTCTATTTTTATAATGACTTATTACAGAAATATCTAATTTATTTCATTATAAGTTTAATAATGAAGTCTAATTCGACATAATGGTTATGGAGGAGTTTTGATAATACAATGTAATAGTGATGGAGGGAATTTGATAATAAAATAATCCTCTATTTATATTCTTATTATACCGTTATGTTCTCGCCATGTGGCACAATTCAAACCATATAACACTAAATCTAGAATCATCTATGAAAAAATCAATGCTTTTATGTTTGCAAAAATCTACAACAAGGATCGTTGTATCTTATCTTATTCCTATTTTTTACTTGTTGATCAAAGATAAGACTACACAATAAATATTCATTTTCTACATATTTATATATTTTATAGGGTAAATTATATCAATGCTGTATAAAATTTACACTTTGCAAAAATTTCACTCTTCTGTCTATGACATGTGGGTCCAGAGCACACATTTCATTGTTGCATGGGATGTCATTTATTGCGAATCGACAGCTTTATAATGGTATGTGTATAATTTTCCTATTTCATATAACGCATTTCTATGTAATATAAAATTATTTTTTTAGAATATTCTAACATAAAAATGAATATATACTTTCAATACATATTGCACCTAGTTTTTTAACAACATCTCATTATGTCACTGTTTTATTTGAATTAATTAATAAAATATTATTGTGGTGATGTCTTGCACCGGTTCATCTCGAGGTGCGTCTGGATTAATGCTTGCCCCGACCTGATCCGGACCCGGTTATGTATATTACGTTACTCGTGAGCCTAGCCCAACTCATTAACCATATTGATGCCAGTATTACTATCACGCAATTACTGTATTTGTGTATGTGGCTGGATTTTCATGTACCTAAGTGATTGGATTTGTGTATTTGATGGGATTTTTATATGCCTAATTGCCTTTGGATGGGATGATGTTATGTGAATTTTCTCTGCCCCGGCTTAGATCGGTGCATCGGTTGGCCGGGACCAGGTCGGGTTGGGGGAGGGTGGATGCATGTTGAGAATGGGCGGGACGGATTGGGTCGAGTCTGCTCCCGCCCCGCCCCATTAAGAACTCTAAATATAAGGTGTGGCAAAATTAGGCAAAGCTAAACTCCAACCAAACAACTCGATATGCGAATACAATGATTATCCAGTCGATCATATGATTACTTTCTTATAATTTCACTATTAGTCATGTTACTTATTGTCCAAGGCTTGTAATTTAGGAGCTATGAAATTGCCATTATGGAAATTAGCCAACATGAGGATGGACATGTGTATGTGTAATGTGTGGCTCGAGAATTTTTGAGACCATATTTATATTTTGGCTGCGGGTGCCGGGTGATGTTAACAAGTCGATTTAGGTGTTTGTGCTGGTTTCTTAAAAAAACTTCGCCACATAGCTGTTGCTCAAAATAGACCTATGCACCGGATCGTGCCGGGTTTGAAAAAGCCTACTCCCACCAGACCAGTCCCAAGCCCATCTCGGTCCAACCAATCCGGCTTAAAAAACCGGGCCAAGTCTAGTCCAACTACAATTAGGCGTTGTTTGTTTCAGTGTTGAATAAAGTTGAGTTCTACCGTAGCCAAAATTGATAGCATTAAAAAAGCGGTCTAATAATAAAAAAATAGTTTTACAACTTTGAGAAGAACTACAAATTACTATAACATGTAGGTTATATAAAAATAACAAAATTTGATATAGGAAAACTCAACTCAACTTTAAGCCGAAACAAACACGTCCTTAATTTGTATTTTCGTCGGGTCTAAGCTCGGCCGGCCCGATAAACAGATGGGCTGGGCGCTAGACCGGGCTGGCCAGGTCTCGTTGGCCCCATGTCCGATGTCCTCCTCTACCTAATCCAATATAGCCCACCTAGTATCATGCTTAGGGGACAGCTTAATAAAAAAAACGACATGTCCTTTGACTGAAAACAAAAAATATCAGGTATTTTCAGTGGAGAAAATAGAGAAAAAAAAGCTCATGAGGATTCCTGATCTTAGCACTTGCTATTGAGCTAGGTGCAAGTTGTGTGTATAGTTCGTGGGCCTTCATGTGTCTTGTATGGCCCATGAGGGAGTTACTGCTCGGCCAGATCAGAAGGCACGTCGTGCATTTTGAGAACCAACGGCAGATGATACGACTCGCTAGTCCTTGCTAGTGATGGCAATTTTACCCATGGGTTCGGGGACCCATGACTATCCGATCCAATGAGTACGGGTATAGGTTTTATTCTAGACCCATGAGTTTTATAATATGGGTTTGGATTTGGGTTTATATTCACACCCATGGGTATCTATAGATATCCGCCAGCCGCCCCCTCCGCCCTCCCTCTCGCCAGTGCGCTCCTCTCTTCTCCTCCCCTTCTCTCCCAGACTCCCACATCCCACTCCGCAGTCCGCACCGGCCGGCCGCTGCCGGCCTGCCGCCGCATCCTCTCCCCATCGGACCCTCCGCCACCGGCGCCGTAGGTGAGCTTCTCCCTCTCTCTCTCTCTCTCTTCCCCCTCTCCCCTATGATACCCGCCCGATTGCCATCCCTAGTCCTCGCCGCCTCCACGACGCCGACAGGCCGCCGCCTCTATCCGCCACGCTCGCTTGTTGCGTTGCATCGTTGGCACCGCCTCGCCGCTGTGCGTTGCCTCGTTGGCGCCGCCTCGCCGACGTGCGTTGCCTCGCCTCTGGTACCGCTGCCGCGCTGCCTCACCTCCTCTGGATCCCAGTCTCCCAGATCTAGTACCGCCTCTCTCTCTCTCTCTCTCTCTCTCTCTCTCTCTCTCTCTCTCTCTCTCTCGCTCGCTCTCGTTTGGTTTTCCCCCTGTTATGTGATCTCGGATTTTATCCGAACTTGAGGGAATAGTTTGTGTTTGTTTTTCAATAAATATAATCTAGTTTTTTTTTATTTATTTTGCTGATGAGCCCTAAATCCCTTGAACATTCACGGGAGCCCGGGCACCTGCCCCCCTGCCCGGGCGGTGCACCTGCCCCCCTGCCCGGGCGGTGCATCCGCCACTGACCACGGTGTCACCAAAGTGATGACATAACAACGCATGATCTGCCTGTCTATGGTGGCGACGCCTTACTCAGCCTGCCTATGGTGTTTGGCACAGCAGTATGGCATTGGCATAGCTGTGGCGTTATATGGCATCTGGGTTTGTAAGGCAGCGGCCATAAGTAGACCTGCTAATGGGGGCAGACCCACCCCAAATCCACCCCTAACCCATATAAAATGCTAAAATTTCTTACCCAACCCAATCCAACCCACCTGTAATCTCTCCCCAACCCAACCCAACTCGACCGAATTCTTCAGCCATCTCAACCCAACCCATCTTTCTCTGTATGGGTTCAACCCATTTCAACCCGTTCACTCCACCCATTTCTACACCTGGATCTTATGCAAAGAGTGGATTTAGTTAGTGAATGCGGTGTGTAGGTCCTACTAACAACCAAAAAATTTACAAAAAAATTTGCATTTTCAGGTAATTATAGGACTGAAAATGTTAGCAAATCAAATAAAAAACTTAAAATCCCGCGGAATGAACTAGAATTTTTGAGAAAAATTCATATGAGGAAAAGAAATTAAGGATGTTAATTAAATTGGATCCGGCATGTAGCTAGCAGTCCGTAGATTGCAAAGGGGGTTAGAATAATTTCACAAAGAAAACTTGGGAAATCCATTCGAAGTAATACAATCGGAGATCAAACAAATCAAATCGCCATGCTCGTAGTGCCCTCCAAATAGAGCTCCAAACAAATTAAATCACCACCGCAAATAATAGAAACAATGGAAGAACAGATCTGGCACTAAACAAGATTGAATCGCCATGAATCTAGCGCTAAATAATCGCCGTCGCTGCGTGTGTGGAGCCGCCGCCGTCGCCGCGCCTCGCGTGGGAAGCCGCCAAACGCTGCGCTGCGCGCGTGGAAGCACCACTCGCGGGCGGTCAGGCGCTGGGAAGACGGCGCCAGCTGCACGCGGGGGAGATGGCGGCCGGCGGCGCACGGGTAAGCCAGCGGCGGGCAGGTGAGGCGGCGGTCGGCGGCGCAAGGAACCCTAGGCTAGACCCGCGGTGCCGGTTGATGAAAATGGAACGAGTGAACCCAAATTTCGGGTTACAACCCATTTCAACCCGAAAATTAATTACCCGTTCCAACCCAAACCGACCCGATTTTATCTAATACCCAACCCGCCCCATCCCATTAGCTCGTCGGACCCGTTACAAACCCATCCAATATCAACCAATCTAAAACCCACCCGAAAAAACCCGTTTCTCCCCACCCCATTACCAGGCCTAGCCATAAGAGGCTTCGAGTTGGATTAGATGCAAGACAGGGACACTGGGGAGTGGGGACTACTCATGGGAGACTAGTCACAGGTGGGCTTTGGGTAGAAAAAAATGGCTGTGAAAGAAAAGGAAGAGTGTGGCGTTAACCATGAACGCCGGTTGTCCTGCACCGTCACAGGTCATCTCGGGCCACCATACGCTCAAATCCCCCCACAGCTGAGTATTTTCTTTCTCCTTGGCCATTCCTCTGCTTCTTTAGCGCTCCTGCCCAGCTGTGGCACCGGCGGGCAGTGGTGGCTTTCTTTGCTTGGCCATGACGCTGGAAGTGGCTTTCTCTGTTCAGACGCAGCCACACTGCACACCCTCACCCCCCGCGCTCTTTCTGCAACTCTGCATCTACATGACTACCTTCGGGTGGCTCAGTCACTGCCCCAAGTCCCTGAAGCCCCTTACCCCTTCTCTGCTCCACGATGGACTGATGGTGTGAATGGCTGTATGGGAATGTGTTGTCTTGTGGTTCTACTATGATGGACTGATGGTAGTCAGTGGTAATGTGATATACTATTGTTACTTTTTACTGTTGTAGACCAATAGTTGTAGCTTGTAGCTTGTAAATGTTGATACTGCTGGTGCTCAGTCATATGATACCATTCACCTATCCTATGTGTGTATGGCATGACCTTGTCATGCGACTTATCGTCAAAGAGGTATGAAGGTATTGCTCTCCATGCCTTGCCTTACCGCCATGACAACCATGATAACTAGTAGGAAATGTGAGTTCAGTACATAAAGAAGATAGTAAATGGAAAGGAAGCACAAATGTTTCATGGTGAAAATCCAATTAACTCCACTTTGCTAGTTTGTTTTTTTCTGAAAATTTTCCTTATTGTATTTTTATTCATGAAGTCAACTCTCTTCTGTACCTACATTTTGTAGTTGTACATACACATAACGCCACATATTTGTCCATGTAATTATATATGATTTCTCTTCATTAGATGGAAAGCACAATCAATTCCTTGACATACAAAGGTTCCATTCCTGATGCAATTAATCAATCGAGAAGGGAGAAAAAACTTTTTGTAGTGTACATATCAGGTGAGTTTGCTGTTAATTTCAGCAGATTATATCTACATTATCTACTTTGTCCTTTTTGATAGACTGATGATGGATGGTGTTATCCATGGTTATTCTGCAGAAGGGAGATAATTCATGAACATTTTGTTTCCTTATTACTTATCCATATTAGACATGCACAGCTGATCACTATGCCAACTTATAGTCAAAATCTAAATTTTGCGTTGTTCTCATGCACTTTGTATTATGACATT
This sequence comes from Raddia guianensis, assembly GCA_036346415.1. Taxonomy (NCBI): domain Eukaryota; kingdom Viridiplantae; phylum Streptophyta; class Magnoliopsida; order Poales; family Poaceae; genus Raddia; species Raddia guianensis. Next base: position 24,786,317 of record CM070544.1, read on the forward strand.
ATTATTTCTACAATGTTTCTCAGGCACCTCTCTGTCCTAGTGGTTTTTTAATTTTCCTTGGTTGGTGGACATAAAATGCCCAGAAAGTATTTTATTGCAACTGAAATAAATAAGTTGTTGCCATGAACCTCACTTCATAACAGGTTAAGTATGGTGTAGAGGAGGCCGAACAGCACGGCTTGAAGGCGATTAGAGTACTGGGGCTCCGGGAAGGATAATAAATATGGGGATCCTTACAGAATACAGATTATATTTAAAGAGCTCAAACTAAGGCAGTTAAAGATGATATGCACTCTAATTCCAACTACTAATCTCCTAGTCAACAAATCCATGTATTGGGTATCTAGGGCTCGCTGCAGTATGCACTATAGCACCACAAAGTAATCATGTGAGTGGTTTAATACATGTGACCGACTGACTTTTATTGTGTCCATCAACCAGCTGGATTAAGCTTGCCAATTTGCTTAGAAATGAGATATCTGAATTAGATTGATCTCAGGAACTTTTTTTTATGATTCCTTCCAGCAGGTAGGAACATAGTGGGTATTTAGGACGCTTTGAAGGTGCTTTAGTGTTGGGCATCGAATTTAAGGGGCAACATTTAAGCAGCATCTGTTCACACGAATGATATCCTGGGTGTTTTCTTTTGGAATTTCCTCCCTTGGTATAGGTTCTATAGTTGTACAATGAGATATGCTGTCACAGTTTAAGCCCAATCATTGTCATGTGAAGTGGAATGTTTACCAGGTTTGGACATTGTATTCGTCCATTCTTGCCTGTTTCATACTGATCTTTTTGTTTCATACCAGGTTGCAGTAGTTCTTTGACTTTCTTCTATTTCTTTTTCAGCAAAACAGAAGTGCTTTGCAGGACGAGTTTTATATAATCCTGTCTGATGTTGTCATTTACAATTTCATATATTTGACAGTAGTCAGTCCATCATACTGATGTGGCATCACATATTGCTGCATTTCAGGTGAAGATGAAACATCAAGTAATTTGGAACAGTCAACATTGGTTGATGAACATGTGGGTTCTTTCAAGTTTCAATCCCCTTAAAGGCCTTTCTTGGTGACTGCTATACGTGGGGTCGGAAGTTGCTCATGCATCCATGTATGTGTATATTAACAGGTGGCCGAACTGATAGGAGGATGCTGCATATTCCTACATCTAAAACAAGGCAATGTTGACGCACTGCAATTTTCAGCTATTTGTATCCTTTTTTACATGGTCATATTTGTTTTGGTACTATGTTTATGCTTAACCTTCATTAGTTGATGGAGAGAGTTCCATCTTGATTTTACATTCTTATATTAATTATTTGATAATAATCATGTGTAAACTTCTGTTCGCAATTCTTTTGTTTGTGGAACATGTTATTGTATGCTAAATTTTAAAATAAAATTTTAAGGTCATCATAATATCATAGATTGTTGATGGTTTTACAGGGAATGTAAAAAATATTTAATTATCGTCACAAACTGAAGCAGTTTGTCTTATTTTCCTAGGTAACTGTGGAAGGACAGCTATGCAAGTCATAGTCATATATTTATTTTCTGACATATTTGTGTTACTGTGTAACAACTTTGGGTCCAAAATTAGCTTATAAACGAGCCATGTGGGATTCGTTTATGCATGTGCAACTCATTTGGGATTTTGTTACTCGTTTTCCTAAAAGGAGTGATCTGTGGTTACCATGATTTGTTCATCAAGCATTATGTGTTTATAGTACCCACCTTAAAAGCTTTCAGTGTGGGACTTTATCACTAAATCCACTACTAGTACTACACATGGGTCACATAGGTCAGCTCCAGATGGCTGGGTGTTACTTGTTTGATATACAAGTCATGTGGTTAAATAAAGTTTTTTTGGAATATTCAAAATTTTATGATATATCTTTTACTGCGAGTATAGGATTGGTGAGTTTTAAAAAATGGAGGGAATGGATTCTCTTTTTATATGAAGATGTAGAAAGGGCGCTTGAATGCAAGGATGGTTCCTCCAAAAATTAACAATCCTTTTCTTAGAGCACTAACTGATGCTATTATCAATCCCTGCACTCTTTAAAAAGATTTTTAAGGTTATTGGGATCTCAATCTGATGCTGTGGAGCCATTCCAATTCCAATCCTTTGTACGATCTAAAATTACGTAGTTCCATTGAAGATACTAGTCCACAGTTTCTGACTTTCTGGAATTACAATTTTTTGAGGTACTTTCTACCAAGATTGTACAACATGGTCCTGCAAATCAAGGTGAAAGTGGTGTGGTTGGCTGCCGCCTAGGAACACTGCTGCTAATGAGTAAAGACCTTAATTAGAATTCTAATCCTTGACAGTATTGACTTTATGTGATGGATTACATATTACATATCTGTACTGTTAGAATTATAATCTGTGGTGCTACATCTACATTGTTATTTCATAGAAGCATTTTACAGTGCAACTGCTTGGTACTTAAAAATCACACATTAACATCATTTGAATAGGACTTACAGCATTGATTTATTGTTTCCCCATTTCTGTAATCATAGTATTCTAATTAGTTTGTGCAGTTTCATCCTTAATTTTCTTAATCAGATCCACAGAAGTCTATCCCCAGTATATCTGTCATTGGACTGAATGGTGTTATGCTATGGCATCATGGTATCGATACAATAAAACAACACCTTTGATTTTTTTTTTTTTGGCAGAAACAGTGTTTCTGTATGAGAAACTTTTGCATCATTACTAAAATTAAATTATTGCTATCTCAGAGGGATATATCAGCTCTGAAGATCTCAGAGAAAGTATTGAGAAAGCTTGGGCTGCCCTTTGTCTGCAGGTATATACCATGCAAAACACAGATCATGTGCTATTTTTTTTACTGCCAGCTTGTTCTAAATTCACTCAATGATTAATACCGATCATGCATATTATGTTAATTTTTAACTCATATGTTGGAACTTCATTTGGGTACCATAATTGACTTGATACTTTTGTCTTAAGTAATATATGACTGTTTCTTTTTGAAAGAAAACCATGGGGGGAGCCCTCAGTGGTGTAAATAATATATTAAACCGGAAAGGACAATTACAAGAGGGAAGTAGGAATTTACTGATTACATTGTGGTTTCTATCTGATCAGAAAGGACAAGTTGGACTACAAGTTTCATCCTGGGAACAGGCAGGAACTTCCCATCCATATATATAATTTTTTTTATCTCAAACTGTGGAACTTACCGTCCCAAAGTTGCATTTCGATTGAGTGGTCAGTTTGATATGGAGGGAGTACCTAAGAAGATCAGTTGACTCTTTTAGTAATATCCATCATAATGCCTTTGATTTGGTTTTGTTGTTCAGTAACAAGTAATAACCATTATCAAACTGAAATTCTATTCATGCATTTTTTGAGATATTTTACATGCATGCTTTTACCTTTTTGAAATGAATTAGTTACCAGTAAAAGGGCATATGTTTGAGAACAAAATGGTAGCCGTCTTTCTCTACTTTGGAAATTCTGTGATTTACCATATGGACTGTGTGTGAGGGTCTCTTTCATTAGCTCTTTTAGATATGAGCTGATGTGGATCGTTGTAGGAGACAACCGCAACGTTGTTAACAGCATCAATTGCTTCAAGAATGGCTGAACCTGTACCTGTGAATAATGCTTCTACCACTCTGGCTACTCAAGGATGCTCATCTACTTCAGAAAATTCTAGGTCATCAAGTCAATCTGCAGGGACTACCGAAGTCGGTGGATTTGCTGATTCTACAGATTTGCTAGTACAACCACCTAGCAGTACAAGTCATGATGTAACTTTTTTGCCCCCATGCCCATTTGTTGTGTTTACATTACACATAATTTTTGTTTGGTGGAGTACAAGAAAAGGGATAACTCATTGCTTGTATCTGCACCAGGAGCATCTCATGATAAGTGAAAATGAAGGCTCACAATCAGATTCAGTTTCAAGCAGAACTGTTGAGAAGATAGATTCTTCATGTACCCATGATAAAGTTGCTTTGCCTGATTGTTCAAGGGGCTTAAACATGGACAATTACACAAATCCAAATCAATCTGGCAGTACAATATCTCCAAAAAAAGAGATCAAACTGCACGAAGGTTGCACTACAGTCCCTTTAGAGTCTGGGCCTAGCACAACCACAAGTAGAGGTGTTTCTTTGCAGTTGCCTGTGAAGCAAGTCAAGGCTACTACTGCTAACGCACCTAATGAAATAGCCTCAAGTTCTGTGAAGTCAGACAGTATCCAGCTGGTCATTCGAATGCCTAATGGACATAGCCTGCAGGTTAAACTGACAAAATCAGATGTTTTAAGGAAGGTAAAGAATTTTGTGGATGAAAACCAAGGCAGTGGCATCGGATCATATGATCTTGCTATGCTTTATCCAAGAAAAGTATTCATGGAACAAGGTACTGACTACTGAATCTTCACCCTGTTTTAAACAATTTTTTTCTTCACTACATACCCTATGGACATATATGAATTATGATGAATGCATAGGTATAACCCTATATATTATTATCTTTTTCTTGAATACTGATGGGAGTTTATTCTAGTGCAATTCTGTACTTCATGCAATTATTTCAGTGTTGTTTCGCGTCAGCGAGGAATTTTTCTACATTATAAGATGTTGGTTGGCTGCAAATAAGTAATAGTTGCTTGATTGACTAGAATGAGTGGACTAGGAAAAGATGATTTTTTTTAAAAAATAGAATTTTAATTTTCAAAAGATGTTTTCGAAGTTGATGGCAACCACATGAGCAATTAACGGAAAACTACCTACTACCTCATTATTGGTACCCTTAACAGTTTTGGGGCTGGGTGCAAATGGATACAAAGTCAAGAGGCTAAAAAGTTGAAAGGATCTAACAGGCCAAAAGGGGGTTGAATGGCCTTTACCCAATTTTAAGCTTTTTTGTTTTTCTTGAATTGCTTAGCAAGGTTAAAGCTTTCTAGAAAGAAGCAGGGAGAACAATACACAACATAAATGCACACATTAAATTGCAGAATTGTAAGGGACAAGCCGACAATGGGATTTCTTCCTTGAGGTTTGGAAAAGGAGCTCTTTCCCTACTACTCGCAGAGTATTCTTCACAAAAAGTATAGCCCTCTCTTTTTCTAAAATTAAATTTAAAAGTTGGAAATAGAGTTGATGTCCAGAAATTAGTCTTAAAATTAATTTTTGAATTTTCAAATCTAGAATAATTTAATAATATTCGTGTACAAACTTTGGAATGTTTTGTTCTTTCTAATTTTATAAAATCCCACTTTTAAATTTAAATTTTTACCTTTTTGTTAAAATTTGGAACAAATTTTTGAAATTGAATTTTGACTATTCGACTAACAATATCCGTATCCTTGTCTAAACCGATTTATATTCGCTCCGTATTTGTAACAGATGTTATTTAGTATTATTCGAATTTGTATTCATATTCGACACATTCGTATTTGTATCTGGTAAAAAATACAGATATGGATAGAACGATATCGGACCTTATCCGATCCGATCACATCCCTACATATACCTTCAATGGGTTTGAACCTTACAAAAGTAAATTTTAAGTTTAGTGGCCAAGTGAGACTTAGCTACAAGTTCAAAGGGCAAGAGTAATTTCTCTTAACTCTAATATGAATATTTCGCTCTTTAGTGGCTACTCCATTATACTTTATCTTGGACTATACTGTTGATTGATGGAATTAAGCTGATTATCAAATGAATGTGTAGATATGGAAACCACATTGTGTGAGCTGGGTATTGAAACCCGCCAAGCTCTTATTGTTGTCCCACATTGTCAATCTGTTAATGTGGCAAGGCACCAATCGTCATCACCATCCAGTGTTGTGGGTCACAATACAGATGCAGACAATTCTGGCGGTTGGGGGTATTTTGGTTATCTGAAAACAGTCTTGTCATATGTGAATCCTTTGTCCTATTTGAGAGGAAACTCCACTTCCTCAAATCATGAGCAACCCGGAAATGAAATCTCACAGCAATATGGTATGTATTCTCATTTCCTTCTAGCCTGGTTACCGTGTGTAACATCATATTGTGAATTATATTGGTTGTCATTTCTTACCAGTAAAATTATGTCCACGTGTCTGATACAGTACCAAGCTCTACTCCGTGGAATCGTGCTGGAATGGCAACCACTTCTGAACGGCGACAACTTCGTGGTAATGGGAACCAAGAAGCATCTAGTGGTAGCTCCGGAAACAACTTGAGAAGGCGGCCTCGACAATTCGGTGGCAATATTCACACTTTGAGGAGTGAAGATCAGGGTCCATCTGATGATAGAAATGTTTTCTGGAATGGGAATTCTACGGAGTTTGGAGGCGATGACAAGAAATAGTGGGGTGATAGCATTTCACAGTCAATTTAGAGATATACCTTCACAATGTCACAGTTTATAGGGAAATAAAATAAAATATGTTGAGGACAATCTGAGATGTTCTATTAAGCGGTGAAAGCGGATCACCTATAACAATGTCCGTGGTAGTGTTTATACATAAAACATACGGATGTTATTTCGATGTACAGTTGGCTCATGTGGTTAGAAACCCCCTTGTATTAACTGTTTGGTTTCTGTGGTTGCTCCTTTCTGGGAATCAATCCATGAAAATAATTCATGTGTGGTTTCTGGACAGCAGCAGCCATATTCATGTTTATTTGCATCTTGGCACCCAGCCTGACATCGACAGTTTGTATCGGTAACATGGAGAAAACTGATGGGTTTGTGGATTCATCAAAATGCTGGGATTGTAGTTTCATCAAACTCGTGATGGTAGTAATGTGCAAGATAATGATCAAAGCCATTGGCGACCGTTTCAATATCTAAAATGTGTAAAAAAGTGTTAACTGGAAAGAGGTGTGAAAAAAGGTTAATCGGATAGATGTCCCTGCAAAGTCGCAAAATCAGAGATCAGAGATTTGCAACTCCAAAATTAGCAATTATGAAAACAGGAATTCCTGGGGACGGGATCGCCCCCTCGCGTGCCGTGCAAAGGGATGAGGAGGAAGGAGGAGGCCTACCTCGATGCTGTCGCCCTCGCCGCCGTCGAGCTCGCCGCCGCCGTTTCGGGTTAGGGAACATATGGGTTCGTCGGGGAGGCGGCGGACCGGCGGTGGGTGGGGCTTGTCGGGGACGGCAGCGGAGGCGGCGGTAGTGCCGCCGAGCTGGGAGGGCAAAGGCGGTTGGCCGTGGTGGAGAGGGATCGCCTCACCCCCGGGTTAGGGGCGGCGGCGAGCGGGCAATGGAGGCTCAAGCAAGTGAGCGGCTGGCCGGCGAGGCGGAGAAAGGAGGCAGCGGGGGCGGCGGGTGTGTGTGGAGCAAGAGGCTGAGCGAGGGGGAGGTGGGCGCGACGCGCGAGTGAGGAAGAGCGATCCTATCAGGGTGGGCTCCCGACGGGACCCCGTCATCTAGTCGCCCCCTTATGAAAATTCCATTATTAAATCGCATATATGTCATTATAATTCAATAAGACCAAAATGTCCCTCTCTTCCTCTAGACCCTCTATTCTATTATATATTTATATAGTGTGTCGAAACACAATATTCTTCAATGAAAGGTATGGAATTAACAATATAAATAGACATAATCTTTTTTATTGATCAAGTCCGTACAATAGTGTTGTAACTCTTATATGGAGTACAATGGATCTATTTGTGGATAACAATACCTATAGAAAAGTTATTTGTCGTAGAGACAACAAATAACCACCTAATTATTATTGTTGTAGAGGACAAATGTCTATTTATTAATATCATAACAGGAATGATCTTGTTGGAATCAGGTGATGAGTGTGTTTTGGTGGGAACTAGCTGGAGGAAGTTTGACTTGGTTGACCTTGGTGGTGTTACTCTCTCCAATTCCATAATACTTATCGTTTTAAATTTATCTTAAGTGAAAATTTTAAAACTTTATCATAAAAATCTTTTAAACTATTTGGATTATGTACATAAAGACCATACATATAAATTCATCTTGAAAAATAATTTCACAATATCATATTTTCATATATTTTGTAAATATATTTCATTGGTAATTGATGATAAAAGTTGCATTTCGAAGATTATGTCAATGTCCAAAATGTAAAGTATTATGGAACTGGAGGGAGTACCTTTTAGAGCATAGTTTTTATAATAGGTTTCGATTCACTGGTTCAACTTTTAGTTATCCATTAAACCGTTTGAAGACAAGTAAAAAACCTATCAGGCCATGATCAAACCAACGAGAGGCCAGATGTGGCCGGTGCCCAGATGGATTGGAGCGCATGGAACATTACGGAAGGCTTTGCGACCACATAAGTGTGCACTAGGGGTGGAAACAAGCCGAGTCGAGCATGGCTTAGTCGAGCTCGGTCAAAAATGAGCTGAGTCAGGCTCAACTCGGCATTTTGGCAAGCCCTAAGAGTAGGTTCGGCTCGGACTCGGTAATACCTTTGAGCCGAAACGAGCCATGAGTTAAAGGTATTTTCGTGTTCAAAATCTATAAACGTATTGCGCCAAGCCAGACTAGGCTCGGTCAGCAACGAGCGGAGCCAGGCTTGGCTAGTTGTTTTAATGAGCCCCAAAAGTGGGCTTAGCTCAAGCTCGGTAACACCTTTAAGCTGAGCCAAGCCACAAGCTATTTTTCCAGCCCTTATGTGCACAGGACACTATTATGACATTGGGAACAATTTTGTGTATGTGATGTTGGTGACCAAGGTGCATCATGATCTCACACGTTGTGTATGATGTTTGTTTCTCAAAAGCGGTGAGCATACGGTGAAGTGAGGCTTGTCGGGTGGTTCTTAATAAGCAACAAAATCTCAACTCAAGTTTGAGTATGCCGATGTTCAGATAAGACAATTCCGAGCTTCTTGGTGGCGCAACCGTGTTCCCCAAGGTGGAGTTTTGCATGAGTGTATTGGATATGTGAAAAAGGTTTCTGTGGACTCCAAGCTGTAATAGGTAGGGACGCCATAATTTGAATCGAAGGGCCCTATACAAAAAGGCAATACCGTTGTAATTGATGACGACTTAGCTGTAACATATGACACAAGGGGTCAACTGTCGACATATAGCTCTGACTCAAATGACCAATGTGCTTGTGCTTTTGGACAGCTTAGGTAAATGTAGGCAATTTTCATAAAATTAATTCTTGATGCTAAACGACGAATGGACAATTAGTACATAGTTGAACAAAAGAAGAAAGAATTTTAGGACACATTAATGTTTGTATACATTTAGTTATATATAGTTGGTGCCCTTAGTAATAACATAACAACAATAACATGTTATGAAGACGTAGCAACCATTGCATGATAAATTGCTATGTTAAATCACTGTAAAATCATAGCAAGGTAAAACAAAGAACCATATCAACCATTGTATGATGAATTCAATGGGGAATTACAGTAAAATCATAGCATAGTACAGAAACCATAGCAACAATTGCATGATAAATACAACAGTGGATTACTATCAAATCATAGCATGATAAAAATATAGCAACCATAGCAATCCTTGCATGATAAATTTCTGTGCTCAAAAATTGTAAAATCATAGCAATGTAAAAAACATAGCAACCATTGTATGATAAATTCAACGATGAATTGCTACAAAATCATAGCATGATAAAACCATAGCAACCGTTGAATGATAAATTCAACGAATTACTCTAAAATCATAGCATGACAAAAAGATATAGCAACATATAATGATGAATTACTGAGTTGAATTACTGTAAAATTGTAGAATGATAAAAGTATAACAGCCATAGCAATCGTTAAATGATAAATTACTGTGATAACACAAGGGCCATCATTGTGGTTGTTACCTCAGAGTGCTCCTCCACCTTGTCCAAGCCTGATAAAAACCCAATGGCTTCTCCCAGGTCATGGAGGATTGTTCCCTCAACTGCTCCTGCTTGCCTAGCCACTTGCTTCTTGTTCGCCATGGAAGTTTTGCATATAGAGGTTTAAGACCAAATTAGTGCACGTTTTGAGCTATCCAATTATTGGAAGGCTAGATAGGGATATGCATACTATTTTATGTTAGCAAATATATCAACCAAAGATCGAGTACGAGACAAGATTTTTACGTTGAAAACCCTTGCGGGAAAAAAACCACGGACGCCAACCGGTGAAATCAACTATATCATGAGAGTACAAACGCAGGGTAACAATGAGTCGTCTTCTCCCGTACATGTGGATTACAAGAGATATATGTAGGGTGGACAAAACTGACTGCAGTCAAATACGAAAACAAATCTGCTAATTAGCATGACCGAACCGTGGTTTGTCTAGGCGTCCCCACAAGACTCACGTTAAAATTCATATCATATTTCAACAAACTGCACCTTGAGATGAATTCCCATCTTGTAACAAATGAAATATCATCAATCAGCTCACCTCAATAATAAAAATCACTGTACGCCAAAAGTCAATATGACTTAAACTGTAACACTAAGTTTGAGCAAAGCTCAACCTTAGTAGCAGGAACTGGTTTTGTCATCATGTCAGCAGGATTATCATGAGTACTGATCTTGAATAACTTAATGTTATCTTGATAAGAATATAATGATATCTCACACCAATGTGTTTTGTTCTTTCATAACATTTAATCATTTGTAAGGCATATAACACTTTGACTGTCGCGGAATAAATTTATGCAAAATGAATCTCTAGAAAGTTCTGCATACAAACCTCTTAACCAAGTAGCTTCTTTACATTCTTAAAAAATAGCCATGTACTCAGATTCAGTGGTGGATAAAACAACTGTAGCTTATAAACTTGTTTTCCAACTAATGACACAACTTCCAATAGTAAAGACATAACCAGTGAGAGGCCTTTTCTTGTCCAAATCAACAGCAGAATTAGAATCAACATATCCAATAAGTCCATCTCCAGTCTTCCCGCACTATAAACTAGTATTAGAAGTGTCACGCATGTACCTAAAAATCCATTGTACAACCTTCTAATGTTTTTTGTCAGGATTAGCCATGCATCTACTGACCAAACTCATAGTATGAGACAAATCAAGACGGGAACAAATGATTGTATACATTAATGAACTGACAACATTGAAATAAGGAACCTTGGACAATACTTAATTTATTCATCAGATTCAGGACATTGAAAAGATAACAATCTAAATTGAGGAGAATGAGAGTACTTATTAGTTTTGCTTCATGCATATTGAAATCACAAAGGATTTTGTCAATGTAACTTTGTTGACTAAGATATAACAGACCAGACTTTAAAGTAGCGATGTCTTTCTTGCTCTTGGCACAATCAACATATCATCAACATATACAACAAGCATGTAGGTGATCCATCAACAAATTTAATGTAAACACAGATATCAAATTTAAACTTTTTAAAACTGTGTGCGAGCACAAAAGAGTCAAACCTTTTATATCATTGTCTTGTAGATTGCTTTAGACCATAAAGAGATTTATTTAACTTGCAAACCAATTTTTTTTTATCAGGAACAATGAAACCTTCAGGTTTGTCCATGTAAATTTCTTCCTCCAATTCACTATGTAAAAATGCAGTATTTACATCTAACTGCTCAAACTCAAGATCACACATAGCCACAATACTAAAAAATGTACGAATGGAACTATATTTCACAACTGGAGAGAAAACATTATGTAATCAATACCTAGTATTTAACTGAAGACTTTAGTGACTAACCTTTTCTTAAATCTCATGGGTTCATTTGGAAACACACCTTCCTTTCTTTTAAAGATGCATTTGTAGCGAACAATCTTCTTTTCTTTCTATAAACGACCAATTTCTCAAATGTCATTCTTCTCAAGTGACTGCATCTCCTTTTGTGTGGCGGACATCCATTTGTCGCACACTAGAGATAATTGCTTAGTATAAGTAGAAGGCTCTGTATTATCTTACACGTCCTCTTCACAGCTTAAGGAATGACCAGCAAAATTACACTATTCAATCTGGCGAGTAGGATGAACAATGTTACTTGTTAGTCTATCAACTGCAATGAAGTTGTTGAGACCCATGTGGTGGGTCCCCTTGTGTTGTGATGAATATATGTGTCGGGATTGATTTTGATGTGATTTTGAAGTGTTTTGAGTTGCATTTGGTGAAACGGACACAAGTTAAGTGTCTGGCGAACGATTTCCGATGCCGTCTGGACACGTCGAGTAGTGACGGGTTTCCGCGAGAGTTTCGATCGGACGTTGTCCGGTGGTGTTCTGTCTACGCTGTCTTGAGTGTGAGCGAACAATGTTCGGTGGGTCGTGTCAAGGTGACACGTGTTGATGTTGAGTTTGGATTTGGTTGATCTTGTGTGAAGCTAACCTTCTAGGAGAGGTAAGGTGTATGGTTTTTGTGTGTGTTCACCTCTGTGATGCAGGTATCGGCGGGTACATGGCTGACGCTGAGTAGGGACAGCTGGAGGTGATCTATTTTTAAAAAGCGAGACTGATCTATTTTTATTCACAAAAATGTCAGAAATATTATGGTGAAAACGATTTCTCAATTTGAGATTTAGCTTGAATGATATGCAGCATGAATGATGATCAATGTTGTCTGAAAATGCTAATTTTAGCATTCAAAAAGAAACTTATGGTTTTACGCATGATTAATTTTATATAAATATTTTTTTTTTCTTTGTCTTAGTCACAAATATGACTTCAACTTATGAAGTTTGCAATTTTTTTAAAAGGAGTTAATCTGTAGTTTGTAAGTTGTGTTTGCAACGGTGTAGGAAGTTTTACAATGGATGGTGCACTTCTTTTTCAAAGCTCAGGCTAGGATGGAAGTCGGCCTGGAATTATGACGATATGCATGTTACGCACATGTGGTGACCTCGGCTTAACCAGGGTCCACTCACGATCGATTGCTAGTACCAGAGATTAATAATAGCAACTCATGAGTGACAGTTGTTTAATATCATCACACAATCACAAATAACTAAGAAAATAACATAATCATACTAAAGTAATTATTGCACAGTCACTTATAACAATAATTTAACTAAGATGACATAATATTGTCCAAACTAAATCAGAGTGTGAAATTCTCAAATATGCAGCGGAAAATAAATATGTGATGATGCTTCAATCCGACCCTCTAGCATCAACTAGTCTTGATCAAAATCCGGGGTTGGATCCTCTTGATCCTCGATATAGATCATACCTCTGTCTTCTCTTGAATACAAATTTATCCGTGGTTTGTATGGTGAGTACAAGTCTACCCAACAAAAATCCTTATAATGATGCAAGGATATAAATAAGAACAGGGTGATTATTTTGCATAAAGGCATACTCTATACAAATTATTTAAAATGTTGTAAAACAGATTTGTAGAGTAATTAATATTGATAGAGATTCCAAGAAGAACACGCAGAGCTCGGCTTCCCAAAGCCACTCTGTAGAACAATACTTGCCTCGAACAACTCAAACCATACCAACACATCAAGTTAATTTATTAACACATTAGACTATCATGTACGACCTTCTCCCCTCCCATGACCGTGGGAACAGCTATATGATAGTTTTAAGCTCTGCAGAGTGTAGCACACTTTACCCATAATCCTAGTGGTACTTTTATGTATTATCTCTTTCTTAGTAGCCTAGACCAAGCAATGATATAAGGCGATTCATTAGTTCCTTCTGTTAACACCGGAACTCCCTGTAAGATTTTGACACTACGGGTCACCTTCTTGAGCCAACGGACCCTTATGTCCGATCTTTTCAAAGTACCTTATGCTAACAGTTTCCCTAATTACTAAGACAGGTCTAGCACATGTTGGCCGACATGTCAGAGCTAGCACTTACGGTTGCGCTTGTATTGTTCGGTCAGATAAGCACACATCAAGGGTTCTTAGACAAAGGTGACTACTCCACAAAGGCCACATAGGTTTTAGTTGATTAAGTTATTAAAAGCAACTCAGCATCTCCAATTATACTAAGTCACAAGAGCAATTTAATATTGATTAACCTAATCAACTGTCAACCCACGAGCACTAGCAAACTATCCACAAGAATAGGCTAGGAAATAACTAATGCAGCAAGAAACAAGCTAAATTCACAGGGTCAATGACGCCATGTGAATATATTTGGTTTCTACTGGTTCCCATCATTTCATGCATGAGATAAATAAGCAAAAACAGTAAACATGTGAGTTTTGCAAAATAGGGAACAAGATGCAATATATCTTGCATTGGTAATAACTATTGTTCCAGAGAACATCCTTCGGACAGCTCCTCGAATCCTCCTGAACAGTGCACACAGGAATGATCTACATGCATTTGCAATTTTATAAGAAACAACAAGTAATTGCACAAAACATATAGTCCATAAAAATATATAAAAATTGTGACATCCTCATTTTTGCAAAAATCAAAATCATCCGTTGCATCACATGTCATTAAATTTGAAATATTAAATTCAAAATCTTAAAAGTATAAAGATGAGTATGTTACTGGTAAAGGAATTATTAATTAAAGTGCATTTTTCAAAAGCTTTTGCGGAGGATTGTAATTAAAAATTGTATTTTCTACCATCGTAGAAAATTTCAAATATTTTATTTCATCACTGTTGGGCCTAATTACATTTCCTTTTCGCAATTTCATCTCCTTTTTCTCTCCCATTTGGGCTGCCACCTTTTTGTTCTCCTTGTAAAGCCGGTGGGCCAAGCCGAAGAGGAGTGAAGCCAGCCTGCTATCGATGGAGGATCGAGGGGATTTTTCCTTGTCCGATTCCTTCTCTTCCTTTCCTAAATTCCTCCAATTTTACTTAAAACACCATCAATCACTTTCGTATGCCATCAATCGTATTAATTGCATCGGTTTCCTTGCAAACGACCTGGAATCGTTATCCCTATTCACTATAGTGTTCTTCTCCCCATTTTTCCTCTTCCCTTACAACAGTTACTCCTCTCCTATTTTCCCCTTCAGAAATACTTTACGACGGGATCCTGTCATGCGCGCGCTCGGACGGGACAGGTCGTGGCCATCGGATGGGGGCGCTCGCTGAGACGCTGATTTTGTTTTGGCGCGCGTGAGGGAAGAGACGTGATGCACCGTCTCTTCTTTCCAATAGCTGGAGACTAACTGCTTATAGTGCAGCTGATTTTATTTGTAATTAAATTTCACATTTTTATATCTTTTTTATTTGAAGTCCAAATTACATAGGAGAAATTTTATAATTCATCTAAAATTCTAGTCAACCTATTTTAAATACTTTTACAATTTTTATTTTTTTAGATTTTACTAGTTTGACATTAGTATCATACGATGATACCACTAATCTGATACCACGGATACTCGACACCCTCCAGACCTGAGACCTTTTGTTTGTGATATATGATAACCTTATGATATATTTGTTTGACACCAAAACTCGATGATACCATCAATCTGATATCACCAATACTCGACCCCCCAGACCCGATACTTTTTTTTATACCTCAATGATACCCCTGAAACTCGACGATACCACCAACCTGAAGCCACCGATACCAATACTTTTTTGTTTCTGATATATGATACTTTTTTTCGATACCAAAACCCGATGATACCACCAACCAATACCGATACTTTTTGTTTATAATATATGATATCTTGTGATACATTTTTTGATACCGAAACTCGATGATACTATCAATCTGATATCAATATGTGATTGATTGCCTCGCTTGATAGCTCTATTTATATGTCATATTTGTGATGCCTCGCTTACTATGTGACTTGCCTTAATATTGATGCTTGTTTATCTAATTTGTAAATTATATTTTCTATCTAAGCCATGTGACTTGCATTGCCTATCTCATATGCTTAATTATGATACATGGAGAGTAGGTAATTTCTTTGTCTTTGGCTAGATTTAGTTGACACATCTTTTATAGGCTTGCTTGCACTAATCTCTCTCATTCGTGCAATTTATTTGACTAGAGCTAAATTATTTTTGCGTTCTTATCAACTGCTCTAGTATGTGCCTAATTGATAGAATTAGCTTGCTATTATCTCTCTTATGTAATTGATTTTGGCTTGGGCTAAAATTGTGTGGATTTCATGTTATTTGCCCTAGCATGTGCATTTTTGATAAAATAAAAATTGCTAGCTTTATTCATCTCTCTCATTTGCAATTAATTTTGCTAGAGCTATACTTGTGTTGGTATCCTGTCAAATGCTCTAAATGTAGTTATTGTTAATAGTTGCTTCCATCTAGGGTTATCTTGTGCAGATAATTGTGCTAGAGTTCTTTTATTCTGTTTTCATGCCATATGCTCTAGCTTGCGCTTAATTGTGAATAACTACTCTTGGTGATGGTTGCCCTTTTGCGCTTCAATTGGAATTTTTCCCGAGGATGCCTTTGCTTGGTAGGTTAAATGCTCTGTCGTGTTTGGGTTACATACATTGCTTTTGACCTTGACATGTGTGTGTCTTAGGCTGACTTTGGACACTATGCCTGTGTCTTTGTTGTGTCCAGATGATTTTCATTTTGGAGCAAAATATGTTGTCTATGCGCATTGTGATATTGCTCTTTCGTGAGAAGATGGACACGTTGTGGTAGTTTGCCATTCTTGTGCCTAGCTTGTACTTCAAGCTTATGCGATGATGTCTGTCAGTGTTCATCGCCTATGTCATGGTATGATTCACTAAAGGCTAGCATATGGTCTTGATTTTCACAGTGTGGTGTGGATTTGGATAGATTTGTGAACTTGTGCCTCACTAGTTCGATTCTCAGTTCGCAAATTGTCTTAAGGCATCTTTGCTGTTCGCAAGTAGTGAACCTTGTTCTTCATCAAGGCATTCACTAGCGGCAAGAGTTGCAAATAACCGTGTTGCCGTATTTGGTTCTTTCTTAGTTCCTGTAGGATCATTTCGTCGCTTTTCAATGTTGGCACTCGATGTGGTTTCCGAGTTGGCCTTTGCGACTTGCTTCCAAAGGTTTGGATTTTATTGCATAGTCATCAAGTGCATCATGCTAACCTGCACATGCTTTCACTTTCAACTGCCTCTTGCTTCTCTCCACATGTGTTAGCTTCATGTGTATGGCAGCTGGGCACTTCCACTCATGGTGAGTTATCCTTTACCCTATTGTCTGTTATCTCATTGATCATCTTCTGGACATGTTGTGGTTTCTCCTAAGTTCCCATATGTATTATATGTGCATTGCTAGGATTTGTTAGATTTTATTTCTCTTTTTGTGTATTCTGGCAAGTGCATCCCCTGCTCATGATTTGTGCATCCTATTCTATATATCCTGTATTCATGAGCTTTTTCTAGCATGTGCTCTTCATGTCATATCCTGTACATGCTTCTATTTTCATTTGGTATGAGCATCTGTTATAATTGTGGGCATGTGTTTTATATCATTTGCATTTTTCTATCATGAGCAGTTTATAGGTTTTATGTTTCTAATCATCTCATATCTCTATGTATACGTGTGGTTGCTCCATGTGACAAATCCATGCTAGCTTGTTGCCTAGACATTGGTTGTTAGGTTTATTGCTGCATGTGAGTGCATTTCCTGAGATTATGGACATATGATTTAGTTTTTGCTTTGTGCCTAGAATTGCTGATGATCATCATTTTTGCACTTAATGCGTCTTTGCTCCATACCTATTTTGCATGAGCTTGTGATCTAATTTAATGACATATTTTAATGACATATTTTCTTATACATGCTCATTGCCATGTTTAGGGTAGTGCGTTGATCCACTTTGATTTGGCACGGTGTAGGTCTTCATGTTTGGCATGTGTCTCATTAGATTTTTTTTACTATTTTGCTTAGATGAGCCTGCTTTGTCCCATATACACTTAGGTCTTATGTCCTTGCAAGTTGTCACCCTAGGCATGGTTATCTGCCTTCCCCTGGGCATGGGTATCTGCCTTCCTACTTGCTTAAGATTGTGGTTATTGTGCCTAAGACCATTTGGATGTGTGGACTTCATCTAAATCTTTAGTAACAATGCGTTTGTATTGTCATTATCATATTCATACTCTAGATAATTCTTTGCCACGCACCATGCTTGTTTCTTGTCTATTCTATGCCTAGGAACTGGATTTGTCAAATCCCAGTTTCGAAAGCATAGATTTGTTTTGATGAATGTGTGTAGGCTTGGCAAGGAGGAGACCTCGTCGTTTCAGGATTTGACCGTAACAATGCAGTAAGGAAATGGGAGATAGTCTTTGGATGTGCTCGACCATGGCCCTGGCCTAGGCAATGCACGACAAGGCTGCCTTCTCATTCCTGGCTAGATGAAGGCCTCTGGAAACATAAGTTTTGGTTCTTATTCCTTTGCTTCACGGATTCAGCTCAGCTGCCACTACTTCGACATCAAACGAGGTTAGTGCTTCTTCTTGGTGGCCTGGAGATGCTTAGGTTCATCCCCCGTCACCTGTTGGTCTGGAGATGCTTTGGTTCATCTCCCGCCATTGTTCTGTCATTGTTTGGGCTGGATCTGTGGTATATTTAGTTGGTGTGATGATATATTGTGGTTGTATATATTTTCTATGCTCTTTTGTCTGCTGAGTGGATGTGCTTATAGGGGAGATGCTACCGAAATTTTCTGTGTTTTAAGGACTTAGTTGCTTTCTGGCAGCCTAGCGTTTTTCTCTCTTAGCTTGAGCAACTTTTTCTAGCTTCCTCCTTTTGAACTGGTATTACTTCATTTGGTTATTGTGTAGTTCAGATAATAGTTTCGATGCTTAATATTAGCATAGATGAGCTTAAACCAAATTTGTGCTAAAACGTGACTTACTAGTTGAGGGGGAGCTAATTTTGTATAATTGTGCTTTTGCTCTCTTTTGTTGCATTTGCATTGTGGGTGTGGACTATATATATGGGCCCCGGGTATCCTCTAGAAGGCCCATAAGGGAGCAGATGGGGGCGATCCAAGTCGGCCGGTTGAGGATAAGAACCACTCGGGCTACGCGAGGCTTGAGCCGCAAGAAAGTTCCCGAGGATATAATCTGTCTCCATGTAATTAGCAGATCAACACATGCATTCTATGTAACTGCATACCAGAATTAGTTATCAGGGGTCCCGAGATATTCTGTAACTCTATCTCCCCCTATGCTATATAAAGGGAGGGGGTGGAGGCCATCGGCATAGAGCTCTGATAGGCATCTAAGTCTACAGCGTATAGCATCATCTTGCATCTCGTATCTTGATCCACCATATAATCCCAGAACACAGAACGTAGGGTATTACCTCCTCCGTTGAGGGCCTGAACTTGTCTAACCCTGCCTTGTGTTACCATTTAGCTTAGTTCTTCATTAACGTCCCCTCGTACAAATTCATTGCCGGTGGTGACCCCCCAGTTAGTCACCTGCCGACAGTTGGCGCGCCAGGTAGGAGGCAGCGTCAAGATCATCTCTCAAGTTAGATGGCTTTTTCAAGATCGTCGTACGTCACCATGAGGCTAGGAGAGTCTCTTCGCTTCGGCACCCTGGACTTCATCGCCGACGGCATCGGCAATCTTCACATCTCTCCCCCTGGAGAGATTCCTTCGCAGGGAGGCGTGCGCAGTCAATGTGACCCATTGCCTTATGGCTTGGAGAATTTGGCAAGCGCCTTCCACGGATTGACCCCCTCGCTGTTCGCCTTCGCACCTCCTTCGGAGGCAGACGAAAAAGAACTCGGCGGGCTCGACCGCTCGGGCGTGAATTGTATCCCGCCAACTACTCTTTGGCCTTGGCTGGATTTCCCTCCGGACTCGAGAATTCCGTCGCGACTCTCGCACTGGGTTCCTCGGTTATTCGGATAGGAGATAACCAGTCGGCGAGCACCACGGATCCACTAGGATCAGATCCATCTACGTTCGTGGGTGTCATTAATGGTGGCCAACCCATAGGACAAAGCGAACAAGTCAGCCTCTCTGCTTCAGACTCAGAGTCCGACGGGAGCACTAAGATTCGAAACTACCGAGGGGTTTTCGTCCTAGGCGCGGATGATCACCACTCCACTTCTCCGCTTGTCGCGTACGAAGTGACCGATGCTGGCGCGAATCCAGATCCTCGCCAGGTGGAGAAACAAGATCGCGTGCAACAACTTCGCGCCCGCAGCCGTGACGTCCAGAATGAGCTTCGTGCGGTAAAGCTAAGGGATCAGGAAGTCTATAACACTCCCCAGGCTAACGTTATCGCGTCAAAGACTCTTCTTGAGACTATTGCGCCGCAACTTCCGGAAGGCAGCCCCCTCGTTCAGACCCTCGCTCGAGCAACGGCCATGCTGGAGATGGCTGCCATACAGCAGAACGAGGCAATACCCGCTCCGACCGCTTCGGCACGCAGTCGATCCACGCGCAATCGGAACCGGGCCCACCTCAGTGGCTGGCGACTCTCACCAGTCTCCCACCCATGATCTTCGCCAAGATATCGAAGCCAAGCGGCGGGAGCGCAGTCACGGCGAGCGGAACTCTCATGGCCGTCAAAGCCGCCGCGACGATGACCAGGACGAGAGCACCGCCAGTCGGCGCGACCACCGCCAGGAGCAACGCCAAGGCCCGCGCCGGGAACGTCGTAGTAGATCCCCAGCGCGGAGGCGGCCACGTCCATTGGAGGGGATTCGGGCCTTCACCCCGGATCTTCGCCGAGTGGTTTGGCCGGATGGTTTCAACCTCAAAGGCATCGACAAGTTCGATGGCGAGAGAGACCCGAAGAACTGGCTGCAGGTTTACGCCTTAGTGGTCAGCGCGGCAGGAGGTGATCAGAACGTCATGGTAAATTACTTGCCGGTCGCTTTGACCCCAACCGCCTGCACACAGCTAACGGACTCCGGAGAACTCTATCGAGTCTTGGGATGACCTCCAGGAGCAGTTCATCGCCAATTTCCAAGGGACCTACGAAAGGCCCGCGGGAAGATGGGAGATTGGACAGCTACATCGGCGCAAAAACGAGACTCTTCGCGAGTTCATCAAGAAGAAGAACGAGATCCGGGACGTTTCGGAGCAAACAGTCATCGACGCCTTCTTCGCTGGATGTCAATCCGAGGAGCTAATCAGGCTGATGACCCGGGACCCCCCGCGTAACCTCAAGGCCATGTTCACGATGGCGGACCAGGAGGCCGAAGCCGAAGAAGCCATCGCGAATCACCGCAGAGGCAATGACGGAGGCCCCAAGAAAAGGCCTAACGACGAACAGGGCAAGCCCAAAGATAAGAAACGAAAGGGGGACGAGATGGTCGCCAACATGGAGCGCAACCGACCTAAGCCCCCCAACGACAACGACTACAAGAAAGTGATGGATTCGGTATGTCCCTTCCATCCTCGAGGAAAACATTCTGCCAAAGATTGCCTTATTCTGCAGAAGTTCGCCGACAGTGCGAACCAGTCGGCCAAGGGTGGTCAAGGCAAGAAACCCGATGGGGATTACCAAGACGCCGAGCGCGAGATCAACTATATCTTCGGGGGCTCTGATGCGTACGAGTCCAAGCGGAAGCAAAAGCTTACCACTTGGGAGATCAACGCCATCATGCTCACGACGCCGAAGTATCTGCGCTGGTCCGAGGTGCCCATCACCTTTGACCGATCGGACCACCCGGACCGGATCGCCTTCCCTGGGAGGTACCCTCTGGTGCTGGATCCGGTCGTGCGAGGAAGCAAACTAAAAAGAGTCCTGGTCGATGGCGGGAGTGGGATTAATGTCCTTTTCGTCAAGACCTTGGACCAAATGAATATTCCTCGTTCCGATCTACGGCAGGGATCATCTCCGTTCCATGGGGTAATCCCCG
Source organism: Raddia guianensis (assembly GCA_036346415.1). Taxonomy (NCBI): domain Eukaryota; kingdom Viridiplantae; phylum Streptophyta; class Magnoliopsida; order Poales; family Poaceae; genus Raddia; species Raddia guianensis. The sequence goes on from CM070544.1 coordinate 24,808,013, forward strand.
GGACGTCTGCAGTACCACTCGGACAGATCTCTCTGCTGGTCACGTTTGGGACCAAGGATAACTATCGGACCGAGAGTCTGAGCTTCGAAGTGGCTGATTTCGGGACGGCATATCATGCCATCATGGGAAGGCCCGGGATTGCCAAATTCGTGGCGGTTCCCAACTACACTTATCTCGTCTTAAAAATGCCAGGTCCCAATGGTGTAATCACCCTCCCTGGTGACGTTAAATACCCACGCTCTGCGACAATGAACTCGTGAGATGGCGCAAGCCTTTGAACTCATCTGCCGAGATGGAAAAGATCCGACTGGAGGTCGCTAACCTTCAGGAGGAAGGGGACGTCCCCGCCAAGAAACAGGCCAAAACATCCATCCAAGCAGCCGAAGAAACTAAGAAGATCCTGTTGGACCCGTCTGATCCGGCCAAAATGGCCGTGATTGGGACAGGGCTCGACAACAAATAGGAAGACGCGCTCGTCACTTTCCTCCGGGCCAACCGGGATGTGTTCGCTTGGAAGCCTTCGGACATGCCCGGTGTTCCGAGGGAGGTGATCGAGCACTCTCTCCACGTCGATGAAAAGGCGAAGCCCGTTAAGCAACGCCTACGAAGATTCGCCCCGGATCGGAAGGACGCCATAAGGAGCGAGATCACCAAATTGTTGGCCGCTCGGTTCATCAAAGAGGTGTATCACCCCGACGGGCTTGCTAATCCGGTCCTGGTGCAGAAGAAAAATAAGACATGGCGTATGTGTGTCGACTACACCGACCTCAACAAGGCGTGTCCCAAGGATCCTTTCGGGCTCCCCCGCATTGACCAAGTGGTGGATTCCACCGCCGGGTGCGAGCTCTTGAGTTTTCTGGACGCCTACTCAGGCTATCATCAGATCAGCCTGAAAGAGGAGGATTGCATCAAAACGTTGTTTATTACGCCCTTTGGTGCTTTTTGCTATATCACAATGCCATTCGGGTTGAAAAACGATGGCGCGACCTACCAGCGCACTATACAGCGGTGTTTTCACACTCAACTCGGACGCAACGTGGAGGCATATGTCGAAGACGTCGTCATAAAAACTAAATCCAGATGGGATCTCATAACAGATCTGACCGAGACATTCGAGAGCCTAAGGGCATTTCAGATGAAGCTAAATCCCGAGAAGTGCGTTTTTGGGGTTCCGTCTGGTAAACTACTCGGATTCATCGTCTCCAATCGAGGGATCGAAGCAAATCCGAAAAAGGTCGGCGCCATCCTCAAGATGAAGCCTCCGGCCAACTAGAAGGATGTGCAGAAGCTCACTGGATGCATCGTGGCACTCAGCCGATTCGTTTCCCAACTCGGGGAGCGAGGCATGCCTTTCTTTAGGCTCCTACGCCGTCAAGACGATTTTCAGTGGACAGCAGACGCACAGCAAGCCTTTGAAGATCTAAAGAGGTTCCTCACCACACCACCGGTGTTGGTCCCTCCCATGCCCCAAGAGCCCCTCTTGCTCTACATTGGCGCAACAACTCACGTCATCAGCAGCGCTTTGGTGGTGGAGCGAGATGAGGAGGGCTCCCTCCAAAAGGTACAGCGTCCGGTCTACTTCGTAAACGAGGTATTGGGCGAGTCAAAAACAAGGTACCCACAAGTCCAAAAACTTCTGTATGCTGTGTTACTCACATCGCGGAAGCTCAAGCATTATTTTCAAGGGCATGAAATTTCGGTGGTCACTTCTTTCCCGCTTGGAGATATACTTCATAATCGGGAGGCCACTGGGGGGATTGCCAAGTGGGCAGTTGAGCTTGGAGCCTTTGAAATAAAGTTCAGGCCTCGACTAGCCATTAAATCTCAAGCGTTGGCCGACTTCGTCGCCGAGTGGACAGAAGCCCAAACCCCAAAGAAGAAAGGAAAATCTCGAGTCTTCGGACAATGTACTTTGATGGTTCCCTCATGCTCGCCGACGCGGGCTGGATTTTGCTCATATCGCCGACGGAGAGAAGCTACGCTCGCCCTCGAGATATTATTCCCGTCAAGAACAACGCCACGAGTATGAGGCACTCATCCACGGCTACGCTGGCGTCGCCATATCGCTTCGGCGTCAAGCGGTTAATGGTACGCGAGATTCTAAACTCGTGGTCAACCAGGTTCAAAAGGAGTGGTCTTATATTGGCGGCAACATGGCGGCTTCTCGCCGAAGGTTCGCAAGTTAGAAGACAAGATCGACGGATCGAGCTTACTCACGTGCTCGCCGCGACAACGGCAAGCAGCGAGCTAGCGCGGATGGGATCCACTCGGGCCTGGTCGAGTGGTGTTTTCGCCCAGAGCTACGCGCCGTCAATCAAGCTACCATCCGCAGCGGGAAGATCAAGAAAGCGGCGTAACCCGACGCAGAGGTACTATCAATTACTCCCGGGTGGACTCAGCCTTACTTAGATTTTCTCCTTCGTGATGAGCTGCCTGAGGATCGAAGCTGAGCCGAGTGCATCACACGCCGAAGCAAAAGCTACAACGTAGTCGGGGACGAGCTTTTTAGAAAAAGCGGTTCCGGGGTACTGAGGCGTTGCATATCTGAGCGAGAAGGCGGAGATCTACTCAACGAAATCCACTCGGGGGAGTGCGGGCATCACGCTGTAGCAAGCACCCTGGTGGGCAAGGCCTATCGACAAGGATTTTTCTGGCCAACCGCGGTCACAGATGCGAAAGATATAGTACGCAGATGTGATGGGTGTCAGTTTTTCGCACGGCAGATCCACATGCCGGCGCAAGATCTACAGACGATTCCGATCTCTTGGCCCTTCGCCGTCTGGAATCTGGACATGGTGGGCCCCCTCAAGCGAGCGCAAGGCGGATTCACTCATCTCTTCATCGCCATCGACAAGTTTACTAAGTGGATTGAAGCCAAGCCAGTTGCTGTCATCACGGCGGCCAAGGCACGAGAGTTCTTCCAGGACATCGTTGTGCGTTTTGGCGTACCCAATCGCATCATCACCGACAATGGTGTTCAGTTCAAGAGCAGCGAGTTTCAAGATTGGGGCGAGGAGCTGGGCATCAAAATCTGCTATGCATCGGTGGCCCACCCAAGGAGCAACGGGCAGGTTGAACGCTCCAACGGATTGGTGCTGCAAGGGATCAAAGCCCGAATTTTCGATCGCCTGAAGCCGTACACAACGCGCTGGGTTAAGGAGTTGCCTTCGGTGCTCTGGGGGCTCAGAACGACCCCGAGTCGAGCAACCGGGCAGACACCCTTCTTCCTAGTTTACGGCTCGAGGCGATTCTCGACCAATTGAAGTTCGGTCCCCGGTCACGGCTACAACGATAACCAGTCGGATGAAGCAAGATACGAAGACCTCGATCGGCTCGAGGAAGCCAGGGAAGCGGCAATGATCCAGTCGGCAAAGTACCAACAGGGCCTGCGTCGCTACCATCAGAACATACGGGCCGTATGCTTCTCAAGGGGATCTGGTCCTCCGAAGGAATCAGAAGCACGAGCATAAACTCTCCCCACTCTGAGAAGGCCCCTACGTGATTGCTGAGGTGACCTGCCCGGGGGCTTACCGGCTACAACGTGAAGACGGATCTGAAGTGCCCAATACCTGGAACATCGAGCAGCTACGTTGTTTTTACTCTTAAAGACTTGTATTCAAGCAGCATGTAATTAGTTTCCCTTCTTTTGACTTGCTACTTGGCCGTAAACGACCAAGCAGTAAGTCGGGGGCTACACTCAATAGTGTGCGGAGTCAACCGCACTCTATCTCATCAATAAAGTTGTTTTCTCTCTACATATGTTGATCGCATTCGAGTATTATGAAAATTCTTGAGTAATGACGCTTTTATATCCTAGCGACAATGTTTAGCTACTTCGCAGTTGCATAGGGAGAAAGCCAAGTGCTACTTCCTGACACTCGGGGGCTGGACCAGTCGGCGGATGCGTTTCATGAAAGAGGATAAAACGTATTATTCGGATAAGTTGGATCACCAGTACTAGGGAACAACCAGAAGTTTTTTACAGGCATAGTTACAAGTCCAATTGATCAACTATTTGGACAGCAGTCGGATGGACTTTCTCTAACAGGGCTATGGCCTCCTCCTCCGAGCAAGCAAACCCATCCCTGACTGCTTCGCAGTCTAGGCGGGGGAAGTTTGACTTCGCGATGGCGAGGCCTTGGCCGGTGCATGTTATTGCGGCCTCCCGGGTGAAGACCTTGATCTGCTCAGGAATGGCGTCGAGGTGGGCCACCAGGAGGTCAGGATCGTTCGGCGGCTCCTCGTCCGGATAGAGGCATTCAAGTATTGGAGCAATTCCCATCGAGGCTCGGCGGCGAAGCTCTGCGCGACCAGTCGGGTGAAGCATATCAATCGGGTTTCAATGAGGTTAAGCCAGGGAGAGCCACTCGGGAAAGTTACCTTCCAACTCTTTAGCCGACTCCTCGGCTCGAGCGTTGGCTTGACGGACTTCCTCCTCTAGTGCCTTCTGCCTCGCCTCCAGAACTACACTCGACAGCAAATATCGAAGATCATTACATATGAGACATCCTTCTTAGAGAATTAGCACGAATTGGGCTCTATACCTTGGTTTGTGTTGGACTCCTCCACGTGGCGGAATCGGAGCTCGGTAACTTCACGGTGGAGCTCTTCGATCCGGCCACGATATTGTCGCTTGGCGGCATATAGCGCGTTGTCAAACTCATCGCGCGTCTTCAATTCGCCCACCGTTTTCTCCTTGCACTGGGTCTTCTGCTTCGACCTCTCCTTCATGCGCTGCGTGGAGAAGAGAGGGAGATCAGCGGGATTCCCCCGTGCAGGGCCAGGGTTCGTAGCGCGAAGATGTTTACCTTGTATATTTCGGCTTGAATGGCGGTTACTTGGTCCAGCACCTCCCATTCTTCGGCTTCCTGCCCGTCATCGACCTCGTAGCCCTCCATCTCCTTCCGCCATTTCAGTCGGAAGGGTGGAACGTGAGCTTTGGGCGAGGGGCGAGGAATTTCCTCGATTTCCTGTTCTGGGCTCCCTGGAGCCGGAGCTGGGATCTTTCCTTTCGCTGACGAGGGTTGGCGGCCGGTGGCGGATGGGCCCGAGTCCTGGCAAGGCGCGGTGGGCTGAGCCGAGTCCTTGGAGCTTGCGGCTCATCATCCTTCATTGGTTTCCTGCAAGCATTTGGGGATCTTTCAAAGATACATATCTCAACACATCATGAAGCTGTGGCGTCGCGAACGAATACCTATGCGACGGGACGTATTTCATCTTGAATTTCATGCCCGAACCACTCGGGCCCAAGCCTGGAGGTTTCTTCGCCCCAGACGCGGCCTTCGGGTCGGCAGACTGGCGTGGCGGAGGGCTCTGTGGCTGCGCGGCCTGGGCAGGTGGTGACTTCGCCGCTGGGCGACGGCGGCGGAAAAGAAGCGGGACGGTGTCATCCTCTTCATCGTCTTCGTCCGAGTCCCTTGGAGTGACCGCCCTACCTTTTTTGGCCCGAGGAGCACTCGTCGAGCCTTCAGCAGGACGCTTGCGAGGTGCCTCCTTGGGGGGCGGAGCCTCTGGGACCGGGGGAGTGGAGAAGAAGGCCTCAAGCCCCTGCGACATATCAAATCACATTAATCCTGACTCTACATCGACAAACCGCGGTTGAGTTGAGAAGGGTCTTCTCCTTACCACTGGTGGCAGGTATCCCAAACTATATAGAGCCGGGCATTCCGCTGGAGCTATCTCCGAGCCCGGAGCAAAAAGCTCAACCACTTGGCTGATGATTTCCTTCTGCGTGAGGTTTTCATAGGTTTCCCGAGTGGTGTCTTGGGTCCCCGAGTACTCGAAGGCGAGATGGACCCTCTCCTTGATGGGCTGGATACGACGTTGGGTATAGTTCCACACTACCCCAACTCCGGTCAACCCGGCAGACTTGGCTCTGCGGAGAAGAACAAGCGGTTCCTTCACTTGGCTCACCTCGTCATCGGCGAGGAGAGAAGACCAGGAGGGGCGGACTGTGGGGCACTCGCCAGAGAAGGAAGGGAGGACCGGAGGACAGTTGGCACAATAGAACCACTCTGAGTGCCAGCCTTTGTTGGAGGTTTTCAAGCGAAGGTCGAAGTAAAACTTCTTGACCCCTTCCCGTAATTGGAATCCCGCGCCGCCCGCGGCCTTGGGATTGTCCTTATTGGGGTAGGGTTTGAGAAGAAAAAGGAATCTGAAAAGGTCGAAATGGGGAGCGATCCCCAAATAGGCCTCACAGACGTGGACAAAAATCGCGATATGAAAGATGGAGTTGGGGTTCAAATGTGAGACCTCAATCCCATAGGAATGGAGCAAGCCCCGGAAGAAGGAGGAGCAAGGAAGGCCGAAGCCGCGGAGGAAGAAAAATTCGAAGACCACCACCTCGTCCTGGCGAGGGGTGGGGCAGGATTCGCCGGAGGCGGCGCGCCAGGATGCGAACCCTTCCGACGGGAGCACACCGAGGGAGACCAGCTTCTGTAGCCTCCGCTCAGTCATGGTGGACTTCATCCACTTCTTTGCGTTCTTCGCCGCCTCAGCGGTGGTGGGGGACGGTGGAGCCATCGCGATTGGAGACGGGTGGCGGCGGAGGCGATGGCGGAGAAGAACCCTAGCGGCGGAGTCTGCTGGGAGAAGCTAACTGACTGGCGCGAAAAGCGAGCGAGGTGAACTAATTTCGTTCCCCTGTTCCTAATTTATCGCAACGGGCGAAGTCTCGCATTCTGGGCCGGGCCTTAGTCTAGCGCTGGATGCGGCCTTTCTGCGAGGGGCCCGATAATCATTCGGCCGGCCGAGTGGTTCTCCCTCGAGAGGTCTGCGTTACACGCTGACTGCCTGTCTAGGAGCGGGCGAGCCTAACTACTCGGACAAAGCGATGTTGCGGATTCGAAATCAAATCAAGAAGAAGCGGCATTGCAGATCCAAAATTGGAGCAAAGACAAAGACATGATTTCCAAAAGATTTTCATTAAAAGGACTCTTAGGCCCGATTACATATTTTCCGCGGCAGAGCACATCGAGCTAGGGCTCGTCGCTGGCTCACGGAGGAACAAAAGGAAAAGCCCCCCGCCGGGAGGGCCTCAGTAGTACCCCCCGTGCGCGAGGAGGGCTGCAACCAGTGTGTCCTTCAAGGGGAGGCGCACCTTGTAGAGTTGCGGGAACCCGCGGATCAGAACCCTAAGGGATTCTTCCGCGGTGATTTCCACCCTCGCCTGAGCGAAATCCCGCCAGA